>CM029664.1:16226275-16826275 GCA_017311315.1 Dendrocalamus latiflorus | reverse complement strand
CCGCGTAGCTCTGCACCAGCGGATACCGCTCCGGCTCCGCGCATAAAAGTATACGCAAACAATCATTCATGTCTTCTCCAGCCGAGCATCGCCTGGCGCCCGCCGGCTCCGCGTCCGGCCTCTCCGCTGGCTCCGTGCTCGCCTCCGCGCGTGGTCGTGCACCGTCGCCTCGGCATGGGACTCCGCTCGTCCCTGTCGTCGTGCAGCGTTGCATCTCCGCAGCTAGGAGATCTTCGCGCCGACATCATCGACCCAAGCTCCGCACGGGCTGGCTCCGCCGCGAACAGCCTCGCCTCCGCGTGGCTCCGCGCAACAACGGGCGGCTTCCGCGCACCCCGCCTCCACGAGCTAGATTCCGCGTGGGCGCCCACGACTCCCCTGCCTCCGCGTCAAAAGCCACTAGGGAGTGGGACCCCTTCGCGCCGCCAAGGTCACCTTCGAAGCCGCTACGCCAATACTTTCCACTGCCATAGCCTCCGCGGCGGCTCCGCCAGTCTTCACTCAACTCCGCGACGCCTCGAAAACCAAGTCCGGACTCTGCAACGCTCTGCGACGGCGGGCACCCCTCGGTATGGTATAAGCTTGCGGAGTAGCGCGCTCGGGCGTCGCGGGCGCCCGCGAAGGCAGGATCAACCTCGCGCCACAGCCTCCACGCCGACGTAGGCTTCGCTCCTGCTTCTACTGCTGGCCCGTCGGGAGTCCGCGACGGCATACACGAGCGCCGCACACGCGGTATCCATCCATGTAGCGGCTTCCGCGACGGAGTCCCCCATCGGCCTCAGCCTTTGCGCGCACAGCCCAGTCTGCGACGAAGCTCGCAGCGTCGTATACGCGGTGGAGAAGCTCGGCACGACGGGCGTCGTCATCATCAAGAACAGCCGCGCCGTCGAGTCTCATCTCCGTCGCCAGCTCCAGAGCCTACCCCGCCCCTGAGCACGTCACGCCTCCGTGCAACGCCGGCCTCCCCTTCAGTGACGTCCCGACGAGGTTCTTTAAAGGAGGCCACACCCCTCCAGGCGATGCTATGGAAGACCTTGGTGTCGGAGCCCTCCGCGGCGTCCCCACATGGAGATGGCTAGCTTCGCACACTGCCAGAGCCTGTGCCGCAACTCCGGCCTCCGCGCCCTCGGCGTCTACGCGTGGGGCTCCATGCACGCGCGAAGTCTCCCGCCCGAAGTCTCCGGCTCGAGGTCTCACGCGCGAGGTCCCGAAGTCTCCGGCTCGAGGTCTCACGCGCGAAGTCCCGAAGTCTCCGGCTCGAGGTCTCACGCGCGAGGTCCCGAAGTCTCCGGCTCGAGGTCTCACGCGCGAAGTCCCGAAGTCTCCGGCTCGAGGCCTCACGCGCGAAGTCCCGAAGTCTCCGGCTCGAGGTCTCACGCGCGAAGTCCCGAAGTCTCCGGCTCGAGCTCGACGCGAATGGATGTACGCAGTCAGTTCACTCTGCGCGAGTGCGGCGAGCGCTGGTGAGCCTCGCATGTGCGCTCCGCATGGCCTCCGCGTGAGCCTCCATGCCTTTGCGTCGGGTGTCACCTCCGCAAGCGGTGGGCTCCTTGCTGCCCTGCGTTGGTCTGCACCACGGCGAACTACGCGGCGAAGTCTACCCCGCGCACACCTTCGCCGCGGCCTGCGCTCCACCGTATACGCCGCCTGGTGCCTGTGCTTTGGCTCCATCTCCGCCGGCCGGGTGACGCGCGCCGCCTGCTCCTGGCGCCAGCTCAAGCCTCTACGTCGAGATTGGCCTCCGACTTGAAGCCTTCGCCTCGACCCCTCAGCTCCGTGACGACTTCGTCAGCTTGCCAGCGACACTTTGTCTTGGCTCCGAGAAGTCTTCGACGGCCCTCGCCTTGGCTCCGTGTTGCCTCCCCGACATGTCACGAATGCCACGTGCTGGCGCATGCATAACGAAGCACGGAGCGCAAGCAGGCTCACTACATCGCGTGCATGGTCCATGCACAGGCCTGGCGCATGCGCTTCGTCTCCACCACGTCAACACCAGTCATCTCACGCGGCCGCAACCAGGGCAGTTGACTCACGTCGTCACCGTCCCGCCCGGTACGCACTGCATGTGATTACGTGTGAGGCTTTAATAGTAGCCCCTGTATTCTTGCGTGCATGGCCTTCAAGAAATGATTGTTCATCATATTATTTATTGAGGCTGCAGTTCCATTCTGAGAGCACCCGATTTGGCCGTATTTGCTTCTTCGGTCTTGTCCTGTTTTGGGCTACCGTAGGCTTTTCCAGTACTGCATTCTGGAGCGTTTTGTTGTCGCAAGTCTTTGGCCATTTCTTTGCTGCCTCTGTTTTGGTTCTCGTTTTTGGCTTAAATCGCACGATCGCCTCGAGCGTCGGCGTAGTCTACGGACTCTAAAATAAGACGTAGCGTTGAGCTTGCCTCCGCACGCGCCAGTCTACGAACTCTAAATAAGACGTAGCGTCGAGGTCCGCCTTCGCACGCGCCAGTCTACGGACTCTAAAATAAGACGTAGCGTTGAGCTTGCCTCCGCACGCGCCAGTCTACGGACTCTAAAATAAGACATAATGTTGAGCTTGCCTCCGCACGCGCCAGTCTACGGACTCTAAAATAAGACGCAGCGGTGGGGCGCCTCCGCGCGCACTCTACTGAGTATAAACAAGACGCGGATGTCCCGTGCACGTGTAGGCGTTGCTCCCGCACGTACTCTCCGGAGTATAAATAAGACGTGCAGGATGTTCCCACGCACTCTAAAGAGTATAAAAATTGCGACACGGCCGAGACACCAGAGAGTGCCTCGCTTTAGGTGGCGCATCATTTGGGTATCGCGCCCTCGTGCGCGCTGCATTAGGGAGTGCATCGCCAAGTTTTTGAAGGTAGGGGAATGGTGCCTTCGCCTCTCTACCTCGGCGTGCGTAGTGCCCTCGGCCTACCGTTCTCCGCGGGCACTGTTTTTGAAGGTAGGGGAACGGCGCCTTCGCCTCTCTACCTCGGCGTGCGTAGTGCCCTCGGCCTACGCCGCAAGCGCCCGCTCTCCGCGGGTACTGTTTTTGAAGGTAGGGGAACAGCGCCTTCGCCTCTATACCTCGGATGCGTAGTGCCCTCGGCCTACGCCGCAAGCGCCTGCTCTCCACGGGCACTATTTTTGAAGGTAGGGGAACGACGCCTTCGCCTCTCTACCTCGGCGTGCGTAGTGCCCTCGGCCTACGCCGTAAGCGCCTGCTCTCCGCGGGCACTGTTTTTGAAGGTAGGGGAACGGCGCCTTCGCCTCTCTACCTCGGTGTGCGTAGTGCCCTCGGTCTACACCGTAAGCGCCCGCTCTCCGCGGGCACTGCAAGCGCCCGCTCTCCGTGGGCACTATTTTTGAAGGTAGGGGAACGGCGGCTCCGCCTCCTTGCCTCCGCGCGTGTAGCGCCCTCGGCCTACGCAGCAAGTGCCCGCTCTCTGGGCGTGAGTCTTTGCAGGTAAGGGAACGGCGTTGACTCTGTCTCTGGCGCAGCTCCGGCACCGGACTTCGCCGTCCACCTCGTAGGCATCGACTCGGCGGGACGGCACCTCTCCGGCGTGGGACTTCGCCGTCCGCCTCGTAGGCATCGCCTGGGCAGGACGGCACGACTCCGGCGCAAGGCTCCGTTGTTCGTCTCGCAAGCATCGCCTCGGCGGGACGGCACGTCCCCGACGCAGGACTTCGCCGTCCGCCTCGTAGGCATCACCTCGGTGGGACGGCACGCCTCCGGCGTAGGACTCCACCGTCCGCCTCGTAGGCGTCGTCTCGGCAGGACGGCACCTCTCCGGCGCAGGACTCCGTCGTCCGTCTCGTAGGCGTCGCCTCGGCGGGACAGCACCTCTCCGGCGTGGGACTTCGCCGTCCGCCTCGTAGGCATCGCCTCGGTGGGACGGCACGACTCCGGCGCAAGGCTCCATCGTTCGTCTCGCAGGCATCGCCTTGGCGGGACAGCACGTCCCCGACGCAGGACTTCGCCGTCCGCCTCGTAGGCATCGCCTTAGCGGGACGCCACGCCTCCGGCGCAGGACTCCGTCGTCCGCCTCGTAGGCGTCGCCTCGGCGGGACGGCACGCCTCCGGCGCAGGACTCCGCCGTCCGCCTCGTAGGCGTCGCCTCGGCGGGACGGCACGGCTCCGGCGCAGGACTCCGCCGTCCGCCTCGTAGGCATCGCCTCGGCGGGACGGCACGACTCCGGCGCAAGGCTCCGTCGTTCGTCTCGCAGGCATCGCCTCGGCGGGACGGCACGTCCCTGACGCAGGACTTCGCTGTCCGCCTCGTAGGCATCGCCTTGGCGGGACGGCACGCCTCCGGCGCACGACTTCTCCGTCCGCCTCGTAGGCGTCGCCTCGGCGGGACGGCACGCCTCCGGCGCAGGACTTCGCTGTCCGCCTCATAGGCACCGCCTCAGCTAGACGGCATGGCTCCGGTGCAGCTCTGGCATAGGACTCCGCCGTCAACCTCGTAGGCGTCGCCTCGGCAGGACGGCATGACTCCGATGCAGGACTCCGCCGTCCGCCTCGTAGGCATAGCCTCGGCGGGACGGCACGCTCTGGCACAAAACTCTGCCGTCCGCCTCGAAGGCATCGCCTCGGCTGGACGGCACGGCTCCGGCGCGAGACTCCGCCGTCCGTCCGATAGGCACCGCCTCGGCGAGACGACCCAGCTTCGGAGCAGTGCCTCGCCGCCCGCCTGGTAGGCACCGCCTCGGCGGGGCGGCGACGACTTCGCTGTCAAGCCTTTTAAGTGTTGCCTCGGTTGGATGACCTGGCTTCGGAGTGAGATTCCGCGGACCCCTTCGTAGCTGCTAGTTGCATCGGGTCGCCAGTCGGTGCCCTCGTGCTTGCTGTCGGGGAACGGGGGGCTGGGGTGGTTGATCGCGTCAGCTCGCCCATCGGGACCTCAGCGCTTGCTGTCGAGGGAGTACTGTTGTAGGGGTGGTCCAACCCCCCGTGACTGGGCCGTGCAACTAGTCCAACATGTAATAGGCCCAATAGTGTAGAGGAATATACCAGTGTAAATATACCAATGTACCCTCATTCTTTGTAAATACTAAGGGGTAGAATGGGGATTTCCCATTCTACCCCACTCATATATATAAACCCCCAGGAGGGGCAAAGGGGGGGGGACATCCTCTCATTCTTACCAGCTCCCCACAGATCTAGCTCTCCTCTTCTCCTTCTACTAGTCCCCTTCATTCCTGTTTAGCCTGTAGCTACAACATAAGTCATTCGTTCATTCGTTCGACTTTGATACTATAATTTACTTGTGTATATTCTGAAGTGTGATAAGTAGCCTGCTGTTAGTTGCGAGTTTTGCATCACTAGTTTATTGTATTTGTCTCGTAGTAAAATTTGGAATTAAAATATTGCTCACATTTTCAGCAAATAGTTGCTTAAAATGATATGATATAAGTGTTCATTGCATTATGAATAAAGGCATCGCCTCGGCGGGACGGCACGGCTCCGGCGCGAGACTCCGCTGTCCGTCCGATAGGCACCGCCTCGGCGAGACGACCCAGCTTCGGAGCAGCGCCTCGCCGCCCGCCTGGTAGGCACCGCCTCGGCGGGGCGGCGACGACTTCGCTGTCAAGCCTTTTAAGTGTTGCCTCAGCTGGATGACCTGGCTTCGGAGTGAGATTCCGCGGACCCCTTCGTAGCTGCTAGTTGCATCGGGTCGCCAGTCGGTGCCCTCGTGCTTGCTGTCGGGGAACGGGGGGCTGGGGTGGTTGATCGCGCCAGCTCGCCCATCGGGACCTCAGCGCTTGCTGTCGAGGGAGTACTGTTGTAGGGGTGGCCCAACCCCCCGTGACTGGGCCGTGCAACTAGTCCAACATGTAATAGGCCCAATAGTGTAGAGGAATATACCAGTGTAAATATACCAATGTACCCTCATTCTTTGTAAATACTAAGGGGTAGAATGGGGATTTCCCATTCTACCCCACTCATATATACTAGTATAGTGTCCGTGCTAACGCCACGGTGGCATTTTAGGGATGCACATGAAATCAACCAAATGAATTTTTGAATGGCCATACATGTTTTGTTCCCTGCTTTCAAAGCCAATTTTTGAATGGCTATACATATTTTGTTTGGATAATTGGGTTGCTGCTGGCAACAAAGTCCATCCATGAATGAAATGTTGTGCTTATCTCCAGATTATGATTTTTACAGAACACATGTAGAATTTCTTCAGTGCTAGTACTGAACCAAATATTTGTCACATAATGAATGTCACATAACGATTGATCCTTTGAGGAGACGACAACATCATCATAAAGTGAATCTGACTGTTGAAATGGACTGCTTGATGCCAGACACCCAACAGACACAAGTCATCCAGAGTAAAAGGTGCAGGAAAGGTGGAATGAATTTAAAAAAATCAAAGCTTCTATTTTATATATCAGTATAGATTCCTCATGATAAAACAGGATGATATCATGAATTCATGATAACCTAAAACAGCATGCCTAAAATAGAGCTTATATACTTGTATAAAATTGAGCAGAAATATTACAAAAGGTGTGGAGTTGATGGCAGTTCTCAAGCCAATACAGCATTTGCGCTAAAACCTTTTATTAACCTCTGAAATGCACATGCAATATTGATGTTTGACAAAATTATGTTATATAACACGTCACCTCATAATAATACAAGGCATCGCTTATTCTTGATGCTTCCTCTGTTGAAAATGCTTGAGGTATACTTGAGCGACTTTTTTCATCTTTTTCTGACGTAATATCCTGTGAGGCAGATAAGTGAAACAAGATCTCAGTGCAGTATTACTAAATAACACTTGCTTAATATGTTAGAACAATCATTGGTCCCAATGGGTCAGAATTTGACTAAGGAACTGTCACAAAAATGTAAAATTATGAAAGATTCCATGGTGCACATAAAACTGTAAGAAAGCTAAAAGGTAGCAAGCTTGCTGGAGTTGCAAGGGAGAAAAGATCTTTTAACGCTGATCCCAGCACAATAAACACATAACAAAATGGCAACATAATTTTACATGGTCATCTTCTGTACTGTGAACAATATCAATACATGCAGCCAATGGCTGAATGCACAAGATATTGATGGTATCCACTAAACTATGGTGAAGTTATTTAAGGTATAAGGTTGTATACAGATTACAGAAGCTTCTTGTTTTAGCAGCTAACATATTTGCCGATGATATAGCACTGTTCAAAACTTCCTGATGGTAATCAGGCAAATCGATTTGAAACAAAGAAAAAAGTTCATAAAACAGAGGATGTGTTGCAAAAGTAAAATGGAGAGGTTGGCTTACAGACTTAGTTGAACTCATACCTGTTTTCATTAGTGCATCCACCCTTGAACGGAACCTTTTGTTTTGTGTAACTGGTGTCTCATTCAGATCAACTTCCCTCAGTTTACCAGAAGTATTTGCTGCAGAAACACCGCCAAATTCTGGAGTGGTGTCTGCTTGTGCAATTTGCATGGCAACTTTGGCTTCAGCAGGAAAGAATAATCTTGCACATGCAATTGCAGGGAAGATACATCAATTTAGCATGGCATGCTCCAGGTGACTATGGTGTGCTCTGTGGTTGAATAATGTTAGTATCTTGTAAGTGCAATATATGTGGTAAGCACTATAATTACCGATTTATAGAACATATTTATAACACTTCTGTTGGAGAAAGGGAGGAAGAGGGATTTTGGGGGTAGGCTTGGCGGTTTCTTTTTTTCTTTTTAAGGAAGGGCTGAATCAATCCCCACTCCCCACCACCTACATCTCTTTAATCTTGAGAAAATTTTGGAAGCTACATATAAGTGCCATTCTATCAAGCATTGAAGGGGACTTTACCTCTATTTTCCAGGTAGAGAAGCTTCATGTGAAGATCATCAGCCAATAAAGGTGAGGTCACAGAATCTTCCACAGCCATAGGATTCCTCATCATCTCCCTCTCTAGGATATCAATACACAACCTATCTTTATTTGACTCTTGACCCTGCCTATTAAGATGGCGGTAACAGCAGTGGACCCTCCTCTTCCCAATTCAGCTGCTCTTTCCAATATTTTCTCATCAGTAAGTTGATATGCTTTTCGGATAGCAGTTTCTGTATCACTCAAGAATTCTGGCTGAGGATGAAGGAATCAATAAAATAATCAGCACTGCTCGCCAACTTGCCTGTACTCTGCCACCAGGTAGTCCTCCATTGGATGATTTGATTTCCCCTTCACAAGATGGTAACCATGCTTGACACGCCTGCCTGACAATTTTGTCTTGCCTTTCCCTGTTTCTTGTCCTGATGAACTAAAAGCATCTTTCACCTGTCACAGCAACATATAATCCCTTTCAACCATGTGATGCTGCCGACAAGCACAAAACTAAGCAAAGCAAATATATAGCTTGTTGAAAACATTCAGCACAATGAAGCTAACGACTGTGTTATTTTTTACAATTGATTGCATGAAAAGAGTGAACATTGCAGCAAGCAGCAAGAAAATAAAGACACACAACATCACCCAAAAATACCAAAATGAACTTTTTATACTGTCTGGATATCTTCGTGTGTATATCCAGTAGTGCATAACATTTCAAGGTAACTTGTAGTTTCTAACCTTAGATTGCAAACTCTAAAACTCACAAGTCGCAAGCATGATCAGGACGAAATTGAATTCATTTGGAGCACACCACATAGATTTTATATTTCTACAGCAAAATTGAACTATATGAAACTTGAATGCGGATGTTATTGAATAGAGGCCCATGGTAAATTTACACCTTGACTTCCATTTGTATCCATAGGATAAAACTACATAACCAGGTTATAACAATGCTTGGGTGTTCTACATGCAGATATGTTCTCACAGGGCACACCCACATGCACACAGAACTAAAAGATCTCCATCAGTGAGTACTGACAGAGTTCAGAAAAAAAAGGATGCATGGCCCAAAACCAATATACATGTTGTTTAAAATAAAATAGCGAGGAAAAAGGTTCAAAATTTTGCACATAAAATTAAATTCTTACTAAACCAGCAAAGATGCAAATTTTCTTTTAACTCAAATCTAAGCCTGTGTATATGTGCCCTCCTACCAGACTCTCGCAATCAATGCTCTCTCCTTTTCCTGAAGAGTTTTGTCTCCTCAACGGTTGTTTTCTCTAGTACTACCAGCAGGAAACAGAGAAATGTTTGCTTTATCTACTAATGGAATGACAAACCATGAGCCATAACTCCAGATCCCCACGACAAGACATTTATGAGAAATTACTTAACAACATACACTCGGACACAATTAGCACTCCAATAAGAACAAAGGACTGAAGCATAAGTGCAAATGTGCAATTGCTCAGCCATCGGGGCCAACCTGTAACTGGTGGCCTTGAGCTCCTTGATGACCTGCCGGAGCTGGCTGTGCGTACAACTACAATTTCATATATCATCAAAATTGTAAACATTGCGTGAGATGCTATTAAATTAGCTGACTGAAAGGCTGACAGAAAATAGAGTTGAGGGGCCAAAACTAATGAAACTACATGAGTGTTGCCGTCTAAACCTGTAGTTTTTAACTAATGCAATTTGGGCCTACTTGACATAAAAAATAAATAAAGGAATAATGAATGAACAAAACATTGAAGCACCAACATAATCAATCATGCTTAGTGTGACAGAGCTTGAAATTTACCTACAACATGTTGACTATGTCACACTGCTAAAACATAAGCTAGAAGTGTTTTGCATAAATAAAAAATAATTGTTTCAAACAAGGCAGCATGGAAAGAAAATGGATTTTTTGTGGGCTGGGGATAACGGGGCAGTGAGAGATCAAACAAGGCAGGAAGACACAGGCAGTGAACAAAACAAAAGAACAGAAGGTCTGTTTCAAACTCTCACTAACTTCAAGCAAGTGAAGTCACTTGAAAAAGAACCTCAACCAGCCTAATGTGATATCTACTCTAATTTGCAATACCAAAGAATTATTCTTTCTTTTTGAGGCATCAACAATCAGCACTGGCCCCTTTGAGTTCACCAAGGGAAGTTAAAGTGCTGATAAGTTCAAGAAATACCCCAGTCCTGGAATCAACTGACCCCAATTTTAACACCAGCTCATCTGAGAGGGGGAAGAAAGTTGCTAGCGCATGTGGACTAAGGTCTTTCCATAAAATTAGTTGGATAACCCAATTCAATCCAACAAAATTTGTTGAATGCTCCCATTGCATCCAAGATGAATGCAACCAATCTTGCATGATGATTGACGGTGTTCCTCAAAAACATCCTTCATAATATAACTCCCATCATGACTCCTATCTAATTGTCTATAGTTCTAACCACAACTTTTGAGTTTCCAAAACCCAAATAGGCCCAAAATCAGATGGTTTATTAGATTGTTGAACGAATTACTCACCTATTAACAATCTGTGTTAGCTCGTGTGGCTGCTTGGTTTGACAAGAGGTTCAAAATTATGTGATTTGTGAGTTCTGTACCAAATTATGTTTCCAACCCTACAATCAATTTATGTCTCAACAGCAAGCATTGACATTTTACATTCTTTGGGGATCCATTCTTTTTCCAAAAGCAAACAATTGGCTTGTTGGAGACTCAATGCTCTGAATTCATACAGCTGTACTTCAGATATGCAAGAATTAAGCAGATAAAAGCGCATTTCCCTAAGTGTAGCAACTACTTAAGCATCTCACAATCTGCTTGAGACTTGAAAGCCCCATAATTGGCCAAAGTTCACAACCACAGGCGCACAAGCAGAACTAAAGCATTCCACAATGGCATATCATAATCAATCAAAAATCACAATCACGAAATGCTCACCATCTGTATCGCATGAAGTGTCCATCTGCAGATGCAGCCTCTGGCACGTCGTCGGTGGAGACGATGCCGTTGGGCAGCCGCAGCAGCACGTACGGAGTGATCTCGCAGCCCACGATCGGGATCTCCGACGGAAGGTGCACCCGCACCACGCTCAGCATCCTCCCCTCCTGGTCCTCCTCCCCTGCTCTGCTCTACCCAGCCGCAGCACCACAGCCTCGACCTCCCCTCGCTTACAGATGCAAGCCCTAGATCCCCCACCGCCAGGCGGATCGGCCATCACCTGCCGCCGCGCGCCGCCAGCATTGCCTCCCACGATCCAACGCCCGCGCCCTGCTCCTGCACGAAATTCCCCGGGTCAGGTCAAGATCCCACCGCCCGAGCTCGCGGGCTGGAGCAAATGGGAGATCCAGGCGGGAGGGGGCTCACCTGGGGCCTTCGGGGTAGGCGGCGGAGGCGGCGGCCTTCGGGGAGATCTACTGAGCAAAAGGATAAATGACAGCAAGCAAAAGGAGATCTACCGAGCATTCTAGCCTTACGCGTCCAAATTGAAACAGAGAAAAAAAGGATAAATGAAAGGAAATCATTCGAGCTTACTGCAATGTACGAAAGATATCGTTGATCTGTCCGTCGATCTCGGCGAGCTCCTCGTTGACCGACGCCAAATCCATCTCCTCCTCCTCGCGGAGCCGGCGCTCGGCGTCGCCCTCCGGCTGCCCGATCGGCGTGGATTCCAGGAGCTCCATGAACGGAGACTGCTTCTCCCTCCCGGAGGCCGACGGGTCGTCGGCGAGGCCGATGGCGCGCCGCACCTCGGCGACGGACGGCTGGGTCGGAGCCGCCGTGAGCGCCGGGTGAGGAGGCGACCCCGTCGCGCGGCGGCGGATGCGGCGGACGGGAGTCGATTCGGGGGAGGCGGGGGGAGGCGGCGGAGGCGGGGCCTTCGGGGGAGGCGGCGGCCGGGAGTCGATTCGGGGGAGGCGGGGGGAGGCGGCGACCTTCGGGGGAGGCGGCGGAGGCGGGGCCTTCGGGGGAGGCGGCGGCCGGGAGTCGATTCGGGGGAGGCGGGGGGAGGCGGCGGCCTTCGGGGGATGCGGCGGAGGCGGCGGAGGCGGGGCCTTCGGGGGAGGCGGGGCGCGCGGGGGAGGCGGAGGGAGCGGAGGAGGCGCGGGGGAGGTGGAGGGAGGGGGCAGCGCAGGTCGAGCGGGGTGGAGGGGGATGTGCATACCCCACCAGCAAGCGGGGAGGAAGGGGGGAGGCGGAGGGAGGGGAGGTGCGGGGGAGGAGGGGGAGGCGGAGGGAGCGGAGGAGGCGCGGGGGAGGAGGGGGAGGCGCGGGGGAGGCGGAGGGAGCGGAGGAGGCGCGAGGGAGGCGGAGGGAGGGGGCAGCGCAGGTCGAGCGGGGGCGCGGGGTGGAGGGGTACTGCAGATCCACTGAAGGATGACCGTCGGATATGGTTGGGTAAGGAGAGAGAATAGAGGAGAGTTAATCTGGTGCGGACGTTTTTATGATGGTGTAATTATGGGTGCATATTATGGTGTAGACGTAGTTAAGGTCATGACTGTGGAGCAGGTAATTGTTGGGTGGATGTAAAATAATTTGAACTGGTGCTTTATTAGTTTAGATAAACCCCCAGGAGGGGCAAGGGGGGGGGGACATCCTCTCATTCTTACCAGCTCCCCACAGATCTAGCTCTTCTCTTCTCCTTCTACTAGTCCCCTTCATTCCTGTTTAGCCTGTAGCTACAACATAAGTCATTCGTTCATTCGTTCGACTTTGATACTATAATTTACTTGTGTATATTCTGAAGTGTGATAAGTAGCCTGCTGTTAGTTGCGAGTTTTGCATCACTAGTTTATTGTATTTGTCTCGTAGTAAAATTTGGAATTAAAATATTGCTCACATTTTCAGCAAATAGTTGCTTAAAATGATATGATAGAAGTGTTCATTGCATTATGAATAAAGTAGTGTTTATTAAAACGGTTAGTAGTTGTTAAAGAAATGTAATATTATACAATAATAGTAATGCTCTAGGTACAAAGTAGGATGGGGTGTTACAATGATCCATGTCTAGAATTCTGCAGGATTAGGAAATGTTGGACGTCCGTAAGATAGCGTACACAACGCTGACATTTCGAGCTCGTTCCGCAAATTTGAAGCTCCGTACGATTAACTTACGGAGAAACTGTCAATAATGCCGCAAGATGTGTGATGTACAACCGAACTAGTCAATGCAAGAAAGTTTCTCAAGTCGTTAGAATTGTGCATGCATTCTGAATCCTTTTCGTGCACTAAAGTTCTTTTTTTCTTCTTTTGAATTAATCATGCTTGATTTCAATGACTCGGAGATATCAGAAAAAGAAAATTTATGATGAGACAAAATTTACCCCAAAGGTCGTGCCAGATCATGTACTTGTTTTAAGCGCTGTCCCTTTCTTTGAGTATTTGCCTCAAAAAAAAAAAAGGGGCAGAGCTGGACGCCATACATAATTTTCTTTTGCAAGCCTGAAATTAACCACATCGTAACAAGCCTACAAATTTCCAGTTCTAGAGTCACTAACCTACTCTCAAGGTCTCCACGAACGGGGCTTTTTCTAGTATGATACCAAACCTTTTGACATCTGTTTCTTAACACTGTTTGTTCAGAGGATGTAACTTGCTTAGCCTAGTTCAGCTGTTGTTATGCTGTAGCAAGTAACGAATTTTGTTACCTCAATCTTCTTGTCATCTTGAGGCACCGCTTGTTTTGGCTTCAGCTTCTGACTTCTGACTTATTTTTCACTATTTATAAATTTC
This sequence comes from Dendrocalamus latiflorus, assembly GCA_017311315.1. Taxonomy (NCBI): domain Eukaryota; kingdom Viridiplantae; phylum Streptophyta; class Magnoliopsida; order Poales; family Poaceae; genus Dendrocalamus; species Dendrocalamus latiflorus. Next base: position 16,812,713 of record CM029664.1, on the reverse strand, counting down.
GTCTTTTTCTGAACTTTTGGTTTTTTTTGAGCTTTTTTGTCGGTTCTTTTTTCCCTTATTTGTTTGTATTATACGTGATGGGTTAATATGTTTTTTCTATTTTTAAATTTTTTAAATTTAATTATGCTAAATAAATCTCTGTCAGCTACAATATTTTTTCAGCCAGCTAACTTTTCAGCCATAAGCCACTCAAAAAAAACCATACTGCAGTTGCGAAGGATAGTTCAAAAGGAACACTCCAAACGTACAGAAGGTTAATTAATTCCATGTAGCAAGTAACGAATTTTGTTACCTCAATCTTCTTGTCATCTTGAGGCCCCGCTCGTTTCGGTTTCAACTTTTGACTTCTGACTTATTTTTCACTATTCATAAATTTCATTTTTTATGAACTTTTGGCTTTTTTGAGTTTTTTTACCGGTTCTTTTTTCCCTTATTTGTTTGTATTATACGTGATGGGCTAATATGTTTTTTCTATTTTTAAATTTTTTTAAATTTAATTATGCTAAATAAGCCTCTGTCAGCTATAGTGTTTTTTCAGCCAGCTATAGTGCTTTTCAGTCATAAGTCGTTCAAAAAAAGTCATATTGCAGTTGCGAAGGATAGATCAAAAGGAACACTCCAAACGTACAGAAGGTTAATTAATTCCATGTAGCAAGTAACGAATTTTGTTACCTCAATCTTCTTGTCATCTTGATTCCTGGCAGTTGCGAAGGATAGTTCAAAAGGAACACTTGGTTTGACTTTGCGTTTTATAGATCCATGTTTATTGTTGTTCTGCAGGGTTAGGATATTCAGGACGGCAGTAAGATAGCGTACACAGCTGACATTTGATCAGGCTTGCTAGATCCGTAACTTTGAAGCGCCGTACAGTTAATTTATCAAAGCTGTCAATGCTGCATGCGCAAGATACATCTGACGTACGCCTGAACTAGTCAATGTCTGAAACTTTCTCCGGTCGTTAGAAATTGTGCATGCATCTAGTCGAATTTTTGTCAGTTTTCATGCATGCCTGGTTCTCATGTGAACTTTATTTATTTTTAGCTAAGCATATGGTTCGATTCATGTTGGCTTGCGGATATCAACAAAAAAGGTGAAAATGAGATAAAATATATCCCAAAGGACGTGCAGACACTGCTGATATACACATCTCTCTGATATCTCTGAAAAAAAGATCATGTACTTATGTTAAGATGTCACTTTCTTTGAATACTACTTGCCTGAAAAATTGGGCAGAATTACATAATTTCCTTTTGCCAGCGACATTTCGGTGCATATCCAGACATATTTGTCAACTTTGTATAAAAAGCAGGGACAGGGATTTGGCGTCGTGGCACAGCATATATAATGGGTAAATCAATTGATGTGTATCTCGATCTCTCTACCGCAAGCGCCAGATCCCTCTTTCCACATATCTTCTCTGTGTAGGCCATAATTCCTATATACGTGGCACAGGGCACGTAGTGCACTCATCAGTGTTTGGTTCAGAACCGCAATCGTAATCGTGACGCTTTTAGTATATCGGATTTTGAGCTGGAATAGATTCGAATACGAAATACGCTAGAGTGCATTGGCAACGTCATCGGCATACAGGTTTTCCAATTTCCAAATCGAATTTTAGTTCAACCAGAATGCCAAAGTGACATATTGCCTTTACACGTAATGATAACACCGGAAAAAAAACCCTGAACCAAATTTGCTAGTTCCCTTTTGCATTCTAGTAATGATACCACAGTCACTAGCCTTTTCATTTCACGACAAGCAACATATAACCAACTTTCTTTGGGCAAAAACATGATGCGTAGCAAACAAAACTACCTACACATAATAAATTAAAGCAGTTTGCTACTCTCATGGTGTCCATGGACGAAGGCTCCTTTGTGATCTGTTGCAGCTACTTTTGTCTTCGTAGTATGATACCAAACCTTTTTCAGCGATTGAATGGACCTGCCGGTTTGGCATTGCCCTTTCACGGATTCATCGTGCGATCGGTGTTGGCGCGTAGAGCCTTTAAACGGTGGCCACAACAACCAAAATAAAAATCGCTTGCTACAAACAAAGCCAGGTTCCATTCCTGAAGAAAGAAGGATGAGAGGAGAAGCCAAGGATAGGTCAAGAACACATGGCAAAGGTGGCTTTCATGGATTCCAACTACACGCCAACTTGCCCGGCACGGATTCGATCTCATCTTGATTTACTATGGCAACACGTTTTGTGTGGTTTCAGCTGTTCCTGATTTTGGTTTAGGTCATTTCAGTTTAAACTTCTGACTTCTGGTTTATTTTTTACTATTTATAAATTTTATTTTTTCCTGACTTTTTAGCTTTTTTGAGCTTTTTTGCTGATTCTTTTTTCCTGTATTCGTTTGCATTGTCTATGATGGGTTAATCTGTTTTTTCTATTTTGAAATTTAGTTAAGCCAAATAAGCCACCATCAGGTACAATATAATTTTAGCCATAAACTAGCTTATTCAGCCCAATCGAGCGGCATCTTTTCTCTGGTTTCTTGAAGTTTTCAGGAAAAGGCTTCTTGTAGTCTTATGGCCACTTTGTTTATAGGAAAATAATGCCTTAGGATTATATTTACATCTGTCTGTGTTAGGATGCCTACACTGTAACCTTCGAGAGCCTCAATCGAGTTCTATTAATTTGAATCTTTGTCGATTAGCAGTTTTCTTATATCTATATAAATAGTTGCGTCTTTTGTAATTCCTGTCTGTTCCGCTCCTTGTTTCTCACATTGTGTAGTGCCAGGCAATCAGTGCTATTTCGTACTGTTTTTACAACATTTCAAAGACTGCATTACATAAGTAGTTTTACAAGCAAATGTAAAATGATTTGCTGGTTACCCTCTTTCACGATCAGTCGATCAGGCAAGAAAGTTTTTTTTTCTAACAAAAACCAATCACGCCACAAACTAAGCGTGTGGTGTGTCCAGAGAAGATCCACACGCGGGGAAAAGAAGCCTCCTTCCACTCAGCCGCCCCACGAACTCGGGGATCCAGACCATGCCAGCTGGCAACTCCTCGTCCCCGCAGCTTGGGCCCCGCATGTCAGCCACAGTCCGACGTGCGGCTCCGGCTCTCTGTTTTACACGTAGCTAACGGCCTTTGTTAATTCGGCATGTAGGGCCGTCTCGCCTTGCCCCTTGGACGTGTTCCAGGAGCCTTCCTTGATTCCGTGGCCATCATTTGGTTTGCCTCCCTTCAATTCTTCTCCGATCCTCTCTGTCTATATAACAAGCCACCCTGCACTCTCTCTCCTCACGTCTCACACAAGAGAGCTTTTAGAGAGAGAGAGAGAGAGAAGAGAGCTTTGAGAGAGAGATTCTGATCCCATGGAGAGAGTTGCGTCAAGCTGTGTCAGCCTCCTAACACAAAGGTAAGCCAATCCTGCCGTGATATGAGGTGCATTTACAGTCGAAATCTTTGCTCTGTCCAGTACTGTTTTTGTGACTTTGTGTTGATGATTCTCTGGTGATGTGATGGCGTAGGAGGGGCTATTCCGTGGCCGCGGCCATGGTGAAGGGAGCCGGGAGGAGGGCCGACGAGAAGAAGGCAGTAGCGGCAGCGGCCAAGCGCGCGATGTCCAAGAAGGACGTGGCCACCGCGGCAGCCGCGGAGGAGAAGACGGCTTGGGTGCCGGACCCGGTAACCGGGTACTACCGGCCGGCGGGTGGCGCCAAGGAGGTGGACGCGGCAGAGCTTCGCGCCAAGTTGCTGAGCCAGGGGATGGCCACCAACTGATCGAGCATGCTTAGCTTTGAGAGACGTGCTGGTTGATCGCTAGTCCAGTCCCCTAGGCCTGGAGCATTGATATGAGGGTCGCGTAGCTACAGTGTTGAGGGGTATATCTTCGTCTTCCCGGTGTTTTCGTGATATAAAACTATAAAGTGATTATGGTACCAAGCCGTTTATATATTCAGAAAAACTAGGGAAACGGCAGAGTATTTCACTGTTTGATAGCGTGGCTCACACGAATCTTCAAGCGTGAGGTCTTTCTAGTCTACACCATGACATGGACCTTGCCAAACAGGCGGCTTGGCATGGGTCAGCACAGGCCTGATGAGACACACAACCCATTTAGGTACGGTTGTTTGGCCCGACAAACTAAATGGAACCTATCGTACTGGCCCATAGGCCAAGCCTCGGACTCAGACACAACTCAAGGAGATCACGCGGCTAGGGCATGGTTAGCCCGATGGGTCAGGATATGCCCCGTTTAATCCATCTCGGCATGAAAATTGCAAGAAAAAAATCCAAAAAAGTATAGAATAAAAGATGCAAATTAAAATTTACAATAAAAGATTCTATAACATAAAAAGAGATAAATATATTGAAAATGTAATAAAGAACTTTATTAATGTTTAGATGACTTCTTCGTTAAAAACTTTGCCAAGTAAAACTCAACTTGGGAAAACTTTGGCAAAGAAAAAATAATACAATCTATAGCTTTGCATACATCAATATTTTAAGTTTCATTGTCTAGGTAAAGATTGTTGAATGAGTCCACCAACTATGTATTTTCTACAAGTGTTGGTCTTATGCATCAACTTGTTCATAGTCTTTAACAGTTAGAAATATTTTTACCATCTCACTCGACTTGTTCTTCTCTCTTCTAATATTCTTCTAGAAAGACTAAAAGCAGTCTCGAAAGAAACCATCGAGATAGGAAGGGTGGATAGCTCTCTAATGCTATGGTGGCTTTGTCTTACTTCAGCGGTTGACATTGTAGAATAACCTGAACCTCTGGAGGAAGAACTTGCACCCTAGATCTTGCCCCACACGGTTTTGTTTTTACCTGTGGTGGGTGATGGTGGAGGTTGTTGCAAGTGAGTTTACTAAAATTTTAGCTCCTACTTTTGATAAACATCGGTCAATTTAGTACGAGTATCTGAAAAATAGGTAGAATAATCTATCCCTGTAGTATCATCAGAAGTTAGAGAACATTAATGAATCATCTAAGTTTAGCTCTAGGATCTAACATAAAGGCAAAAGCATATAAATATGGAATATCTTCCCAATATTTAGTTTTCATAGCACTGATAGCCTCTTGTAATACTATTTCATTTTCATTAGCCTACAAGTGAGTAGCAATTTCAAGAATATCAGACACAATTAAAGGATATGTTGGATAGCACATACTGGATAGCGCAACAATGAAATCATAAAAAAGTTTCAAAAACGATAGTGACTTTTCAGCAACAAGCTAATGTTGCATAGTTAATAGAATATTGCCGTTATGGCTGTGGTAGTGTGTGTGAATAAAAACATAAAATATGCTCTTATAGAGTAAAAGGTTCTTAAGCATCATGTAAGTATAGTTCCATCTTACTAGTATGTCTAAACCAAAATTTTCTTGGACGTACATTCATTGCAATAAAAAAGTTCTTATATATTGTTATTCGTTGGTTAGAATTATTTAGGAAAGGTATTGCATCATGGAAAACTCTAATATAGAATCTAATCTCTTTCAACCACATTTAACTATAAGATTAATAATAATGGCATTGTCCGAAGTTATTGCAAATTTTTTACTAAGACCAAAATCTTCCACAAATTTGATAATATTGTCTGCGATATTCTCATCGGTATGTGCTACATCAATTATTTTGAATCCTATAATTCTTTTTTCCATTTCCTAGTTGTCGTTAACACAATGAGCAACTATACTAAGATAATCATCCCTAACCCGACCACTCCATATATCTAAGCTCAAAACCACTTAAAATGTGCAGGTATTGAAGAGTTCTTTTAGTTTAACATGACAATTATTGTAGTATTTAACTATATATCTAGTTGTCTATCTAGAAACTATAGAAAATCTAGAATTATGCATAGTACTAATGTACTTTTCAAATGTGACGGACTCACCAAAGTTTAAAGGTAGATACTGTGAACAAATTAAATGACAAAGAGATTCTCGAGCTATCTCAGGATTGTATTCCTAGCTACATATCGAACCGTCAGGGTTGTATTGTAGCTACGTCTGCCTCATGGTCGCTCCTTGTTTTGCTTTACATCTTGTAGTATGTTCGAGCAAGTGCCCCATTCTACCTGAAGATTTTGCAAACAATTCATGACCACATATTTCACAAACAGCAAATCTTACCTGGACTCCATTTTCATCTAGTTTGCATATCTTATAAAAATATACCAAGACTTCCGATGTGTTGGACCTAGATTTCTTTGCTCTGGTGCTTGTAGGCGCAGGTACACTTGTAGAGCCTTATGTGGAGACACAAGATTCTCGAAGGATGCAAGGTCCTCTGGTAAAAATTTGAAATTAGTAATAGCAAAATTATCAAAATTTTCATTTGCCATCAAGAAAATCACACTATTATTTATTTCACCTTAGCAAAAAAAAAAATAAGAACAATAAAAATCAGCCAAAATTACTATTGTTAACTCTTTTACTGACTGTAGTTGGATTTCAAATTTTCACATATTCGGCAAAAATATTTTGAATTTCGCAAAATTATCACACTAGAATCAAAAGAAGAGATGAGGGTTGGATGGTGGGTGAATTAGGGGGGTTGCTGCATATTTATAGGAAAAAATTCGAGATTTATTGAATTTAAGCTTCCCAATTGCTAGAAAATACAAAATTTCAATTGTTACCATGCCTAAACAAGGTAAATAGGCTAAATATGCCTAAACAGGTCGTGCCTATGCCATGCCGAGACAGCTCGCTAGGCATAGTGCTGACTGAAACATAGCATGGCTGGACGGGTCGAACTAGCACTACCCATTTAGGTTGCGGGCTATGCCATGCCTGGGCCAAGCCAACAGTGCCATGACTCAGGCCGGCCTAGTCGGCATGACCTATTTGGCCAACACTAGCATGATATGACACGCTCTACGCATCTCGTATCGATCTCCAAATTCCCCATCACATTTCTCTGTCTCTCTCAGCGCTCGACCACAGTGGCGAGTGGTCGATGTGGGTGGTGAGCGGCGATTGTCGGCCACGAGCGATGAGTGAGGGCACTACAGTAGCAAGCAGGGAGCGGCATGTAGGCACTGCTAAGGGCACTCCAACACCATACTATACCGTTGAGGTCATGCTTTGTCTGCCATGATCTTCCCACTGAGATCAACCTTCCTCTCCCTTTAGATCACTTTTAAGCTCAAGTTCCTCTTTTCCTTAACCCCATTTTGCAATTTCCATCCTAATGAGCTTAATGCCTTTGATCAAATGATTTGTTTCATCCATTTTCCTCATGTCTGCACATAGTATTTGTTCAACCCACCAAGTATTTGTTAAAATGTGTAGTTGAAATATGCAGTGCTGTGGCAGCCTAATGTTTGGAGAATTTGTGTTTTGTTCTACTTGTTTTTTTAGAAATTTGCTTACTTGTTGCATTGTTAAATTATGAAGAATTTCCATGGACAAGATTTTGATGACCCATTCTGATAATTACTACTACCTTTTCATGCCATGCTTTGACCGCTGAAATAAAAATGGTTCCATTTTTGTAGGTTGATGATTTCAGTTCTTGCCACCATTCAAGAGCAAGTATGGCCAGGTTCTAAGTCATGTCCTACCTATCACAAGTGAGCAGATAAGCATAAGCTTTATCTACTAGTTCTTTAACTGTAGACATTCTACAATGTATAGAATGATCATGTAAAACATGTAGAGTGGGCATGGAACGCTTGCAAGTCTTAAAATTGCTGTTTTCATTAGTGGTAGCCTTCTTGTGCAAAATGTATGTAGCAAAATGAATTGGAACAAGATGTTCCAGTCAAGTTTCAGCCTTCAGGTGGTTTTATTCAAGTTTCAAGCAGTCCTATTCCAGTTTCAGTTGGTTTCACTCAAGTTTCAAGAGGCTTCATTCTAGTTTCAGGTGCTTTAACTCAAGTTTTGAGAAGTTCCATTCAAGTTTCAGATTATTTATCTCAAGTTTAATATAGTTTTATTCAACATTTAGGAGGTTCTGCTCAAGTTTCAAGCAGCTACACTAAAGCATGTTCATCTGATCTATTGTTCCTATGATTTCAAGCAGCTAGGTTCAACCAGACTAATGTTGGAGCACCATGATATTTGTAGACTTGGTATACTGTTGGTCTCCCTATAGCATGCTAATTGGTTTTTTGTAATGTTATGTTACTATCTATGATGATGCATATATGTAAATCCAATGGAACTAAAATGAGCAACCATTTACACATTTGTCTACTACATTGCCTTTTCTTCTTGTGCTTTCCTGTGAATAGTTAATTGATGTCGTTCCACTAAAACATACTTTTCCCTTTCTTCTCATGGATGCGACTTGGACTTTTCATTATTGAAGCTTAAAGTTTTACAGCTCAATGTTAGGTTTGAAAGATGAAATATTAGGCTTCACCATAAAAACATCACGTTTCACAATTGAAACTTTATGAAACTATCTGAAAAAACATGAAGCTTGGGAACCTGAAACTTGAAACTTGATGAAACTTCTTGAAACTTGTTGTACCTTTGCGAAACTTTCTAAAACATGCTTGAAACTACTCAAACCTTCGTGAAAATTGTTGAAATATCTTAAAACATTCTATAATTTTGTGCAGCTTGCTTGAAACTTCTCAAAACTTGCTAAGACTTGCTTGAAACTAGCTCAAACCTACTCAAACCTTTCTGAAACTTGCTTGAAACTAGCTCAAATCTACTCGAAACAACTTTGTGTAACTTCCGTGAAACTTCCTGAAACATCTTAAAACATTTTGAGACTTGCTCAAACATACTCAAAACATTCTGAAACACCTGAATAATTAAGCTAGGGAAATGAGTATTTTATCATGCGTTGAACCCAAAGAAATATGAAACAAGTGCAATCTCATATAGTCTGATGCTGATGTACAAAAAAGACAATGTGTAACTAAAACTGAACACTGAATGAAAATTGTATCAAGTACCAAATCCTTCTCAAGCATTTTTTGTTTTTTAGTGAAACACCTTGCACATAAACTAGGTTGAAGCAGATTGACTAGCAAGAACATTGAAGTAAATTTGGTCCAAAGAACCATCACACTGAAATAACATATTGGAAGATTTTCAAAAGAAAACCAAGCCAGATAATTATCGAACACATTACATGCAACAACAATGAAGGTGTGGTGAGGTTTAAACACATACTAAGGGGAAGAATGGTGTTGTCCATTGAGCTCCTACTGATGCGAAAGAGGATGATGATGAGGCTTCCTGCATGCTCTGAGCATCCAATGCAAGTCGTTGGCAAGGTTTCGTGTGAGAAGGTGGCCAATGATGAGGTTTCGTGAGCATTCCTGTGCACGCAGAGGATGTTGGTGAACTTTGCTCATGGGGGAGGCTAGCGATGAGGTTCTACACTCACTACCCCATGCAAGCAAGGACGAAGGGAACTTGTCGTGAATAAAGAAGGAAGGAATGTGTTGAGTGGGAAGAGGTTGGCATGGTAGAGGATGACGACGATGAGGTTGACGAGGAGCTAGTTTTTGTAGAGGATGGATGTGAGACCATATGAAGGTCACCCCATGTGTGATGAGTATTTAACTTTGCTTGTGATTCATTGTCAAAGTTTGAGTTTGATTTTGTATCATTACTCTCTATTTTTGCTGTATGGTAGATAGTGGTCTAACTAGCCTGGAAAGGTAGTCTGTCCACTATGTAGAAGCAGTCTGACCAGCCTGTAGAGGGGGTCCGACTGTTATGCAGAAGTGGTCTAACCGGTTGTGGAGACGGTTAGACTGGTCCCCTATTACCGGGGAAGTAAGGGGCGGTCAGACTGACTTGGGTTTGGTGGTCTGATCGGTGCTATCTGACAGTGTGCTAGGTGTGTGCACCGTGGTTTATGTTTAGTTCTAGTTAGGATTAGTGTTTAGGTATACATTTTGCATGGTGCACTGTGTGAACTGATGTGCATCAAGTTGTGAAGAACTTGTACCCAAAAACGGTTGCTTAGTCTATTGTTGTGTAGGGACGCTTAGAGGCAATAATGGTCAATGGTGAGGGAGATAAGGACTAGGTTAGGGAGAACCAAGATCCAGAATGGTCGTGGATGCCGAGTAGGATAGTTGGACTCAAGCAAAGCACAAGATGGACAAGGTCCATGGATGGTAGAATTGTGCAAAGACCATGATGCATTGGAGATGCACGTCATGCTTTACAGTGGTGCTTCCGGGAGGAAAGCTTTGGAGGTAAGTGTTCTTGTGTCATCAATTGGGTATATTGATAATTTTGTCTTGTGCGGTGCTATGTAACAGTTTGCTTGTTGTTGTTGGTTGTAGGACTCCAGAGTAAGGTCATGGTGAGGCAGACAGGACCAGGACTAGGTGAGGGGAACTAAGGTCTAGAGTAGTCAAGAATTAGGACTAAGTTAGGGGAGCTGAGGTCCAGAGTGACCAAGGTACTGCCAGAAGATGAATAAGGCTAGCAGAGTGGTTATAACCCAGAACGACAAGGAACCAGAATGGGAGCTACAAGTAGTGGACATGATGGGCAACAGCAATGGACCAGGACTAAGCTTAGGGAAGAGCTAAGGTCTGTGCGGTCGGGTAAGTCCGGGTATCATCATGGTGGATGGAAAGACATGTGGCATGCCAAGTGATTTGGGCCTGTTTGCATACGAGGACAGTTCATTGGGATCTAGATGCATGAGAGGCTTGGTGGCAAGTCATTAGGGCCACAGAGTTAAAGACAAGTCATGGGGTTGCTTGAAGTCAAAGGAAGAGCAAAGCTTCATGGAAGGTAATACAGGTGCATTCTTGTAAATTATCCAATACTAGAAAAGTGGTGGTATGCGAAACTACGGTGGTGGCCTAAGTGGTTTAGGTCATAGATGTGCTAAAAATTTTAAGTAGATCAAGTGTTGATTCACCGACAGGTTAATGGTTGTGTGTATTTTGAGAAGCGTGCATGTGTAAGTATAAAACTTGGTATGGTGTTGGGTTAATAGGTTAGTCTGTGTAAGTGGATGAAACCCAATTAGATGTTCTAGTTAGGGTTTCCCTTGTGAGTCTCCGTATATAAGGAGGGAGAGAGGTGGCTAGAGCTAAGCTTTGGGAGAGTTTAGACCTAGCCTTTGAAGAGAGTTAGGGTTCTTGAAGAGAACTTATGGAAAATGTGAGAGGCTATTGTGGTTGAGTTTTTTTATCATCCTTAGACTTTGTGTATGGCTTTGTTCTTATAATTTCCTGTGCTTTGCTCAAGAAAGGGGTAATTTTGGGGTTTTGATCTTGTGGGTGTTTTGACTTGAGTTCATACTATGATCTAGCTTGCTATGATATATGAGAATCCATCCAAGGTCATCTAGATCATCAATGATTCATGAGCAAGAGAAGATCGAAGCTTCCCTCTTTTGTCTGATTTTAGTGTAACCTTTCGTGTTTTAGATAAAGGTCATAACTTTGGCATTGATCTTCACGATCCATAATTGGAATTGATTCTTGATATCCTAGAGAAGGTGCATATCAAGTTTCAGGTCATTTGGAGTTGTGGATCAAAAGTTTCATCATTTCTCATTTTGAAATTGTGCTATTTTCTTGCTCTATTCTGGAGGGAGAGGTCAAATGGGCTAAGCTCGGTTAGACCAGCCTTGTAGCAGTCAGACCAGCCCCTAGTTAGTGGTGAGACCAGCCAAAAGGGTAAAGGTCCCATGTTGCTCGATTTTTCTTGGAGCTTTTCTTATCAATGCTCAGTCTCTGATCTTTAGAGTAAAGAGTTTTGTTTTACTTCTCTTTTGAGGAAAAGATTTGAAAAGGCTTATATTGTGAGGCTCCTATTCAACCCTTCCTTCTAGTCATCTTCTCGACCCTACAAGTGGTATCAGAGTAAGATTTGCTCTTTAAGTGATCTTAATCGATCATGAGTATGGCAGCTAGTGTGAGGTCGTGTGAGTCTTTCTTTACATCTTGTTGTGGTGCTTTTGCCGATGACGTGCCTAGTGACAAGAGGCTTAGATTTAAGAAAAGCTTGTTGGCTAATGTCATAAGTGTCAAGTGTGACATTTTGTGTGGAGATTTGCCTTTAGATTGTCTTAGTCACAGGGATGAAAAGCCTCTTGTGCCCACAGAGGAGAAGTAACCTAATGGTGTATGCGGGGTAGCCATGGAGGATGATCGTAAGGAGCTCTCCAAAGATGATCTTCGAATCAAGCTAAGTATGGCAAGCAAGGAGAAACTCAAGGACTTTGTCTCTCTAGATTCAAGAGTTTATGTTCTTGACAAGCTAGTGAGTAGACTAGAGCTAAAAATAGTAACTTGCTTGGTGTGATTGCTAGCTTGGAGTCTCAAATGCCTTGTGAGTCATGTGAGTCCTTACATGTGGATAATGAAAACTTGAATGATTTTATTGCATTCTTGAAATCTAAAATGAATTGTTGCAATCAAATGCTTCTATGCCATGTGATTTTATGTTGTCTTACATCATGAGCTTGATTATGCTATTTTGGAGATAAACAATCTTAGATTTATGGTTAGAAAAGAATGTGATTCTTGTGCTAGCATGTTTGCTGAAAATAAGAAGTTAAAAATGACTTATTCTACTCATCTTAAGCAATTAAAGAAGGCTAGGGCTAAAATTAATGAGATTAGAGATAGCCCCTGCAGCATGTGCTTGAAATGTAAAAAATTGCTTAAGGATGATTTAGTCTCTTGCAAGATTTGTGCTAGCTTAGTAAATAATGTTGATGGTTTGCATTCATGCACATTATCAATATATTCTCAATCTCTTGCACATCTTGCATTACCTTAAAGAATGAGCTTGATTCTTTCCAGAGAGTGCATGATGATATGAGCGCCAAGTCATGTGATTCTTGTGTTTCTCACTCAGATTTAGATTCTTCTCATGTTGCATGTGAGTTACTTGATGTTGGCACTTGTACCATTGCTTTAGATCATTCTTGCTTGGTTAGTGATGCTTCTTATGACTCTTTTAGTGTTGTCCAAGGAACTTTCAAAGACAAGGGTGCTTCTTCCTTATATAGTACAACATCTTTCAAAAAGAAGTACCATTGCACATTTTGTAGGAATGATAGACACATTGTTGAGTTTTGCTTTCGCTGTGTCAACCATGAGCGTCAAGTCTGTCATCGATCTTTTAGGAACACACATCACCCATCTCATGGTATGTGTGGACTAGTGCCGATACGAGGTCTTCATGTTTGTCCTAAGGGTCTTCTCTTTTGAGTAAGAAGGGTGCTTTGTCCTTCTAGACTATGTCTTCTAGTAGACCTTTCCACTATTGTTCATTTTGTGGGAAGGATGGGCAACATGTAGAGTTTTACTTTCGGTGTGCCAAACGCATACGTCAAGCCCATGCTTCCATGTCTCTGAGTGTGCATAGACTTTCTCTAGTGTGCATAGACGTTCTCATGGTATGAATACTCGTGAGCCTAAAAATGAAGGCTCGTTTTATTGATCGCTTCTTTGATACTTTTTCTAGTGGTGTTGGGTGGTGTAGTGGACTTGGTTCTCGTGGTTTTGGTTTTAGTCCACGTGTTATCCTGAGGTAAGATTTCTACCATTTCTCAAGTGGTGGACTTTGTTTTCTCCATTGAGGTGCACACCCACGGTGAGGATTTGTGAGTTTTTTGGTGTATTTGTTGGTTGTCATCATGGTGTTTTCAACCGAGACTTTCATCGCCTTTCTAGAGATGACGCTTATTTTCCTCATTGAGTTGTCCACTCGTTGCAAACCTCCAAGAACGTTGTTGGATTTTTTTGCATGAACCATTCAATGCATCGTGCTAACTAACAAAAGGATTCATTTGCTTCTAGTGGTGTATCCAATATTTACTAACTCCTTGGGAACCAAGACTTGGGCACCTTGTTCTCCTCATATGTAGGTATCGAGGACGTGGGATGGAGAACATGGATTTAATTGGTTTTGGTCTTTTGTTTCATTGCGTGACTGAAACATCTAATGGTTCTCCATTCCCTTTGATGGCCTTCAAGAGGCATTTGCCTTCATGTGTGGCATCTTCACCTACTTTGTGAGCTATATTATACCGTCATGCCTTTACATTCATGTTTGATCACTTTTAGTATTTGTGCTTATATGTGTGTTCACTTGTACCATATTGGCATGTATTACTTTTGCCATGCCTTGTGAGTATGTCACTTACATATCTATGTGCTAGCTAATTATTTATGATTTGTGGATATATGAGTTTTGGTTTATGTTCATTAGCATGCTTTATTCTTGATTTATCATTTGTCATGCTATTTGCTTTCTCATTTGTACATAGGCTAGGATTCCGATCATGATTTTCATATATGTATGAGCTTGGCTTTGTCATTATGAGCATTTGTCATCTTGATGTATTCACTATCATGCTTTTGTGACATTTTGCTCTACATATCTATATGTCCATTAGATATCCATGATTAGCATACTTTATTCTTGATCCATATTAGCATATTTTATGCATGTTTTGTTCTATAACATGTTTTTATGCTTATATGGTATCGGTTGTTCAAGTGGTATTGCTAACTATGGATAGTGCATGCCATGCTATGTACTTACTTGCTCAAATGCTTTGATGTCTATCATGGATATATAGAGTTTGATATATCTCTTGAGCATGTAGTATTCATATTTTGCATATTGCTATTCTTTATCCATTTATGTTCATGCTCTAAATTTTTTGTTTATGCTTATGTGAGTATTGAATTTTTATTGCCTACCTCTCACTTTGGATCATAGTATTTTTGCTTGTAATGTGTCATGGGATCGGATTTGCATGTCATTTCTCACTAACCCCGGTTTCGAGGCACATACATCTTCTATTCTGGTGATGTATGTTTTACATGAAGGGGAAGACCATGTGTGCAATACTTCAGCTGGGTATTGAGACGCTGGCCTCTAGAGATTTTGGGTCTTCTTCCACATTCCAGCATTCGATGATGGCTATCAGTCTTGGGATGCAGTGTGACTTAGCATATACTCTTTTAACCACATCTCACTACCAAGCGGTGCGACTTAGGTTTTATTTCCTATGCTTTACATTTCCCCATGTTACTTTGCATATCATTTAGGGGCTTGTAGTTGGAGGGTTGGCTGGGTTAGGGATATGATCACTTCTTGTAGGAGTCACCCTTAGGCACATTTTGAGTCTTTAAGGTTGTGCCCTTTATAGCCTAAGTCAAGGTTGATTCTTCAGTCACTAGTGTCTAGTAGTAGGGATAGCTAGTGTTTTAGATTCGCTCTTTAGCCATGAGTTATCTTTTTTCTAGAGACCATGTGGAGTATAGAGCTAGCTCTCTCTTCTTATAGCCCTTCTAGCCATTCCTAGTGAGAAGAGAGGTCGGGGGTGTGACCTTTGTGATTTGGTCCTTTTTTCTCTTACAAGTGCTTTCACCTGTTTGTTCTTGCAGCTTTTTGTGTAGGGGAGTTTGATTCTTTTTGCCTCTAGAAGTGGTACCTTGCAATTAGTATCTTCTTGTAGTTATGGGGAGTTTTATTTTCTTGCTTACTTTTTCGTCATTCATACATGGCATTTCATTGTGAGATATGCATTTAGATGTGAGCTTTGATTATTACTCAATTGTGATGTAATTCTATTTTGATATTACTCATTGCCAGGTTATACCTACTTAGTTAGCTTTGTCATGCTTTCGTATGTATAATTAGATCTTTGGCATACTAGCATAATTAGTAAACTTGAACTGAAATTCACAAGTGGTATCAATTTTTACAATTGGTATCTTTTGATTTGCAAGGATGGATCTTTTGACTAGTTTGCTCTGGTTTGGTTTGTTTGGACCTAGTTCAGCTTATTTATGTTGCATGAACAATGCTTTGACTAATGTGAGTCAAGTTATGAAGAACTTCTGTCTGAAAACGATTTATTTATCTTTGAATATGCAAGGGGCTTGGAGACAAGCACGACTAATGGTGAGGATTGGGGCTACACTCAGGAGGAGCCGAGGCCTAGAAAGATCAAAGATACTGGGTAAGATGACTGAGTTCAAGTATGACACAAAGAGACAAAAATATTGAAGGGAAGGTTCAAGTGATAGGCTGCAACAAGTGATTTAGTCAGTCCAGAGACTTGCTAATGTGTGGCAAGCTAGTGGTGCACCAACATGTGGCAAACATGGCGATTGTTTATATGGGAAGATGAAGACTGGGTAAAGGAAGGGTATTTTGGTAAATTTTCTACATACAGAAAACCATGTGAATCAAAACCACGGTGCTTGAGTGGCGTTCGTGAAAGTGATTTAGGTCAAGGAGTTGCTAAGAAGAACAAGTGAATCAAAGGCTAAGGACTTAGCAGATTTGGGCTCATGTGCTTTAAAAAACGTGCATAAGTTAAGTATGTGAGTAAAACTCGTGTTGTGTAGGGTTAACGGGTTTCCCCATATGTACTAGTGGACAATATCCATTAAAGTTAGATGTGGCCTGATTGCCTTATCTATTTAACAGGTTGGGGGATAGAAGCTTGTTAGCCAACCATCCATTCTAACATTCATCCTGGTTGCCTTGTGTTATGGTTTGAATAGCATGTGATGTGGTGTGCTCTCCTGTCCTTCAAGTGGAGTGGCTATAAAACATTCATCCTCAAGTAGTAATAGATCAACTTTTTTCATCACTCTTGGTGTCTTCTTGATTTGGTTTATTTGCTCTTGTTCTTGTTTGTTTTGATCTCTTCTCTCCCCTTCTTAATCTTACTATGTGCTAATGATGTGTAAGTGATGAAGATGATTCATAGAGATCAACCCACATCTATCTAGTTGGCTGGTCTTACAAGTTCTTGAAGTTGTCTGGTTTTGCTTAGATTTGTCATCATCTTGAGATTTTTTGAACCAAGGTTTTTTGCTTTGAATCTTCGAGAGAAATAGTTTACTGTGACATGTGAGAACTCTTCTAGAGCCATCTTGACTATCATGTACCTACGAGCAAGTCATATTCCAAGATTTTGAAGTTTGCTTGGTTTTGGTGCACTCTTGCTTATCTTTGGAAAATGTTGGAATTTTGACCTTGGATGGAATAGGTTGTTAAGACCCTCAGCAAGATGTATGCAAAGTTTCATCTCATTTGGTTAAAGATTTTGGAAGTTGCACCTTTCTTGGTCTTAGCTCGGGCTGATTTTTTGTTCTGGAAATATGAGAGTGGTCAAACCACCCCTAAGTTTGGTCCAACTAGCCACTGATCAAACTGTTGGCTTCAAGCTAGTTAGACCGGCCGACGGTCAGACTGTCGGTGCTTTGCTAGTCAGACTGGTGAGGAGCTGATAAATTCTTCTCTCGACTTTTTGAGTGTGTTGCTTTGCTCCTGGCCTCTAATTCTAATCTTTCTAGCTCTATACCTACTGGAGTGAAGAATTAGCAAATACTTGGGAAAATTTCTAGAGGCACCATTCATTCTTTGTTGCGATACCAGTCCTACATAGTCTCTTTAAGATAGAGTGGAGAAAGGGGACCAGGACACCAGGAAATTTTCAGGGCATAAGTACCAATGTGAGTGCAAAAACAAGAGATCGGAGGTTGCATGCGCCGTGTTCATAGAGGGATTTGACAAGAGGCCAGTGGCATCTCTCTGAATCTTGAGACTTGAGCTCAAGTTCCCTAAGATTGCTCATCTCACTGAGGCCCTAAATGTTCTCCGCAGAAGCGTCATTGATTTCAAAGTCTTTCAATGTTTGCAGGGCTCTCATTTTTTTCGATTTCTCTGGGCAACTTTATCTAGGTGGAAACAATTAGATGTGATAATGACGATAACTCACAAACATATTCAATAAAATCTATTACATCACCATATATTCCCAATGTCTCCAAGTATTGCAATGCTCGAATTTGATTTGGCAGTCTGCAATACCAAAAGCTTTTGATTCTCAAATTTCTCAGTAGGAAGAAATTGCATATGATAGTCAAATAAAAATTTTTGATACTTTCATATCTCAGTAGGAAGAATTTTCTTTGTCAAGTCTTTCTCCTCTTTGTTCAAGTGTTGAAATTTTGATTTAGCTTATTTTTTGTGTTTCCTTCTACTCTCTTGATCTTGCTGGATCCATGATAAGTAAGCGGTAGAAGATGAGTCTAGTTGATCAATCTTCACCCATCTAGATCACTCATATAGCAAGATTCGTGATCAAACCCATTTGACTTCTTGGTTCATATTTGGATTTTCCTGGTAGTCAAGATATTTTTATCCCAAATCCATGTCTAGATTAGTTTTTTATGACATATAGGAGTAGATCTAAATCAACATCTTGATTAGAAACTCCTCAAGCAAGTAATTTTGGATTTTAGGGTTTTGGGTGTTCTTAAGACCTGGATTCGATTTTCTTTGATTTAGTGATTCTGAACCCAAGAACCTTGTGATTCCTGATTGGTTTAGGTTTCCAATGCTTTAAATATGTCTCATGCCAAATTTGAGGATGTTTGGATGAGATTTGAGCAAGTTCTTGAGATTTGAGTTTTGTTCTAAGAGGTTTTTAAGTCTGAGAACTAGGGATAAGTTAGACCAACCCTATCCTCAAAAGTCATTTGATCTAGGAGAGACCAAAGGAAAAGGTTTAGATAGATGAAGCGAAAGAAGGAACAAGGCATGAAGGCGGATTAGCAAGGGAATGAATCTGATGAAGCTGTTCCTCCGCTATAATAAGGGGCACCCAGTTAGACCGATCTTAAGCCTATGGTCAGACTGGCCCAATGATGACATAGATCATTTTGTCCTTTGATTGTTCACTTAGCTATTTGGCTTTTGTTTGATGGTTGTTTCCAATGTGCATCAGATCCTCTTAGCTTTCTATAGCTATTGAAGTGAAGAAGTTTTTGTATTCAAAAGAGGTTGACTTTGTTGAAGTTAAAAAGGGTCAAAGATCATTCACCCCCTCTAATCTCTACTATTAGTCCTACAGGTTTCATTTGCGATATTAATGTATAATAATAGTATATACTTGGGAGGAAATATTTGTTCTTTATAATTTTTAATTGGCAAATCCAATAATAGAGACAATAGTTTTGTCCATATTAACACAATTGAATGAATGCAAATTATAATGGATATTATAGGCAAGTTTGTGTCTGTGCATGGATCGCTTGAGTTTAATTTTATTTCTAGCATGTCACATCTTAATTTTACACAAGAGTTTCCCAACTATATGTGCTTGCATATCACAGTGCAAATCAACATCATGCAAAATTCCACTATCAATAAAAATCCTTGGTTATGATTTGTTAATCATAATAAGGATCCACCTGATTAAGAGCTTAATGCTTTTTGTGAGAAATTCTAGCAATTATTTTCATTTATAGATAATATCCATTGATTATAGATTCTAAACATAATTAGGGTTCACCAAATTAAAGGCCAGATTTTTTATTCATGGGAGAATTTCTGCAATATTTCTCTTTTTTAAGCTGATGTAATCAACTATCCTAAGTTTTCATTATATAATAGTTGATATTGTTCTGCTTTAATTAGAATCTACCACATCGATAGCGATTCTAGCGAAAAAAATCAAAGTTGCAAAACACGCGTTGCTGGGAAGCATGTAGATAGAATAGGTCTTGTCTTTTTTTTCCCTTTTTTTTCTTACTGTCACTTTTTCTTTTTTTCCCATGCATGGATTTTACTCATTTATTTTGCATATCCATGTTCTTGTTTTCCTCCTGTAAGTGACTTTTATTATGCGCTACCTAGCATTTTTTATTTACTAGGTTCATCGAAACTATATAATGAGTAACCTTGTCTTATAAGATTTCTTGTTTTATTTAAAATATTCAATGGTAATCTTTTACTAACCATAATAAAGGTCCACCAAATTGAGGGATGGATGTTTTTTTTGAGAATTTCTACAATATTTTTCTTTTTTCTAAGCAACTTCAAAATTCTTGTATTGACTTTTAGTACATGATCATACATTTCAAATTCATTTACAAATCAAATATTTAATTATCTTTTAATTTTTATTCCAAAATTGCATGTTTTTAAATCATACTTGCTAGGGATTTCTTTTAAGTTTTAGGCTGGAATTTGTATAAAAATAAATTTTCTTTTCTTTTATTTTAGTTATTATTCTAAATTTAGTTTTTTCGGTGGTTTACTTTGAAATTCATATGAAAATCAAATTGCTAATTTTATTTTATTTTATCCCTAATTTTTAATTAATTTGGATTGTACTTGATATAAACTCTTTCATTTAATTTGCTAATTTTGTTTAACTATCATTGCGAATTTTAGTTATTTACTTGGAAGTCATATAGAAATCAAATTGCTAATTTTTATTTATTTTTAATTCTGAATTTTTTTTAATTTAGCATGTACTTTACATAGACTGTTTTAATATAAGCATTATAACTCGGGTCCGCCAGATTGATGGCTAGATTTGTCTCTAAGTGTATAATTTGTATAAATATAGGTAGATTCTTATATCTCTAAGTCAACTATCAAATATAAGTCTTTAAAATCAGGACCCACCAAATCTAAATCAACTATCAAATCTAAGTCCTTAATTTCACTAAGGCACCAATTACATAGCCCTCGTGCCTAGCAATCAACATTGCGTCACCAAACAACAATGCATGCCAGCAAGCACCCACCACCTAACCATTTACCTGAGCCTAAACCAATTTTTATATTTTGTTTTGAAATAATTTATAGAATTTTTTAACTCATTGAAATCAAGAGTTCATTTAAAAAACTTATCATTTTATATGAAAAACGTTATTCCAAAACAAAAATTATGTCTAAGCAGGTCTAAGCATTTTATACAAAATTCTCTAGTTCATACTAGTGTACTAACTAGAGTTTTATTCTTGGGTGACAAGGTATTCGGGAATCAATATCAAAGGAGGTATTACCAAATAGGCAATAACTAAATTTAAAACTAGATTGAAATACATTTAATAAAAATTTGCATGCAGAATAATTTAAAATAACATGATTTTATTTGTAAAGTAGGATCAACATGATCAAGGAGTGTAACTTGCCTTGCTCCGCGAATTAGTGAGAATTGTCATCGAAGAATTCATCTGAATCGTCGTAGTCTACACGTGAAAATAACCCACCAAACTAAAATAAATTCAAATAAACTCCAAATATTCAAAAAGGGTGCTTTTGGGTTCCTTCGAGACTATGTGGAGAAGGGTGACATTGTGCTCCAGTTCGTAGAGAGTGACCACCAGTTGACTGACATCTTCTCCAAGCCTTTGGATAGTTCGAGATTTTCAGCTCTGCGGGGAGAGCTTGGGGTGGTTTGTCCTTATGGACTTTAGTAAGGGGGAGCTTTGGGCATTACTGCTTTACTATATTGACTATGCTTCTGTCTCATTAATACTGCGTTGCACTTGGGGTGCTTTTGGGTTTAGTCCTTCCAGCATAGGTTAGAGTGGTTTTCTTGCCAAGTTGCTTAGACTTCTTACTCTTATCTTGTGCTTCCAGGATGCTGCATATTAGCTGTTTCTTATCTGACTAGGTTGAGCTCACTCACTTATTGTAGGTTCTAGCGAGGGTTGGGCCACCCTCGGGTAGACAGGGTACGTGTTTGCTCTCTAGTGTGTGATTTACTGTCAGCTGATTGTCCTGGAGTCATATGGGGTAGATGAGAGTCAGTTTGAGCCATAGTTGTCTCTATATCTTATCTATGCTTTAAGGACTGCCTGTTTGGTTTTATTTGCCAGCTTCTCGATTTTATTGCTTTGGTTCAGGGAGAGTTCATTTGGGAGCTTCTGGAGCTCTGTTTGGTTCATGACCAGAAGTTACCTAGCCACAAGTTAGGCGTGCCACAGTTTTTAGGTAGCTGTTTGGTTCACTAACGTAACTGTGGCATGCCACACTTTCTTAGCACCCGGCCCCACACGTCATAGACTCAGTTTCTTGCCAAACTTTGCCACAAGTGTGGCTTCGATTTTGTTAACCACACTTTCTGTGGCAGCCACATATTGCCTAAGCTTAGGCATGGCAAGCTTAGGCACCAACCAAACATGCTAACTTGTGGCTAGGTAACTTCTGGTCTTGAACCAAACAGGCCCTAAATTTTGACTTAACTCAACTTGAACTAAACGTTGCATCTCATGTTGACTTGTCATGCTAGCATTTGAGTTTAGTCTTTCTGGAGCTATCCCTTTATGATTCATGCCATGTCAAATAGGCTTAGCTGAGCGTTGAATCTTTTATTGAGCCATTAGATTGAGCTATTTTAGTCTCTTGATGTAGCATGAGGTAGTACAACATGTTTAAAAAGCAAAAAGATCTCTTTTGTGCGAAAAAACTGATTTCACCAATTCTTTCTCATGAGACGGCTTGCCATTGCACGAGGCATGAACTCAGGGGGAGTTTTGGATGACCTAGACTATCTTCTTAAGCTTATTGCTTGGAGTAGTCGCATAAGGCTTGAGATTTAGCACATAAACAAAAATTGGGTTGGAAACGACCATATACTTTCAAAAGACAATGTTTAATGTACTCAATTTGCTTAATCTACAAAAAGAACCAAGTACTTGCGCAAATGTTTCATTCTTGAGCATAGCACTCTAGTTGGTCTCAATACTAGCTTCTTGGTTCCGCTTAGCTTAATTGACATGGCCGGCATCATCCTTGGGTATCTCTAGTTAGACTTTACCTCTTGATGACTTGACATTCTCACTTAATGCACTATATTTCAGATTGTCATCTATGTGTTCTAGCTAGCTTATACATGTCATGTCATGATCTAGATAGCTTGTTATAGAGTTTTGGCTTGGTGTATCTCATTATGGTCATTATGGATAATTCTCATGGCTCACATTGCTTAGAAATAATCAAACTTCAGGCATTTCATCCATCCTTGTGATCATATTCTCGCCTTTGCATTCTTGATGTGTTTATTGCCAAAAGGGAGAGAATAGGAAAAAGTCATTTGGGAACACTTTAGAAGAGCTTTGGAGATCAATTTGCTCTTTCAGTTGTTGCTCTAGTGGTTCCTTCTGTCGACATGGTCATTAGCTTCTTTCCCTTCATTGGACCATGTTTGACTTCTTCAAACTCAACTTTGTGCTTTTCCGGAGTTTGTCAATATACTCATCAAGGGGGAGATTGATGGACCATGTGGAGGTGACCACGTGTTAATGATGAGTAATTGACATTGGTTTAGATAAGTCGAGTTTGGTTTGGGTGGTTCGGAGTCGAGTCGTTGCGTGGTGC
This sequence comes from Dendrocalamus latiflorus, assembly GCA_017311315.1. Classification (NCBI taxonomy): domain Eukaryota; kingdom Viridiplantae; phylum Streptophyta; class Magnoliopsida; order Poales; family Poaceae; genus Dendrocalamus; species Dendrocalamus latiflorus. The sequence continues at coordinate 16,789,628 of CM029664.1, read as the reverse complement.
AACGGGCTCGGTCGGACTATGGTCAAACATGGTCATATGGGGTTAGGACGCTGATTCTTTGATTTGACAAGTTTGGACTTCATCTGTGGTAAGTATGATGGTATTTATGCTTTCATGTATCGAGCGGTGCTATTTGACGTGTTTCTTGTCTGTGTGACTGCAGGACGTCGAGACGGAGTCGTGGCGAGACACGGAGGACAGGACTAGGCGCAGGTGGCGCTGAGGTCAGAACAGTCAGGAGGTGTCGAAGACGACGTGGACTCGAGGTGGTTGCGAGGCGTGCGAGACAAGGAGCGCGGAAGCTTCCCGGAAGGTGCAGGAGGGCGAAACGGGAATTTCGCAAGGCTGCACAAGCAGGAGCGGGCTCCGTTGGAAATAGCGGGCGTAACGGGGCGGAGACCCGTTAGCCATGGGCTATAAAAGGAGTGGAGGGGCTGCATGTCCACTTGAGCACTCCAAGGGTTTTAGGGTTTCCTTTAGTCAAAATAGGCTTTAGTGGTTGTTTTGGCTTTAGGCTTTAGTGGTTGAGGGCAGCAGGTGTGTCCCCTGAGTGTCTCCTTCGATGGTTCCCATGTGAGAGCCCTGTGTTGTGAGTTCATCCTTCTCCAAGCATTCATGGTTGAGGGATTGAGAGGGAGAGGAGAGGATTGAGTGGAGAATCTTGTAATCATTCATCGTGTTCTAATGTCCATGCGTATGGGGACGTATCTGTAATCCATGTGCTTCAAGTAATGGAAATTTGAAGTTTATTTCCCAGATTGTGCTCTCTGTTCTTCGATGCCCTCTTTGATGATTTCTTGATTTTCTGAGTTTCTTGTTATTTCTTGATTGTGAGTGGCAAAATGGGTTGCTCCATGATGGAATAGTGCCACAAGATCATTTGATCGAATTCCCATGAGCTAACTTCATTTTAATCTTAGATTTCTCTTTTGGGAGTTCTCTGTTCATATTTTGCTCTTTAGAGTTTTTTGGAGCTGTTCTTGTTTCCTCTCATATGATGGCTTGAAAATTGATATCTAGGCTCTTGTGCCTATTAAGTACCTATCCCTAGAGTTTCAAGGCCAATGGACTTGGGATTATTGAGTATTCTAAATTTTGGAGTTGTCTCTGTTCTTAGTGTTCTTGTTCTAGGGTTTGATGTAAATCTTGTTTTTCCCTTCTAGAGATGGTCTGAGTTTTGGTCCAGAATGTCTTGAGATCATTGCTAAGAGGTTTGCAAAAGCTCATAAGCAATAGATGCAAGTTCAATGAGTAATTTGGGTTTTTGTTTCAGATTTGGCAATAGGTTCAGTTTTTGTCATACTATGAATTTCTTGAGCTTTTGTTGATTTCTTTTGTTCCTTCAAAGCTTGATCCTATTCAGATCCTTTCCTTGTTCTTTTGTGCAAGAATTTGCTGTTGAATTGTATCTCTTTTCTCAGTTTGGTGATAGTCTGAATATCTTACGGTGTGCAGTGCATTTCTTCAGTTTTCAGCAGCATTTCTCAGTCTTTCTCTGCCGTGGCAGACTTTGGCAGCTTGTTCTCTGCCGTGGTAGACTCTGGCAGCATTTTCTCTGCCGTGGCAGACCTCTCTGCAGCCAGCAACTACTTTATTCTTTGCAGTCCGCAGTACTCTTCTTGATCCTTCTTTGGCTGCAGCATTTCTTCTCATTTCTTTGCCGTGGCAGCATGCTTTCTTTGCCGTGGTAGCGTTTCGCTGCTGTTTCTTGCCGTGTCTGCCGTGGCAATATTTTCAGCTGTCTTTTTTGCCGTGGCAGCCCTTGATCCCATATTTCTTGCAGTGACAATCATTTTAATCTGAGTTCTTGCCGTGTCAATCTTTTCAGTCCGTTTTTCGAGAGCGAATTTAATTCCTTCTTCATAGCTCCTTAGCTATCGGATGAGAAATTATTGTAGGTACTTGTGTGGGGACGAAATTGTTTAGAAATTGACATTCACCCCCCCTCTGTCGGCCATTTCGGTCCTACAAATGGTATCAGAGCCGGTTAGCTCTAATCCATAGATCTTAACCGGTCTTAAGAGCCATGGCGACGGACAAGTAGTCCACCAAGCCGCCCGTTTTCGATGGCATCGATTACCCCTACTGGAAGAGACGAATGGAGACATACATCCAGGCTCAGGGGTACGCCATCTAGCGGAAGGTGATGGTGCGATATGTTGTTCCTGCCGATGAGAACATCAACGTGGCAAACATGCCCGATGTTGAGGCAAATACGAAGGCAAGGAACATCATTATCCAGGGCTTGAGCAGAAGCGAATTCGATCGCATCTCTCACCTGTCGTCCGCCTACGATATCTGGGTGACCCTCGATGCATACGATGAGGGCACCACCCAGATCAAGACGGTTCGACAGGACCAGTTCAAGCGAGAATATAACAAATTCGAGATGCTTGCTGGTGAGTCCCTCGACGAGTGCTTTTCGCGATTTCACAAAATCTTGAGCAACCTCCGAGCGGTCGGTCTCACATACCCCGACTCAAACAACGCTCGTCAGATGCTCGCAGCACTCGATCTGCGTGTTTGGGAGATGAAAGTGACCACCATCAAAGACACGACAGACCTCTCGACCCTGACTCTTGACGCGTTGTACTCGTGCCTCAAGACTCACGAGATTGACGTTGTCTCTCGTCGGTCGAAATCACAGTCGATGGCCTTGGTCACCGATCCCGTTTCTTCTTCCGGGCCTTCTTCTGATTCTTCTTGCGGATTCTCCCTTGCTGCTCTCTGTGACATAACTGATCATCAGTTAGAGCAGCTTGCGGATGAGCAGCTTGCCCTCCTTGCTCGAAGATTCTCCCATGCTTACAAAGGGAGGAGGGACAGAAAGAGAGGAGGACCCGTGATTTGCTTCGAGGGTGGTGGCCCCAACCACATCCGAGCAAACTGCCCCAAGCTTGGGAAGGGTAAAGGTGACTACGGCGGTTCGGGCAAGAACGACTACACCGACAAGAACCGCAACACAAAGCCCTCAGCACCTGCTCAAGGCAAGAAGAAGTTCCGCAACTTCGGGAAGGCCAAGAAGCTCTTCCACCGCGTCCTCACCACCTTCGACGACCTCGACCTCAGCGAGGTGGAGGGATGGAGCGACGACGACGGGACGGGTGACCAAGAGTCCAAGGATGGCGGCGACGACTTCTCCGGCATGTGCTTCATGGCCCTCGAGGGCGAACTCAGCGACAGCGAGCTGTACTCCGACTCGGACGAGGTATGTCCCACCTACAACCAGCTCAATCATGCTTTTCTTAAGCTAGGAGGTTTTCATGCTAGAGCTAAGGCTAGGTGTGCTGAGTTAGAGAAGGAAATAGATAGACTGTCACTAGAGATTATTGCTCTTACATCTGCTCCCTCTAGTGATGATTGTGATACATGCTCTGCTTTGCTGGTTGATATGGAGAAATTAAGGACCTCGCATGATAGTTTGTCCTTTGAACTTGATATTGTTAAGGTGGAGAATGTTAGTCTGCTTGCTGAGCTTGAGATGAGTAGAGTAGCGCCTATTTCATCTACTGTTGTTGAGACTACTTCTTGCACCTCATGTGAGGATAAGGACAATGCTTTTAGAGGTCATTATACCATGCTCCTTGATCTGCCTGAATCATGTGAAAATTGCAATAATTTGAAGTTGAATCTAAAGAAGGCAGATCATAAAATTTCTGAGTTGTATGCTTAGTTGTGTGAGCCAGTTGCTTCATGTTCAAACTGTCCTAAATTAACTACTGAACTTGAATCTGTCTCAAAACAGTTTCAAGAACTAGTTGATGACAACAATAGATTGGCTCAATCTGCTTCTAAGGACCCTGTTAGCTCACCATGCTTTAATTGTAACAAACTAAAATCTGACTTGATTACATTAGAAGAAAAATGTGTGAAGCTAACTAAGGATTTACTATAGAAGCCATCAACTCATTGTGATGTGATTGTTGAGGAGGGGGAGAAGCCCCAGGGTAAGGTAGAGACGCCTAGCGACGTGAACCAACCTGCTAGCAGTAGGACTGTCCATTCTGAGTCGGTTGTGCGTGCACAAGCCATTCGTTCCTCTGTTGTTGGTTCTTCATCTGCTCCCTTACCCCCTGCTGTTCCCTCTTCCCCCTGCTCTTCTTGCACCTCTCTCTTTCGGGAGTGTCAGTACCTTATGAACACTCTCGAGAGATTTGTAGGCGGCAAAAGAAGCTTAATCTTATTCTAGACTAATCCAAGATTTGCAAGTTCAATCAAGGTCTAGGATATGATTTCTATGAGGATATGAGGAAGCATCCACCTGCTATTCTCCGACCCATCGTAGGAGGTGTGATCGAGGTTGAGCCCAGATCTGATGAGGTTAAATTCAAATCAGCGGGCTTTGTCCAAGGGATCTCTGACAGCAAGGTGATTCCTCCTGTTGCTTCGGCCTCTCAGAAGGCGAAGCCTCTTCGTGCTACTTCCACCTCTCAGAAGGTGAAGTACCACTGCACCTTCTGTCAGAAGGATGGGCACTCGATCGAGAGATGCTTCAGGTGCGCCAGGATTGCGCGAAGAGACCGTGCAGAGGCACTTAGGCGTATTCAGGGTCCGCCCCAGATCCTGAGTGCACCTAAGACTAGCACGAGGTCCAGGTCTGCTTCTGACGGGTTTGGGCAGCATCGAGGACTTGGTTTTTCTGAGTCTTCTGGTTTTCGTCCTCATGCTGCTCCGGGTCGTGACTTCCGCCGTCCTGAGGGTACATCTCGTTTCCCCCATCGAGACAGTTACCCACGGCGTGATCAGCATGTTGCCGGTGTTCCGACTTGCTCTCCCGTAGCAGTCGGACCCCGCAACAGCTTCAGGTCTGCTCATAGACCTTCTGCTTCTTTGAGTCACAGAGAGCGTAGGGTAGATAGAGGTCAGTCGTGTTTGACCACTTCATCTGCTTCACGTGTTACTCGGTATTGGGTGTCAAAATCTCTCTTGATTTATCCCAGTATTGAGACTTTACTCTCTGTTTGACTCAGGTTCGCCGGGTAGGGAAGGAGAAGGTTTGGCTTGTAGACTCCGGTTGTTCTCGTCATATGACCGGAGACTCCCGTTGGTTCTCCTCCCTAGCCTGCGCTCCAGGTGATGAGACGATCACCTTCGGAGACGCTTCGTCTGGTCGTGTCATCGCCAAAGGTACTGTGCATGTTAATGCTTCTTTTATTCTTAAGGATGTTGCCTTGGTTAGTAAGCTGCAGTACAACTTGCTTTCCGTTTCTCAGCTTACCGATGACGGTTTCGAGGTGAGCTTCAAGAAAAACAATTGCAAAATTCTTGATTCTTCGGGTAGTCTGGTTTGCGGGATTTCTCGTTTTGGGAGGATCTTTCGTGCTGATTTCTCTGAGTCTTCTGGTGATCCTCTCAGGTGTTTAGTTGCTTCTGAGTCCCGCGATCTTTCTTTCTGGCATAGGAGACTTGGTCATATTGGGTTTGACCATTTGACTCGAGTTAGCGGCCACGATCTCATTCGTGGTTTGCCGAAACTCAAGATGGTCAAAGATCTAGTTTGTGCTCCATGCCGGCACGGCAAGATGGTTGCCGCTTCTCACCCTCCGGTCACAGTTACTATGACCGATGCACCGGGATAGCTGCTCCACATGGATACAGTGGGACCAGCTCGAGTGCAGTCAGCAGGAGGGAAGTGGTATGTTCTTGTCGTGGTCGATGACTTCTCGAGGTATTCTTGGGTGTTTTTCTTAGCCTCGAAGGATGAGACATTTTCACATTTCCGAGGTCTTTTCGGTAGGCTTTCTGTTGAGCTCCCGGGTGCCTTACGAGCGATCCGCAGTGACAATGGCACGGAGTTCAAGAATTCCTACTTCGAGAGTTTCTGTGGTGAGACAGGTGTAGAGCACCAGTTCTCTTCTCCGCACGTCCCACAACAAAATGGCGTTGTGGAGAGGAAGAACCGTACCTTGGTCGAGATGGCCAGGATGATGCTTGATGAGTACTCTACACCGCGGAAGTTTTGGGCTGAGGCTATAGCTACCGCGTGCCATGTCTCAAATCGAGTATTTCTTAGGGCACACTTGCACCGCACTTCTTATGAGCTGAGATACGGGCGAAAGCCCAGCGTCTCTCATTTTCGTGTTTTTGGTTGCAAGTGCTTTATTCTGAAGTCCGGGAACCTAGACAAGTTCGAATCACGTTCTTGTGATGGCATCTTTCTAGGTTACTCGCCTTTTTCGCGGGCTTATAGGGTTTGGAACTACGAGTCTAGTAAGATGGTAGAGACCTGTGAGGTTACTTTCGATGAGGCCAGTCCGGGGACTAGGCCCGATATCTTAGGTTCCTTAGAGCAGTCCGAGCCCATCTTCGTGGATGATGAGGATGATGGAGATGAGGGTTGTCTACCCGATCCAGTCCTTCATCCACCCGTTGAGGTGCCGTCTTCCACTGCACCTCGAGGTGATCAGCCTCTGCCATCCGCTTCTTCTGGAGCAAGTGGCTCTGTTCCTATCTCTGCTGTGCATGAGGTAGAGGTCATTTCTTCACCTCATCCAAGACCTCCCCGACATATCCAGAAAAGGCATCCTTCAGAGCAGATTATTGGAGACCTTTTCGAGCGTGTGACTCGCTCAAAATCTGGCTTATCTCAGTTCTGTCTCCATTCTGCTTTCATTGCCTCATTTGAGCCCAAAGATGTTTCTCATGCTCTTTCCGATGAGTCTTGGGTCAATGCCATGCATGAGGAGCTAGAAAACTTCGAGAGAAACAAGGTCTGGTCGCTTGTCGAGCCCCCACGAGGTCACAATATCATTGGAACCAAGTGGGTGTTCAAGAACAAGCAGAGTGAGGATGGGGTAGTCATTCGAAACAAGGCTAGACTGGTAGCTCAAGGGTTTTCTCAGGTTGAGGGTCTAGACTTCGAGGAGACCTTTGCCCCTGTAGCTCGACTTGAGGCCATTAGAATCCTGCTTGCCTTTGCAGCTTCTAAGGGTTTCAATCTCTACCAGATGGACGTCAAGAATGCTTTCCTTAATGGAGTCATTAAGGAGGAAGTCTACGTCCGATAGCCTCCAGGTTTCGAGAACCCCAAATATCCTAACCATGTCTTCAAGCTTTCAAAAGCGTTGTATGGACTTAAGCAGGCTCCCAGAGCTTGGTATGAGAGGCTTAAGTCCTACTTGTTGAGTCATGGGTTTGAAATGGGTAAGGTAGACAAGACCTTGTTTATCCGTAGGCTTGGTAGTGACCTTCTGCTCATCCAAATCTATGTCGATGACATCATCTTTGGCGGCTCTTCCCATGCTCTAGTTTCACAGTTCTCGGATGTCATGAGCACCGAGTTTGAGATGAGCATGATGGGCGAGTTGACCTTCTTCCTTGGCTTCCAAATCAAGTAGACTCGGGAGGGTACCTTCTTGCATCAAGGCAAGTACACTCGCGACCTCCTGAGACGTTTCGACATGAGTGATGGGAAGCCGGTGTCAACTCCGATGGCTTCTACAGCCTATCTTGACCCAGATGAGGATGGCGAGCCAGTTGATCAGAAAGAGTACAGAAGTATGATCGGCTCCCTTCTTTACCTCACTGCCTCGAGACCGGACATACACTTCTCCGTGTGTCTGTGTGCTCGTTTTCAGGCTTCTCCTCACGTATCTCACCGCCAGGCGGTGAAGCGCATCTTTCGGTACCTTCGAGCTACCATTGACTATGGTATCTGGTACTCTTCCTTATCCTATCTTTCCTTGAGAGCCTTCTCGGATGCAGACTTTGCCGGCTGTAGGATAGATAGGAAGAGCACCTCTGGCACCTGCCAATTCATTGGCACTTCTCTCGTTTCCTGGTCTTCGAGGAAGCAGTCCGGAGTTGCACAGTCCACCGCAGAGGCCGAGTACGTTGCTGCAGCCAGCTGCTGTAGCCAAGTGCTTTGGATGGCTTCGACCCTACGGGACTTTGGGTTGGTCATAGATAGTGTTCCACTCTTTTGTGATAACACTTCTGCGATTAACATTGCTAAGAACCCAGTGCAGCACTCCCGGACCAAGCATATCGATATTTGCTATCACTTCCTTCGAGACCATGTGGAGAAGGGTGACATTGTGCTCCAGTTCGTAGAGAGTGACCACCAGTTGGCTGACATCTTCACCAAGCCTTTGGATAGTTCGAGATTTTCAGCTCTGCGGGGAGAGCTTGGGGTGGTTTGTCCTTATGGACTTTAGTAAGGGGGAGCTTTGGGCATTACTGCTTTACTATATTGACTATGCTTCTGTCTCATTAATACTGCGTTGCACTTGGGGTGCTTTTGGGTTTAGTCCTTCCAGCATAGGTTAGAGTGGTTTTCTTGCCAAGTTGCTTAGACTTCTTACTCTTATCTTGTGCTTCCAGGATGCTGCATATTAGCTGTTTCTTATCTGACTAGGTTGAGCTCACTCACTTATTGTAGGTTCTAGCGAGGGTTGGGCCACCCTCGGGTAGACAGGGTACGTGTTTGCTCTCTAGTGTGTGATTTACTGTCAGCTGATTGTCCTGGAGTCATATGGGGTAGATGAGAGTCAGTTTGAGCCATAGTTGTCTCTATATCTTATCTATGCTTTAAGTACTGCCTGTTTAGTTTTATTTGCCAGCTTCTCGATTTTATTGCTTTGGTTCAGGGAGAGTTCATTTGGGAGCTTCTGGAGCTAGGGCCTGTTTGGTTCATGACCAGAAGTTACCTAGCCACAAGTTAGGCGTGCCACAGTTTTTAGGTAGCTGTTTGGTTCACTAACGTAACTGTGGCATGCCACACTTTCTTAGCACCCGGCCCCACACGTCATAGACTCAGTTTCTTGCCAAACTTTGCCACAAGTGTGGCTTCGATTTTGTTAACCACACTTTCTGTGGCAGCCACATATTGCCTAAGCTTAGGCATGGCAAGCTTAGGCACCAACCAAACAGGCTAACTTGTGGCTAGGTAACTTCTGGTCATGAACCAAACATGCCCTAAATTTTGACTTAACTCAACTTGACCTAAAAGTTGCATCTCATGTTGAGGGGGAGCTGGATTTTCCTACATTTTAGCATTTAGCATTGTAATATAACTGCTTTGAGCCTTGATTATTATCTTGTTATGACATGTTTACAATGCTGTACACCTTGCCATGATTTGTACTTTATATACTAGATTGATCATGACTTCATATGTGTAGACTAGCTTTTACCGTGATAAGTTAATTAAAATTGCCCAACTTGAAGTAAAACTTGTCATGCTAGCATTTGAGTTTAGTCTTTCTGGAGCTATCCCTTTATTATTCATGCCATGTCAAATAGGCTTAGCTGAGCGTTGAATCTTTTATTGAGCCATTAGATTGAGCTATTTTAGTCTCTTGATGTAGCATGAGGTAGTACAACATGTTTACAAAGCAAAAAAGATCTCTTTTGTGCGAAAAAACTGATTTCACCAATTCTTTCTCATGAGACGGCTTGCCATTGCACGAGGCATGAACTCAGGGGGAGTTTTGGATGACCTAGACTATCTTCTTAAGCTTATTGCTTGAAGTAGTCGCATAAGGCTTGAGATCTAGCACATAAACAAAAATTGGGTTAGAAACGACCATATGCTTTCAAAAGACAATGTTTAATGTACTCAATTTGCTTAATCTACAAAAAGAACCAAGTACTTGCGTAAATGTTTCATTCTTGAGCATAGCACTCTAGTTGGTCTCAATACTAGCTTCTTGGTTCCGCTTAGCTTAATTGACATGGCCGGCATCATCCTTGGGTATCTCTAGTTAGACTTTATCTCTTGATGACTTGACATTCTCACTTAATGCACTATATTTCAGATTGTCATCTATGTGTTCTAGCTAGCTTATACATGTCATGTCATGATCTAGATAGCTTGTTATAGAGTTTTGGCTTGGTGTATCTCATTACGGTCATTATGGATAATTCTCATGGCTTACATTGCTTAGAAATAATCAAACTTCAGCCATTTCATCCATCCTTGTGATCATATTCTCGCCTTTGCATTCTTGATGTGTTTATTGCCAAAAGGGGGAGAATAGGAAAAAGTCATTTGGGAACACTTTAGAAGAGTTTTGGAGATCAATTTGCTCTTTCAGTTGTTGCTCTAGTGGTTCCTTCTGTCGACATGGTCATTAGCTTCTTTCCGTTCATTGGACCATGTTTGACTTCTTCAAACTCAACTTTGTGCTTTTTCGGAGTTTGTCAATATACTCATCAAGGGGGAGATTGATGGACCATGTGGAGGTGACCACATGTTAATGATGAGTAATTGACATTGGTTTAGATAAGTCGAGTTTGGTTTGGGTGGTTCGGAGTCGAGTTGTTGCGTGGTGCAACGGGCTCGGTCGGACTATGGTCAAACATGGTCATATGGGGTTAGGACGCTGATTCTTTGATTTGACAGGTTTGGACTTCATCTGTGTTAAGTATGATGGTATTTATGCTTTCATGTATCGAGCGGTGCTATTTGACGTGTTTCTTGTCTGTGTGACTGCAGGACGTCGAGACGGAGTCGTGGCGAGACACGGAGGACTGGACTAGGCGCAGGTGGCGCTGAGGTCAGAACAGTCAGGAGGTGTCGAAGACGACGTGGACTCGAGGTGGTTGCGAGGCGTGCGAGACAAGGAGCACGGAAGCTTCCCGGAAGGTGCAGGAGGGCGAAACGGGAATTTCGCAAGGCTGCACAAGCAGGAGCGGGCTCCGTTGGAAATAGCGGGCGTAACGGGGCGGAGACCCGTTAGCCATGGGCTATAAAAGGAGTGGAGGGGCTGCATGTCCACTTGAGCACTCCAAGGGTTTTAGGGTTTCCTTTAGTCAAAATAGGCTTTAGTGGTTGTTTTGGCTTTAGGCTTTAGTGGTTGAGGGCAGCAGGTGTGTCCCCTGAGTGTCTCCTTCGATGGTTCCCATGTGAGAGCCCTGTGTTGTGAGTTCATCCTTCTCCAAGCATTCATGGTTGAGGGATTGAGAGGGAGAGGAGAGGATTGAGTGGAGAATCTTGTAATCATTCATCGTGTTCTAATGTCCATGCGTATGGGGACGTATCTGTAATCCATGTGCTTCAAGTAATGGAAATTTGAAGTTTATTTCCCAGATTGTGCTCTCTGTTCTTAGATGCCCTCTTTGATGATTTCTTGATTTTCTGAGTTTCTTGTTATTTCTTGATTGTGAGTGGCAAAATGGGTTGCTCCATGATGGGATAGTGCCACAAGATCATTTGATCGAATTCCCATGAGCTAACTTCATTTTAATCTCAGATTTCTCTTTTGGGAGTTCTCTGTTCATATTTTGCTCTCTAGGGTTTTTTGGAGCTGTTCTTGTTTCCTCTCATATGATGGCTTGAAAATTGATATCTAGGCTCTTGTGCCTATTAAGTACCTATCCCTAGAGTTTCAAGGCCAAATGACTTGGGATTATTGAGTATTCTAAATTTTGGAGTTGTCTCTGTTCTTAGTGTTCTTGTTCTAGGGTTTGATGTAAATTTTGTTTTTCCCTTCTAGAGATGGTCTGAGTTTTGGTCTAGAATGTCTTGAGATCATTGCTAAGAGGTTTGCAAAAGCTCATAAGCAATAGATGCAAGTTCAATGAGTAATTTGGGTTTTTGTTTCAGATTTGGCAATAGGTTCAGTTTTTGTCATACTCTGAATTTCTTGAGCTTTTGTTGATTTCTTTTGTTCCTTCAAAGCTTGATCCTATTCAGATCCTTTCCTTGTTCTTTTGAGCAAGAATTTACTGCTGAATTGTATCTCTTTTCTCAGTTTGGTGATAGTCTGAATATCTTACGGTGTGCAGTGCATTTCTTCAGTTTTCAGCAGCATTTCTTAGCCTTTCTCTGCCGTGGCAGACTTTGGCAGCTTGTTCTCTGCCGTGGTAGACTCTGGCAGCATTTTCTCCGCCGTGGCAGACCTCTCTGCAGCCAGCAGCTACTTTATTCTTTGCAGTCCGCAGTACTCTTCTTGATCCTTCTTTGGCTGCAGCATTTCTTCTCATTTCTTTGCCGTGGCAACATGCTTTCTTTGCCGTGGTAGCGTTTCGCTGCTGTTTCTTGCCGTGTCTGCCGTGGCAATATTTTCAGCTGTCTTTTTTGCTGTGGCAGCCCTTGATCCCATATTTCTTGCAGTGACAATCGTTTTAATCTGAGTTCTTGCCGTGTCAATCTTTTCAGTCCGTTTTTCGAGAGCGAATTTAATTCCTTCTTCATAGCTCCTTAGCTATCGGAGGAGAAATTATTGTAGGTACTTGTGTGGGGACGAAATTGTTTAGAAATTGACATTCACCCCCCCCCCCCTTTGTCGGCCATTTCGGTCCTACAGGTGGATATATTGAAATAGGGAACAAGAGAGTAAAATACCCCTTTTTAAAGTTCAGTGTATATAACAGAGAACTCCTTTTATTAGAGATGAAAGTAGTGATATTGCTTCTATAATCTGTACTCTCTGAAAACTAAATTTCGCGAATCTTGAAGCAATGTTACGGTTAGCAGTGGAGAAGTGCAGGAAAAACTAAATTTGATAACCACGCACAATAATCTACAAGCCGATGGGCACATCTGTTCCGTCTAGAACAGATTTCAAAGCTTCGGTAAGCTTGAACGGTTCGGTCTTGATGCTTGCACAAGCAAATTTCAAAAACCACTCCATTCAGAAACTACCATTCCAAAACTTGCAACAAATGGCTACATGGAGCTCCTGTGTTTGCAAGAATTGGTTCCAGAACTTGTCGTCTGTTGTTAGAAATAGAGCTCTTTTAAATAAGATTTATAAAGAAAAGCCTATTATACATTTATAAATCAATGGTTAAATTTAATTTCTATTACCACTCTTCTACTACCAGTAGAATGTACTGTAAAAATTTCCTATCTAAAAGGGAATTAACCACTTCGTGAAACAAACATAGTAGTAACATTTTCATATTACCATCCACGCTCTCGTAAGAAGCAGAGAACCATTCAATTCAGCAAGAAGTCAAGAAACCATATCACTGAAGAGAAAGAACCGGGAGGCTTAAACTGTTCATTCCTTCACAAGTAATTTGTAATTTCTAGGAACATTCACAGTGGAATAACAGCCATTTGTACCATTATCAATGAAGTGTTCAATGTTATTCAGCAAGACACATGATACTAGCATGATCAGTTCAGGGTCAAATCAACACAATTAAAATTGGAAACAAGGTGACGAACTGAACTTCCAGTGTAAGGAAGTTGAAACCATTCAGCATCTCTCGGATTTAAACCTCTTATGTCCGCAAGAGGAATTCTTTTTGATGGCGAAGCTTCTCATGACTTTGAAGTGCTAAAAGAATTTGGAAGACAGAAAGTGCGGCAAACAGTAAGGACACAGTACGGTTTCTCAGTAGCTGCTGCGAAAATTCCACAACATCGACCACGTCAATGTAATTTCGTCTTTTTATGGAACGGAAACTGTTCTCAGCAATGAGGCAAAAATCTGCCGTGACCCCGTGGAACTGCTTCGAGCGGGATAGCCTCTGTTTCAGAGGAAACAGCGGCAGTTTTCTCCACTGCAGCCTCTTTTTTTCAATTACAAGGTAGAAGTGCACCCATACATACCACTATACACTTACACCACATGCACACATACGTGAGGACATCCTCTTAGCACACGTCTAGAAATACGGAGAACGGAGATAAATCTTTGATCTCATAAATTCTTAATAAGTCTTACTCGTGTGTGCATAAAAGTGGATACCGGGATTTGAGTTTTAATGGATAGAGTACCTCGCTAAGAGGTGGTTCCCCAGTGCAGCCATATATCTGCGCAAGTCCCACAAGAAGTGCCTACAAGACAAGTGTAACACAAGTTGGGAACAAGGCTGTTGAGAATAATAATCACAGCCTGCCTACAAATCTTGCACAGCATTGCCACTCCGTGTGCATTTCTCCGTGTGAATTCAAACCTCTCATGTTTGCAAGAGAACTAAGTTAAAAACCAGTAATAGCTTTTTCCGGAGCTTCTGAAGTCTAGGGACTACTAGTCCCTTTCTGTCAGAACATACGCAAGGATTTGAAGGATATACATTGCATCAAACAGGCCACATGAAAGATTGGTGTAGCCCAGCCGCACTCCCCGGAGTGCCTCCCGTGAATGTTGTTTTTCTGCAGCCACCCCTGCCTGGTGCATGAACGAATTGTAATCCTGCAAATTGCGATATACATAGTATTGTCAGATAAGGAGGCAACGAGGATGATACCAATTAAAAAATTTTAGTTAATGACCAAAATCTATCAGATTGGAGTTGAGAGGCCCAGTCCAATATCATGTAAAAGTTTGTTGACTATTTTTTTGCTTTACCCCCAAAAATGAATTACCTTGGTACAAGTGCTGCATTTGGGCAAACAAGTTTAATATTCCACCCAAAAGAAGAGAAAAAAGGACAAGAATAAGCAATAATTTGAGCTTACCTGTTTGGCTCCTCTCACCTTCATTGATTATATTTTACACAAAATTGATGCTGATATCAGGATTCCCCGGATGCTTATCGATGGACTTCCTGAACGCAGCCTCGAGGCTGTGCATGTCCTCCCATCTTACAGGCTGCACCATAACAGAAAAAAATATCCCTTCTTCTTCAAACCTCTTATGCTTGTAAATGCGCACCTTCAATAGATTGAGGCTCTCCAGATTCTCGATGCCTGAAAGTATGCCGTCAACTTGCCCTACTCTTTCGGCGTAACATTCTATGTTGAGGCTCTGTAGCCTGGGCATGGCCCCTGCCTCGAACGCAAGGCATGGCACCTTATATCTGAACCAAAATTCCTTGAGATTTTGGAACGCTGTGCTGCAGATGACGACACCTTCCTCAGGGACATGATATCCAGCATGCAATCTAAGGTACATGAGGGAGGGTAGCCTGGCAAGAACCTTGATACCATCCCTTGAGGGCACCTCGACTGTAATTTCCAGACTTCTGAGCTTGTCGAGCTGTGCAATCCAATCCGGGACCATGGAGAAGCGGCATGCTTTTACATGTAATCTACAAAGATGGAGTGGAGGTGGGGACCAACAGCTCAACAGATCGACACCAACGACCCCATGAATGGTTAGAGATCGAAGGTTGAAGCAGCCCAGCTTGCCGAGGGAGGAGACTAGAAAACCAGAGGTCTCTCCCTCGCCCCACAGGGAACACCATAGCTTTAGCTCCCTCAGATTGGTCAGTTCACCGAGCTCCTTAGCTTGCTCCGCAGAACTTTCGTCCCCAAAATCTTTGATTTCTAAAGTAGCTAAAGTACGGAGGGCACTCATTTTGCCGATCCCACCAGCCAGCTCCACATTATGATGAATAATCAGATGCAACAACGTCGAGGGTAACTGCTGAACATCCAGCTGAAAATCATATACGCTGTCAGCTATCTCCAAATCATCTACGCTGTCAGCTATCTCCATGTCCAATATCTCCAAATGTTGTAGCTTTTGCAATTCTGGCAGTTTCTTGCACCCAACGCCTCTGATCCTCAAATATCTCAGTTGGAACAAGTTGGATATGTAAGACAGCTCATCCTTGGAAGCATCAACATCAACATGTATAACTCGCAAAAGTTGAAACTTCGAGAGAAAAGGCATCCTTTGAGCAGGCCCCCAAAAGTTAAATGACCTCGCTTGGGAGAGAGCCATGTTTGACAGCACCTGATTGCATTCCAAATTTCTGACATGGAGGGATAGCCGACGAACTTCAAAAGAGCCTTTTGTGCTATGCAGATCATTTATTATGGTGATGAAGTTCTCTTCTGTGCACTTCGATATGATGAAGTCTAGCATTAGATCATGGACTTGACAAGACCTCACCTCCCCGCAGTCATCGAACTCATCTATTTGGATTATATTTCTGTTAACGAGCTCATTAAAGTTACTTTCCGCAATTTCTTCTGGGCCACAACCATGCCTTTCAGTGACAAAACCCTCAGCAATCCATCTCCTCACCAAATCATCCTTAATTATTTTATAATCTTCTGGAAATATACCAAGATATAGCATACAAGTCCTAAGGTCCAGCGATAAATCAATGTAGCTAAGATTAAGCACATGTCTCATCCATCCTAGATCAGGGTTCGTTCCCAACTGAAAACCTAAACAATTATGAATCTTCTCCCAGGTTTCCTTCGACTTGACCCCTTGATCATGACTAACCAAAATACTGGCTACACTAAGTATGGCCAATGGCACCCCTCCACATTTCTTTAAAATTTTATTAGACACTTTTTTTAACTGCTCAGGACAAGCATCTTCAGAATTAAAAACTCTTCTGTGAAATAATCTCCTCGAGTCATGATCATTAAGAGGTTCGATCTTGTAGACAGCGTGCCCATGGCCATGGAAACACGAACGGCATGCGTTGGCTACATTCTCATAACGTGTAGTTGTTATAACTCTACCACCAAGATTATTCTCTATAAAACAACATCCAATAATATTCCATGTTTCCGATGTCCATATATCATCAATCACAATAAGGTATCTGTCAAACAATACAGAACACAATTATGTCATTTTAATCGTAAAAGAAACACAGCAAGGTCCTTAGCTAGTGTACTGTTTCTCCTATAATAACTTTCTTATCAAAGTTTAAAGACCTAAATATATATTTCTCGATTTTAGGGACCTAAAAGACATATATAATTGCATCAGTTACGCTGTTACGGTGCACTTGTTACTCAATCTATGCTGAAAATGCCCTCCCCCCCCCCCCATAATAACATAGAATTTTTTGATCGAAATTACAGAAAAATACTCGCGAATTTTTTTTTTCAAAAATAGGCTCCAGTCGGCCCCCATTGGGCGACTGAATCCTTTCGCCCAACCCGAGGGCGACACCTGGCGAATCTACCAACGGTTGGGCGATTATTGCTATCGCCCCACTGTTGGACTGTATGGCGACCGCCGGGGGGGGGGGGGGGGTAAAAGGTGCGGCACGCTCGGCCGCCGATGCACCATTGTTTTTATTTTCTAGCCGAGCGAGCGTTAGAGAAGAAGAGAAGAGAAAGGAGAGGAGAAGAGGAGAGGAAGAAGGGGAAGAAGAGGAGAGGGAGAGGAGGAGAGGAGAGGGAGGATTCAGATCCAGATAATTTTTTTGTATATTATTTTTGTAGTATATTTTTTATCAAATGTTGGTGTTAGTAAAAATTGTAGATGTAGAAATTTTAGTATAGAAAAAATGTAGTATACAATTTGTAGTATAGAAAATTTTTAGTATAGAAATTTTAGTACAATTTTTAGTATAGAAAATGTAGTTAACATAGTTATAGGAAATTAGTAGGCGTAAAAATGGAGAGGAGAGGAAGAAGTAATCGTAGGTGTAGATGTAGATAGAAATAGTTAAATATTTGTTATACAAAATTTGTTAAACATGTAGTTTTAGAAAATTAACAGCCGTAGAAACATGTGGTTGTGTATATTTTGGGGAACATAGTTTTAGAAAATTAGTATCAGTAGAAAATTTGCATGCGTACAAAATTATAGTTTTAGAAAATTCAGTGACCATAATGTACAAATTAACTATTTATACGTATTAAAAAATCAATAAATATTGAGGGTAGAAATTAATTAATTTGTATGAAGGAAGTTCATAGTACATGTTTATTGTAGTGGGTTACGATGCGTTTATTTTGGTTCCTTATAAGTGCTAACTTAAACTCTTTTTGCAGGTATGGCTCGTGATGGTCGTGACTTCGACTGGCGGTACCTCCTATTGGACGAGCACGTGGACTGCGTACACCGCGCTTCCCGTCGTGTGCCGCCACCGGGGAGCGCGGACGAGCCAGCTGAGCTAGGAGTGGTACCGATACGCACACCTCGCGTGGCCTAGAGACTCGACCCCCGTTGGACATTCAGGTTTGCACTCCGCTAGTGTTTTAGTGCTGCTGTAAAAACGTTCTTCACTGACCTTTACTTTGTTTGTAGGCTGCGAGATGTCGGGCTACTCCCTCTTGCCTGGATGGTGCAGGCCACGGACAAGGATGGATCCGCCGTGCCCGCGGCCGAGGACGATGTCGTTGAGCGATCACGACACTTCCCGTTTGATCGTTCCCTGCTGACGGCTTTGGTCGACCCTTGGCAGCCCGAGGCGCACACTTTCCACCTCCCATTCGGGGAGATGACGCTGACCCTGCAGGATGTGTCCCTGCTGCTTGTCCTTCCGATCGCAGGAGGCGCTGCCTTTCTATCAGAGGCCACGACCGACTGGCACTCTGACCTTCTCGGCAGATTCGAGGGGGTCCTTCCACCAGGTGCCGCGGATGACTACTACATCTTCCCGGCTAGTCAGACACACGGGCTGTCGCTAAGGTGGCTCGCACAGTTCCGGGTACGTGGTCTTTACAATCGATCGTGTCGTCGAAGCTCTTATTTGCGCTATTACATACTAATAACATCTTGTTTGCATTCAGGTGAAGCAAATGGATCCAGAGGCGGACGATCACCAGGTCTCGCGCCACTTGGAGGCGTATTTACTATGGCTATTTGGTCGGGTGCTCTTCACCAGCAGCCACGGCAACACCGTGGACGCGTGCCTCATCACTCATGCTAGGGCGATCGCGGACGGCGAGGCTCCCCAGGTCAGCTAGGGATCAGCCGCAGTTGCTGCGACCTACCGTGGCTTGTGCGACACGTGCTTGAGGACCAAGGCGAACTTGATCCTCGCGGGTTGTCCGCTACTAATGCAGCTGTGGTCGTTCGAGCGCTTCAGCCTCGGACGACCTTTGCTAGAGGACATGAGTCTGTACGGGGCAGAGATGTACCCCGGGGGAGACGTCAACCGGCCGACTATGGGTTCTATCTGGTGTCGTCAACGGGTAAGTATTATCACACTCAGCTATTTCCTTCTTATTAACGATGGTCATACTTAACAACTTGTCTTTCTTGTAGGTACAGTTCGCGCACGTGCAGGTCACGCGGGCGTACCTGCCCTTTGTGGAGCAGTTTGACTGCCTCACAACCGACCACGTGTCCTGGGAGCCGTATGCACATACGTCACTACAGGACTGTGCTCCTGACAGGCTGTCCACACTGTGCTGGCGTGACCAGGCTTTCTTGCTCACACGCCGGAAGCTCGTGGAGGACTAGCACCCCAATGAGTTATGCGGTAGTTTGTTTTACGTTAAGCACTTCCTGTACCAGTAGGACCACCGCTCCCGCAGAACGTGCACGCGTGAGTGATCGCTTCTCATAAATATGTACGTACTTACTACTGTGTTCACAGGTACTTATGTAATGGTCCTATAAGTAGGCACTCCAGAAAGGGAGTTAAACACGGCACGGACTGGACGACGAAGCTGTAGGCCTAGATTGCACAGTGGGAGGGTGCGCTTGATGACCACGTGGAGGAGGACCGCCCATATGATAGCAGGGACTACGCGGAGTACCTACGCTGGTACCAGGCACGAATATGTACTAGGCTCGTACATGTCGTTGACCCGCCCACCACACACATCGCCGCTCCGACAGACACGTACCCCACGCACCTCGCGGTACGTTACACGTAATTTCAAAGATTCCCAAATGGAAATGTCATTTCAATGATGGACCATTTCATGTCTTTTTCTCCAGGCTGACGTCGGTACTTCGCTGTCGACCAAGTCCGTCACTATACTGGACAGGATCGCCATAGGTGCAGAGTTGACCCACGAGGAGAACGTCAGCTTTTTGTGTCGGGTGGAGGCTAGGGATAGACGTATCGTAGGCCTGCTGTCTTGCACGAGGCTACCGGCGGTCTCTACACCCACGCCCAGTGCACAGATGGTTCATCCACCGGTGCCACCCTGACCGGCGTGGCACTACTACGGAGATAGTACGTGTACACGTCCTACACCACCTCACCCGGAGCAGCCAGGTGGCTCTGCCTGGGGATGGCCTCCTACACCTTAGCAGCTCTTCACGTCTCCTCCGCACATCCCCGGCTTCCACACGCAGGGGTTGTACTCTACGCCGTACGCCCCTCCTCCAGGAGCGATGGCGCCAATTGTGGGTACGCATTATCGGATCTTGCTTTTATCCTGCGATATGTAACGAACTAATGATATTATTATTGCAGGTCTTCATTTCCTCAAGCATACACATGGTGTCTCCCCGGCCCAGGACGATCCAGACCAGTTTTTTTCGAACTGGCCCGGGTCGTCCTTCGACGTAGCTTTTCAGGGCACACCACCAGAGGTTCTCTCCGAGAGTCCCCTCACCGGTACACTGCAGGGCACACAGGCAGCGCTGCAGCCGACTCCACCAGCTCAGGGGCGGGTGCGACGGTCTCCTGATCGTCTGATGTTGTCAAGGCATCGTCACCCGTTGCATCGACCAGCTCTTTGCTTTGAATGAGTTGGTTTGGGGCTTAGATTCTCTATATCCACCCCTCAAGGATTTATATAGTGCCCTCCTAGTTCCCCTCTAAAGTGAAATCGAAATCCTAATCCTATTAGAATTATGACAGAAATCCTTATAGCACACTTCTTTAAGTTCTATTATGTTAGGATATACGTCACCATACTCAACAAAAAGTGATATGAGTGCTTGTAACATTCTTCACTTAATCAGTTAATTATATCTGTAACATGTGTCATCTATAGCCTTGATCAGTTGATCTACCCCACCCATGGATTATTAGTGCTACGAGGTTATGAACATGTTTTGATATACACCATCTATACCCTTTTGGCTGTGGCTTATAATTTGTAATTGAAAATAAATAGTAGTGGCTGAAAAAAGTGATTTTAAGGAGGGCGCGAGTAGTCTGGAAAGTAAGGGAGAGGTGAGTGTGCATGACGGGAGCGAGAGGAATATGATGCATATGCACTCATAACATCTGCTTTATCTTTAGAGCGAAACGGTAGCGAGAGAAGTGGAGAAGTCGTTTCGAGAAGTCAGCTATTTCTATTGACTTTTAGCTTATTTAAATAGAAGCTAGAAGCATAAACCAATACGAACATATCATATTAAGATAAAACCTATATAGTTTGATAAGTCAAAGAAGTGACGATCTTTGTGGGGTGTCAGTGCAAAATATCCAAATCACACATGAAAGATTACCGATTCCCAACACAAAACCTTGCTAAATACGCGAACTTAGTTTGCGGAATAGATTTCTATAACTATACAGCTCTACAAGATTTTAGTTAGGAAAAAAAACAGCTTGTATATCCACTAGGCAAATCATGCATGTAACTTATTCAATTGCTATGCCGGTATAAGTAATTGAGTATTCATAGTACTTTGTAGTTTGTATAGCATATTTGCAATAACTGAATTATTGTTCGTGTGAGCAGCTGAGCATACCTTTTGTTTTTGAGATATTCCCTGAGTAGGTCGATGAGTTGGCCCACATCATTCTGGCTTGAATGCACCTGTTGCCCAACTCCTGCGATTATATCGGACAAAATCCTGACCATATCGGGATTTCGAGACACCGATACAAAAGCCGTGCACTCATATTGGCCTTTGATGGCAGTATAAACTTGGTTGGCAAGAGTTGTCTTGCCAACACCTCCGAATCCAACAAGAGATACCACTTTAAGTTGATGTGCACCATCCTCCTTGAGCAACTCCATGAGCTTCTCCTTTGGGCCGTCTACGCCTACAAGGCTGGCGGCCTTTGCATAGAGTGCCTGTAGCCGAGGGTCAAGGCGCACAACGGGAGACCGCCCTGGCTCGGAAATAAGCTGATATCTATTGTGAGAATTGCTTATTTCCGCTGCCCGAGCCTTTAGATCTTTGATCAGCTTGGCAATCTTGTAGCGCGCCTGGAGCATCTTAAGTCCGGGCATAAACCCGGCCTTGGCATCACCATGGATATCGATGCAGTCCTCCATATCATAGGCCAGCTCACGCACCTTGTCACGCCACTCCTTCTGTTGCACATCGAGTTCCTCCATCTCAGACATCCTCACGAGCAGAGCATTCATGCTGCCCATCTCATCTCTCAGGGAGGTGATGTCCTTCTTCACATCTTTGACCAGCTTGTAGTCCTCCTCCAGCAAGGTGGCGAGCTTGGTGAGGAGCGATTTCATCACCCCTGTGAAAGCGCTCACCATCACCCCCTCCATCGGTTGCAGGATCTTCTTTCCCTCAATCAATCAATGCAGATAACACTATGCACCGTATATGAGATTTGAGGAGGAAGAAGCGTTAAATGGTATGGGCACTGAGGCTGGTCATTGTAAAGCTGCAGTATATAGAAGTCATGAACCAATAATATTTCCGCGTTGGGTCAGAGACTTTCGACTATGGTTGCACCTCGTGCATGATGTACGCCATGACGCCTAATCTTAGAATTTGAGTATGCTTGCCCCTCTTGCATGATGTACGCCATGACGCCTAATCTTAGAATTTGAGTATGCTTGCCCCTCTTGCATGATGTACGCCATTGACGTCTAATCTTAGGCCCCGTTTGGAACACATTGTTTCTCCATAAATTACTAGAAAAATTTCTGCGTTCCAAACGAAGCTTTAAATTTCTTTGCTACTGTGCTGCATCAGTGCATCGTCCATGTGATGTCAGACCTCCCGCTCTAAACAGCTTAAGCTTTTGGCATAGCTTTTTCATCCTTTTCTAGCTTTTTAAGGTTTTATTTTTGCTTTTTCCCTTATTTCTTTACAATGTCCATACTGTTCACATAACGTTATTTTCATTTTTTATATTTAATTTTTTGCATTGTCCCCTTGTGGGCGCCTCTTGTGTGCTGATCAGCATAGCGCCCACAAGGGAGGCAGAGGCAGGGGTGTCTCAACCTCTCTCGAATATGTTTGTACTTTTTGAATTTGAATTATATGTTTGAATATTTCGATCGAAAATTTTCAAACATTTTCTAAAATGTTTTATTGTTGTCTTTCTCGGACGGTTCTGGTATTTTTTCGCCGAAATTGTTTTCCCTCTTCTTCACACCTTACCAGGCTTTCAGTGCCCATGGACAGTCTCCAACAGGCAACAAGTCCTTCTTACCTTCACTCCAGTGTACTATGAAAACGATGTGTGTTTCTTTCCTCTCTCAACTTTAAATTCGTTGACTGATTTCCGTTCCTATGATCAAACAAGAAAATTTCTTCATTGCCAATGATTCTTCCCATTTTGCGATTATCATGTAATTAAGGTAGGCTTGGTACAACTGATCAGTAGCACGATATGTATCTTTGCTAGAACCAGTTAAGCTGCACTTCTAAGCAGCTTCACCTTCTTCTATGCGTACTAGTATTGCTACTGGCAACAACATCAACTTTTGTCTTTGTCACGCGATCTGGTCTTCGGAATTCTAAACGTTTACAGCTGGCTAAGGAAATTGGAAGAAAACGAGTGAATGAAGACTATTATCAGTTTTAGTCTCCTAAGGTTGCTATCTCTCTTCGTTTTTCCTCTTTGAAAAAATAAGGTTGGTATATCTCTCCCTTTTCCTTTTTGAAAAACAAGGCCGCTATCTTTTTCAAACAGGAATCTTGACAATGTCCTACAAAACTATAAGAATTAGCTAGTACCACTACAAAGTACAAAGTAAGATATAAACCAATCTAAATTTGGTATTTAAGAGATAAATCAAATTGTCATTATTACCCATATACTTCCACCTTCAGAGTACTAGAGGATACCACCATTTTCTATCTTCTGGGTGGAGATGCACTTTACAAGTGCTTATATGGCACACTTCTAGTCTTGTGGTTCCTCACTTTATTTTCTCGCTCAGGTCCATATAGGTATTTGTCCACTTTTGAGGGTCATATTGTAATTGGTGTAATTTCGTATATCGACTGGTAAACCACATATTGAATGATTCCTTCAAGGAAAATGCTCATTCTTCAAGATGAGAATTACATAATATTTTTTCTATGGTCACAAGTAGTATGTTTGTGATAGCATAATATACATCTGCAAGATGCTATTCATGAACATAAATATAACACAGTAACATAAAACAGTGACCATAATTAATTTGCATAGAAAATACTAGATTTTCTTCTAGAAAATAACCTTAGTTGAATCACCCAAAAAGATTCACCATTCTATGGGAATATTCATTACTTCTTCAGGAATATGAAAATTTAGTTAAGTGGGTGATAAACAACATGCTTGATTTCAATTTATGCCATCAACATAAATATGAAAATTTAGATCATTCTAGATTGTTATAATCCAATAGGTCATTTATGTTTATTTGGGAACTTTCTTTAGGTAAGTAATATGGTCATCAATGGCAATGTGACTTTAGATCCCTTAAACCAATATACATTTGTCCTAGCTGATGAGTGTAGCACACTTCAGTATGTGCCAAATGATGTATCCATGTGGTCGCTTCAGGCGGCCAACTTTTTGCCATGTGCACAACACATGCTGGTGGTTGGCATATTTCATAAAACACAAACAGATGCCTACTGTAGGCTGCAAAGATAGTGACCATTAACAATATAACATTTATGTCATTCTACATATTTTTTGGATATTAACAATCATCATGCTATATATTTATTGATCTCCCAAATAACCTAGAATAATTATTGCTTCTGGCTTTGACCCAGGATATGTAATTATACCTTCTATGTGTAACATCCTATTTTTTAGAGTTATTTGAAGCCATTTTAAATAAAATTCACCATTTTGATTTTTTCAGCAATTAATTCAAAATTAAATGGAATTTTTACGAATTAAAAAGGATTTAATATGACTAAATTAAACTTGAAAATTTTCTAGAAGTATTTTATTTGTGTTCCTTCCGTCTCAAGAATCTTTCTGGAATTTTCTGCGATTTTTATGGATTTATTTGCTATTTTCTAGAGCTCAAAAATATTTATTTGAATTTCTGAAAATAGAAAACCATTAGAAAATTCTAAAACCCCTTGGGCCCAAAAGCCCAGCCCGGCTGACCTTTCCTTCCACTTGGCCCGGCCTTTGGCCCGACCTGCCCCAGCCCACGCAAGCGTCAGCAGTCCGATCCTTTCCGAGACATCTGTCTGGCATCTAGGAGCTTCCGTATTATTCATCTGTGCTTTCTCCGCTAGCCGTCCGATCATTCCTACGCCACGCATCATCCATCCATGAGCCCGACTATTGTTCATCTTCGTCTCCAGCCGAACTCTGCCGCCACCTCGGTTTCCGTTCTCAAGTAGAACTCCGCCGCCGTGTTTGTCTCGATGTTTGTGCCGTGCCTAACAGGACTCCTTGACGTTCGTGCATAAATAGCTGCGCCGCCCTCATGTTTCGAACCCCGCTGCCGCTTATTCTTGCTCGTGCACCGACGTCCTCGCCGGAGCTTGCCTCGTCACCGTTCGCCGCTGTCGACTTCGACCTCACCGAAAGAGAGCAACGCCGCCACATCTCTCGTCGTCGCTAGACCCGCCGATGAGTATCCGTCGACGAGTCGCACAGCCTCACTCTAGTCACCGCATCGCCCCACCACCGCACAGTTCGCCAAGTCGCTCGCCTCAGTTTGCGCACCGCCGCGTCACATCGCACCATGCCCGCGCGACTCTTCGCCTTTTCCGTGAACCCTGTCCATGATGCACCGAGAGGCTGACGCGTGCGACCCACTTGCCAAACGCACTGTGCCATGAACTCGTAGACCAAGTCGAGTCAGCAAGCCACACAAGCCGCACACATTAGCCCTAAGCCCACATGTCGGCCACTTGTCCGTCCATGTGTATTGCATGTCAGCGTGCCACATCATCGAGCCACATGTCATGCCATGCCATCTGCCACGTCAACCCTTGTGTCCCAATCAGCTACTACGTCATCCGATGACATCATAATTCTGAATTTCCTTTAGAAAAATAAATTGAGTTAATCCTATTTTCTTTTTTCTATAGATTTAAATCTTTCGAGAGCCATTCTTCTCCGTCCTAGCTCCAATTGTCCCCGTTATTTTTTATAAATTCATCTAAATTCAAGCTCTATCATTTGCTTTTAGTTTTGAAGTTTTTGGAATTTATTTAAATTTTATTTGAATTTATTTTGTGCCTTATTTGTTTTCTTTCTCGTTGGATCACGTCTTCGAAGGAGCAGGAGCATCACCAGAAGATCAAGAATTCATAACTGAGCAAGGCCAAGGCAAGTCGTGTCCTTTGATCATATTGAACTTATTGTTTTCAATCTATTATGCATTATTTTGTTTTAAATTATCATTCATCGCTATTTTATTATAAAATCTTTGTATTGGTAGTTAATGACCTATTTAATTAATTTCTCCTTGATAATTTGAATACCATGATTTTATTGTCACCATAGGATGGGTATTTATCTAGTGATACAATACTAATTGTCATATGGGTTGCACGTTTAACTCGCTTAGCCATGCTTATAGTTATGTTAGATTTATTATCACATGTGATCAATTATTTAATTTTGACTTAATGAGATACTGAATCATGGTTGTAGCCACTATTATAGAATTTGTGTGCCATGACATTGGTGTGTTATTGGTGTTGGGGATACAAAATTGGTTTTTACTTGGGAAGTGATCGTGCAGTAAAGGGGAAAGTGTGGATTCATTTCGAGGGATGTGAATATCTCGTCTAGGTAATGTTAAGGACTTAACTTTGTGCATCATTGATTTGAGCTTGGCTAAGATGAGGATTGAACATTGTAAAGACCTTGTTGTGATTTTCTTTAACATGAGGATGATCACATCGTGTGGGTAAAGTTGTACAACCTCTGTAGAGTGTAAAACTATTCGAATAGCCGTGTCCTCGGTTATAGACAATGCTTGGTGATTTCACACGAGGGGTAGAGTTTTCATAAAAACTTGGTTTGGATTAAGCTGGGAAGTGAATGGTTAGTTCGTTGATGATTTATTACGTGAATGGTTAGTTCACGAGCGGTTTATACATTTCCTTTGATTAATTAATTAATTATTTATTATCGTTTCCTTTAAAATGCATTTTCAATCTATTTATTGTATTTACTTTAAATTGGTGCTTTATGCAAAGTAACATTTCAGTCATCCATTGGTAAGCCTTGCATACTATATTACATTCTTTGTTACAAATGACTTGCTGAGTATTCTATATACTCACGGCTATATCCACATTTGCTCAGTTGAGGAAGAAGGCCAGATCAGCAGGAGGTACCTGAAAGTGGATACTTCAATGACTTTGTGGATTAAGACTTCGCTTCCCAGTCGACTGTCTGTGGGCATGTCGAATGGCTACCATACTTATTTTTTGTTTTTCACTGCTAGTTTCTTTAAGCCCTTCCGACTAATTAATTGTAAGCTTGACTATAAGGTCGTACTTTGATAATTATTCATATTGAGTCTTTTCCTTTATTTATCGTGCATATGGTCGATACTTCATCTATGTTTACACTATGCGCACTAGCATGATTTTTGACTGGTGCGGTATACACAGAGTCTGGATTTGCATATTCAGGTCTCGATAGAGGTGTTATCAAAGCCGTATAGACTATAGGATGAAGCCCTTGTTAGAATGGTCGCCTTAGCAAATATTCAAAATCTATTTTTTAAATCAAACCAACCAAATTGGATATTTAGTAATCTCTCTATTCTCTTCCCTCTTTCTTAAGGTTCTTACTCTTTACCTAACTCTAAAAGAGTCATTTTAAAATTCTTAATATGACTTCTCTCACTTATAATACTGTCAATGTCCCAAGTTTCCTAGAGCCAAACTAGAGGATGACGAGGACTTCTCCGAGTTTTATTATGAAGTATTGGACTAAAAAGGCCACTAGTCTACTTCACCAAGGATGAAAAGTCAAAAGGCCAACGTATTGGATGCATCATTGTACTTCACCACAAGATTGGCAGCCATGTTCTACACCATAGTTTCAAGTGCACCAGTGCTTGTGGAGAGTGGTCAGCGCAAGGAAACATGCACAAGGCCATTCAACATCCCTACAAGTTGTACAAGATCAGCATGCCCCAGCTCATTTGGAAGTTCAAGGAGCAATATGAACACACTCCCATTGTAACAAAACTATAGGAACCCCAACCGCAGCTGCCAGTATCTCTGCCTTCACCTACGCCACCTAGCCTGGAGGAGAGATGACGCATAGCAGGCAGCTGCCAGGAGTACCTTCGGCACTTCATTCTAGCCATAGCAGAAGAGCAGTCACCGTAAGGTCGCAATTCATGGGTGTTTTACAGTGACTCGGAGGAGGAGTCAAGTGAGCCTTATTTGGCAGGACCCGAGTGGGAGCCGCTAGAGTAGACCCATGTATAGTTTAGAGAGCGAATAGAGCGTTTCGATTTTTATTTGTAATTACTTGTGATATGAGATGCAATCTTGCCTTTAAAAGCATTATGTTGTAATCATGTTAAAATCCTTTATTGGAGTAATTTAACCATTTCTTTTGTTAGCTCTTCAGCTAAGTGTTTGCTTAGTTTAGGTTTGCCATAGAATATCCCCCTTAGACGAGGTTACCTCTCTTCTATGCTTTTCCCTCTCACCTTTTGAGCCTTGTGAAGCCAGTTCTCAGTAAGTGGTTTTTCTCTTTTAGAGCAGAGGAAAAATGGTTGACACCTGGAACTCAGCTGGACGCAGTTAGGTGAACCAAGACCTAGAGGGCAGCAATGCAAATCCATCAACTTAGGGACTGCAAGTAACCCCAATGGAGCTGGATATGATCTTAAGTCAGTTCATGGCATATCAGACTCAACTGATGAATACCATAATGCAGAATATGAATGCAATGATAAACCAGCAGAATCAGGAAGCAACCGTACCCCAGCCAGCTCGCCATCAATCAATGTTTGTAAAATACATGAGGACGAGGCCGCCCACCTATTCATGGTCTTTTGAGCCCTTGGAGATAGACAATTGGATTCATTCTGTGGAGAAGAAGCTGGACCTCGCCCAGTGCACCAATCATGAGAAAGTGCTATATGCCCCCCACCAGCTACAGGGAGCTGTTGCAGAGTGGTGGGAGAACTACTGCCCCGCTCATGAGGACCAGGACAACATCACTTGGGCTGAGTTCACATCAACATTTTGTCATTCCCATATCTTGGATGGGGTCATCGAAATGAAGGAGGAATTGCAGGAGTTGAAGCAAAAGAACATGTCAGTGAGTAAGTATCCCAACAAGTTCACTCAACTAGCTTGCTATGCACTAGAGGATGTTACCACAGATGATGCACGTTAGAAGAGGTTCAAGAAAGAATTAAACCCAGGACTGAAAGTTCAAGTTGTGGGAAATGACTATGCCAGTTTTTAGAACATGGTGGACAAAGCAGTGCTCATCAAAGAAAGTCATCATGAGCTAGAGGAGTCTCGCAAAAGAAGAATAATGCAACAAGGATCTCAGATGCATCAGTCCCAGAAGGCTTGTTTCAGTGCATACCAACCAGCTCGCGTTCCTCAGCAATTGGGATTTAAGACCCCAGCACCAGCACCTCACCAATTCCTGTTTGGACCCCAACCGATTAGTTCAAGCAACTAGCAACAGAGGATTGCCAATCCTGCAGCATCAGTCACCTGCTATGAGTGTCGTGAGCAAGATCACTATGCCAGCAAGTGTCCATAGAGGCAAGCACCAACACCAGTATGTTTCAACCTAGGAGCTACGCTAGATCGGACCCCTGCTTCAGGATCAGGATGCGGAGCATCTCAAGTGTCCGGCCAAGCTAATCGAGCACCACAATCAATTGTACAAGAACAAGTGAACTATGTCACCGTAGAGGAGGCTCAAGTAGCACCAAATATTGTGATCGGTAAGTTCCAAGTAAATTCAATTCTTGCTACAGTTTTGTTTGATTCTGGAGCTTAGCATTCATTTGTTTATCAAAGTTTTGCCTTAAAGCAATGATTGAAAACTGCTATTCTTGGATCTATTCTTTTGGTTCAATCCCTAGGCTCTGAGTTCAGTACAAACCTAGGTTGTCCAGGAGTTAAGATAATCATTCAAGGAGTGGAGTTTTTCGCTGATCTTGTCATGTTGGAAATCCAGTCTTTGGACATAATTTTGGGAATGGGTTGGCTTAAGGAACAGTAGGTGGTGTTGGATTATGGAAGCAGAGTAGTTACCTTAAGCCGTTCAGATGGGAGTAAAGTGAAATTTGAAGCCAGCATGAGTCAGCCGGAGAAGGTTTTGGTTTGCCAAAGTAAAGGTATCATGTTAGCGGATGTGTTAGTTGTTCAAGAGTATTCGGATGTGTTTCCAGATGATCTTTCCAGAATGCCACCAGACAGGGAAGTGGAGTTCGCGATTGAGCTAGTATCCGGTACTTCACCAATTTCCAACAAATCGTATCGGATGCCTGCTAATGAGTTAGCAGAGTTGAAGAAACAAATACAGGAGTTGTTGGACAAAGGTTGTGTTTGACTTAGTACATCCCCATGGGAAGTGACAGTGTTATTTGTTAAAAAGAAGGATGGTAGTCAATGTATGTGTGTGGATTACCGAGCTCTCAATGAAGTCACTATCAAGAACAAGTACACTTTGCCCAAAATTGATGATTTGTTTGATCAACTTAGAGGAGCCAAAGTATTTTCCAAGATTGATTTGAGGTCAGGGTACCATCAAATGAAAATTCATCAAGAGGATATACCTAAGACAACTTTCTCAACTTGTTATGGTCTATACAAATTTACAGTGATGTCCTTTGGCTTAACCAATGCCCCAGCTTATTTTATATACCTGATGAACAATGTGTTCATGGAGTATTTGGACAAGTTTATCATTTTGTTCATTTATGATATTCTAATTTACTCCAAGGATGGGAAAGAGCATGAAGAGCATTTGAGGTTAGTGCCGCAAAAGTTAAGAGAGTGCCGCAAAAGTTAAGAGAGCATAAGCTGTATGGCAAGTTCAGCAAATGTGAATTCTGGATGAAGGAAGTTGCATTTCGAGGCCACGTCATATCAGTGGAAGAAGTTGCAGTTGACCCTGGGAAAGTGAAGGATGTGCTTAATTCGAAGGCGCCAACATCAGTAATGCAAGTCAGAAGTTTTCTTGGAATCGTTGGTTATTACCGTTGTTTTATCAAAGGATTCTCCAGCGTAGCGAGGCCGCTTACACAATTGCTAAAGAAAGAAAAGAAATTTGTTTGGACGCCAGAGTGCGAGAAGAGTTTCCAAAAGTTGAAGGAGTGTTTGACTACAGCTGCAGTGCAAGTATTGCCAGACATTAACAAGGACTTTGAGATCTATTGTGATACTTTCTGAAAAGGTTTGGGATGTGTGTTGATGCAAGATAAAAGGGTGGTAGCATATGCTTCACGTTAGTTGAGGCAACATGAAGAAAATTATCCCACCCATGATTTAGAGTTAGCAGCCGTAGTGTATGCTTTGAAAATATGGCGCCACTATCTCATGGGCAATTGTTGTGAAATCTACACGGATTACAAGAGTTTGAAATATATCTTCACACAAGCTGACCTTAATCTCAGGCAAAGGAGATGGTTGGAGTTGATAAAGGATTATAATGTTGGAATTCATTATCATCTCAAAAAAGCTAATGTAGTAGCCAATGCTTTGAGCAGAAAGGTCTATTGCAATACAGTGGTGATTAGGGAAAATCAGCCAGCTCTACATGAGGAATTTTAGAAGCTTAGCCTAGAATTGGTTGAGGAAGGATTCTTAGCCACAATGGAGTTGCAGCTGACTTTGGATAGTCAAATTCATCAAGCACAGGCAGATGATGAAAATATTCAGCAGATCAAGACTAGCATGAGTAACGGTAAAGCATCAAGTTTTATAGAGGATGACAAGGGTACCTTGTGGTTTAAAGAACGGTTGTGTGTGCCCAACAAAGAGGAGTTGAAAGGGTTATTGCTCAGGGAAGCTCATGAGTCGTTGTGCTCAATTTATCCAGGTAGCACCAAGATGTATCAAGATATCAAAGATAAATATTGATGGCCAAGTATGAAAAGTGAGATAGAAGAGTATGTTGCACTTTAAGATGTGTGTCAAAGGGTGAAAGCTGAGTATCAAAGACCGGCAAGTTTGCTACAACTGCTGAAAATTCCCGAGTTGAAGTGGGAAGAAGTGGATATGGACTTCATTACGAGATTGCCCAAGAAAAATGATGGTTTTGATTCAATTTGGGTAATTGTGGATCGTTTAACAAAGGTTGCTCATTTCATTCTGGTTAAGACAACCTATACAGGAGAAAAGCTAGCAGAGTTACACATAGAGAGGATTGTGAGTCTTCATGGAGTAACTAAGAAAATAGTATCAGATCGTGGATTGTAGTTCACTTCATGATTTTGGGGAAGTTTCCATGAAGCAATGGGTACGCATTTGAATTTTAGTACAACATATTATCCCCAGACCGTTGGTCAGACTGAGTGCGTGAACTAGATTCTTAAGGATATGCTAAGAGCTTCTGTGTTAGATTATGGAACCAAGTGGGACAGTTGTTTGACTTTCACAGCGTTCTCATATAACAACAATTACTAGACTAGTTTGTAGATGTCACCATTTGCAGCCCTGTATGGCAAAAAATGCAGAACTCCTCACAATTGGAAAGAGACGGGAGAGAGTCAAGTCTTTGGGCCAGAATATTTAAAGGAAGCTGAGGAAAAGGTTCGGTTGATCCGAGAGTTAAGAATTGCTCAGGCTAGACAAAAAAGTTATGCGGATACCCGTCGTCTAGAGTTTTGCTTTGAGCCAGGAGATTATGTGTTCCTTAGGATTATGCCGTTCAAAGGTGTTAAGAGGTTTCAAATGAAAGAAAAGCTTGTGCCAAGATATATGGGTCTATTGTGGTTACAGACCAAACAGAGATAGAGTGGTATGGTAGTGGAGAGTTAGGTGAGCAATGCTTGGGGGCTTCCCCCATGGCCTGGATGGCATATATATATATATATTCACATGGGGAGTGTTTTACAATTATGTCCTTACACCCAAGTATCCCTCTCAAGGGCATTTATGTCATTACACATGTCCCATTTTGGGCTTCACAAACTTCTAACAGGAGCCTCTCATGGTGAAGGGCTTCATGGGCCGAAGCCATGTTGCTGAGCCATTTGGCCCCCTCCGTCCCTGCGGCCTGTGAACTTCTGTACTGTTGGATGGAGTCTCATTTTCCGGTGTAGCCCAACCTCACACCGAGGATACATAGTCGAGCTGGTTGCCGAAGCCATCCTTGACTATGGGGCCCTTCGGTCGTGGAGTCGAAGTCGAGGCGGAGACGGGCTCATTCTGCGGACACGTCGAGGTGCGGGGCAGGTCCATCTCCCATGCGCGATGTCGGAGCCGAGGGCGGGCTCTTCCCGCGGAGACGGGTCTGAAGTGAACACATCGCGGAGGTGTTTTCCGAGGTCGCTCTATAGACGCGGAGTCGGCATATGGCCCGACAGCGGAGGTGTCAGGGTCAGGCGACTTCGGTTGTACGCGCCGTCCTGATAGAAAGGTACATGCGGCTGGACACGATTGGCACGTCGTGCGCTGTCAGTGGTCGCACGACCACGGTCACGCGTTCCTTCCCGAGAGATGTGGGACGCGTGGTGGGACGCTATTGGCGCGTCGTGCGCGCCTCCGGCTACCAGCGATTGCGCTTCCCGATCATGGGGGAGGTGAGAGGGCTTTATATACCCTTGCCACCGGTATGCGAGCGTTCTTCCCATTTGCTCATTTGCTCGCTTGCCGTTGTTTTGCTCTCTTTTCTCCCCGCTTGCTTGCGCGATCTGCCTCTGTCCCTACTCATTTGGCCTTGCACCCTCGAGGAGAGAATGGCTTGCCGTGAAGATCCCGCTCGCCGGCCCAACGGTAGGGCCTCATCTAGCCAGCGCGGTTCGTCGCCGCCATTGGCAGAATATTCTCTGGTGGTTCGCGAGCCATCGCAGGCCGACAAGCGGTGTGAGGCCAAGGAGAAGGCGGGAGGCCGCTGCTCCCGTGTGCTATGGCCGAGTCTCGTGACGGAGGAGACGATCCAGACTCTCCTTCGGGAGAAGAGGCTGGAGGACCGTGCTGCGGTTCGCCTACCTGCTAGTGATGAGACGGAGCCGCATCCGAAGGAATCGGAGGCGAGCGTCTTTGTCGCGTATTTAAAGGCCGGGCTCCGGATACCAGCAACGCTCTTCGTCGGCGAGGTCCTATGGGCTTATGAACTGGAGTTGGCACAGTTGACCCCGAATGCGATAGTTCGCCTAGCTGTTTATGTCTGGGCGGTGTGAACAGAAGGTGTCCATCCCAACACGAACTTATTCACCCTTCTTCATGACGCGCGCTGCCAGCTGAAGAGGGTCGAAGGGGGGCGCTGTCACACTTCGGCAGTGTCAACTTCGTACTGAGGTCACAATGCATGAAGATCTTCCCTGCGTTGGCGACATGAGGGAAGTGGGAGTCCGGCTAGATGCGGCGGTGGTTCTACCACCGCGTGACGACCACCTGGATTTTTAACTAGGATCCTTATTAAACTAGGACATTAAACCAAACCATATTTTATTAGTGCCTTTAATTTGTAATTAGACCTCCTATATATATTTAAGCTATATTAGTTGCTCATATAATAAATAATCCAATATTAAATCTTCAAGTAACTTTATTTTATACACTAATTAAATTTATTAGCTTCTCTAAATTATTATCTAATTTTCCATGATTTTTCTTAATTGAAATGGGTTATAGAAAATCAAAATAAAAGTGCAGGTAAAAGGGGCGGCCGCTGGACTTGAACTTGGAACCCTCGGGTTGTGACTGTTAAGCATGCTGAGCTAGCCAAGTGGGTGTTTGGTGTTTCGCGATGTACTGGGGGCAATATCACCTGAAGAACCGATCGGGTGGGCGTAGGCTAAAACAGGGGAGCCGGCCGGCTGAATACAGAGGAGGGGGCGGTGTGAGGTAGGCGGTGGCATCGCCGGCGAGGGGCGGCTGGGTAGGCTGGGGCGAGCGGAAAAATGGAATCGCAAGGGAGCAAGGAAACTAGTGGGGAGGTGGCGCGGCCCGGAACGGTGGCGAGGTGGGTGGGCGACGGCGCGGGGCGGCTGGCGGTGAGGTGGAAATGATGTGCCGGCGGCCAGGAAGAAGAGGGGAGGGAGTAGCGCGCCCGAGCATGTGGAAGGTTATGGGAGGCTTACCGGGCTGCATTGCACTGTGGCCGACAACCGAGCTCAGCGCGTGGGATGACGACGGCGGCGTGGGCGTGTAGCGACGGGAGCAGCACGGCAACAGGATGGCAAGGTGACTCCTCGGGGGTGGGTTGGAGCAGGGCATGGCACGGTGATGGGGGCAGGTGCGGCTGACATGAAGAGGACGGAGGAGCAGGCTGGGCGATGACAAAGCTGGGGCGCGGGAGCAGTGGGCGCCGTCGGGAGACAGAGAAGAAAAAGAGAGAAAATGAGTGGAGGAGGAAGGAGGTAGAAGCCGGCCCCAGCGGCAAGGAAAGGGAGAGGGGAGAGAGGGTAGGACAGAGAAAAAGAGGAAGGCCCACATGGCATAGGGAGAATGGGAGGGAAAAGATAGAGAGGAAGGAATTGTGTTTTTACCCTAAGTTTCTATTTCATGTTTAATATCATTGATTTTAATTTAATTCAAATCTTGTTTCAAATATCTAGCCACAAAATCTATTATTTCTCTATTTTATTCAGTTTGCCCTCGGATTTCAATTTCGACATTATTTTGTTAT
Source organism: Dendrocalamus latiflorus (assembly GCA_017311315.1). NCBI lineage: Eukaryota > Viridiplantae > Streptophyta > Magnoliopsida > Poales > Poaceae > Dendrocalamus > Dendrocalamus latiflorus. Next base: position 16,754,189 of record CM029664.1, on the reverse strand, counting down.
GAATTGTATGTATGTATGTATGTATGTATGTATGTATGTATGTATGTATGTATGTATAAAATTTTGAATATTCAGCCTTAGATTTTTGGTTTACTAATTGAATTAAAAGAAGAGATTTTTAGTTCAGATTTTTATGGGTATATTGTAATATTTGTTTTGGATTCATTTTATTGTCCTGTATTTGAATTCAAGATGTTGATATTTTGAATTCATGATCTGTAATGACATTTTTCTATTTTTATAATTTACAAGATTATTATTTGCATTTGGGAGTATTCTTGATTATTAATTTGTATGGCACAAAACTGAAAAAGATTTCAAATAAATACTCTGAAGAAATTTGAGTGTTAGCAAAATGCAAGAAAAAATTTTAAAAACTCCACATTTTTGAATACTTGAAATTTTAGGATGTTACAAACCTACCCCCCTTAAATGAATCTCGACCCCGAGATGTGGTTAGCAATAGGTTCCAGAGTTTTGGTTCTACATATTGATCTTTTCCTTGGCGTAGATGGAAGGCAGAGAATCTGTACTTAGAAAAGGCCGAAAGGAAAGGGAGAGATCTTTATTCTTCTACATAGGTAGTAGACTTCCAGAGGCCTGCTTGTTGACTTTGTCGGCTCCTCATCTTCGTAGAGTGGAGTGGTCGCATTGTCTATTGGGTATATGATGGGCATAGAATTCGTACTGATGGGTGGGTAGCATTGGCCTATGCCCTAGGGAGTAGACGGCCTGAGGGATGCCGATACGAGGATGGATAGCTCTATATGGCGATCTTTTGTCCTTATCGCTCTAAGACTTCTGGTCATGCAAGTCTTCTTGTACCGATTAGCTCTGAGTCCAAATTATTGCTCCTCCAAAACATATATCGCAGTAGTTCTTCGACATTTTTGCTTCTTAGTGCTACCCCTCTTAAAATAAATGTCACTAGTCATTATTCATCTCGTCTAGCTCCAGGCATGATGGGTCCTCCGGGTAGGTAAGGAGAGAAAGTTAGTAGGACAGAGTCTTGGGTCTTGGTCTTTGGCTATTTATCACTTTGCTTCAGTAGACCTGACCGGGTTGCAGCAACAGGATGAGAGGGAATAGCATGAGGTGAGGATTGAGTCGTGGGCATAAGGTGATCCAACCCATTCTAAAAAGAGTGCTCCCAAGGAGCTGGGGTGATACCAAAATCACTTGAACTTTCAAAACAAGTTTTTCCCATGACTGCGAAATAGGACGTCCGAGGGCAAGAAGGCAATGCACAGGGTACAAATAGAATCTTGTAATAATACAACGTCTACTCAGGGAGCACACATAATAGGGCGCAGGGTCCATACACACAGTCCGTTTAAAACGAGACCACCTTATCTTCATGACCATCTTCAACGTTGCTAACCTTAAATTTTTGGAGTAAGGGTACGAGAAGTGGATCAAAATTTTCCTTTTGAATCAATAGGAAGAAGAGGGAAGTATTTGGGGGTAATTTGATCGATATTAGCACTCACTCTTATGTTATCATTTTGAATTTGGGGTAAGAGGGCTTTAGGAGTAAAAATGGCTAAGGCAGCATATAGATGAGGGGGAGTCATCTAGGAGAGATGAGGATGAGTAATACCACTTATATTTTTGGAATTAAAATTTTGAAGAAATAATTCTAGTCATGAAACTAATGTCCAGGCTAACTAAATCACGACCTGCAGTTGATATGCTCTGATACCATCCCTATCAGGACCCAGATTTTACAATCTGGCATCCTCTGTGATTTCACCGCACTATTCCCTGGATCAAAAGATAGTGCTCGCAGAATATAGTTTTGAATATCCAAGTACATATCATGCGGAAGCGTAAATATAATAGTAGACTTACTCACGGGCCGATCAGGCCGAAACATCAAATTGCAGTAGCGGAAACGAAGCACACAAGTGGGACCTTCAGGACATGCCCACAGGCAGTCAACTGGAGGTTCGCAACCTAGCCATTGATATCTTCGTCATCTTTGCCACCATGACCAAATAGTGTTGCTGAAGCGTAGTGATCTAATTCCTGATTCTGGATTTGTTGTGAAAGCGAGTGTGAGCATAAACCACCGTGCTCCGCGAGCCAATACACAAAATGCAAATAAATAGTATGCATGGCTTATCAAAGGAGAGGCTCGGGTTATTTTATTTGCCATAAATTGCTTTTGGTAGCATTATTATTAAATCATGGAGTTATTGTTGCTACCTAAAACTCCACACGACGATTGCCATAATTGACTTAATCCACCAAAGATACACTTTCTTCACTGCTCGCTGTCTAAGACTCCAAACAGCGAGTGTCATCATTGACTTAATCCACCGAACATAATCTTTCCAAATTGATTACTGTCTAAGACTCCAAACAGTGAGTGACATCATTTAATTAATCCACCGATCATACACTTTCTATATTGATTGCTGTCTAAAACTCCAAACAGCGAGTGACATCATTTAATTAATCCACCGATCATACACTTTCTATATTGATTGTTGTCTAAAACTCCAAACAGCGTGTGACATCATTTAGTTAATCCGCCGATCATACACTTTCTATATTGATTGTTGTCTATGATCGTGCAAAACTGCACACCCGCAAGTGAACGGGCTGCCGCTAAGATAGCAGCGAATGTCGTGTCCTCCACAGAGACTAGAGTAACGGTGACAGGACACTAAACTAAAGCTAAATCGCACAAACTGGGAGTCTAAGACTGATTGCTAATCCTATAGAAGCTGAAAACTAGCGATCAAATCTGCCTAGGAGAAGGAGAAAGGAAGAGCTAAAGGTGCTGTGAGAATGAGTCCCCGACTGAAGAAGAGAAAAGCGAAGGACCAGATAGTCTAACTCTACCTAGAGAAAGAAAGAAAGAAGACTAGCCTGAAATAACAGAGGGAAAGCTAAGGGAAAGAGAGAGAGAGAGAGATAAAGAATAAGGCTGGCAGTAGACTAGACTCGCTGCAGGGGGAAGGGAAAAGAAAGAAGACAGAAATAAGAAGAGAGTGCAGAAGACTAGAAGACTAGAGAAAAGATTGACTGCTAGAGAAAGACTTGAGGTAAGAAAGAGACTAGAGAAGAGAAGAGAGGCAAGGAAGATCTAAAGAGGGAAAGAAGACTAAGAATTAAATGGGTAAGGAGGGAAAGGAAGGGATAAGTCTAGAGAGCAATCCTTACCGAGAGAAAGGTAGAAGTGCAAAAGGGAGACAGCTAGCAAGGCAGAGGCAAAAGATTGAGATGAAGAGAAAGTAGACAAAGGTAAGAATAGAATGTGGAGACTAGCAAAAGACAAGATGACAGATGACTTACAGAGAAGCAAAAGAGTCAGAAGAAAGGAAGGTTAGAAAGACAGGGGTGAGAAAATTAAGTACTAGAAAGAATTGAGAATAGATTAGAAGAGACTAATCTAGCGCTACAGACAGAGAGAGGAAAGGAGCTGAGAAAGAAGGGATTGCTAAAAGGAGAAGAGACAGCTACTGAGAAGAACGGAGATCTAGAGGGATGCTAACTAGACAGAAGAATTGAACAGAGAGGGAGAGAGAGAAATCGGAGGAATGAAGGAGGTGCAAGGAGAATGTCGAGAGGAGAACCCGGAGGGAGGAAGCAGACTGGGGTGAGCAGAGGAGAAGTAGAGGGAATGCGACTGCTATAGCACTACTTCACAGCAAACAATAGAGCATTCACAGGAAAACAGTAAACCTAAACATGCATCTAATAAACAAACCAAGCAGAGCAGATTTATCTCAATCTGAAACTAAAAGCAGAAATAACCGATCTAGACTATTACTACTTTTTTTTATCTTTTCTGTTAACAGATCATCACAGAACATCATGCACAAAATAAACCCTAACAAGATATTGAATCTAAACCAACAGAAAATAATACAAACATGGCAACATATCAAACTTACCAACAGAGGCACAAACTTATGTAAATCTACTAGAGCGTCAAGTGATATAATCAATCTAAAATAACCAGCAGGATCAACCGAGCCATCTCAATGCGCAAGAACATCTAAAAGGCACCTTATAATCCCAGATCCGAAATATTTAGCACATGAACTTAACAGATCCAACACATAAAAATCTCAGATTAACAAGAACAACACTACAAGCATACAAATCTGCAAAATATCTCACATGCACATCATTCATCCAACACATAAACATCACAGATATCCCATATAAGCATCACAGGAAAGCATTGCAATATTTAAAATGAAGATTGTGAGATGTTACAACCCTGAAGAGTGGCAGATCCGTTGTGAAGACAGTATGTAGTGGACGCAGGCAGGGGAAGCAGATCCGCCCGTGGAAGAAGAAGCGTCACCGGTAGCCGAGTAGAAGTAGCAGCTCCAGCGTGGGGGAGTAGCAGATCCAGGTGCAGGAGAGCAGATCCGAGCCGAAGAGGAAGCAGGGGTTGCAGATCCGGGCGCTTGGATGAAGAGGCGAAGCCGGTACCGTGTAGACGAAGCAGATCGGCCGTAGACGTAGCAGGTGTTGCAAATCCGCCCGGAGAAGTAGAAGCAGCAGCAGATCCGGTCGAAGAAAGCACAGTAATAGCCAATAGGGACTTAGATCTGGTCGAAGAAGGTTGCGGGTGCGCAGATCTGTTCAGCAGCAACGGGATTTCGTGGAGTGAGCTAGAGCGGCTGCATGGTGAAGATGGAGATGTGGAAGATGATGCTCCGGGCTAGGCGAATGGGAGATGGCAGGCGAATGGATGGGGGTGGTATAGGTGCGGTTACAGTGGTGGCGCTAGGAGAGGGGAGACGAGCAATCTGGCTAAGGGAGGAGATGAAGTGGGGCGGCTGGTGATGGAGCTCGGTGGAGATGTGGAGATCGTGGAGGCTCTGGATGGGGGCTAGGGTTCTTGGATATGGAAGGCCGATGGGTGGCGGCTTGCTCGGTGAGGAGAGGAAGAAGCGGCAGGGTGGATCGGTTCGGCCAAAGGGCAATTGCGGCTAGGGTTTGGAATATGGTCTCCCCCCCCCCCCCCGTGAGAAGAGCAAGTGGTGGTTTATATAGTGCGGCGGCCCCCCAGGGTTTCAAGTGGAGCATGGCTAGGTTAGGGTTTTCTACAGTTTTGCGCTCTAGCCCTTCTTCTTCTACTGTTTTGCAACCCTAGCTCCTTCCCTTCTGATTCTCTGTGGAGTTTGCGCCTATTTCGCGCCGACCTGCAAGGAAAGTGCAAACACTGTAAACTGTAGCAAAATGAGGGCAAGTTTATGTATAATTGATGAAATTAAGGCCAATTCAAGCTTCTAGCAACAGGATAATGTCATAAAATAAACTGCAAATATGATGCACATCAGTCTAAAACTCCAAACAGCGGGTGACATTATTTAATTAATCCACCGAATTCATGTTGGATCGAAATCGGCGACAGAGGGGAGTGAATGCTGCCGTTTAAAAATACCCTGAGTATTCGCACGATTTTTCTATTCTCCGATAGCTATGTAAGCTATGAAGAAAAAGAAAGGAACACTAAAAACTGAAAGACAACATTTTGCCGTAGACAGAAGGACTTAAGAAATCAAAAGAAGCAAAACAAAACAGAGCCAACATTGAAAAGAGATCAAGCTGGCTGCAAGAGGCAATGGGCAGCTAACTGAAATCCACTGTGGACTGTAGACTGCATTCACTGCCATACCAAGATTGAAAAGCATCAAGACTAGATATCACAATCAAGAATAAGCATATCCTAGAATCATACTTAGGCATTTACTATTTTAGATGAAGAGACTAATGCTCGCATGAAGTTTATGAAAAAGCCCACACTTGAGCCAAGATACTTTACTTTTGCTGATTTTTAACAGGCTTTCAAACACACCATGGGCACAAGTGCCACTTATTCCACTTTTGGGTATGCTTGCCACTTATTCAGACTTTCAAACTTCATTTGGGCAGAACTGCCACTTATTCAACACCTTTTTTTTTGAACCAATATGACAGAGTCACTTATTCAACTCACACTTTGCAACCCAAAACAGAAATAAAGATCTTTTCTTTCTTTTCTTTCCTTTTTTTTAGCATCATTAACCGGTTTTCATTATCCATAAGATCTAGATAATTCAACCATGTTATTGGCTCAAGATAAGACTACCACTTTCACAAACTTTTCATTCAAGCAATAGCATCAATGTCTACAATAAAGTATTATGCCCAAGCATGAATCTTAGGATATTGTTATTCTAGAAGTGATAACTAGAATCAATACAGTTCGCAAAAGGTAAAGATACATGTGTAACTTGCAATGAATCAAAAACCAAAGGATCACAAGATTTCTAAGCCAAGAAGATCTCAATAACTGAATATCACACAGAATTGCTATTCACTTCAGTTCACTTAAACAATTGTCAATGTTATAACTCTGATTATACCAAGACAGCCACATATTTCAAACAGATTTCAATCAGCAGAATTATTACAGCACACAATACTTATCAGGACATTCACATATTTCAACAGCAATAACCCAACATGAGAATGATACTAGCCAAAAATCATCAATTACACATCATCAACTTCAGTGCCCAAGAGTATGACAAGAAGAATATGCAAACTATCCATATAAGAACAGATCCTCCCCCAAGCTTGAGTCAAACATACACTCTGAAATAACAACTTAGTATTGGAAACAGCTCACCGGGTGCAAAAGTTGAAATAGGCAGTATCTCATCATCCCTCTGCCTGCCATGCCTGGATGAGTGCATGTACCTGAAAATGGCAAAATAAAAAGGGAAAGGATAAACCGACAAAAGATAAAGTAAAAGAGAAAAACTAAAGTAAAACAGAAAGAATAAACAGCTCAGGTTGCCTCCTGAGAAGCGCTTGTTTTGGGTCCTTAGCTTGACCAACGAGTTATCATCAAGTAGGTTCAAAAGAAATTGGAGGATCAAGGTCAGATCTGACCTGATCTCCAGCACTGTCCTCATAATTAAGTTCAGGAAAAGGTTCACCAACAAAGTAATGTTTCAATCTTTGCCCATTAACCTTGAAAATGCCCCCAGATTGACTCTCAACCACAAAAGCTCCACTACCTAGCAATTTCTTGACTACACAAGGCCCAAACCATCTAGATTTGAACTTTCCAGGGAACAAATGAAACCTAGAGTCAAAAACTAAGACCAGCTGTCCAGGGTGGAAAACACGTCTCAAAATGTGACGGTCATGAATCTTTTTAGCTTTCTCTTTGTAAATTCTTGAACTTTCATAGGCATCTAGTCTCAATTCATCAAGTTCACACAGCTGTAACTTCCTATGTTTCCCAGCTAGACCCATGTCCATGTTGAGCTTTCTAATTGCCCAATGTGCTCTATGCTCAAGCTCAACAGGGAGATGACAGGCTTTACCATAAACCAACCTAAAGGGGGACATGCCAATAGGTGTTTTGTATGCTGTCCTATAAGCCCACAATGCATCATAAAGCTTAAGAGACCAATCTGTCCTGGATTTGGACACAACTTTTTCAAGGATTTGCTTTATCTCTCTATTGGAAACTTCAACTTGCCCATTAGCTTGAGGATGATAAGGGGTGGTGACTCTATGATTATGGACTCCATATTTGGCTAGAAGAGCTTCAAACTGCTTGTGATTAAAGTGAGACCCACCATCACTTATCACAACTCTAGGAATTCCAAACCTAGGAAAGATGATTTGCCTAAACAACCTACAAACAGATTTTGAATCAGCATGGACAGTGGGTATAGCCTCAACCCATTTGGACACATAATCCACTGCCACAAGAATGTGCTTGTACCCTTGAGAAGAAGGCAAAGGTCCTATGTAATCTATTCCCCAAACATCAAAGAGTTCTACCTCAAGAATACCATGCTGTGGCATCTCATGTCGTCTTGACATGTTCCCTGCATGCTGACAGGGATCACAAGACTGAATGTATGCATGAATATCCTTGAACATGGTAGGCCAATAAAATCCAGCTTGAAGAACCTTTGCTTGGGTCTTGGCAGTACCCGCATGTCCACCAAAAGGAGCAGAATGACAGTGAAACATCACATTTTGAACCTCCTCATGAGGAAGACAACGTCGAACAACCCCATCTGCACAATGCCTATACAGATATGGGTCATCCCAAAAGAACTTTCGTGCCTCATGTGTGAATTTTCTACGCTGCTGATAGGAGAGATCAGGAGGTATAGTATTGCAGACTAAGTAATTAACTATATCTGCATACCAAGGGGTGCGAGACTGAACAAGAGAAACTTCTAATAGATGGTCTCCAGGAAGAGAGTCTTCAACAGGAAGTATAGAAGCTAAATCTGAATGGGGCAGTCTAGATAAATGGTCAGCCACTAAGTTCTCAGCCCCCTTTTTATCTCTAATTTCTACATCAAACTCTTGCAGCAACAGAATCCAACGAATGAGGCGAGGTTTAGCATCCTTTTTACTCAAAAGATACCTAATGGCTGCATGATCTGTGTACACTATGCATTTTGAGCCAACTAGGTAGGATCTAAACTTGTCAAATGCAAATACTACAGCTAGCAGTTCTTTTTCAGTGGTTGTGTAATTAATTTGAGTGTCATCTAAAGTCCTGCTAGCATAGTAAATGACATGCAAAGCCTTTTCATGCCGCTCCCCCAAAACAGCCCCCACAGCAAAGTCACTAGCATCACACATAAGCTCAAAGGGCAAATCCCAATCAGGAGGCTACACAATGGGTGCAAAAATGAGAGCAGTCTTGATCTTACTAAATGCATCCATGCAAGCCTCATCAAAAACAAAAGGGATATCGCTGCCCAAAAGATGAGTGAGAGGACGGGCAATCTTAGAAAAGTCCTTAATGAATCTGCGGTAAAAACCAGCAAGCCCCAAAAAACTGCGAACACCTTTCACATTAACAGGAGGGGGTAAGCGCTCAATCACCTCAACTTTAGCTCTATCCACCTCAATCCCTCTAGAAGACACTAAATGACCAAGGACTATCCCCTCTCTAACTAGAAAATGACATTTCTCCCAACTGAGGACCAAATTGGCCTCAAGACAGTGCTGTAAGACAGTTTCAAGGTTGGCCAAACAGCTCTCAAAGGTCTGTCCATAAACAGTGAAATCATCCATGAAAACTTCCATGATTTTCTCAATAAGATCAGTGAAAATGGACATGACACAGCGCTGGAAGGTCCCTGGGGCATTACAAAGTCCAAATGGCAGCCTACGGTAAGCAAATGTACCATAGGGGCAAGTGAATGTGGTCTTTTCCTGATCTGATGGATGTATAGGAATCTGCAGAAAACCTGAATATCCATCAAGATAACAGAAATAAGAATGACGGGCCAGTCTCTCTAGCATTTGGTCAATGAAAGGCAAAGGGAAGTGGTCCTTGCGTGTGGCCTTGTTGAGTTTTCTATAGTCAGTACACATGCGCCAGCCCGTGGTTATTCTTGTGGGAATCAAATCACCTTTTTCATTGGCAACCACTGTCATGCCTCCTTTCTTAGGCACAACATGAATGGGACTGACCCACTGACTATCTGAGATGGGATAGATGATGTTGGCACCAAGAAGCTTAAGAATTTCTTTCTTGACAACCTCCTGCAAATGAGGATTAAGCCTACGTTGGTGCTCACGTGTTGGCTTAGCATCATCCTCAAGGTGAATGCGATGCATGCAGGTAGCTGGATCAATGCCCTTCATATCATCTATCGAGTATCCAATGACAGCTTGATATTTACGAAGGACCTCAAGAAGTTGATCAGTCTCTAAAGGTGTCAAATGGGCACTCACAATAATAGGACAGGTCTGATCTGGTCCTAAGAATTCATATCTTAGATGTTTTGGAAGTGGTTTCAGCTCTATCTTTGGGGCTGGGGGCTGTCTAAGGTCTGGAACTTGAGAAGGTTCTACAGGAGCATCAATGAGTGCCACATGATGAGAATCTACAGCAGTGCACTCATCCTCAATTGATGCCACCTCCTCAACATTTTCATATGTCTCAACCACACATTTGTCAACCAAATCAAGTGTGAAACACTGATCTGGACAGTGAGGAAGATGAGTGGGGTGCCTCATATCAAATGCTAGCTTCTCTTGACCAAATTGGAGAGTGAGCTTAGCATCCTTGACATCTATGACAACACCTGCAGTAGCAAGAAATGGTCTCCCAAGAATGACAGGTTCACTTCTATCCTCCATCTCTAGGACAACAAAGTCTACAGGGAAGGCAAAGGTACCAACTACCACAGGAACGTCCATTAAAATACCAGCTGGGTGACGATATGTGCGATCAGCCAACTGCAATTTCATGGCTGTTGGCTGCAGATCGCCCAAAGGGAGCGCGTCACAAACTGATAATGGGAGGACACTAACACTTGAGCCTAAGTCACAAAGAGCTCTAAAGTTCTTGGAGCCTAAAATGCATGGAATGCAGAAGCTACCAGGGTCATCTAACTTAGGAGGTAGCTTATTCTGGATGATTGCACTACACTCCTTAGTTAGAGTGACCACCTCAAGCTCATCCATACTCCTCTTCTTGGTAAGCAGCTCCTTGAAGAATTTGGCATACATAGGCACATGTAGGACAGCATCAAGAATGAGAATGGTAATCTTAACATCCTTCATCATCTCTAGGAACTTAGCAAACTGCTTGTCCTCATTTGACTTTTCTAAACGCTCAGGAAATGGCATTTTAGGCTTTGTGGAAGGGACAGCTGCTGCAGTGGATGAGGAGGGAGTATCTTGTGCTAGGGCTGGTGCACTAGAGCTAGATTTGTGCAAATTCTGCTGCTGTGAGTCAGGCTGGACAGTCCTAAAAACAGGTGGCACATACAAGGGTGGTGTGGGAAGAAGTGGTTCAGATGTTGTCTTGCCACTCCTAGTGGTAATTGCTCCACAATGACCACGAGGATTAACCTCAGGCTGTGCAGGAAGTCTCCCACGTGTGCTGGATGAAGCCTGTGATGCTTGCAAACTCTCCACACGACTAGCCAAATCAGTCAATTGAGTCTTTGCATCATTGTATTGAGCTTCCATCTTAGCTACATGTGATGCAAGGAGCTGTTCAATTCTGGTCAACTGATCTGAATTAGAAGTGGAAGGTGGAGGGTTTGGAACATGCATCATAGGTTGCTGAAATGAGGCATGTGAAGGGGCTTGCTGCTGCCTAAACCCTTGTGCTGATGTTCCCACAGGGAAGGATGACACACTAGTGTTGGTGTTCTTATAAGACAAGTTTGGATGACACCACCCTGGGTTGTAGGTTTGAGAATACTGCCCATGTGATTGAGCATAGTTCACTTCAGATGATTCAGCTGTGGAAGTTAAGGGGCACTCAACTGGAGTATGCCCTTGAGATCCACAAATCTGACATCCAGTGGCTATATGGGCTGAAGATGAGGGCATGAGCTGCGCCATTTGACATGTGAGAACTTGAATCTGAGCTGATGAGGCATCATTAGAGCTCACCTCATAGATACCAGGATGTGGAGGAGCAGAAGCTCTCTCACTAGACCACTGAAAGTGGTGGGAGGACATACTCTCAATCAAGCTAAAAGCTTCATCAAGAGTTTTGTTCATTATGCCTCCTCCTGCTGCAGAATCTACAAAGGCTCTTGTGTGGTGTGTAAGACCTTTGTAAAAAATCTGCAGCACCAGCCACCTTTCAAGGCCATGGTGAGGACACATCCTAAGCAGGGTTTGATACCTTTGCCAAGCATCATACAAACTCTCTCCCTCAGATTGTGAAAACCTAGTAATCTGGTCACGCACTTCTGCTGCCTTGGAGGGAGGAAAATACCTCTCAAAAATGGCCTGCAGTAGGTGTTCCCATGTGTCCTTAAGATGCAGGGGCAGAGAATGCAACCAAGTCTTAGCACCATCTCTAAGAGAGAAAGGGAACAATGAGAGCCTAATGGCATCAGTTGTGACTCCATTGCACTTCAAAGTGTTGCAATATTCTAAGAAGGTGCGAATGTGTTCATTGGGATCCTCAGTGGGAGAACCTCCAAATCTGGTCTGCTGAACCATGGTAATGAGTGCAGGTTTTAGCTCAAAGTTGTTTGCCTGAATGGCAGGTTGGACAATTCCAGGGGCTATACCTTGGTCTTTAGGAATCCAAAGGTCACGAAGAAGAGGCTGGGGGTTCTGATCTCCCATTTCTTCTTGATGGGGAAGTTGATTTTCTCTCTTCAGCTTATGAAAAGTGCGCTCAATCTCAGGATCAAAAGGAGCCAACGAATGGTCTCCACTCCTGCGCATAAGCTGAGAAGTCGGGCCAAAAAGGGAGGAAGGAAACTAAAGAAATGACTTAGTCTATGGTCTAGCGCGATCACCAATATCTAGTCCCCGGCAACGGCGTCAATTTCTTGATCGTGCAAAACTGCACACCCGCAAGTGAACGGGCTGCCGCTAAGATAGCAGTGAATGTCGTGTCCTCCACAGGGACTAGAGTACCGGTGACAGGACACTAAACTAAAGCTAAATCGCACAAACTGGGAGTCTAAGACTAATTGCTAATCCTATAGAAGCTGAAAACTAGCGATCAAATCTGCCTAGGAGAAGGAGAAAGGAAGAGCTAAAGGTACTGTGAGAATGAGTCCCCGACTGAAGAAGAGAAAAGCGAAGGACCAGATAGTCTAACTCTACCTAGAGAAAGAAAGAAGACTAGCCTGAAATAACAGAGGGAAAGCTAAGGGAGAGAGAGAGAGAGAGAGAGAGAGAGAAAGAATAAGGCTGGCAGTAGACTAGACTCGCTGCAGGGGGAAGGGAAAAGAAAGAAGACAGAAATAAGAAGAGAGTGCAGAAGACTAGAAGACTAGAGAAAAGATTGACTGCTAGAGAAAGACTTGAGGTAAGAAAGAGACTAGAGAAGAGAAGAGAGGCAAGGAAGATCTAAAGAGGGAAAGAAGACTAAGAATTAAATGGGTAAGGAGGGAAAGGAAGGGATAAGTCTAGAGAGCAATCCTTACCGAGAGAAAGGTAGAAGTGCAAAAGGGAGACAGCTAGCAAGGCAGAGGCAAAAGATTGAGATGAAGAGAAAGTAGACAAAGGTAAGAATAGAATGTGGAGACTAGCAAAAGACAAGATGACAGATGACTTACAGAGAAGCAAAAGAGTCAGAAGAAAGGAAGGTTAGAAAGACAGGGGTGAGAAAATTAAGTACTAGAAAGAATTGAGAATAGATTAGAAGAGACTAATCTAGCGCTACAGACAGAGAGAGGAAAGGAGCTGAGAAAGAAGGGATTGCTAAAAGGAGAAGAGACAGCTACTGAGAAGAACGGAGATCTAGAGGGATGCTAACTAGACAGAAGAATTGAACAGAGAGGGAGAGAGGGAAATCGGACACTACTAGATTTTCGGCCTAATGCCACGAAAGAAATTGCAACGCCACCAATTTGGTTGTAATAGGTAGGATTTATTGCAACGTTATTCCAAAACGGTGGCAATAGGTGGACTTTAATGCCACTATTATATTGCATTGCGATATTCGTGAATGTCGTTGCAATAGGTAGGTGTTATCGCAACCATTTTGAAAAGTGTTGCGATAGGTTGGATAGATTGCCACGACACTCTTTTGTTGCGTTAGTGTTGATTTTCGTTGCAACTATTTGCTCCTATTGCAACCATATACAATTTCGTTGCTATTGGGTGATACTATTGCCACGATGTTTTTTCGTTGGGATAATCTTCAGCGGCGTTGCAGTAGGTAGGTGCGTATTGCAACGAAAAACTAAATCGATGCAATAACATATTTATATTGCCACGTGTAAATTTTGTTGCTATAGAGTAGTGTGTTTCGTTGCAATATGGTATTCTATTGCAACTCTTTTGTTTCGTGGGCTTTTGTTTAGCTATCCAGTTATGCAGCAAAAAAATTATGAAAATTGAAAAAATGGGAAGCCACCTAGGAATCAAAGTAGGGACCTCTTGATTGGTAGCCAACGCTCATACCACTAGGACATGAACACAGTTGTGATTATACGTGAAAAATTTTGTACCTAAACAATAATAAATGTAGTCTCCGTGTTGGAGTTGAAAAGCCTGTAAGGCTTACGGCCGTTTTCTTTTTGGAGTTGGTGTCCATGTAGGTGACTGGCTGTTGGTATGGGGTGACAGTCGGTTTTCTTCGTATGTATAAAAACATGGTGCAGGGGCTGCTAGAATTGTGAAGGCGTGCTGTGATTGAGCGAACAAGTAATGAGGACATCACGACTGAACCGATTACGCGAGCACGAGCTATAAAGATTAATCAACAGGTGAACTCGCTCTTAATTAAATTTGGCTTTAATTTATGTGAGAATTGGCTAATACCTAATTCTAGTATTTTAATTGTTCTCAGGTTTGTATGGGAGACAATTAACAAAGGGAGCAGTGCAGAGAGAGGCAGCATGCAGCATCAAAAGTTTTAATTGAAAAGCAAAGGAAGAAATGTCAAGAAAAAAAAGAAGGAAAAAAACATGCATGCATGATCAAGCCAATGCATGCATGTACCTGGACGTGTCAACTTCAAGCCAAATGAGTAGTTCGGCCATATCTGGACGGCATGTGAATTGAGAGGGAAAAATAAAAATAAAAAGAGCATGCGCAGGGAACTATTCTAAACAGCAAAGTCATGCACAACCCCATGAAGACTTCTAGTCGGTTGAGTACTTGTGTTATCTAGTCGGTCACGCGTTTTTGTTATTTTTCCTTCGAGTCGGACTGTGATTTGTTATGTTAACCGAATACGACTAGTTTCCTGCGTACGCTCGGTGGAGTCGGCCGGGGGATCCAGTCTCTATTTATTTTTGGCGCCATCAAAAAGATTGAAGAAGAAAAAGCGGAATTCAGAAATTCAGAATCCAGAATTAATATATGCATGTTGTTTGTTGAAGAAGAAAAAGATTTAAAGAAGGCGCATCTAAAAAGCTACGCATTCAGCAAGTAGTGTTCAAAGCCATCACGTGAAGGTAGTAGCACAAGGTATTTAATTTTCTAGTATTATTTATTTTGTTGACTAATTCTAGACCTATCCAAAAAAATGCAAGCCAGAGGCTAGTATACAATTCAAGCTAGGGAATTCAGGCAAACTCGCTCATTAGCTCTTCATCAAGTAGGATTTCAGACCAACTGGGCAACAGACTAGTGCTGCCATCGCAGTTTGAGGTGCTGATAGTATTACAAAGGCATCTGGTTATGAGGCACCTGCCCAGCTAAGTCTATGCCACCAATACCCTCAAGAACACTTGGAGAAGGCATCTGCAGAGGGCTCAGGAGGCCGATCTGCTCTAGGTCGGTGGTGTGGGTGCTTCAGGAATTCCATCCCTACTAAATCCATGTGTCTGTAAGTTTATATTATCCAAATCTGATATCTGTAAACAAGTCAATAAGCAGTAAATAAACTAGGACACACAATATCAAGGCTGTAGGCAGAGGTTCTTAAAAAATCTATAACAAAAAATTAATAAATCAACCTACGCACAGTTTTCATGATTACAAGGACAAGATCTTCTTTAAGATACTCCAATTCAAAGTAATGTAGCAGAGCTTCTCTCTCTGAAACCGGCCATGGAACCTTCACCCTTTCTTCCAAATAGTGAATAAGCAAATTAACTACAACATCTATAAAAGGAAAAGTCTAATTACAACTGCAAGAAATAAGGACTCTAAGAGAAATTTAGTCTACAGCCAACCTGACCAAAGAAATTTCTTCGCCAATCCGAACCTTTTTCAAGCAGCCAACACTAAAGCTATTGCCCTATTATGCAGAATCAATTTGAATATTGCCCTATAAAGGAAGAGAACACTAATCCTTGAGTAACTAAAAGTGTTTTCCAACACTAAAGCTAAGGTCAGTGTTGGTATTTGAACTTTATTTATGTTTACTGTATTGTGCTCAATTTGTTCCCTTTTCATCCTTTTAGGCTATTACAGTCACAGCATTAGTTGTAGTATATCATCATATTCCCTTAGCTCAAATTGATTCTGCATAATAGGGCAATATTCATCATATATCTGATTAGTCAAGTATGTCATCCAAGTATCAATGGAGAGATGTATGAATACCAGCAAGTTCAGGTAGGGCCTTCCAGCTTCCATGGCCATGCTTCTGGATGTAGCTCGTGATTTGATCTGATCGCCGAAGCACCAGCGTGTTCGCCGGAGCACCCATGGCCACCGGCGGCTCTTCCTTGCCCTCGGTCCCCTGATCACCGGCGGAGGGGGGACGGCGGAGGCGGGGGGTGGATGGGTGGGGGGGCGGTGGTGGAGGGGGGCGGCGGTGAGGGAGGCAACGGAGGCGGAGGGGGCGGTGGGCGGCGGTGGGGGAGGCAGAGGGGCGGGGGAGGCGACGGAGACGGGGCCCGGAGGGGACGGGGGGCGGAGGAGGCGGAGGGGGGGCGGGGGCGGGGAAGGCGGAGGGGTCGGGGAGGCGGTGGAGGGGCCGGGGAGGCGACGGAGGGGGCGGGGGCGGAGGCGGAGGGGGGGCGGCGGCGGGGAAGGCGGAGGGGTCGGGGAGGCGACGGAGGCGGGGGTCGGAGGGGGCGGAGAGGGCGTGGGAGCCTGGGAGGTGGGGGAGGGGCGGCGGCGGTGGGTCGGGGTGGAGGGGGTGAAGACCACCGGTGGCACGGGGAACTCCCCGCGGCGACGGAGGAGACCGGCATGGTCGGGAGATCGAGGAGTTGGATTTTGGCCTCTGAGAGGAAGAAGGGAGGAACTGCGAGATGGGAATGGCCAGCGCGGTGCTTTCCTTCGCCCGGACCTAGCAAAATGGGCGCACGGCATGGCCAGAGTAAATCTGGCGCGATTGATCACATAAGTTACCGTATTATACTATATTACTCTACATGTGTTGTTCTCTGATCTAGATATGGTACGGAGAGAGATCGAGTTATGCCAGACGGGCCTAATATGCTTAGCCAAATAGGTCACCGATGAACTATTGATTTTACTATCAGTTGTAAGTAATTTTACCGTCAGTCACTGTAATACCAGTAAAGAAGAAAAGAAAAGTAAAGCGAGAAATAAAACAACCCAAGAAAGAATAGACGAAAATGAAGAAGAGTTTTGTCGTTAAACCCATCGGATTTAGAATGCCAAATAAAAGTAGCACTCACAGACAGTGACGGACCCAGAACTAAATTTTAGCTAGGGCGAATAATTGGCCACTAAGCATCGTGTGATCTTTTGCTCAACCGCTAATTAAATAGTTGTGATCTTTTGCTCAGCCACTAATCAAATAGTGCTCCCAACGCAGTGTTCCTCGTTGCCAAACAATACCAGCAAAAAAAACTAAGTGATAACAGGCACCCTATGTGTTTTATGGTGCTTGGATCGGATGACATCACAAATTACTATATTGGCATACCATATTGATCATAAAGCCATACATTGTAAATATATGTAGTCACATTCATTGATCAGAACGCCTTCTTCTAGAACGGTTATAGTACGAATACTCATAAGGTTGGTTCAATGCCCGCCTCCCCAAAACTTGTCTTGCAAGTTTTCTAGCGAAGTTGATGAAGATGATATAATCAAGACTTACATGTCCTTTAGAAAGCGTAAGTTAAACAAGTAGTGCCATAGGAACTCGCCAAGCTTGCAACTAAGTCAATACCCTTTGCGACAAAGAAACAAAGGGCGCGATTGGTATTATACTTTAGAGGAACGATATAGTTGCCGTCGACGAGGCGAGTGGACGCTGGAATTGAATTGTTAATTTTGAATAAAAACTTAAAACTCCACGAGAGATCTGCTAGCACAATAATATTTTATGCTTCTCTTATGTAGGAGCCCTTCAGTAGGTGATAATGAAGGAAATAATACCTACATCGGTCAATTTGTTACGTTCACGATTCCATTTAGTTCTAGGATACAGCCAAACGGTGTACGCACTATCTTCCATGATTTCTCATGCGTAGTACAGAATGAACTATGACGGCGAATTGCAATGGCGTGTCAGCGGTGCAGGTGGGAGTCCAGTATGAAATTTTGAACTCATTCAGATAACGATTACTCACCCACATAGGTTAATATAGCCAAATAGTGTACGTACTGCCTTCTACGATTTCTCATGTGAAGTACGAAATGAACTTTGGCAGCGAATTCTAATGGCACATCAGTGGTACAGATGGGAGTCTAACGTGAAATTTTCAGCTCATTCGGAGAACGACTGCTCGCTTGTATAGGTTGATACAACCAAACGGTGTACGTACTGCCTTCTACGATTTCTCATATGAAGTATGAAATGAACTTTGGCGGCGAATTCTAATGGCACGTCAACGGTACAGATGGGAGTCTAACGTGAAATTTTCAGCTCATTCGGAGAACGACTGCTCGCTTGTACAGGTTGATACAACCAAACGGTGTACGTATTGCCTTCTACGATTTCTCATGTGCGGTACGAAATGAACTTTGGCGGCGAATTCTAATGGCACGTCAGCGGTACAGATAGGAGTCTAACGTGAAATTTTCAGCTCATTCGGAGAACGACTGCTCGCTTGTATAGGTTGATACAACCAAACGGTGTACGTACGGCCTTCTACGATTTCTCATGTGAAGTATGAAATGAACTTTGGCGGCGAATTCTAATGGCACGTCAACGGTACAGATGGGAGTCTAACGTGAAATTTTCAGCTCATTCGGAGAACGACTGCTCGCTTGTATAGGTTGATACAACCAAACGGTGTACGTATTGCCTTCTACGATTCTCATGTGCAGTACGAAATGAACTTTGGCGGCGAATTCTAATGGCACATCAGCGGTACAGATAGGAGTCTAACGTGAAATTTTCAGCTCATTAGGAGAACGACTGCTCGCTTGTATAGGTTGATACAAACTTGTACAAAGTTCATCAAATCATCAATGGTCCACGAACATGATGTGATGACACCCAAACAAAATTTCTAAAATTAAGCCGACATGAGGATTTGTCAGTTTGGACGAGATCAGGCATGGAAGGCATAAGTGGTGATGCCTCTGTTATCAAGAGGGCGCTTGCTGAATATTTTCCTGAACCAGATGATGCAGCATTTGTTGATGACGAAGATGATGATGACGACACCTACATTAATGATGGAATTGTTGCTCCAGCTAATTCTTTGGGTCAAGGCCAGGATGATGATTTTTTTTGTTTAAATCATGTTTTTTTAAATATTGCGTCCTGTATGTTTCTGTTTAAATATTCTTATATGTTTCAATCTTGAAAATCTTTGTTTTCAGTCCTGCTCTCTGAAGCTCTGTCCTTCAGTGCCTTCGCCGGTTCGCCCTCCCCCAGTCCCCACTTCCCCCAGCCCGGACGGCCCTACGGTCCCACTTCCCCCACGCCCGGGCGCTCCCCCGCCTCCCCCTCCGGCCTCCCTCCCTCGGCCTCCCCCACCGCGCCACTTCCCCTCCCTCGCCCCCCACCGCCCCCTCCGGCCCTCCCCTGCCGCCTCTCCCGCCGCCCCCTACCCCTCCCGCGCTGCTTCCCCTCCCTCGGCCTCCCCCACCGGCCACCGCCCCCTCCCTCGGCCGGTCGGCCCCCCACCGCCCCCTCCGGCCCTCCGCCGCCGCCTCCCCCTCCCGCGCCGCCTCCCCCCCCCCCCCCCCCCCGCCTCTCCCGCCGCCCCCTACGACTCCCGCGCCGCTTCGCCTCCCCCGCCGCCCCCTACCCTCCCGCGCCGCTTCCCCTCCCTCGGCCTCCCCCACCGGCCACCGCACCCTTCCTCGGCCGGTCGGCCCCCCCACCGCCCCCTCCGGCCCTCCGCCGCCGCCTCTCCCGCGCCGCCCCCTACCCCTCTCCAGCCGCTTCCCCTCCCTCGGCGGCTCAGCCCCCCACCGCTCCCTCCCTCGGCCCGCTACCCCGCAGCAGGCGCCCCACCTCCATGGACCCCGAGGTCCCCGACGGCCCGACCTCCCCGGCTCCGCCTCCTCGTGCCGTCCGTGCCGCCGTGCTTGGGCTGGGCCGTGCCGCCCGTGCTTCGGGCTGGCCCAAAGAAGCCCGGCCCAAGTCCCACCTCTACTTCTTCCTGCTAAAAACCGCGAAAAAAAGACGAAGCGCCAAAACCCCTCGCCTGACCCACGTTTTTCCCGCCCCCGCCTACCCTCCGCCCAAATTAATCCCCTCCCTAATCTAATCTGGAGGGGGAGAAAGAGAGAGCCGCCGCCAGATAGTGTCTCCGCTCCTGTAGATGGCGACACCTGAGGACTCGACGGGGGCACCTGCGGCCATGGGGGGAGGGGAAGGTGGGTCACCGGCGGCCACGACGGGGTCACCTAAATCGACCGACGACGGCAGCGGCGACCTCACACGCCACAGCCGCAGACCGCCGAACCCACGTCGTCATGCCTCTCTACCGGTCGTTGATTTATCGCCGTTTGAATCTCCAACCGCCCCCAGGTATGCACCCACCCTGATGATCCTGCGTTTAGAGAAGGAATCACGTAGTATAGTCATAATATTTTTTGGCATCTAGGGTTCCACAGGGATTATGAATATGTATGCTTGTTTTGTTTGTTGTGCTGATGCCAAGGGGCAGGTGGTTGCTTGCGTTTCTGTTCTTATTTCCACTATACTATAGTGGTTGCCAGTGAGCTCATGCCAGATGCTCTCTCTCCAGTAGTGCATCTTCTCAAGCGAAAATGATCTCAAGGACAGCACCAAAGGAAATAGATACTTTAGAACTTGAACCATAGCGATCCTCCCAATCAACGGCAAGAGAAAGGCTAATTTAAACAACTCAATGAAATTTAGCATACTATGTGATTCAGAACTTTATGCACATTCTCTGCAATTTTTACAATTGAATGAATTTAGATTCATTAATGACTTTCTCATTTGGGGGAAGAATCAAAGTATAAAGAAATACATTCATCAATCCTTAGTTCCTGAATACTGACACCTATGTCTTATGGAGATTATTGAAGCTATTGACCACAAATAACCTAATGAAAATTTTTCCTTAATAGTAATTAGTCAATAGTCATGCATGAATCATGAACTGAGGAACATTGAACAACACAAGTCAATAAAACAACATTGAACTGAGGAACAGAACTATATAGCATATGCAAACCAACCTGAACTCCTTGAAAGCAAATCTGAAGACTCGCCGCCTTGCTCTTCCTCTTGCCCTGAAATAAAATCATAAATCGAAATCTGAAACTGAAACCTGAACTCCCTGCCTTGCTCTTGCTGGCCACCGGTGTCGGCCTGGCACTAGGTCCTGTGGCCCGCGGCGCTGTCCCGCCTTTGCTGGCTTGCTGCACAGCGCTGCCACTAGCTGTTGGCTGAACTAGTGAACCCTTAGCTCAAATTGATTCTGCATAATAGGGCAATATTCATCATATATCTGATTAGTCAAGTATGTCATCCAAGTATCAATTGTATGGTGTGGCAGGACCAAGACCACATGGAATTTATATTTTCATTGCAAGGGGACAAGGACAGGAGATGAATTTGTTAACTTTCGAATCGAAAGGCGGAACATCACATTTGGTAACTTAGTAACAATGAAATCACAACTGGGGTACTCTGGGAGGGACTACTTGTACTATAAGAAGCGATGCGGTAGGGCTGCAGCAACTCTAGAGGATCTCGATTATGAGGTTGATGCAGATTTAATGATAGTAAATAATGAGGGGGACAAAAAAATCAGATTAGTATTGTCAAGGGAGGAAGAAAGAGAGCGACATGTGAACATAACACCCATGAAACTACCGAACTCTGCCCCAACTTTTGATGAAGAGTGTACAGAGGAACCAATTGACGAATACAAGGATTGGCTTGCGAATCTACATCAGGAGGAAGTGGGCACGGGTAAGTTAAGTTGTTGCGCTCGTCTCAATTACTGTATTGTAATAGACTGCAACGACCATTGCACTAAAATAAACATGATTGCAGAATTTCAAGATAACTACAGGGATGAGACAATAGCAACATACAGTGAATGGCTAAGGCTGCAAGGCGATCTTGATGATATCTGTAAGTTAATATGACTCGCCGTGTATGTAAAACAAATATGAGTTCTTAGCAATCGTTTGTAACTTACACATGCTTCCATTTTCTGCAGAATCATATTTGCAATAAATATAAATTTGATCAGTTAATTTCACTTTCTTCTTGATGCTATCTCTGCTGCCCATGCTTTTCAAACGTCGGTCTGACATTTTCCTGTAAGCAATTAACCAGAAAAAGATAGTTTTTGTCAAGTATTTCAATGCTCCCGCAGTATCAATGAGAAAAATTGCCAGAAGGTCCAGCCCTTGCTCTGAAAAAATTCAGATACATAGGTGTTACCACATTAGTGTGATATTTTAAACCCCACCTCATGGTCAATAAAAGGTGTGTAAAGAGTGTTCTGTCTATTGCTTCACACGTTCCATAGTGTATATTATTCATGGCTTAATGCTCAAGTTACAAGATGGTCCAAAAGATGACCCATGGTACCTGAGCTGCATTTCCACTATACTTATTTGATCTCAACAAAAATACTTGTTGTACAAAAAGGATGATGCTGAGTACGTCAAAATATTTGAGTACCTGTATGAGTTTACCCTTTTCATACTCCAGTGCTTGAAGAATCATCTCAACCTTAACACAGAACATAAAGAAACGAAAGGTTACTTCTCTGTAAAGAAAAACATTAGATCCAAAAGTCAATGTCTATCTAGGGTCCTATTTGATTTCTACACTGGGACCCAACTAAGTTAAGCACACTTTTAAGTTATGACATTGCCATTTCAATGATCTCACAAACGAACATCTAATAGACTGGAACAAATGTTGTCATTATGTTAGTAACCTTAATAACTGTGTCTCTTCTATCTGTTGATGCAATACCAGGTCAACAGTTGATAGTCCAAGTACACTGGCACTTAAGTATACACATCTATAATGATTTTCTGGGTAAACATAATGACATATATGGACAAAAATTGTACCTTGTCAAAAACTTTGACAACTTTTGCTTCCAAAGAGGCATTTTCCTCATACTCCATCCAAAGTTGCAGGTCTGTTGCAGCTCGAGTTTTCAGTGATAGTGTCTGAGTTTTAGTTCATTTTTTCCAGAACAATTAGTTGCAATATTTCTGTTTTGTAAGCTTTAATATATTACTCACTCAGTGATAGTGAACTTCAATTTAGAACGTGAGTGAGTAATATATCGTCTAAGATAAAAATATGACCAATTAGCATCAGTTCCTTCATGGTTTCGGTCATTATATGAGAGATAACTATTTGAAAACTAAATTTTAAATGCAGGCTAACCAAGCTACCAACGAAACAATACATGTTCCTGCTGCCCCAACCGAACGAAATGACACGACTCCACGGAGTGAAGAAACAACACCGCAGGTAATAGCAATTGCAACATGTTTACATGCAACATGGATCACTACACTGTATGAGCCCTGTAATGTTTTCTCGAATTTTTTGATAATCAGACTAACCCAGATAGCAACCTGGAAACACAACATGAAGCTAGGCGAACTGCAGAAACCAATACTCGCACTCCTAGAAGTAGTGTTCTTAACCGAACTCTTCCCCAAAACAAAGACAGGAATGCGTCAGTGAATTATATTACTACAAAAACACTAAAGGATGCTGTTGCTACTAAACGTGCACGCACAAGGAGTCAACAGGTATGCATTGTAGAGGGATTTTTTTATAGCTGTAATGCCTATCTACTACAACATTGCAAATTGTTAATCAGTGCGAGTTTTTCACTCTTGTATGGTATGCTTTGAATGACAAAATTCTGTGGAGAATGTCTCTTTTGTTCTGTGCTCATATCAACTGAGTTTTTCACTGGGTTTTTACAACATATCAACTCAATCTGTGCTCATCTTTGTTCTGGCATTGCACTTTTCATGGTTGCACACAAGTTTGTTTACACCTCAGTCTTGGTGTAATTTGTGCGCAGGGGGTAAAACTTACCAGAAAGAAATAGGGTGAACCTGTATGCGTTGGAAAGTTCATTAATGTACATAAAATATCCTGCAAATCCTTAGGTTTATCTGTGTTTATTTTGTTAAATATTGTGAATTACTGTATATTAAACCAAAACAAGATATATTGGACTTACTGCACATGCTTCAGTG
This sequence comes from Dendrocalamus latiflorus, assembly GCA_017311315.1. Lineage (NCBI taxonomy): Eukaryota > Viridiplantae > Streptophyta > Magnoliopsida > Poales > Poaceae > Dendrocalamus > Dendrocalamus latiflorus. Next base: position 16,730,177 of record CM029664.1, on the reverse strand, counting down.
ACAACTAGCAATTTCTATAACAATAGCTTCTTTACAGTCATTTAATCCTAGTAAAGTAGTAATGTAAGACGGTTTTGTGTTACAATTTAGAATACACTACTTTTTGTTGTGATCATTTTTGTGCCTTTTGATTTAACATTTGATGGCAGTGCTCTCCAACTGTACAATATGTTGAAATTTCTAGTTAACATATGTACTTTACTCATCAATTCTTCAACCAGTTAGCATCTTCAAAACTTGCAGTAGCTATTATGCTTCTTAGCGTCTATGACCCAGTGATTTTTGGAACCTTGTCATTTCTTTCTGGCCCCTCTTCCATGCTATATTGTATATGTTACTTTTCCATATGGACCCATAAGCATTTATACATCTACAAATTTGAAGCAACTCAAACAAAGGCTCTGTTATTGATTGTTAAAACATGCTGTTTTCTGAGCTATGATATGTAATCTTCATAGCAATGGTGAGAATCATGTATTGAATTGATGTAATAATAGTTACAGTTGCAACCTATCACTAAAAAAAGCTCTCCAATTGTCATTCACAGTGAAAACAGTAGCAATTTTGGCAATGTTTTCTTGTAATACCTCATTTACATGGCAAAGTGTTTGATCATGATTGGTTTCTATAATTCTCTATGCGCCGATTATTTGGGGTATGATTTTACTCCACTGCCTGCTCATATTTATTCATCTTCTCATTTCCATCCTGGTTTGCAGCCTAATTCTCACCAGCATATGAAAAGTAAACTGCACTGATTAATTTTCTCCTTGAGTTCACTATATTAACTCTGTTTTGATTGCTTGGCTCCTTTCTCTGTTATGTCACCAATGACGTTAATTGGAATCTAACCTACTCACTGTAGGATTGCTTGGCTCCTTAACTCTGTTTTTTTACTACTAACTGTAGGAATAGAAATTTAGTAGAGAATAACAGTCAACACAAAAAGAGTTCCAAATTCATGTAGGCAATCTGTAGGATATTAAGATTTATCACCTTTACACCATTGGTCACTGCTGAAGTACACAATAGGGATGCTTCTGGTGGTTGGTCACTTTTTGATTTTTTGGTTGGGTTATTCATCATCTACCTTTCTAGTGGTTCTTGAGCTCTACATATTTTGACAATCATGTCTATATCTCTAAACAATTGCATTGATGCAGTAATGAACATATGTATTCATGTTATGAAAATTTATTCCATTTACAATGTGTTACTGTCGTGATTAGCTGAACAACTGATGCATATGCCATTTTGAATGATTTTATTCAGGAGGAAGGAACAAATTGAGTGCAATGCTCTAGCCATGGGAAGCTAAGGTCAATTCAAGCTATTCAGCGAGGTCAAGCCAAGCTTCAATGCAGTGATAGCTAGGGACATTTTAGTGATGCTTGTAATACAACTTCAAATTTTTGTCACAATTAAAGTTGGTTTCATTTCAGATATGTGTAGCAACAAATTATATTTTGATATAATGCTTTTACTACATCGGTTGATTCCTGTTGTGACAAACATTAATGGCGTTGCAATAATTCTTGTTGCTACTAAAGCAATGCGTTGCAATATACACTATTCCCTTCAACTTTTGGCGTGGCAATATATGCTATAGCAACAAAAAAATAGCGTACCAAAAGAGTCTATAGCAACAAAAGATCAAGCGTGGCATTAGAAGTTATGGCAACGAAAATAGTAAGCGTGGCAATAGAGGCTGTTGCAACCAAAGTATGTGCGTGGCAATTGAATCTATTACCACGAATTCTTTGCGTGGCAATATCACTATGTCCTATTACCACGAATTCTTTGCGTGGCCATTCAATCTATTACCACGAATTCTTTGTGTGGCAATATCACTATGTCCTATTACCATGAATTCTTTGCGTGGCCATTGAATCTATTACCACGAATTCGTTGCGTGGCAATATAGTCTATTGCTACCACCAGTTTTCGTTGCAATTTAACTTATAACCACGAAATCGGTATGTTGCAAATGCTATCTACAGCAACGCCTCATTGCGTGGCAATAGTTGTTTTTGCCACGCAATACATTGTTGCATAAACTATGTATTGCAATGCTTTATTGCATTGCAATAGGTAAACATTATTGCAACGAACCGAAATACCGTGGCCCAAACTTTAGACCACGCAACTTCTTGCCACGCCTCTCAACGAAAATTGAGCGTTGCAATAGGTGCTATTGCAACCATTTTGGGCCTATTGCAACGTTTCGGCGCCGTTGCAATAGGCCCAAAAATTAGTAGTGGGAGGAATGAAGGAGGTGCAAGGAGAATGTCGAGAGGAGAACCCGGAGGGAGGAAGCAGACTGGGGTGAGCAGAGGAGAAGTAGACGGAATGCTACTGCTATAGCACTACTTCACAGCAAACAATAGAGCATTCACAGGAAAACAGTAAACCTAAACATTCATCTAATAAACAAACCAAGCAGAGCAGATTTATCTCAATCTGAAACTAAAAGCAGAAATAACCGATCTAGACTATTACTACTTTTTTTTTATCTTTTCTGTTAACAGATCATCACAGAACATCATGCACAAAATAAACCCTAACAAGATATTGAATCTAAACCAACAGAAAATAATACAAACATGGCAACATATCAAACTTACCAACAGAGGCACAAACTTATGTAAATCTACTAGAGCGTCAAGTGATATAATCAATCTAAAATAACCAGCAGGATCAACCGAGCCATCTCAATGCGCAAGAACATCTAAAAGGCACCTTATAATCCCAGATCCGAAATATTTAGCACATGAACTTAACAGATCCAACACATAAAAATCTCATATTAACAAGAACAACACTACAAGCATACAAATCTGCAAAATATCTCACATGCACATCATTCATCCAACACATAAACATCACAGATATCCCATATAAGCATCACAGGAAAGCATTGCAATATTTAAAATGAAGATTGTGAGATGTTACAACCCTGAAGAGTGGCAGATCCGTTGTGAAGACAGTATGTAGTGGACGCAGGCAGGGGAAGCAGATCCGGCCGTGCAAGAAGAAGCGTCACCGGTAGCCGAGTAGAAGTAGCAGCTCCGGCGTGGGGGAGTAGCAGATCCAGGCGCAGGAGAGCAGATCCGAGCCGAAGAGGAAGCAGGGGTTGCAGATCCGGGCGCTTGGATGAAGAGGCGAAGCCGGTACCGTGTAGACGAAGCAGATCGGCCGTAGACGTAGCAGGTGTTGCAGATCCGCCCGGAGAAGTAGAAGCAGCAGCAGATCCGGCCGAAGAAAGCACAGTAATAGCCAATAGGGACTTAGATCTGGTCGAAGAAGGTTGCGGGTGCGCAGATCTGTTCAGCAGCAACGGGATTTCGTGGAGTGAGCTAGAGCGGCTGCATGGTGAAGATGGAGATGTGGAAGATGATGCTCCGGGCTAGGCGAATGGGAGATGGCAGGCGAATGGATGGGGGTGGTAAAGGTGCGATTACAGTGGTGGCGCTAGGAGAGGGGAGACGAGCAATCTGGCTAACGGAGGAGATGAAGTGGGGCGGCTGGTGATGGAACTCGGTGGAGATGTGGAGATCGTGGAGGCTCTGGATGGGGGCTAGGGTTCTTGGATATGGAAGGCCGATGGGTGGCGGCTTGCTCGGTGAGGAGAGGAAGAAGCGGCAGGGTGGATCGGTTCGGCCAAAGGGCAATTGCGGCTAGGGTTTGGAATCTGGTCTCCCCCCGTGAGAAGAGCAAGTGGTGGTTTATATAGTGCGGCGGCTCCCCAGGGTTTCAAGTGGAGCATGGCTAGGTTAGGGTTTTCTACAGTTTTGCGCTCTAGCCCTTCTTCTTCTGCTGTTTTGCAACCCTAGCTCCTTCCCTTCTGATTCTCTGTGGAGTTTGCGCCTATTTCGCGCCGACCTGCAAGGAAAGTGCAAACACTGTAAACTGTAGCAAAATGAGGGAAAGTTTATGTATAATTGATGAAATTAAGGCCAATTCAAGCTTCTAGCAACAGGATAATGTCATAAAATAAACTGCAAATATGATGCACATCAGTCTAAAACTCCAAACAGCGGGTGACATTATTTAATTAATCCACCGAATTCATGTTGGATCGAAATCGGCGACAGAGGGGAGTGAATGGTGCCGTTTAAAAATACCCTGAGTATTAGCACGATTTTTCTATTCTCCGATAGCTATGTAAGCTATGAAGAAAAAGAAAGGAACACTAAAAACTGAAAGACAACATTTTGTCGTAGACAGAAGGACTTAAGAAATCAAAAGAAGCAAAACAAAACAGAGCCAACATTGAAAAGAGATCAAGCTGGCTGCAAGAGGCAATGGGCAGCTAACTGAAATCCACTGTGGACTGTAGACTGCATTCACTGCCATACCAAGATTGAAAAGCATCAAGACTAGATAGCACAATCAAGAATAAGCATATCCTAGAATCATACTTAGGCATTTACTATTTTAGATGAAGAGACTAATGCTCGCATGAAGTTTATGAAAAAGCCCACACTTGAGCCAAGATACTTTACTTTTGCTGATTTTTAACAGGCTTTCAAACACACCATGGGCACAAGTGCCACTTATTCCACTTTTGGGCATGCTTGCCACTTATTCAGACTTTCAAACTTCATTTGGGCAGAACTGCCACTTATTCAACACCTTTTTTTCTGAACCAATATGACAGAGTCACTTATTCAACTCACACTTTGCAACCCAAAACAGAAATAAAGATCTTTTCTTTCTTTTCTTTCCTTTTTTTTAGCATCATTAACCGGTTTTCATTATCCATAAGATCTAGATAATTCAACCATGTTATTGGCTCAAGATAAGACTACCACTTTCACAAACTTTTCATTCAAGCAATAGCATCAATGTCTACAATAAAGTATTATGCCCAAGCATGAATCTTAGGATATTGTTATTCTAGAAGTGATAACTAGAATCAATACAGTTCGCAAAAGGTAAAGATACATGTGTAACTTGCAATGAATCAAAAACCAAAGGATCACAAGATTTCTAAGCCAAGAAGATCTCAATAACTGAATATCACATAGAATTGATGTTCACTTCAATTCACTTAAACAATTGTCAATGTTATAACTCTGATTATACCAAGACAGCCACATATTTCAAACAGATTTCAATCAGCAGAATTATTACAGCACACAATACTTATCAGGACATTCACATATTTCAACAGCAATAACCCAACATGAGAATTATTACAGCACACAATACTTATCAGGACATTTAAGCTCCACCAATTTATTTCTCCTAGAATCCACACTATCATTTCCTTTTTATGATCGACATGAATCCACCAACATCTTTATGTGTTTACCACAACAACCATCTTCTTTTCTTACGACTCTATTTATTCTTCCTGACATTTTGTTTTGTGAGAAGTATTATCATTATTTAAAAATATAATACATAGAAATTTCCTGAGACCTAGTAGTTTTGAACAAAAACATTATATGTAAGAGAATGTAATAATAATAGCGATCTAGATGCCATCCATCGTTACATGGTCTCTGCACCATATGCTAAACCTTCAACGTTATAGCCGCTTACATTATCACTGGGACGACACCCAGGGCAACTCAAATCAAGGCTTTCCACTGCCCTCCACTTTTCCATTCCCACCCACAAAGTTTTTGAAATAGAACTATATCTAGTTAAGTTCCCATGTCCGCCCATGACCGTGGGCACGGCTATAAGAATAGTTTTGACTCTGCAGAGTTTGCACACTTTACCCACAAGAGATAGTTCACTCGTTGCCCCACACGATTTCTTAGTCATGCAGTTGAGCAAACCATCACAGAAACGAGAGAAGTGCCAATGAATTGGCAGGTGCCAGAAGTGCTCTTTCTATCTATCCTACAGCCAGCAAAGTCTGCATCCGAGTAGGCTCTCAAGGAAAGACAGGGCGAGGAAGAGTACCAGATACCATAGTCAATGGTAGCTCGAAGGTACCGGAGAATGCGCTTCACCGCCTGGCGGTGAGATACGCGAGGTGAAACCTGAAACCGAGCACATAGACACACGGAGAAGTGTATGTCCGGTCTTGAGGCAGTGAGGTACAAGAGGGAGCCAATCATGCTACGATACTCCTTCTGATCAACTGGCTCGCCGTCACCATCTGGGTCAAGAGAAGCTGTGGACGCCATGGGAGTTGACACAGGCTTATCATCACTCATGTCAAAGCGTCTCAGGAGGTCACGAGTGTACTTGCCCTGATGCAAGAAGGTACCCTCCCGAGTCTGCTTGATCTGGAAGCCAAGGAAGAAGGTCAACTCGCTCATCATGCTCATCTCAAACTCGGTGCTCATGACATCTGAGAACTGTGAAACGAGAGCATGGGAGGAGCGCCAAAGATAATGTCATCCACATATATCTGGACGAGCAGAAGGGCAGTGCCATGCCGGCGAATGAATAAGGTCGTATCTACCTTACCCATCTTCAAACCATGACTCAACAAATAGAACTTAAGCCTCTCATACCAAGCTCCATGGGCCTGCTTAAGTCCATACAAGGCTTTGGAAAGTTTGTAGACATGGTTTAGGTATTTGGGGTTCTCGAAACCTGGAGGCTGTCTCACATAGACTTCTTCCTCAATAAAGCCATTGAGGAAGGCACTCTTGACATCCATCTGGTAAAGCTTGAAACCCTTAGAAGCTGTAAAAGCAAGCAGGATTCTAATGGCCTCAAGTCTAACTACAGGGGCAAAGGTCTCCTCAAAATCTAGACCCTCAACCTAGGAGAAGCCCTGAGCTACCAGTCTAGCCTTGTTTCGAATAACCACCCCATCCTCACTCTGCTTGTTCTTGAACACCCACTTAGTCCCAATGATATTGTGACCTCAAGGGGGCTCGACAAGCGATCAGACCTTGTTTCTTTCGAAATTCTCTAACTCCTTATGCATGGCATTGACCCAAGACTCATCAGATAGAGCATGACTAACATCTTTGGGCTCAAAGGTGGCCACAAAGGCAGAATGGAGATAGAAATATGACATGCCAGACTTTGAGCGTGTGACTCGCTCAAAAAGGTCTCCTATCATTTGCTCGGAAGGATGGTCTTTCTGGATATGACGAGGAGGTCCAGGGTGGAATGAAGAAGTGGCCTCTACCTCATGAGCTGATGAGGTAGGAACAGAGCCACTAGCTCCAGAGGAAGCAGTAGGCATGGGCTGTTCACCTGGAGGTACGGTGGAAGAAGGCACCTCGAGGGGTGGGTGAGTGACTGGATCGGGTAGACAACCCTCATCTCCATCGTCCTCATCATCCACAAAGATGGGCTCGGACTGCTCTAAAAAACCTGAGATATCGGGCCTAGTCCCCGGACTGGCCTCATCAAAGGTCACCTCACAGGTCTCTACCAGCTTACTAGACTCGCAGTTCCAAACCCTATATGCCCGCGAAGAAGTCGAGTAACCTAGAAAGATACCATCACAAGAACGTGACTCGAACTTGTCTAGGTTCCCGGACTTCAGAATGAAACACTTGCAACCAAACACACGAAAATGAGAGACACTGGGCTTTCGCCCGTATCTCAACTCATAAGAAGTGCGATGTAGGTGTACCCAAAGAAAAACTCTATTCGAAACAAGGCACGCGGTCGCAATAGCCTCAGCCCAAAACTTCCTACGTGTAGAGTACTCATCGAGCATCGTCCTGGCCATCTCGACCAAGGTACGGTTCTTCCTCTCCACGATGCCATTCTGCTGTGGGACGTGCGGGGAAGAGAACTGGTGCTCTACACTTGTCTCATCGCAGAACCTCTTAAAGTAGGAATTCTTGAACTCCGTGCTATTATCACTGCGGATCGCTCGTAAGGCACCTGGAAGCTCAACAAAAAGCCTACTGAAAAGACCTCGGAAATGTGTAAACGTCTGATCCTTCGAGGCTAAGAAAAACACCCAAAAAAACCTCGAAAAGTCATCGACCACGACAAGGACATACCACTTCCCTCCTGCTGACTGCACTCGAGCTGGTCCAACTGTGTCCATATGGAGCAGTTGTCCCGGTGCATCGGTCATAGTCACTGTGACCGGAGAATGAGAAACGGAAACCATCTTGCCGTGCCGGCATGGAGCGCAAACAAGGTCTTTGACCATCTTGAGTTTCGGCAGACCACGAATGAGATCGTGGCCGCTAACTCGGGTCAAATGGTCAAATCCAATATGACCAAGTCTCCTATGCCAGAACGTAAGGTCACGGGACTCTGAAGCAACCAAACACCGGAGAGGGTCACCAGAAGACTCAGAAAAATCAGCACGACAGATCCTCCCATAACGAGAAATCCTGCAAACCAGACTACCCGAAGAATCAAGAATTTTGCAATTGTTTTTCTTAAAGCTCACCTCATAACCGTCATCGGTAAGCTGAGAGACAGAAAGCAAATTATATCGCAGCTTACTAACCAAGGCAACATCTCTTAAAATAAAAGACTCATTAACGCGCACTTTACCTTTGGTGATGACGCGCCCAGACGAAGCGTCTCCAAAAGTGATCGTCTCATCACCTGGAGTGCGGGCTAGGGAAGAGAACCAACGTGAATCTCCGGTCATATGACGAGAACAACTGGAGTCTACGAGCCAAACTTCCCCCTTCCCAGCCCGACGAACCTAAGTCAACAAGAGAGTAAAGTCTCGGTACTGGGGTAAATCAAGAGTGATTTTGGCACCCAATACTGAGTAACACGTCGAGTAGAAGAAGTAGCCACACACGACTGACCTCTAGCTACCCTACGCTCTCCGTCGCTCAACAAGTCAGAAGGTCTATGTGCAGACCTAAAGCTGTTGCTGGGTCCGACTGCTACGGGAGAGCGAGTCGAAGCACCGGTAACACGCTAATCATGCCGCGGGTAGTCATCTCGACGGGGAAAGCGAGATCTACCCTCAGGACGACGGAAGTCACGACCAGGAGCAGTACGAGGACGAAAACTAGAAAACTCAGAAAATCCAAGTCCTCGATGCTGCCCAAAACCGTCACCAGAAGCAAGCTTAGACCTTGTGTTGGTCTTACGTGCACTCAAGGTCTGGGGCTGACCCTGAATACGCCTAAGATCACGAACACGGTCTCTCCACGCAATCTTGGCGCGCCTAAAGCATCGCTCGATCGAGTGTCCATCCTTCTGACAGAAGGTGCAATGATACTTCACCTTCTGAGAGGTAGAAGTAGCATGATGAGACTTCGCCTTCTGAGAGGCCGAAGCTGCAGGTGGAGTCACCTTGCTCTCAGAAATTCCTTGGACAAAGCCCGTCAACTTGAATTTAACTTCATCAACTCTGGGCTCAGTTTTGATTACACCTGGTGCTATGGGTCTGAGCACGGCAGGTGGATGCTTCCTCATGTCCTCATAGAAATCATATCCTAGACCTTGATTGAACTTGCAAATCTTGGACTGGTCTAGAATAAGATTCAGCTTCTTCTTGCCTCCTACAAATCTCTCGAGAGTGTTCATAAGATACTGACACTCCCGAAAGAGAGAGGTGCAAGAAGAGCAGGGGGAAGAAGGGACAGCCGAAGGTGCGGGAGTAGAAGAAGAAGAACCAACAGCAGAGGAACGAATGGCTTGTGTACGCACAGCCGACTCAGAATGGACAGTCCTACTGCTAGCCAATTGGTTCACGTCGCTAGGCGTCTCTACCTTACCCTTGGGCTTCTCCCCCTCAGCAGCACACACATCACAACAAGATTGTGGCTTCTCTAGTAAATCCTTAGTTAGCTTCACATATTTATCATTCAAAGCAACGAGTTCAAGTTTTAGTTTTGCACAACTATTGCATGGTGAGCTAACAGGGTCCTTAGTCGCATAATGAGCCAATTTCTTATTGTCATCAACTAATTCTTGAAACTATTTGGAGACAGATTCAAGTTCAGCCGTAAGCTTGGGACAATTCACACATGAAGCAATAGGCTCAAGTAGAAAGGCTTGTAATTCAACAATTTTATGATCTGCCCGTTTTAGGTTCATCTTCAATTTATTACAACTTTCACAAGTCTCGGGCAGATCGAGCAACATGGTATAAAGACCTCTAAACGCGTTGTCCTTATCCTCACATGAGGTGCAAGATGTAGTCTCAACAACAGATGAAAGAGGTGCAACCCTACTCAATTCTAGTTCAGCAAGAAGACTAACATTCTCCACCTTAACCATGTCTAGCTCAGAGGACACGCTATCATGCAAGGTCCTTAGTTTCTCTATGTCACCAAGCAGAGCAGTACATACATCACAATCGTCACGGGAGGGAGCAGATCTAAGTGAAGTAAGCTCCCGTGACAAGCTCTCTACTTCCTTCTCCAACTCGCTAACCCTAGCTCTAGATCTAGCATGGAATCTACCTAGCTTAAGAAAAGCATCATTAAGCCGGTCGTATGAAGGGTATACCTCGTCGGAGTCGGAGTACAGCTCGCTGTCGCTCAGTTCGCCCTCAAGGGCCATGAAGCACATGCCGAAGAAGTCATCGCTACCCTTGGGGTCTTGTTCATCCTTCCCATCATCGTCGCTCCACCCCTCCACCTCGCTGAGATCGAGGTCGTCGAAGGCGGTGAGGATGCGATCGAAGAGCTTCTTGGCTTTGCCAAGGTCGTGGAACTTCTTCTTGCCTTGTGCGTGAACTGGAGGCTTCTTGTTGCGGTTCTTGTCGATGTAGTCGTTCCGGTTCACACCGCTGAAGTCGCTCTTGCCCTTCTCTAGTTTGGGGCAGTTCGCTCGAATGTGGTTGGGGCCACCACACTCGAAGCAGATCACGGGTCCTGCTCTCTTTCTGTCCCTCCTTCTCTTGTAAGCATGAGAAAATTTTCTGGCTAGGAGGGCCAGCTGCTCATCAGCAAGCTGCTCTAACTGATCATCAGTCATGTCACAGAGAGCAGCAAGCGAGAATCCACAAAGAGAATCAGCAGAAAGACCAGAAGCTGAAGTGGGATCGGTGACTAAGGTCATCGACTGCGACTTCGACTTACGAGAGACAATGTCAATCTCGTGAGTCTTGAGGCGTGAGTACAACGCATCAAGAGTCAAAGTCGAGAGATCGGTGGTGTCCTTGATGGTAGTCACCTTCATCTCCCAAACACGCAAATCTAGAGCCTCGAGCATTTGACGAGCATTGTCCGAGTCGGGGTATGTGAGACCGACCGCTCGGAGGTTGCTCAAGATCTTGTGAAAGCGGGTAAAGCACTCATCGTGGGACTCGCCAGCGAGTATTTCAAACTTGTTGTAATCTCGCGTGAAATGGTCCTGTCGAACTGTCTTAATCTGGGTGGTGCCCTCATGGTATGCATCGAGGGTCTCCCAGATATCGAAAGCCGACGTGAGATGAGAGATGCGGTCGAACTCGCTTCGGCTCAACCCCTGGATTATGATGTTCCTTGCCTTAGCGTTTGCCTCAACATCAGCCATATTCCCGGCATTGATGTTCTCATCGGCAGAAACAACATATCGTACTTTGAATTTCGGGATTTGAACTTTTACCCTAAGTTTCTATTTCATGTTTAATATCATTGATTTTAATTTAATTCAAATCTTGTTTCAAATATCTAGCTACAAAATCTATTATTTCTCTATTTTCTATTTTATTCAATTTGCCATCGGATTTCGATTATACACTAATTAAATTTATTAGCTTCTCTAAATTATTATCTAATTTTCCATGATTTTTCTTAATTGAAATGGGTTATAGAAAATCAAAATAAAAGTGCAGGTAAAAGGGGCGGCCGCTGGACTTGAACTTGGAACCCTCGGGTTGTGACTGTTAAGCATGCTGAGCTAGCCAAGTGGGTGTTTGGTGTTTCGCGATGTACTGGGGGCAATATCACCTGAAGAACCGATCGGGTGGGCGTAGGCTAAAACAGGGGAGCCGGCCGGCTGAATACAGAGGAGGGGGCGGTGTGAGGTAGGCGGCGGCATCGCCGACGAGGGGCGGCTGGGTAGGCTGGGGCGAGCGGAAAAATGGAATCGCAAGGGAGCAAGGAAACTAGTGGGGAGGTGGCGCGGCCCGGAACGGTGGCGAGGTGGGTGGGCGACGGCGCGGGGCGGCTGGCGGTGAGGTGGAAATGATGTGCCGGCGGCCAGGAAGAAGAGGGGAGGGAGTAGCGCGCCCGAGCATGTGGAAGGTTATGGGAGGTTTACCAGGCTGCATTGCACTGTGGCCGACAACCAAGCTCAGCGCGTGGGATGACGACGGCGGCGTGGGCGTGTAGCGACGGGAGCAGCACGGCAACAGGATGGCAAGGTGACTCCTCGGGGGTGGGTTGGAGCAGGGCATGTCACGGTGATGGGGGCAGGTGCAGCTGACATGAAGAGGACGGAGGAGCAGGCTGGGCGATGACAAAGCTGGGGCGCGGGAGCAGTGGGCGCCGTCGGGAGACAGAGAAGAAAAAGAGAGAAAATGAGTGGAGGAGGAAGGAGGCAGAAGCCGGCCCCAGCGGCAGGGAAAGGGAGAGGGGAGAGAGGGTAGGACAGAGAAAAAGAGGAAGGCCCACATGGCATAGGGAGAATGGGAGGGAAAAGATAGAGAGGAAGGAATTGTGTTTTTACCCTAAGTTTCTATTTCATGTTTAATATCATTGATTTTAATTTAATTCAAATTTTGTTTCAAATATCTAGCCACAAAATCTATTATTTCTCTATTCTATTCAGTTTGCCCTCGGATTTCGATTTCGACATTATTTTGTTATGAATTGTATGTATGTATGTATGTATGTATGTATGTATGTATGTATGTATGTATGTATGTATGTATGTATGTATGTATGTATGTATGTATGTATGTATGTATGTATGTATGTATGTATGTATGTATGTATGTATGTATGTATGTATGTATGTATGTATGTATGTATGTATGTATGTATGTATGTATAAATTTTTGAAATTCAGCCTTGGAGTTTTGGTTTACTAATTGAATTAAAAGAAGAGATTTTTGGTTCAGATTTTTATGGGTATATTGTAATATTCTTTTTGGATTCATTTTATTGTCCTGTATTTGAATTCAAGATGTTGGTATTTTGAATTCATGATCTGTAATGACATTTTTCTATTTTTATAATTTACAAGATTATTATTTGCATTTGGGAGTATTCTTGATTATTAATTTGTATGGCACAAAACTCAAAAAGATTTCAAATAAATACTCAGAAGAAATTTGAGTGTTGGCAAAATGCAAGAAAAATTTTAAAAACTCCACATTTTTGAATACTTGAAATTTTAGGATGTTACAAACCTACCCCCCTTAAATGAATCTCGACCGCGAGATTTCGATAGAGTAGAAAGAAGTAGGTGGAGTTAAACTGGTTAGCAATAGGTTTCAGAGTTTTGGTTCTACATATTGATCTTTTCCTTGGCGTAGATGGAAGGCGGAGAATCTGTACTTAGAAAAGGCCGAAAGGAAAGGGAGAGATCTTTATTCTTCTACATAGGTAGTAGACTTCCAGAGGCCTGCTTGTTGACTTTGTCGGCTCCTCATCTTCGTAGAGTGGAGTGGTCGCATTGTCTATTGGGCATATGATGGGCATAGAATTCGTACTGATGGGTGGGTAGCATTGGCCTATGCCCTAGGGAGTAGATGGCCTGAGGGATGCCGATACGAGGATGGATAGCTCTATATGGCGGTCTTTTGTCCTTATCGCTCTAAGACTTCTGGTCATGCAAGTCTTCTTGTACTGGTTCGATTAGCTCTGAGTCCAAATTATTGCACCTCCAAAACATATATCGCAGTAGTTCTTCGACATTTTTGCTTCTTAGTGCTACCCCCTTAAAATAAATGTCCCTAGTCATTATTCATCTCATCTAGCTCCAGGCATGATGGGTCCTCCGGGTAGGTAAGGAGAGAAAGTTAGCAGGACAGAGTCTTGGGTCTTGGTCTTTGGCTATTTATCACTTTGCTTCAGTAGACCTGACCGGGTTGCAGCAACAGGATGAGAGGGAATAGCATGAGGTGAGGATTGAGTCGTGGGCATAAGGTGATCCAACCCATTCTAAAAAGAGCGCTCCCAAGGAGCTGGGGTGATACCAAAATCACTTGAACTTTCAAAACAAGTTTTTCCCATGACTGCGAAATAGGACGCCCGAGGGCAAGAAGGCAATGCACAGGGTACAAATAGAATCTTGTAATAATACAACGTCTACTCAGGGAGCACACATAATAGGGCGCAGGGTCCATACACACAGTCCGTTTAAAACGAGACCACCTTATCTTCATGACCATCTTCAACATTCCTAACCTTAAATTTTTGGAGTAAGGGTACGAGAAGTGGATCAAAATTTTCCTTTTGAATCAATAGAAAGAAGAGGGAAGTATTTGGGGTAATTTGATCGATATTAGCACTCACTCTTATGTTATCATTTTGAATTTGGGGTAAGAGGGCTTTAGGAGTAAAAATGGCTAAGGCAGCATATAGATGAGGGGGAGTCATCTAGGAGAGATGAGAATGAGCAATACCACTTATATTTTTGGAATTAAAATTTTGAAGAAATAATTCTAGTCATGAAACTAACGTCCAGGCTAACTAGGTCACGACCTGCAGTCGATATGCTCTGATACCATCCCTATCAAGACCCAGATTTTACAATCCGGCATCCTCTGTGATTTCACCGCACTATTCCCTGGATCAGAAGATAGTGCTCGCAGATTATAGTTTTGAATATCCAAGTACATATCATGCGGAAGCGTAAATATAATAGTAGACTTACTCACGGGCCGATCAAGCCTAAACATCAAATTGTAGTAGCGGAAACGAAGCACACAGGTGGGACCTTCAGGACATGCCCACAGGCAGTCAACTGGAGGTTCGCAACCTAGCCATTGACATCTTCGTCATCTTTGCCACCACGACCAAATAGTGTTGCTGAAGCGTAGTGATCTAATTCCTGATTCTGGATTTGTTGTGAAAGTGAGTGTGAGCACAAACCACCGTGCTCCGCGAGCCAATACACAGAATGCAAATAAATAGTATGCATGGCTTATCAAAGGAGAGGTTCGGGTTATTTTATTTGTCATAAATTGCTTTTGGTAGCATTATTATTAAATCATAAAGTTATTGTTGCTACCTAAAACTCCACACGACGATTGCCATAATTGACTTAATCCACCAAAGATACACTTTCTTCACTGCTCGCTGTCTAAGACTCCAAACAGCGAGTGTCATCATTGACTTAATCCACCGAACATACTCTTTCCAAATTGATTACTGTCTAAGACTCCAAACAGTGAGTGACATCATTTAATTAATCCACCGATCATACACTTTCTTTATTGATTGCTGTCTAAAACTCCAAACAGCGAGTGACATCATTTAATTAATCCACCGATCATACACTTTCTATATTGATTGCTGTCTAAAACTCCAAACAGCGTGTGACATCATTTAGTTAATCCGCCGATCATACACTTTCTATATTGATTGTTGTCTAAAACTCCAAACAGCGGGTGACATTATTTAATTAATCCACCGAATTCATGTTGGATCGAAATCGGCGACAGAGGGGGTGAATGGTGCCGTTTAAAAATACCCCGAGTATTCGCACGATTTTTCTATTCTCCGATAGCTATGTAAGCTATGAAGAAAAAGAAAGGAACACTAAAAACTGAAAGACAACGTTTTGCCGTAGACAGAAGGACTTAAGAAATCAAAAGAAGCAAAACAAAACAGAGCCAACATTGAAAAGAGATCAAGCTGGCCGCAAGAGGCAATGGGCAGCTAACTGAAAATGCTCTGCTGTTCTGGCCCAAAAACATGGAGAGGCTTGGAGTCAATAAAACTTACTGGGAGCTCACGACAAAAAGAGTAATGAAGTGAAACCAAAACAAAAGCAGCAACAGAGCACAAACTAGAACAAACCAAAAAGAAAAGACAAGAAAAGGAGAACTGACTTCAAAAAGAAAGAGGATATTTATTTTGAGAACTATATGAATGATCCATAGGCACCTGGCAGAACACTTATGCAGCAAGCTTGACTTCAAAAGAAAACAAGAATGGAATAAATATGCTAGTCATAGCTTGGAACCGAATGCACTCAAAGAAGGCTGCTGTCCGAATACTCAAAGGCTGTGAAAAAGAGCTGAAAAACTAATTTGGACAGCCTGCAGTAAAGTATCCAAAAGCAGCAAGAAAAACAGTGAGTAACTGAGGACTGTAGACTGCATTCACTGCCATACATTGTGCAGTCGGCCGCAAAGGAAGACTGAAAATAAAAGCAAAAGAAATGTGTATTGCACTTTGGCCGAATGGAGCAGTTTGTCCAGGAAAAATTTCAGCAACAGCCAATTGATCAACACCTTGCCGAGAGCATTTAATTCAGCAGCAAAAGTATACTGCGCAGGACAAACAATCAAAGTAGGAGCTACAACTCACGGCAGTGCAGATTTTTTAATTCGGTTACTCATAGGAATTGTAGCAAATCAAGCTAAAGACAACAGCCCAACACAGTGAGATCAAACATCTGATTGAAGAGCATCAGAGAACCGAAAGACTAAGAAAACATCAAGCACAAAAAACATTCGGGACATGCAGTAGAGAAAGTCAATAACTCAAGCCACCTCAACACAAAACCCTTCTTAAATTTAGGCATAGAGAGGAAAGATTACAAGGTTTAGATATAATCTAACCCTACATCCCCATACGCATGGAGAGCACAGAGAGAAGCTCACACCTCCTCTCTTTCTCTCTTTCTCAACAAATAAAGACTAGAAGTAAAACCCTAATCCATCTCTCATTTTTCATCTCCCCATTTCATGCATGGAGAAAACCAAATAAAACCATAACTCTTACACCCACTCTCTCTCTCAAATTCATAAAGACTACTAGAGAACACCCTCTCTAGTTATAGCCTCCACTAATGGGTTTGCAACATGCTTTACCCATTAGCTCCCAACAACTCATGGCGCTTTATCCACAATCCACTTCCTTTAGTGCAGCTTTGCATATTCACCAAAACGCCCCTCGCGCACCTTCCAGGAAGCTTCCTCATTCCTTGCCCTCCAAGCCACGCAGCCACCTCGAGTCCTCGCCGTCTTCGACACACCTCGACCATTCTGACCTCGGCACCGCCCGCGACTAGTCCGGTCATCCCGTGCCTCGCCACGACTCCACCTCGACGTCCTGCAGCCATCAGAGACAAGAAACAAATCACATAGCACCGCTCAAAATATTGTAACCATACATTAGCATCAGACGAAATATTAAACATGAAAAAGCCAAAACCTGTCGAATCAAAAGAATAAGCATCCTTAGCACTTCGACCAAGTCCGACCGAAGCCGATTGCACCGCGCAACAACATGGCCCGAACCACAAAACCAAACTCGACTTTCCTAAAACAGATGTCAATTACTCATCACACACACGGGGTCACCTCCACATGGTCTATCAATTCACATTTTCGATATTGAGTGCTGTCTAAAACTCCAAAAAGTGGGTGACATTATTTAATTAATCCACCAAATTCACATTTTCGATATTGAGTGATGTCTAAAACGCCAAACAGCGAGTGACATATCTCCAAATTCCCAAAAATTCAATTGACTCATCTAATAACTGATCAATTCTATTAATCCCAACATTACCAACATCTCCCAAGACTTTATATTATTTATCAGTGTTGTAATCCAGCAATTACTTTCACACTCCCTAATTCTCCAAAAATCATTTAAATCATCTATCTAGCCTATATATTCATTTAAGCTCCACCAATTTATTTCTCCCAGAATCCACACTATCATTTCCTTTTTATGATCGACATGAATCCACCAACATCTTTATGTGTTTACCGCAACAACCATCTTCTTTTCTTACGACTCTATTTATTCTTCCTGACATTTTATTTTGTGAGAAGTATTATCATTATTTAAAAATATAATACATAGAAATTTCCTGAGACCTAGCAGTTTTGAGCAAAAACATTATGTGTAAGAGAATGCAATAATAATAGCGATCCAGATTACATCCATCGTTACATGGTCTCTGCACCATATGCTAAACCTTCAACATTATAGCCGCTTACATTATCACTGGGACGACACCCAGGGCAACTCAAATCAGGGCTTTCCACTGCCCTCCACTTTTCCATTCCCACCCACAAAGTTTTTGAAATAGAACTATATTTAGTTAAGTTCCCATGTCCGCCCATGACCGTGGGCACGGCTATAAGAATAGTTTTGATTCTGCAGAATTTGTACACTTTACCCACAAGAGATAGTTCACTCGTTGCCCCACACGATTCCTTAGTCGTGCAGTTGAGCAAACCATCACAGTAACCGTTCAAAGTACCCCTCCCCTTCCGTCATCTCACCCTTATGAGCTTGGCCCGCTTGCGGCAGGTCTCATAGGTTGTGCGGGATGTTCTCCTTCTGAACGCCTAGCAGCTGGCTACCCACACTGCTAGCACGCCACAGCAGAACTTCACCCTCTGCGGGTGCCCCATTCAAGCCCGCCACCCAGACAGCCACTTGCACTACCTCACCTCCTCCACCGATGATGATGACTTTCAAGGTCTAGTAAATCTACTAAGCCAAGTTGTACTTTACAGACTTGTGGTTGTACTTATTTTACACAGGAGGTCATGACAAGATTCAGTCCTTAGGGTTATCTGGGCGGTTCTACCACTAACCACACTCTCGTGCACCCCTAAACCATACCCCCGAACCATCCGCCCAGATAGATAAGCAATTTGAGGTTTTTGGGGAGTATAAAATAATCATATCCAACATATACCAGTCTTACCACCATGACTGCCCAACCAACTTTTCTCATGATTAAAAGTGATGCTTGGACGTTCTTGCGCCCATGAGTTTCTAAGCAATACTAAGCATGGCATATAATTATGGACTTATTTTCGAAAGGGTACTATTATAATTTGGTAGGGCGACAAGGTTCACATATTCAAATATTTCAAAGGAGGTGTAATATTAATCAAGCTAAATAATGGGCATATAACTAGAATCTTAAATTAAACATGTATTTGCATATAAAATAACAGCGTGCAATTTGATAATTTAAACAAAAGTAATTTGCAGAAAATATAGGTTCAGTATGATCAAAGTATTGACTCGCCTTGTGTGGTTTACCGCTGTCTTGAGCTCACTCAAAGCTTTCTCATTTGTAGGGTTGAGCTTCTGGTCTTTATCTTCACTTCACTCATGATCTCACTTGGTCCCTTGATTCTTCAGGACTCCAATTTCTAATTATGTGCTAAACGACTGAATACAAATAAAGGCAAATAACTCAAGACCCATATAAATCCAAATAAACTCAATTTAGTTTTA
This sequence comes from Dendrocalamus latiflorus, assembly GCA_017311315.1. Lineage (NCBI taxonomy): Eukaryota > Viridiplantae > Streptophyta > Magnoliopsida > Poales > Poaceae > Dendrocalamus > Dendrocalamus latiflorus. Next base: position 16,710,936 of record CM029664.1, on the reverse strand, counting down.
TTATGAGCTAATGGGTGATTTGGGGTAAGGTAGATTGGTTATGGAGTATTTACGGAGCCGAACTAGTTGGAATGAAGCGATGATTGGTAGAAGGACATTCAATGAAGGAGGGTTCATGGCACAGAAATATTGATGAGATTATTTTGCTTTAGATTTGGGGATGACTAGGTTGAGCTGGCCATTGAATACTTTGGCTTCCCTATTTTATTTAATAACTTCTTTTTATTATTTTTATATTTATTAAGGAAGTTTCATAAGTCAAGCTGGACCTAGGGGTAGATGTAAGACTATAGTTTGGGTGTAGGGTATTGTCTTGCCTAGTGTTAGCTTTTAAGAGTTAGGGTATGAGTTATATACACGATGTATATGATTTCTGGTTTAAAGAATTAATCTTATAGTTTATATTTTTAGTAATTCGAGATGTATGATTTTAGGTTATGCTAATATTACCTTGTTCATCAAAATGCCAAGTGGTGAGATTATCTTAATTACAAATGACCTAGGGGTTACTTTATTACAATTGCCACACACACACACACACACACACACACACACACACACACACACACACACACACACACACACACACACACACACATATATATATATATATATAACATGACATTTCTGCTTAAAGACACCCATTTGATTAAAGGTTGTTATCAATTTATGTATCTTTAGTTTGTTGTTTAGTGCAAATTAAGTTTTAAAGAAAAAGATTGTATATATATACAGCTAGGTGATAGCATGGCTTGCTATTTAATTAAATTTACCATTGGTATTTATTGGATGGTGGCATGTTAAATGTTAGAGTACGTGTTTTAGTTATTATTGAGGGTAATCTTAATTTAAATCCTTACTTTTATAGTTAACATATTATTTACTTACATCCCTTAACTTTAACTTGGATATATTTTTAATTAGGATCCTTATTAAACTTGGACATTAAACCAAACCATATTTTATTAGTGCCTTTAATTTATAATTAGACCTCCTATATATATTTAAGCTATATTAGTTGCTCATATAATAAATAATCAAATATTAAATCTTTAAGTAACTTTATTTTATACACTAATTAAATTTATTAGCTTCTCTAAATTATTATCTAATTTTCCATGATTTTTCTTAATTGAAATGGGTTATAGAAAATCAAAATAAAAGTGTAGGTAAAAGGGGCGGCCGCTGGACTCGAACTCGGAACCCTCGGGTTGTGACTGTTAAGCATGCTGAGCTAGCCAAGTGGGCATTTGGTGTTTCGCGATATACTGGGGGGAGTATAACCTGAAGAACCGAGTGGGTGGGCGTGGGCTAAAACAGGGGAGCCGGCCGGCCGAATACAGAGGAGGGGGCGGTGTGAGGTAGGCAGCGGCATCGCCGGCGAGGGGCGGCCAGGGAGGCTGGGGCGAGCGAAAAAAATGGAATCGCGAGGGAGCAAGGAAACTAGTGGGGAGGTGGCGCGGCCCGGAACGGTGGCGAGGTGGGCAGGCGACGGCGCGGGGCAGCCGGCGGTGTGGTGGAAATGATGCGCCGGCGGCCGGGAAGAAGAGGGGAGGGAATAGCGCGCGCCCGAGCATGTGGAAGGTTATGAGAGGCTTACCGGGCTGTTGGTTGGGCCGGGGAGGGCCCAAGGATGGCCGGCACCGTGAGGCGGGGTCGTGCGGTGGTGGCGCATGGTGCCAGCGAGCTAGGATGGAAGAGATCCATGGCCGGCATTTGGGGAAGCCTCAAGGCGCCGAGAGGAGGCTCCCCGAGCGTGGAATCGAGACGAGGTCGCCAGAGGGGGAGTGGGTGGCGGAAATGGCGGCGGCTTGCTCACGAGTGGAGGGGAAAAAGAGGTGGGGGAGGAAGGGAAATGGCGCGGGGAGCAATGGGGGAGCCGGCGACTTTTATAGCGGCGGAGGGGGGAAGTTGCTGCGTTGCACTGTGGCTGACAACCGAGCTCAGCGCGTGGGATGACGACGGCGATGTGGGCGTGAAGCGATGGGAGCAGCACGGCAATGGGATGGCAAGGTGACTCCTCGGGGGTGGGTCGGAGCAGGGCATGGCACGGTGATGGGGGCAGGTGCGGCTGACGTGAAGAGGACGGAGGAGCAGGCCGGGCGATGACAAAGCTGGGGCGCGGGAGCAATGGGCGCCGTCGGGAGACAGAGAAGAAAAAAAGAGAAAATGAGTGGAGGAGGAAGGAGGTAGAAGCCAGCCCCAGCGGCAGGGAAAGGGAGAGGGGAGAGAGGGTAGGACAGAGAAAAAGAGGAGGGCCCACATGGCATAGGGAGAAAGGGAGGGAAAAGATAGAGAGGAAGGAATTGTTAAGCACAATTTCGGGATTTGAATTTTTACCCTAAGTTTCTATTTCATGTTTAAGATCATTGATTTCAATTTAATTCAAATCTTGTTTCAAATATCTAGCTGCAAAATCTATTATTTCTCTATTTTCTATTTTATTCAGTTTGCCCTCGGATTTCGATTTTGACATTTTTTTGTTATGCAAGAAAAATTTTAAAAACTCCACATTTTTTAATACTTGAAATTTTAGGATGTTACATCCCAAGGGGATCCCCTAGGTAACTCTCCCTCATCCCAAATCCCTCTGATCTTTCTGTAATTAGGGTTCTTAGCCTAAGAATTGGTGGGGATTAGCAATTAGATTCTCCGATTAGGGAATTCCTGCTGTCTGCCTGTAGATCAACTCGTGTAGCGCGACTGTTTGCGCAGTTTAGACCTACGAAATGATTTTTCCTGGGGGTCTGCCCAAAAGGAAAATTGTAGAGGACATCGAGACCCATCTACTGTTTTTTTTTCAAAATTTTCTGGCTGCAGGATTTGGCGTAGCAGGATCAGGGGTGCAGACTGGAGCAGATTGCTGTTCATGTGTGAATTAGGGGTAGTAGATGATTTTTATGTTTTTGGTCACAATTGAGAAAAATGTAGGGAATTCAGTAATCTAACTACTGTATAAAAATCACAATTTTTAGAGCCTGTCACTTTGGTTGGGATGCATTAGAATCTGGCTGCCCAGATTGCCATAACAGAGAACATCCTCTGTTTTGCGCATTAAGTTACATCTTGCTAGGAACATAATAAAAATATGTGATCTACATGAAAACTGAAGGTATTTAAGTGAGGAATATAGACATATATATCTCTCTGTAAAAGGTTTAATAATCTTCAAGATACAAAACAGTTAAGCAGCGCTGCTGCAGTGGGTAGAATGTAGAACCGTTAAGCGGACAGGGATGTTGTGGGGTTTTGGGGGTTAGCGATAACTTTACTTCTTAAGTCGCGTTTTCTATGCTGTAGCATTGTGCTGAGAGGTACCTTTTGGATAGGTGGTTTTGCTCCTGAACGCGCGTGATTTCTTCGCTTCGCTGGTATAGGCAAATAATTGTAGCGGTTGTGCTACGGTTTAATTCATTATTCTTACTACTTGCAATCTACATGATTCTCGTATTTTGAAGTAATATGCCATGGTTGCTTGATTTATAAATGAGGTTGTAGTGGAAAAATAAGAACTGATTGCTATGTTTTGGATGACTCGCTTGTAGTCATGTGATAGTTGCTATATGTGCCAAATGTGGAACATGGATATAAATTCATGGTGGATATGTTGATGTTTCCTTGAGGTTAAATTCATGTTAATCATGTTGATGCCCTTTGAGGTTGGAGATCTTGTGGTTTAGGGTTATCATATTATTCATAATATGTCATAACATTTGCATTGTGGATGTCGCCACTTATAGCTGCGACCGTACCGGTACAGCATCGTACATTGTCGTAGTACGATGCACACACTTACCTTGTTGGGTAAGTGTGCAGTAGAGCATAGCATGCATATGCATTTAATTGTGGAAGGAGAAATTACATTCTTATGCCAATGGTTTTAAAACAATATGAGGCAGGACCCGTGGTAGTCCTTGTGGTTTAATGAACGAGAAAGTAGAATGTGGGTCCTGGGGTGTTACATATATGCTAACACGCATGCAATGCATATGAGGCTACCATGAATGGAAGAAGTCACAGTATCTAACAACTCAGAGTCTGGGGGCAATTTGTGAGCTATTGCTAGAATAGAAGTTGGTTTGTTCACACTAAGTTTGGTTACATCAAAATCTTCAACTGATATATTGAAGAATTCACTGAGATCGTGAACGCCTTCATCGGTAAGCATGCGATCGAGCTCCTCATTACTTACTAAATCATCAGTACTAGGGAGGTCCAATAAGGATATGGGATCAAATTTTTGTCTCATTTTCAAAGTCAAGCTTGCACTTAGCTTTTGGTCCTTTCTCATCTTCAACAGGAATGATCGGAGGTGGTCTACACTTTCCTTTCCTCTTAGGAAGCACATCAATGTTACTTAATTTCAAATTCTCTGGCACAACAGGCACTGGCAAATTCTCTGTTGGCAAAAACTCAAATGGAGAACTCTTTGCTTTGACTATGGATGAGTTACCCTTTTGCTTCTGCAAATAAAAAGATAGGGGCAAAATAAAATTGACAGGAGCCAGGAGATATTGTTACAAACAGAAACACTAAAATACATGGGGATTATCTTACCAAGGCAATTTGTCTTGGAGACTCAACAACTTGATCATCAGAGAGGTAAGTATGGAGGACTTGTCTCCAGTGAGCCTTAGTCAATGTCTCCTTCCTTATAATAGCTGCTATGTGTTGAGCTTGGCAAGCAACATGCACCTCTTTTACCACAATGAAATCTTCAAAGAAAAGTTTGCGTGCAAAGAGATGGCCGTACTATGTAGGATTTTTCATCCTCCTCTCATATGGGACCCGACCAAGTACGCTGCCTTTACGAAGCTCACTCAATACCGAAACAAAGGGCTATGTGAATTCATGCCACCACCTAGCCCGAGCCACTGAAGAGCCACCATCTCAAGAAGCATCTGGGACATGATATAATTCTACTCGTCTTGGGTGCAATAAATGTGCCCAATGAGAATATGCAATCTCAACATCGTCTTTCGTATACAAACTCAACAGGGGCGGGAAAGGCACGACTTGATCGAATTTGAACTGTCAAGCCACATGGTTAGGATTGTATGGCTCAATGATACCAAACTCAGTAGACATAATGGCACACCTCCATGGAAGCATACCACAGCGAGCAGAAATCATGCAGACCTTTCTTCGGTGACTCACACCTCGGGGCTTTGCCACATCATAGGGATGCCACAAAATATTGGTAAATTTTAAAAGAAAATCATGTGTGTCTTCAGGACAGAAGTGATTAGGAGTCCTAAACATAGTGTTCGCCATGGTTGGCTTCTACACCGTGTGCTTATAAGTAGGAAAATATGGTGTTCTCACTTTATTGTCAAATATCTTCTTTAAACACAGACCCATCCAACCTATAACAAAATGCACCGGCCAGGGTCGCTTCGAGTAGGAGGGCCCAATGGGGTGAGTGCTGATCAACCTCAGAGAATAGTACAGGGAACATAAGGCTGGTGGAGCTAGGGAAATTTGGCACCCTAATGATATACAAGACACCATTACTAACACACATTGGTGGATGTATGGTCCACATCCAACGACCACGAAACGACAAAGCCAAAGAGCGAGAAAAGTCACCATATAGATGCGCTTATCTTGGAAGGAAGAGAATGATAAAGAATCATCTCTACAGTTATGAAGATAGTCACACCATTCTCGGAAAGAAACTTTACCACCCACTGCGCGATTGTTCCATACATCTAATAGATGGGACAAGAAGTTGGGATATAGTAGTAAGGATGGGTCAAGTTCATGGGTCGGTGGTATATATTCCTCATATATGTCTCCATCCAAAAGGCAGCCTAGCTATTTGATGCATGTTGAGAAGGGTAATGGTGTGCTCGCCACAACGAAATAGAAATGTGTTTGTGTAGGGGTTCTATTTTTCTAGCAGGGGACCTTAGAAAAGAAGGGGAATGGAATATTCACCTAGAGAACAATATATGGCGCCATAAATGTAATCGACATCATCCTTACTTCCCTTTAGAGCCAAAGAATGGTTTCTTATGACTTCTGCTCCCCATTCAACATACCCAGCTCGAAATGAAATATATTCAATGTTGTGATTCTCCCAGCTAAGGCCTTCTTTGACCATCCTTGTTCCCAGGGTCATAGCTCTATCAAGTCTAGGCAAAGGTGCTGGAGGATAATAGCAAAGGCCTAAAAATGAAGAACTCGATTTCCACCCACGATGACCGAAATTGATAATCCACTGGGGTATCTCCTGTTCTTTTATTATAGGTTTGACAGCTTCACCAAGATCGAGCTCAAAGAGTTGCCTTCTTGCCACCTTTGAAAGTGACATTGAATGGGACAAAAGGGGTTGTTGTTCCCCTGCCATCTAAAAAAGTAAATATACATGTATTGCAGTTAAAAAATGCTCTGAAATATGTGTACACATGTAGGAGGATAGGTGATCTCCAAATATGCGATCCGAGATGATGTACCTTTGTTATGCATGCAACCTATGGAAGCACAATGCAGTCTACAGAAAAATATATACGGAAAGGATTGGAAAATTTTACCTTCTAAAGAGAAGCTGACACACTTAGAAGATAATCGCTGACACTACACAGTAGCCAATCCTTCTATGGTGAGAATCAGAAAGAGTTATTACGCACAAAAGAGGGTAAAAGTCAATTAAGGAGAAGCCAGTCATACCTAGTGTCAAACAAGTGCCGATGACTCAAGTAGAAGAGGGAAAGCTTGACTCCAAGTTTTAGATTCAGGAGGAAATCAAAAGAGAGGATAGATGACCGTAAAGGCTGAGAACATATGCGTTCAGTTAGCCCATAAATCATGTGCAAATCGGTCAAACGGCATGATGCACGTCTCCTACAAATCAGCTTCTTTGTTATTAAAAGGTAGGAGTGGTTCCATCAGGATAAGCACTAGTGACATGAGGGCCCATACCCCATATTTCATATATGGCCAAAACTAATACATGCATGGTTGTATGGTCCATGTATATACACGACCCTAAAACATGTTCATGTATCTGCATCCAAATACATACGTTAGATGTATCCAAAATATACCAAAAATACACATAATGCATATATATATATATATATATATATATATATATATATATATATATATATATATATATATATATATATATATATATATATATATATATATATATATATATATATATATATATATATATATATATATATATATATATATATATATATATATATGTCGACCTTGGATTCAAAAACAAATACTTTTCGCATCCGAACCTCGAGGGGGCATCTGTTGACACTGATTTTGTCATCAAACTTAAAATATAAATAAATAAAAGTAATCATCGTCATCATAATTAAATTAATAAATTATGATGACGGCTGAAATCTGTTACCACCAGTTTAAAGAAGAAATACATGGGAGAGACATGAAAAGATACACGTGATCAGTAGCAACGACCATGGCAGGATGACTCTATGATCGGTTCACTACATATACTACTGGTTCACTGTAGCTTCGACCAGCCGATGATCGTATGCAGATATCTAACAAAAAGTATAAATCGGTTGTAGCATACATGGGTCTCGACAACGTTGGTTTCGGCCATGAGGTTTTTCTTCGACATCAATGCTGGATTTGCCTCATGTGGTTGTGTACTCAGAAGACCCCTTCAAGTGCCTTGAGTACTCGGAAGACATCAACTCTCGGAAGACTTCTTCGACTACCTTGTGCGTGGAAGACATGGGCAGTACTCGAAGTGAACAGTACTTGAAAATGAACAGTACTCAAAATGGATAGTACTCAAAGTGAACAATACTCGAAAATGAGCAGTACTCCGGGTGCTTGACTCGACCAGGACTAGGCACTAGAGAGTTTGATCACGTCAGTCGACTATGATATTTTGACCACGTGGGTCGACCGTGATATTTCAACCACGTTGGTCGATCATAATATTTTGACCACGTTGGTCGACCATGATAGTTCAACCGCGCTAGCCGACCATGTTATTTTGACCACGTTGGTCAATGCTGATATTTTGACCACGCTAGTCGACCATGATATTTTGACCACCTTGGTCGACCATGATATTTCGACCATGCTGGTTGACCATGATATTTTGACCATGCTGGTCGACCATGATATTTTGACTGCCTTGGTCGACCATGATATTTCGACCGCGTTGGTCAACGATGATATTTCGACCACCTTGGTCGATGATGATATTTCAATCGCCTTGGTCAACCATGATATATCGACCACGTTGGTCGACCATGATATTTCACCCTTGTTGTTCAACCATGAGGTTAGGACCATGTTATATCATGTGCATAGATACCTTTCCCGTGTTGATAGGAAAGTGGTACCAAACTGCATGCATGCAAAACCACAATACATAGGAATCAAAAAGAACTCCTGGAAGTTACAGATAATGTACATCCAGCAACCACGGTTGGAGCACTGGGTGCTCAGTCAAGTAACTGATGGACAGAGTCCAAATAGCCCATGTCCTGCATGACCACATGCAAGGCCAATTGCATCGCTGGAACTACCCATTAGCAGAGGAATACACGCTCGACACCAACACTAGGCCATGTCGCTACTGGGAGTTGTCAAATGTCTACGACACTATGGAGGAAGTCGACGTTGAGCAGAGTGGGACTTGTCTTCTAGATGCTGAGTCAACTAATGTCAACCAAGCGCTCGAAGAAGCATGCTAAAAGCAGGCAATGGAAGAGGAGTTGGCTGCCATCCACAACAATGGTACGTGGGAGCTCGTCGCACTCCCAGTCGGACACGAGGCCATCGGGCTCAAATGAGTATTCAAGGTAAAAAAAAGATCCTGCAGGTAATGTGGTGAGGCACAAGGTGTGCCTAGTTGCTAAAGGGTACACTCAGCAGTAGGGGATGGACTTTGATGAGGTCTTCACCTCGGTTGCACAAATGGAGATGGTGCGACTACTGCTTGCACTTGCCACGGACAGTGGTTGGGAGGTGCACCATATGATGTCAAGTCAATATTCTTGAATGGCGATCTAGCTGAGGAGGTCTATGTGCACCAACCACCTAGCTTTGTCTACCCGGACAATGAGCACGAGGTGCTCAGGCTGCATATGGCCCTATACGGTCTTCGCTAGGCACTGTGGGCGTGAAACACCAAATTGGATGCATCGCTCGTCTCCCTCATCTTTGAGCGCAGCCTCCTGGAACATGCGGTGTATCAGAGGACCAGTGGCACGTCATCGCTGCTGGTTGGCATCTACGTCGACGACTTGATCATCACTGACACCAGCGTCAACGACATTGCCACATTCAAAGACCAAATGTGCAACCTATTCGAGATGAGTGATCTTGATCTCCTGAGTTACTACATGGGAATCGAGGTTAAGCAAACTGTAGGTGAGATCACGCTCTGCTAGAGCGCTTATGCCGATAATATTCTGGAGCCATCCGGCATAGCAGGTTGCAATTCGTGCCACACGTCGATGGAAAATCGTTTGAAGCTGAGTAAGAAGGACGTTGGTGCTGTTGCCAATGCAACACGATACTAGAGCATTGTTGGGAGCCTGCGCTACCTCTGCAACATAAGGCCTGACATCGCTTACATAGTAGGGATCGTGAACGGGTTTATGGAGGTGCCAGCTGCATCGCACTAGGCAGCGGCGAAGCAGATCCTGCATTACATTAGCAGGACAACTAGCTACGGGTGCTGCTACAAGAAGACAGGCACACTGGAGCCCGCACTGGTGGGGTTTAGCGGCAGTGACCTCACCGATGATGTCGACGATTGCAAAAGCACAACTGGGGTTGTGTTCTTCCTCGGCACGAGTGTGATCACATGGACATCCCAAAAGTAGAAGGTTGTTGCGCTTTCATCCTATGAGGTGGAATACATTTCGGCGGCAATGGCAACATGCCAAGGTGTTTGGCTGAGCCGACTGTATGCTGAGCTGGTCAGGCGAGCACCAAAGATGGTAAAGTTCTGGTGGATAATAAATTAGCCATCGCACAGAGCAAGAACACAGTGCATCACGAACGGAGTAAGCATATCGATGCTCATTTTCATTTTTATTCATGAATGCATTGAAGATGGCAGGGTGGACGTCAACCATGTCGACACGGATGAACAACTCGGTGACATACTCACCAAGATAATTGGGTGGGTCAAGTTCATCGAGATGAGACAGAAGCTCATCATCATTGAGGTGAATTCTATGCAACAGGCTTATGGGTGATTTATTGGACTTAAGGCCATTGCATTGCATACTTACATTTTACTCTGTTAAAGCTAGTGACATGAGACGTGCTCATGTTCGCGTTGTGGCCGAGTTTCTCGTTATTAAGTTAGCTAGTGGAGCTATGATTTCACTGGACGTGGGATTGCACGACTAAAGCATATCATGGCATAGGAATAGGAAAGTTAGTTTAATCATTGTTTAGCATGTGGATCATATAAATAAGAAGAGAAAACGCCAAACGATTTAGAGAGTGTGGCACAAAATTCCATTGTCTTGTGATCGTGATCGAGTATAGGGATCCCCGAGTATTTGAGTGAATCTCTGAGTGTAACAAGTGCTCACAGTCATTAACGAGTGCTCGTAATCATATCGAGTACTCATGGCGTAAGAGAGGTCGAATTACCGTGGTTGTAAATAAGTATCGGGTACTCGCGGTCGTAAGAGTGGTTGTGTGTGCTGTGGTCATAAATGAATACTAGGTACTCGTGGTCATGTGAGTGGTTCAATTTGCTCATGGTCATAAACGAGTACCAGATACTCGTGGTCATGTGTGCTACAACAGGCATGCTCGGTGCAGCGGCGGCGACGATAGCGCGGTGGGAGTAGATGGGATCGGTGTGGGCGGTATGGTAGGCATGTCCTATGGTGACAAGATCAGCGAGGGCGGCACGGTTTGTGCGGCCAATGTCGATTGGGAATGATGACGGCGGTGGTGCGGTAGGAACGGCCAACGAGGTCTTGGGCGTGGACGGCGGCACTATAGCCGTGGCCAACAAGGTCAACGTGCAACTGGGAGCAGGGCAGGGTGGCATGGTAGGCAAGGCCCGTGGCCACCGTTGGCAGCAAAGATGTAGTCCAAGAACCTTTCTCTATTTATTGTTTGAATGAATACGAGATCTAGATGTGTGTGCAATATGTAGCCTCCTCCCTTTATATAGGGAGAAGAGGGTACCTTTTCTTGCAAGATAAGAAAAGGATAAATATGTAAGTGTCTATGTACCAAAATATCACTACAAATAGAAATATTATTGTTAAAAAATGTGTCACTTCCAAAAAAAAACATCCGGCAAAATTCAATGCCCAATACAAATCCACTATTTTCCCTTTCTTCAAAGATCATCCTCTCAACTCTGCCCTAATCCCAACTTAAATATATATAGTGTATGGATCCATCCAGCATTGCATTTCAGGCTAAAACGAAACTGGATTAATTATGGGCATGATTTTTGGTACGGTATTCATCGAAGAATACATAACTAAACAATCGCTGTAATATTAGTACACTTGTGAAGTGTGACTGCTTTCACACCAAGCTATCTCACAGAAGACAGAGCCCCTGACTAAACATGGCTTGATGCATCTTCCTGCCCATGGCTGGAGTTGGAGGCCAGAAGAGGAGCCGAAGCATGCCATCCATTATCTGTTGTTTCTGTACTGCTTTGAGATACCTTGCTGTTCTTGAAGATCGCATAGATAATCAGTTGGATGGTGCCCAGGAAGAAGCCTATTCCATTTGGGATCTGCAGACAAAATCGTTTGTAGCATTGATCATATATACGTACGTATGATGATCATTTCACAGAAAAAAAACTAAGGCTCGCATGCACTGGCATAATACAAGGGTAAAATTGGAAGGGATGCAGGAAGCGCGGACAAATGAGTACTACTATTTGACCAATGCAAGTTAAAATAACAAGAAATTTGATTTTCTCTACTTGTATGGCTTTTGAAGTAAGATGTACAGTACTAACATGCACATCACAGACCAAAGCAAACTGAAAAGGCGAGCAAATATGCAAGAACCTAGCAAATTAGTCCTATAATATAAAGAGCTGGGAAGAATGTGTCTTGTAGACCATGTTTCAATAACTGTTTTCAGGTTTCCATTTGGTCTGTTGTAATATCGAGCTTGCGGTTGCACTGAAAAAGATCAGGAGTACATAACTTGCAGTAAGCTAAATTACTTACCCCAAGGAAGATGTCTCTGTCAAGTATGGCATACACAGCCCAGACGCCTCCATTGAGGAAGAGGAAGAAGGATAGGAAGAAAGGCATGTACTCCACGCTCTTTGTGGTGATCACCGTTTTCTGTTTAGCACATTCACAAAAATCACAAGTTTTCAGATACAGTTCTTCGTCGACGTAGAATACAACATGTAGATGCAAATGGTTCAGAGAAAGGGTAAAGTGGTACACATCCAAGGCGTCAACACAGCGATTGAGAAATGGAACATTTGATTGCAAGCATTTTTTGTAAATTCTGACCCCTTAATTTTGCAATGGTTGACATGCATCCTGTGCATATTTTACTATCACGCTGTTCATTCATGGAAGAATCACTTTTCTGAGGGAGGACATGTAGGCATATTTAACATATGTTGCTCAGTCTGCTGCTTTGTACGTAAATGCATGTGAAGCAACAGGCAGCTCCAAGCGAAGCGGAAAACAACACTAAAGCAATGCATGCCTGCCCTATTAATCTTTCGGCCCACTCTCGTAACTTGTCAATTTGTCCACATGCATTTCAGCTGATGGATCGTCAAAAGGCACACTACTGCGCCAAAAATTTTGGAAGCTGGATGACATGTTGGCGTAGTACTAGTACTATATACACGTGAATCATTCACACAATAATGTGTACTGAAGCCATTTCATCATTAAGTTACTATTGCTGTTTTCCTCGTAAAAAAAATCAAAGCTAACTATGCTGTTTTCAGGAGAAATTTTTTCTCTTCTTGATTGATTACACTGTTAATATACAGCATTTCTTGATTCCAATTAGTTAGTTACGTTGATGTTGATTCAAATTAGACTACTGGGAAGATAGTGGTCAGCACGTAGCTGCGTGATGCTTAATGGTATAGGCACAATACGGGTTTTTTTTAGTTCATTTGCATCTTATCCTATCTGATTTTCCTTCAAAAAATAATACACAGCTAGATCGTTCTGTCTACTTGCACTTATGTGTAAGATTTTTGAAATATTTTTGTGTAATATTAAACATATTGATCATAATTTAACAGGTCAATGCCATTTTCATGGCATCTTGTTGATCGCAAAAAGATACTAATAATATTATTGGGAAACATTTTTTGTAAGAACCATAGAGTTATAGATGTATGATTTTATCTACTAAATTTAAATTCTGACACTTACCTTTATACACACGCAAGTGCATCCTAATGAAAGCTGTGAGATTGCAGATATCTATAGCCTCTATAATCCTATATGTGTGTTTAGTGGATGCATTCGTGCCTGTACGAGCAGTGTGCGTGTGTTTGGTGGTGTGTATACGTGTAGATCTATCCTCTAATAAAAAAGAATTAATTTTGCCCTATCATGGAAAGATAATTAGTTCCGCGTGAAGTCGATGATACGCGTTATTCAATATATTGTGCCATATCTCATAAAACATTTATTTATATCTTTCACGTCGAAGTTACATAATCATCGATCGATCGTGTATTCGGGTTGACTCACTTGAATTAAGTGCATCCGTGCACGTTTTCCTTTTATAGTTTTTTGAAGTGTACGAGTATGTACTTGACTTACGAGTACCTCCTTGTGTGCACGGTTTCTGCTATCACGATCTTTGAACAACTACTTCATCCAACGCCTTTGACTATCTGCCGTAGCATATTTTCATTTCTACACTAAACATATATGTTAAATGGGTTTATATTATTGATATGTGTTAAGCGACCGAACCGTCAGTGGAAAAGAACTACATGTCCATCTAAAAAGCTTCCGTTCATCACAGGGTTAATTAAGGGCTAATTAATCACTTGCTGGTTTTGCAAGAAACGAATGCCGTACAATAAAGTGTTACCGGAAGTTGACCAATCTTGCGTATCTCATGAAATCACAGTTTAACGTACGAAATGTATATTTATACGGGAGGATCTGGTAATGCTTTCCCACGTTTTAGATCTAATTGCCTCCAAAATAACATGTACTTTTTTATAAAATTAACCGAGTTATCCGCGTGTTTGCATTTTCTTATTTTTGTAATTCATTTGATTCAGTTGTAATTAATTTAATTATACTTAATCAAACAATTCATTCAATTGTACTCCATTCAATTGTTTAATTTATTTGTAAGATCTGTGTAATGATTATCGTATGCTATATGATCTGTAATTATCTGTGATCTGCTTGCTTATTTTCAGATGGCGTAGCTAGCATTTTATAAGGCTAGCCGAAAAATAAAAAATAATTTAGCTATTCAAAAAATTTCACAAACAGTTTGTAACACCAAACTGTCTACGATATATAAGGATATCACAGACGGTTATGTTTAAGAACCGTTTAAGAACCATCTGTGATATATATCACAGACGGTTTTAGGTGTTAGACGTCTGTGATATGTCAATTATCACATACGATTATGTTTAATTAAAAACTATCTGTGATATCTGACATATCACAGATGGATGTTGTGATTTATCATAGACGGTTTAAGAATCGTATGTGATAACTATCTAGTTATCATAGATATAATAAATCAGATGGTTCAGAAACCGTATGTAATAAGAGTTTATAATTGTTTGTGATAATCTTTATGTGGTAGTGTATTCGCCTCGGCTGGGCCTCATCATCCTCCGACCGGCGTGCGGTGGCTGCTTCATGATTAGTGATCCACATATAACGCTCTTCATAAATATCCACCAATTCAACTACTCCGATCCCACGTGCCCGACTTATCATGCCTCGTCTTAGAGAGACTCTGGGCACGTTTGGATCCTAGGCGAAATAATTTCTAGCCATGCTTGGCTAGGCTGGATGTTTGGTACTTAAAAAAAAAGCTTTTGGGGGCTAGCTAGAGGTTTTTAGAACCTTTTAATTTTGTAAAGTTAGCTAGCCCCATCTTCTATTAAAGACCCATTTCTAGCTCCTTCTTAATGTACATAAGGTGAAAGAGAACATAAATTTGCTAATTAAAAATAATAACTATTTGCTGAAATTTGTCATTTTCCTTAATTAGGTCCTCCACGTGCTTTTTATCATAGAACTTTTTTGGACCATACGAGTGGTACTAATTGACAAACGGAATAGGACTGCACCAAATTAGTGGGACACACTAGATGCTGGTCTGTGGACGCAACTTGCTTATGAAATGATAAATATCTTTAGTAGCTTTTATGTCCCATTTTTTGCGAGCCCATGATAACACATGTAAGCAAGCTTCAACAAATTAAAATTCTTAGTAGAGCAAGAGGGGCCATCGAGAGTACTAGCTCGATGGCGCATGCTAGCCAGTTGCTTAATCCTCACGTGACAATTAACTTCATCACTGAACAATGTCATTCGTTAACTTTTTCTTGACTAAGGGTCAGCTTTAATGACAGAATTACTACCAATTCAAGTAAATTCTGTTATTATGATACTTCAAGTAAATATTATATTGAAAAAGTAGAAAAATAAAAAAACTTGTGAAAATCATTAACTGTAACTGGCTTATTTTTCACTGTAACTAATGGTGGCTTATTTAGCGTAATTAAATTTAAAAATAAAAAACAAGTTAGCCCGTCACGGATATCACAAACGAATACGGGAAAAAGCAAAAAAATCAAAAAAATCAGAAAAATTTAGAAATAATTAATTAGAAAATAAGAGCTAAAACTAAAATGAACAGGAACTAAATAAAGGGGGAATGGTTCGTTAATTTATTCCTAGGTGAAAACTTTACCATGGCAGCGAGTGGAGACCCGTACATGAACACATTGAGAAACGCGCATATCACTCCGATCACCATGATTCTCAAGTCTAGCTCACGGATGGCAAATGTCGTGGCCGCGAACACGACTCCGAAAACGCCGATGTCCAACGCTGCCGCTAACTTTGCGGTCTTAGCCTGCGCAAAATGCATGAATAATCAGAGACTTTTAATTGGGGATTTTTCCTTAACAGTTTTAAGCAAAAGTTGAACGTACATATCATTAAGATATTGGCATTGTCACCACTAAGGGTGCCCATTGATTTTTGTAAGGTGTATTTTGACCAAACACAAAGATTGAGAAAGCTCTGCCCGGTTTCAAAAAAGAAAGCGCTTAAGATTGAGAGTCACAAGAAGAATGAGTAAAGTATCATTCCATTAAGTGCTTTGGAAAGATGAGATAGAATAGTTTGTGTGGTTAGTTACGTACAAATACTTCAGAAAGAGAATGAAAGAAATTTATAAGGGCAAAAGGGGTAAAATAGCATTAGCAACAAGATTGCAAAACAAATATGCCTTATACAAATCAGTGAAGGGAGTAAATTCTAAAATTCCAAAAGGAAAATCTTCTGTCTCGCCCATCCAAACATGGCCTAATTTTTTTTAAAAAAAACGAATTAGAAAACGCAAGAAAATTTCAATAAAAGCATGACTCAATTGAAACGGTTATGGAATATATAAATTGGCGTTTTTGAAGGGGGGAACCCTGCAGAAGCATTCAATTTGAAAGATGTGGGACTACCAAAACAATTACTACGAAAGTTTAGTGAGTGAAATTAGTTTAACACCCTCGTTCGATGAATTGAAAAAAAAAAACACGAAGCAGCTCCCGACTCGGATTTGATCCCTAGTAGGAGGAGGTGAGAAACACCCTTGTTCAAAAATAAATAAACGGAAGGTTGAATACGGGCCCAGTGAATGCAAGTAGGCGTGCACCACACAAGCGGTTAGAGCTCAACCAACGATAATACCGAGAAATTGCAAAAAGTTCAGGTGACTCGATGTATGTTTTTTTCAGTGTCAGGGGGTGACTTGATTATGTTTAGCACATATATTGTGGATCGATCCTTTAGACCTCACCCTTGTGGCATGATCGTCGGCGTAGACGAGGAAGAGCACGACGTAGATGGCCTCCATGACGGCCCCGAACCCGTTGACGGTGGCGACAAGGATGCCGTCGGGCTTGGTGACGCCGTAGTACAGCCACAGCAGCGCGTTGAGCAGCGTGAACACGTACGGCGCCGGCTCGAACTCCTCCGTCGACCCGCACCGTACGATCCTCCAAAACGTCTTGCTGCACCGTGCATGCATATTGCGCGATGCGCCCGTGTGTGAGCAAAAAATGCTTTAATTTGGTAAATGCAAGAAGAAAAAACTATGGCAGGCATGCATGCTTACATGGGAGAAATGAAGACCAGAACCGAGATGATGTTGCCTGCAACACGGGAGAAGATATGCTCAAACAAAGAAATGAGAGCGACGGTCACGCATGCGTAGTACTACGTCCATACCTATGATGCCGATGATGAAGAGAGTGGAATCCATGGCAGCGGATAGACAGACAGGGAGAACGAACGAAAATGGTAGATCCAAACAGGACGATCGAGTCAGCTGTCTGTGTGGTGTTCGAGAGAGCAGCCGCGCGGTGCGAACTTATCGAGGAGGAGGACTCGGGGCCTCGTGTAACACATGAAAAATATATGCAAAGTCAACTGGTTTTGCAGGATCGAGTTGACTAATAGGCTGAGAAGTAAGGAACAGAAATGGCAGTTTAATTAGTGAAATACTACCGTGGTAAGTACTTAGATTCTCCAAGGAAAAAAAATACAATTGTTTCTATACGAGAACAGAGAAAAAATTGTTAAAGACGTGTTCCTAGTAGAAGAAAAATTGTGAATCTAGAGGTGTCATTAAATGAGCTGTACTGATGTTTTGCTTCAGTTCATTGAAACTTGCTGGCGTTGATGCGGCCCGCTTGTTTTGATTTTAGCTTCTATCTTTTGGTTTATTTTTTACTATTCATAAATTTCGTTTTTTTTTTGAACTTTTGGCTTTTTTTGAGCTTTTTTACCGGTTCTTTTTTCCCATATTCATTTGCGTTGTCCGTAATGAGCTAGTATATTTTTCTATTTTTAAATGTTTTAAATTTAATTACGCCAAATAAGCCATCTTCAGCTACAGTATAATTTCAGCTATAAGCCACAGCTTTTCAGCCCAACCAAGCGGGGCCACGTATTGCTGACTTATGGTGATTCGTTTTTTAGGATTTAAAAAGATATGTTATAAATAGTCCTATATGTATCTAATTAGGATTAGAATTCCTATTCTTCGGATTAGGATTTCTACCCTACACTAAAGAATAGGTAGCAGGGAATAAATTATAGGGCTGACCATGAAGAAGCACCAAGTCAAGAAGAAGCAACAAAGTAATAAGCATACTCATGTAAAGGTAGAGGTGTACGAGAGGATTAGAGACTAGGATATTCTTTAGCACTAGGTTTTTATATAGGGCAAGGATTCGAGAGTCCTAAAAGATTCGAAAGGGTTGTGAATGAGTGACAATTTCTTATAATCTTTGAAGCTGTGCTCAAATCTTGTCTCTCGTCGTAGTTGCTTTAACGTCGTTATTTTAATTCTCTCTATGATATTCATCTTCTTCGTTCTTGATATCGTGCACGCTCATGCCGTATCTCACAAACTCTAATCTGATATGGGGGTTGTTGCGCATAAGAAAGGGTATTAAAGTATAACAAATGGTATCAGAGGCAAGATCGAATTAATATAATTTGTGAGAAGATTTTCAAGTGCCATAAAATCAAGATTGATGTAGACAATATGGTAATACGTGGTGAATGATGTCCTTATCCAGCAAGGGCTAATCGATGCTTTTGAAGGAGACAAACCGGAAAAGATGTCCGATAAAGACAAGAAGGTGATGGAGCGGAAGGCTGTTAGTACAACTGTCTATCTCTCCGATGAGGTAAAGTATTCAGTGATCAAGGATAATTCGCCGAAAAATTATGGAATGATTTAGAAGAATTGTATATGGCAACATCACTAACAAACTAGTAGGTGCTGAAGCGACAACTGTATAGGTTGCGCATGGAGGAAGTTACACGGTTCGTTCATCATCTTAATATTTTTAACAAGCTTATCACACAGCTGACTAGTGTGGATGAAAAATAAGGAGAATGACAAGGTCGTTATAATGGCATCATTTCTACCACTATCATAGGAGAAATCGGTGATGAATATTCTCGTGGGAAAAACTACTCTCAACTTTAATAAGGCAATTGCATATCTATTGGAGGTAGAGTCCTTAGAAAAGCCATCATAATCTTCATCCTCGAGCAATCAAGCATTGGCCACAGTAGGTGTTGCAGGCAAAAGCAAAAGTCATAGGAAGAAGAAGAGCAAGATCAAGGGCACATATGTATGCTATTTATGCGACGAGGATGGTCATATGATAAAAGATTGTCCGAGTTTAAACCAATAAAGGGTGCATGCTTAGTGGCGGTAGCAAAGGATGATTCTGGCGTACTAGTCATCAGTCAATCAGGTACTTCTCATGAATAGATATTAGATTTAGGTTGTTGCTTCTATATATATTTGGTGAATAAGATGTTTGACAAATGATTTCTACGCCCGATGCATGGAACTGTTCACCTAGCGGATTGTAAGGAGCATGCAATTACTAAGGTGAGAATAATTACATTAGATATGTATAATGGAGCATGTCACACATAGGAGTTCGTTATGTTCTTGGCTTAAAGAAGAATCTAGTATCTGTGAGGTCTCTAGAACTCGAAGGTTGTGAGGTATTAGTTCAAGGTGTAATCATGCAAGTTACTAGCAAATGGCAAGTAATCATGAAAAGCATCTAAAATAATAGAGGATACCGATTAAAGGGTAATCTTAAAGGTGGAGCAACCAATGGAAGGTCTGATAAAACTCCTAGTTATGAGAAGAAAAATGTGTCATCAATGGTCGATAATTAGATCTCATCTGTAGTTATGTACGGAACTACAAAAATGGTTGCAAAGGTGTAGAGGCAAAGATGTGAGCTATTGGAAGAATGGAGATATGGTGAGACCAACCACACCATATCAGTGAGCAGGTGTAGCTCATAAGCGGTACAAACCTACGGGCATGGAGGACTATAGGAGCAGGAGGTGTGGGTACATTGCGATGATGTGCATGATACCCTATGGTGGGGGCACTCCCAAAGGTGGGAGGAAAAATAAAAAAGGAAAAAATGCAGAGCCAACTTGGAGCGAATTCTTGGAGGAGCACAGTAAGTTCAATGGATAAGATCAAGGTAGAGATTGTTAAGCTAGGGTGACTCATATCTAGTCTTTTGGGTTTTGAAAATGCATGCTATAAATAGTCCAAAATGAATCATACTAGGATTAGGAATTCTACTCCTATTTGGATTAGGATTCCTACTCTAAATTCGAGAAGTAGGAGAGACTATATAAACCATAGGGTGTGATCATGGAGAAGCACCAAGCCAAGAAAGAAGCAACAAAGCAATCAAGTCTACCCATCCATACGTAGAGGTGCATGAGAGGATTAGAGGTTAAGATATTTTTTTAGCACTAGATTATTGTATAGAACAAAGATCCGAGGGTCCTAAAAATTTGAGAGGGTTGCAAGTGAGCAAGGGTGGCAATAGGGTCGGGGTCACCGCAGAGACCCGACCCCCATGGAGATCCCCGTGGGGGATAAAAATAGGATAAATTATTTTTAAAAATAATAATATGACTTTATTTATTGATTTGTAATTATTTAGGCATACTTTTTTCAAAATATATATTCTAACATATAGACTCAAGTTTTAGTCCAATACAATAAAAATACAATCTCCTATATAAAAAATTTTAATCTATTATAAAAAAATATTTTTTTATTCTTACCGAGTCCCTGTGGGGCCCACAAGGGGAGGGCACCCCTTTTCCCCGCCCCGCTAGCATAGCATGCATCGCCCCATTCCCCCATGGGAGAGATCGGCCCTCGCCACTAATGGAGAAATTCCCCGCGTGGGCCTGTGCTCCATTTGGGAAATTGCCACCCCTATGAATAAGCAATAATACTTTGTACTCTTTTAAGGTTGTGCTTAAAGAATTTATAGCCGGTTTCGCCAAATATTTTCTCTTTCGTCGTGGTTGCTTCAATGTCATTATTTTGGTTCTCTACGAGATTCATCTTCTTCGTTCTTGATATTGTGCAACTAGTGCCATATGTCACAAACTCTCATCCAATCCGGTGGTTGCTGTGCATAAAAAGGGGTATCAGAGTATAACAGGTATTTTAAGTAGATGCTTAGAACCAAGTAACCGCATCTCAACATGTTACCATGTTTTAACCAACGTAGTAATATATATCATGTAATGCTAGTACTAGGTGTGAAAAGAGTCCTTGATTGAGAGGCCAATTGTTTGCTCACTTTTCAAATGCACGAATGCAACTCTTGCAAGCTCAGTAGCTCTCCCAAAAATATATATAAAAGAAACCTCTTACCTGCAAGCTAGTCCAAAATAATCATGTGAAGCTTTCTTTCCCCTATTGTTTCTTAAAGTTGAAGCCACGATATTCCAATATATAAGTTTATGTTTAGATCTATCATCTCTTCTAACTTTGGTTCATTTTAGTATTTTTGTTATAACATCTGGTTGTGTACTTTTTTCTAATAGTACTATTGTTGTAACTACGGACCAAATAGTAAATAAGGAGACTAGTAGAGTGAGTACATAAAATAAGTTGGCTTGGCTCTCTCCTTTGCTAATGTTGTATATATACATGGTCATAAGGCCTGATTACAATAATACCCCCACAGTGATGTACTATACCAGGGATATAGGTGTCTTTTTACATGCCTTATTGGGCCTCTTGGCCCAGCAGGCTGAATGGATGTAGGTTGGGACCACTCCTACAGTAGTAGCCTCTCATGGTAAAGGGCTTGATCTTGTGTAGGCTGAAACTATGTCGCCAGGTCTTTTAACCCCCTCCATCCCTTTGGCCTGTTGAGAATTGGCCCATGGGTTGTACGACGATGACCGAGGTCGGGTGGTTGTGCTGTTGTGAGAGACATGCGGCAGGGGGAGGTTGGCACGTTGGCTCTCAAGACACGCCCAAAATGGCATGCGCCTTCAAAGCTAATGTCCTTGTCGAGAGACCCAGCAGTGCCCATTCCTCTTGCGCTTCCTAAGTGCCGGCCGTTGCTGTCGGTCGTGTCGCTCCGTGTAGCTGCCACCTCACTCGCCATTGTAGTGTCTCTCACACCGCTGTCGCACCACCACCACGCACGCCCACCACCATCGATCCGCGTTCGTGTCCGCAATGAGGATGGTTCACTGTGGTGAACAGTGCCCTCAACACAGTGCCACAGGCGCTTCATCCAGCCGTGGAGGCTCATCTGGTCATGGGAGTTCTTCGACCACGGAGGTGGAGTACAAGCTGGTAGAACGCGATGCATCAATGACCAACAAGCGATGGAGTGCCGTGAGGAAAGTGAATAGCATGTGCATGAACACACTGGGCAAACTACGATGATGGAAGAGTTGATTCAGTCACTGGTGCATCATAGGAAGACATCAAGACACAAAGCGATTCGCCTGCCTCTTGTCGGCGAGACGGAGCCCCAGCCAATGGAGTCAGAGACCATTTTCTTTGCTATGTATTTTGACACTGGGCTTCCAATCCCTACGGCCGCCTTCGTCGGTGAAGTCCTTCGGCTGTACGGGCTGGAGCTCGCACAGTTGACACCCAATGCTATCATCCAACTGGCAATTTATAGCTGGGCTGCACAGGCGGAGACAGTGTGGTTGAGCTCGGTGTTATTCGCCTTCCTCCATGATGCCCGATGTCAGTCGAAGAATGTGGCTGAGGGCAAGTACTCCAACCTGTGGAGCGTCAACTTCACGCACCGGTGTGCATGTATAAAGGTATTCCTGGTGAATTCGACCAAGGCGAAGCGGGAGTCAAACTGGATGCGGCAGTGGTTCTACCACCGGGTGGAAGCTGGTTGTAGTCTGAAGTGGTTGGTGCACCCGATAGACTTCAATATATCTCCATCCATCACGCTCAAAGACAGGAATCGTGCACGGCGGCTCTTTGGAGTCGCCATCCGGTTCAACATGCAGGACCTTGTAGAGGAGTACTGCATGTTAGTGTGTCCCTACTAGCCCGTTTGTGGCAGATCCGATTCGGCCCCATCCACGATGACCGCGTCCACCCTAGCATTGCATCGCTACCGAAGCTGATCAAACCGGGTAAGATTTTTGCGTTAAATGTTCCAGCTATTATAGTTGGTGTTGTGTTGATTCATCAGTGACCTTGATGTCAACTCGTGGCAGTGCTTCCCCTCGATGACGTGGAGCGCACGGCGGTTGTCTTCCTTGTCCCATACACTACGAAGGAGCACAATCTGTGAGTGTCAGTGACATCGAACCTAGGCCAGGTATACCGAGTGTGCGAAGCCCTTGGCTTCCCCGTGTCGGACCGTCTAGTGCCCAGTAGCAGTTGTCCACGTGCACACGAGGGTTGCGGATTGGAGGCATCCCCCCACGTCGAGGTTGTCAACCTCCGAACACAGCCATGCCACTATTCTCGTGGCCCCCTCTGCTACGAGGGTCAGGCGAGCTAGACGGGATCGCCACGGCTAGTGAGTTAGAGTTTGTGGATTATGTGAACTTTGAACTTGAAGTCGAGAAGAACCGTTGAACGAGTAATACTGACACCTCCAGTGGCGTGGTCCCCACCGGTGGCCTATATGACAGGGCGATCGAGGCCGGATGCCCTGAGGTTGCTTCAAAACATGAGGTTGTGGCCCCCGCCGAGGGTGTAGTTCCATCATTGTTGGTCTGCAAGGCCTCTTTGGCATCTCAGGTGGCAAAGCATGCTCTAGTGTCTTCTCCCCAGTGATCGTGGGTGTGGGTTTCCGAGTGACTCTAACTCTGATTGTGACGTCCCCCATCCCAGGGTGGGGTCTGCTGCGGTTGCTGGTGGCATTGCTTTGGCAAGTTTGACCATTGGGTATGTAGGTGTTGTTGCATCATAGCTGGCCTCTTTGAGCCAAGCTACTGGTACGAACAATTTTTTGTCCTCTTGTGAGTTTGTGAAGCTCTCTCCGATCTGCTCCCTCACACTATCACTAGCGCCAACGGGTCCTCGACCTCCGGGACACACACAGGTTTCTAGCAACAAAGTTGGCCACAGCCTGGGTGGTGGCAGTGCCATGGACCTATCATTAGGCTCAACATCCCTGAAGCCGCTAGTTCGGAGTCCCGACGACTTTGCATGGTGGACTTTGTCCCTTAGCTGGAGGCATTGAGGGTGTTCTAGGGGGCAGTGGACTACACGGGTGCAGTTGTGGATCATCACGTGCTTTCCTCTTGCGAGCCAGAGCTCCTAGAAAGTGCTCTCGAGGTGACGGGAATGAAGGTATGTTTATGACATGGTTTCCTTGCTCGTTTTGCCTCGTTTGTGATAGACAGATATCGCGCAGGCCCTTGCTCTGGCTCGCGCTCTACAGGTTGTGACGCACCATGAACGGAGTGGTCTACAAGAGCGAGTAGCCACCATGGAGGTGGAGGCATCGTTCACTCGGCAATCCGCCGTGGATGCGATGGCTGTGATAGAGGCCAAGGATGAACGCATCTGCTTTCTAGAGGCAGAGGGCATGAAGGCTATCATGGATGCACACACACTAGCGAAGCAAGCTCGGTGTGCAGCCGCCGAGGAGTGCAAGGGCCTACTACGACAGATCGCTGCACTGGAGGAAGAGAAGGCTCGGCTATCATTTGAGCTGTCGAAGTGGGACCACATACTAGGCAACGCATCCTTGTTGGCGTGGGGGTCGATAGAGGCCTTGGAGTCTACTATGGTAGATCTTGCAATTGAAGTCCCCCCCCTCGAGTGCACGGGCCTGAGGATCTCTTGAGTAGCCTTCAGAGGATTAGAGAGGTTTTGCCGCTTGCACTGAATGCCTCCTGGGCTTATGGGAACCATTGTTCACTTGTAATGATGCAGATGATTCTTGGTCTGCTTCATATTTGGGGTTGCTTGCACGTGGACGAACTGGCCCATCCCCCCTGAACCTACCTGTTGGGAAGAGCATGATGTTCGAGGTGCTGCATGCGATGCGCTGGTCCACGGGAGCATTCCACCACCGTATATGAGAGTACATTGGCGACACAGCAGCGAAAATTGCTTTGAAGTAGACTCTCAGTGCAAAGGTGGACCTCAGTTCTTGGCTTGGCGAGGTTGTCCGATGGAGTGAAGATGGCGACCCCGCCTCCAATGTAGCGGTCGAGCGGTAGGTGTGATGCTGAGGCCTTTTGATGCCGCCTGGTAGGGGAGTTATCACTGCTTCCGTACGCTATGGGTATCGGAGCGCTTGGCGATTAGGGCCCATTTCGTAGTGCTTGAAAATGAAATTGATGCGCTAGACCACTTGATCGATCCAGAAGGACGCTGGTGAGGTCGGAGAGGCTCACGATGTAACATCCAAAATTCTAAGGCATCCAAAAATGAGAAAAATTTTAAACTTTTTGAATGCATTTTGTTTCCTTAGCTCTTTATTGGGGTTTCTTTCAAAAGTTTGAATTTGAAAAACAAAAGTGCTTAGAATGCAATTCAAATTAGAACTCAAAAATCATACTAAAAAGAGGATCAAAAGTTGGTATAACAAAACTTATGGTGGAAGCCATCCTAAAAGCCCCCGTGTATAATTTTGGCACTAAAAATAAATATCAAAGCAAGTTCTAAAATTATCTAAATCAAATAAGTATATTTAAATTCAACCAGGAATTTCTCAGATTTTTCTAGAAAAATCAAGAGAAGACAAAACTCTAAAAAATTTACACAATCATCCACACTATGTCAGGATCTTCCACAAAAAAAAATTTATAATTTTTGGAGCTCATCTGATATGTCCAACAATTTCCCAAACCTCTCAGCTCACCTCACCCTTTCTCTCTCTCACTGCCGAGTCTGGCCCGCTTGTAGTTTCTTTCTTTCACCTCCAGCAAGCAGCTTGAGAAACCATGCGCATAGGCTACTAGTTTTTGATGCCATGCTCATCGTTTTGATACCATGCCCATCATTTCTCCTCTCTGCTAACAGCCTATGCCCTGTGCCGCAGCTTTCCTCCGTGCATCCTGGCTTTGTGCCTATCTTTGCATCACGACTGCTAAGCTAGCCCTCAAGAGCTTTGACTGGCCAGCAAGTACTTGAACATATGAATGCGACACGAGTACTCGAACGCACATAGGCCTGACCAAGTCGACACCTTGCGATTTCGAGTCCTTCGACCACAGTGTGTCAACCATGATCTGTCGACACATCCTCGCTTCTTGTTTGGTCACCCTGGCCAAAAGATATTTTAAGTTGCACCTGGCCTAGGGCCCATAGAGTTTAGCCCCCGAAACCCTAGAGTAGGACACCTAGGGGCTCGAGTCTGCTCTGGGATGCCTATCTAGTTGAAGGCACTAACGAACAAGATGTCTACGGAGCTATCTCCATTGACGAGGATGCACTTGACATCACATCCTGCGATGCTGGCCTAGACAACCAAGGGATCCTGATGAGGGAAGTTGACCCCTGAGGCATCAGCCATCGTGAAAGTGATATCGTCTTGTGCCCAACTCGGGGGACTCTTGGGCGGGGTATGTAGCAACATGGTGTAGCTGATAAGCATAGGCCTTTCGTTGCCGTTCGGATGAAAATTCTAATGACGAGCCACCCATGATAACATTGATGACTCAGCGCGATCCCCCGTCGGGGGCCAGTATGCGCAAAGCGATGGGGGTAGATTAGACTAGATGGCCCTCCAGGGCTGCTACACGTGTGCCACCACTGGTGCTCTTGCCTCGAGAGCTCTGTCCCTAGCAATGCTCTCGTGAAGCATTGTGATGGTCGGGCAATGTCAAGTGACATGGTCACAGCGGCTGTGCACCTCGTACCATAGCCCCTACTGCTAGCCATCCTCACGGCCCCATCCACCGTCCTCACGTCCGTGGCCTCTGCAGCCACGCCCCTGACTAACCAAGGTGTTGCTGCTATCGCCACCACCCTTGATGTTGGGGACGTATTTGGGCTGCTGGCCCTTCCGCTGATTGCAGCTGGAGCCATCCTTCAAAGGATCGGGGGCAAGCTTTGACTCGAAAGCATTGCCTCGGCATCACTACGCATCCTCCTCCACTCCTGCATACTCCTCCATCTTGTCGAAGAGTTTAGTGACCATTTTTATGGGCTTGCATGTATTGTACTCAGCCAATGGCCCCAGACGAAGACCTCGTATTGCCGCATTGATGGTGGTGGTCCCGTTCACATCCTTGACTTGGCAGCGGACTTTAGTGAAGTGCTTGAAATACTCCTGGAGTTTTTCAGAAGGCTTCTGCTTGATAGCGAAGAGCTGGTCCACATCCACCCGCTCGGATTAATTTCCTTAGAAGTTGTTGCACATGCGGTCCTTGATTTGCTCCCATGCATATATGGAATTCGGCTCAATGGTGAAGAACCAAGAGAGCACTATCCCTTGAAGGGCAAGCGACAACCCCTTTGCCTTCGTTGAGTCATCATCCCCTGCTGCTTCAATGGCCATCCCGTATTGCCCTTGTACAGTTTGACCGTGGGCATCTTGAAGTTCTTTGACCATGCAGATTTCTTCAGGCTGGCGGATAGGGGAGACTCTAGTTCTACACACTGGGGTATGCTATGGGTGGCGACAGGTGCCTCATGATTGTTCGCCCTTTTGACGGTGACCTCCGCGACCGTCGTCGTAGGTGCTTGTTAGCTCTGAGCCTCTTGCATCTCTCGCATAGCGCTCTGGAGATCTGCTAGCTCACACTGTAGCGTTCTGAGGGCCGCCACCAGAGTGCCTTGCGCCATACGAGCAGCAGGATCTACTGGCATGGAGACACATGCGGCGAGGTTGTTAGAGATGATAGCTTGAGCACCGGAATCGCTAACGCATTGGTATGGTAAGCGTGGCAGTTGGCGACAGGTCTGGTGCGAGCGTCGATGTCGACAATCGTCTCGACAAAGGCTCCGGGGTCGCTTGATGTACCGGCTTGGGTGTCTGGATCACTTGACGTGTTGGTGAAGCTCCGAGGTCGATGAACGTGCTGGCGCGGGTGTCGGGGTCGACAATCGTGCCGACGCAGGCATTGGGGCCAACAATCGTGCCAGCTCGGGTATCGTGGTCGATCGTCACGCCAGTGTTGGCGTTGGGGCTAGCTCCTTGCGTCGGCACTGACCGCTCAACGCCCGCAGCCCCGGGGCATCGTTGCCATGGGGGTGGCGGGCCTTCGACCACCGGCCCTTACGTGCTGGCCTCGGTGGCCGCCGCCACCTTGCTTCTCTTTCGCTTGATTGTCATCGTTGCTTTCTTAGGCATCATTGCTTTTCTCAAGCTCGTAGATTGCTCGTCGTCTCCATGGATGATGCCAACTATTGTGGCTATGGATCAAACATTAAATAAGTGGGCTAGTAAAGTCAGTATAGAAAATAAGCTAGCTTGGCTATCTCCTTTGCCAATGTTGTATATATATGGTCATAAGGCTTGATTACTATAATACCCCCACCGTGGCCTACTATATCAGGGATATAATTATCTTTTTACATGTCTTATTAGGCATTTTAGCCTAGCAGGCCAAATGAATGTAGGTGGGACCACCCCTACAACAACTATGTATCTTTGTACTAGTTATCATGCATCTGCAAGTAGCTCTCTTTATCTATTACTTCTTGTTCTTAGTTCCATGAATTTTTCTTTTCGAGATTGTTCCTCGGATTATCAAGAAAATTAAACATTTCCCCTTGTTAAGCACTGGTGGAAACAAAAATGAAATTTCAATGGTGTGAATTTTCAACAGTTGTACATGTGTCAATGTCACCACACCCGCTTATCCCGTTTGAATTCTTGTATGGATAGGTTGCTGATGGATTGCACTTAATCCCTTCATATGGGCAGAGACCATCGGTTTTAATTGATAACTCCAAGATTAGCATTGCATAAGGATAATGACGAGTAGCGATAGGCACAAGGTCAGAAGCATACGGGGGGTGTTCGAAGCAAATATAAAAGCTTAAGAATCCGAATGAACAATGTATTAAAGTACAGGGACCTGAGTGGCAGTATTTCCTCCCCCTTAACATTATCTTGCTTACCTTTTGTGGGTTATGTACAAACTATAGCCATTCTTTCAAATTATGTATATGAAATCAGAAATGTCCTAGTCAAACCATCAAGGATTAAACCATTCAAGATACGAGCTAAGAATTACACGTCACATACAAAAAAAATATTAGAAATGGATAGCTTTTAATTTTCAGGGGAAAACTGAACTTGGTAAAAAAAATTGGAAAAGATAGCCACACTTTTTTTTTTGAAGATTAAGATAGCTACACAATTCCAAAGCTCACCTACTTATTGTCGAGATGGGGTCAACTGGGCCACCTAATAACATTTGGAATAGCATTTGAAATCGATTAGAGTATATAATAATATACAACAAGCTTGAGTGATCCCAGTACAATCAGGTATTTTTATTAACTCTTGAGGATACAAGCACGAGGAAGGGACAGAAACAGAGTAATCGATAGAAATGCTTTTGTTTTTTTTTTTTCTGAAGCTCTGATATCGGTACACATTTTTCTTTTCATTTTGTTATCGTAACGGATGGTTGAACAACTTGTTATTAACAAAACAGCAGTTTTGTTGTTATGTCTGGCAGCACTGATCTTTCTCGCTATATTGCGACAGATACGCTAACACAAACCACTAACATGATCATAGAGAAGCAAGGATGGAATGTAAAAAATGGACACGTTTGACCAGCGCCAGGATGTTCGATAGGAAGCGAACCATAAGAAGGTTTGGCGCAACATTTGATAATAGCGTACGCAACAATTTTATTCAACATGCACAACCCTAATAATCACAGGACTAGTTTTCGGTATTAGTTCTAACTCTGTCTTAGAATTCTGCATAATTTGCGATTACATATAAGCCGAGAATGTTCAGAGAGCGTGCTTGCTCTGTTTGTGTCGCTCGATGCTTCAGGCGTCAGTAGTAGATCCTAACATCCGTCCATCCATCCATCTGGATCGCTTGCTGTTGTGCCGTTCACCTACCCTACCATGAGAGACGGCCGAGAAGAGCACGCTCGGCCATGCATCCAACACGTCGACTGTTTTCGGCTCCGACGCTTCTCGCAACCATCACTGATACACAACTACCTGCTGTAGACACCGAAAGAAACAGCGAAAGAGAAGGCCGGGGAATTTCTGGCCCTGCTTCCTCGGATCACGCGGCACATCTTTGGCGCTGGGATGGCTCCACACATACGTGTGGCTTGATTTCATGTTGGAATTAGTGATCGGTGAGGTTTTCATGATTTGCAATTGACAGCCAAGCAGACATATGGTGTAATATCTGTATCTATGCTTGATGCACAACGCAGAACCATACATTGCTTGAAACAGAAGAGCGCCTTGCAACTTGGTAGCATGCTCCAGGCCGCATGTTTTGCTTCCCTTTTGCCTTGTGTGTGCCACTCGAAGACCAAGAAACACGGCATGGGCCATTGAGCTTTGTCATTTTGTTACAAGATCACTGTCCGTTTTCAGCTTACATGATTGCATGTTTTGAATTAGTAATCCCAAATTCCCAATGTAACAGACTACCCCACAATCGCACATTGTAGATACCACTCGGATTGCCTGGCTAAAATTTTAGGGTTTGCATCCAATGAGCTACAATACAATCGATGAGTTTGTTTGTGGACTGATTTCTCGGGGTTGATTATGTGACCTATGGATTATTTTGAGTTTTGTACAACATTCTCTCTAATTAGATTGCCCTAGGGGACTCCCATCACCAGAGGCGCTCCTCTTCGACCGTGAGTCTAGGAGCACACAATCAGGAGTAGGGTGCCTCCATTAAGTACCCGAATTTGCATAGATCCTTGTGTTATTCTTTCTCATAGACGCCGGCCCATAAATCGTCTGATTTCTATCTCTCGCTTGTGTTATCTTTTCATGTGACTGTGCTCATAGCAACTCGCTGACACTTGTCAAAGTTCAACCCTACGACACCCTTACCTTATAGCAGGAAGCAAAGTTGGATTCCAAATAATGATACCCTATGTTGGGACTCGGTGTAATCACCAGGTCTTTCCCAGAAGCTCAGGCTCGCACACAAGCTACTTAATCACATTGGCCTTGAGTCAAGCTCGAAGCAAAACCCAAGGCCGGCCAAAGGCTCCAACCTAGCTTGTTTGGAACGCAGGAATGAAAACCGAAGAATGAAAAAATACAATAAAATTGTAGAAATGCCCCGGTAAAACATAGAAATAGAAAACACAGAAAAAAATTAGGAAAAAGTGTTTGGAACGCAGAAATGAAAACACATACATACATCGTAGGGATGATATAAAAATACGGGCCAAATAAATATGGGGCCCACTGATCAGTGCTACAAATGCGATTCAAAAAAGGGTGTGTATAGTCATCACCTGAATATTTTTTTTTCTAACTATCATCCGGTTTTGAGACCGTTGGATTAGAGATCCAACGGCCCTTTTTTGGAGGGGGAGATTATTTTTTGAGGAGGGGGAGATTTTTTTTGAAGGGGGTGGGGGAGAATTTATGGCCGTTGGATCTCTAATTCAATAGTCACAAATCTGAATGATAGTTAGGAAGAAAACATTCAGATGATGTTTATCAATACCCTTCAAATAAAATCACGAGAATGGCTTGACTAAAATAATGTGAAGGGCTCTATCTCTCTCTTGTTCCCGGATGTATCCATGCATCTTTCCTTCCCTCTTGCTTTCTCTGTGTGCACTCCTAATGGCGATGAGCAAGGGCCGACGGAGCCAAGCTGTGATATGAGATCAGCAAGGAGGCTCGGTTCGACTGGGCAACGGCGGAGGCCGCGTCCAGCAGCGGCACCTACGGCGCAACCAGAGGTCAGCATGGTGCATGTGACGCCCGCTTCCTGCGCCAAATGAACTTTTCCTTGAGGTCGGTGCTTATGTTTCTTTTACCGTCAAATCCTTCGTTCTCTCTGCAGAATTCCTATGATCCAAAACTCCCCTGCCTGCAAAATTCCTATGATCCAAAGTCAATAGATGTTAAAAAACGGTATCGATAAATCGTTTCGAATAGATGAACAAAAAACTATTCATTTATTTCGTTTGTACGGAGCCGTGTAATAGGCCCAACCAATTGCTCGTCTCGTTGACAGATCGGGCGTGACTGCTTTTCCAGATTTGGGCCCATTAATACGACAGCCCAGAGATGCACCCGAAATCTGAACTGAACCCGATCCATCCATCCATCCAGAGCCGCACCCCTTGCTTCTCCCCAGGGCCAGGTTTACCTCGCTCGCTCCCGGCCTCTCCTCCGCTTCGTTCCCACGCCGAGCAAGAGACAGGAGCCGAGAGAAGAGGCAGAAGAAAATCTCCGCACCATGTTCAAGAAGTGAGTGCCCCCTGCCCCCCTTCTCCATCTCCCAATTCCCCCCTCTAATTTCCAGTTCAATAGTTTGATCTGTTATTCTGATTTTTTTTTTGTATCGCCGATCTGGTTCTTTCCGATATAACTTTGCGCCGCTAAGCTCGCCCAGCCGCCACAAATCGTCCGATTGTTATGCATGCCGGGACCAATTGTTATTTATTTTTGTTTGCTGGATCGATGCATAAGATATGTGTTCTTGACAGGAAGTGGGTAGAGCCCCCCGCGATCCTTCTTGCCCCTCTTTTTTTTTTTTTTGCGGCGGATCTGTGTAGAGCGCCGTAACCTTTGGTCCTTTAGCCTTTCGGTAATCTTGTACGGGACTTAGAGGGAGCAAAGATGTGAAAATATATGTAGATGCGGTTCTGGATGGATGAGCTGCGAGATGGTGATGCTGTTCAATGCGGCATTGGTTTTTCTGCATAGCTAAGCTAGTGAGGAGGTATGACTGTATGTTGGAGGTTGATGATGCTGTACTTGGCACGTCCTCAGAAATTTAGTTTAGGGGTGGTACAGCGGTTTATGAGTGCAGACGGGATGGTCTGATGTTCGTAGCGGTACTGCTGTAAATACAGTTTATGCTTAAATTGTGTTGGTACCTACAATTCCTCCTAAATCAAGTTTAGGGGCGGTACAGTTGCAGCTCTAGTGGTAATTATGGGGACAACTAGTTTATACCTAAGGCATCGTGGCCCAGCTTTGTTGAAGCTACAAAATTTCGGTACAAGTTCTCTATGCAAACTGGTAATGTGAAGGAGCTTGATGCACCCCCATCAAATACCTTAGATTATAGGAGTAATGGGAGAGAAGTGGCAGAGTAAACATTGGATTCGGAGGCACCCTTGCTCCCTTTTTTTTGAGAACAAGTAGGAGATCTGCGTGCCTACTAAAGCTTTCGTGCCTTTTGTATTAAGAAGAAAAGCAGTTTATAAATAAGATTCTACACGACGATCAAAATGCCTAACAATCAACCCTAGAAATCTAAAGACAACAATACCAAGAAAAACCATCACTACCACCGACAGCATGAAGTAGTGTATCTTTCAAATATGCAGCTTTGTAGAACTAGACCTTTTTTTAAAAAAAATCAGAGAGGCACATTCGAACTTTTAGTTTGGGAATAGTTCTTACTGCTTATTCTCATGTTAGTCACATTTATGCATTGCCTACTCAAGTGCCTCCCAACTGCACACTGCACTGGGTTGCACCAAATGTCGCAGGTGTGCACTGCACCCCTGCCCCTGGTAATCACACGTGTGCCTACTAAAGCTTTCATGCTTCGGTTGCTTGGCATCTCTTGCAGTTCACACTGTCATGTTGCAGTACTTGTTTGTTGGAGTGGCATTTGTGAAAGGCCAATGTACTCATTTGTCTTAGTCAAGCCCTTTAACCAACCAATTTGCTTTCTGTTTCATCTGAGTGACAAGAACAACTGAATTGTTAGTTTTCTAGTTGCATAACTTGACTGTGTTATTTTGGAGTGGGAACAAGTCCACTTTTGGTCCCTCAACTTTCCGATTTACATCCTCAACTATGAAACCATTCACTTTGCACCCCTTAACTATCGAAATCGGAGCAAATCATCCTCTCGCCCTAAACCACCCCGGTTTTAGATGATGTGGCGATGGTTTTGACAGATAAGCTGATTTCAAATGATATGGCCCCATATGTCATCCTGTAACAAATAAAGATGATATGGCACCCTTCCTCCTCTCTCATGCTTCCTATCTTCTTCCTCTCCTCTTCCTCCTCTTCTCTCCCCTCTCTCTCCTCCATTGGCGGTGGTAGTAAGGGCAAACAGAGCAAGGAGCCAAGGCAGCAGCAGATGGCAGCTTAGGTGAGCAAAGCCAAGCTCAAGCTCAAGTGCTAGATGAAGCTTGGGTGGCGTTCATCCATGGCAACGGTGGATCCAACAACTCCCCTGTGGAGGTGATGACTCAAGGAGCATCAGTGGGTTTTGTAGATGTTGTATGTATGTTCGGATTGGCTTGAGACATCGTGTAGCTACGGCTCGGCTTGAGCCATGGCAGGCAGCGGTGGACTGGCACAACAGCAATGTTGCGGTGACTGCGTGACGTCATGGACAAGCTAGATGACTTCAATGCGGTACAGGGAGCATTCCATTAGTGGCTTCGTGGCACGCGACGGCGCATGGTGGCAGGCCCGGCAGAATAGGGGCAACGGCGGGAGCACATCGATGGTGCGATTCCGACGATGTTCTAGTTGGGGGCCATAGGGCCTCTATGTGCAATTGCGTGGTGAAGCTAAGGGGTTTGGCGGTTTTGGATACGGAGCATCGAGGTACTTGAAGTTTTAGGAAATTGTCATGCGGCAGGGCAAGGTGGTTGTGGCTTACTGTGGTCGGGGAATACAATGAGAATGGTGGCGGCCTAAATTACTTGAGGGGTTTGATTACGGGTGGAAAGGCCTTCACGTTCCCTAGGGGTTTTGGCTCAGAGATGCCTCAAAGCGACAGGGAGCTTGGATGGCTTCTGAGCCTCCTTGGATGCTTCACTGGACATGAGAAAGTGAATGAGTGAAGGAAGAGGGAGGAAGAAAGAGATGGGGTTGACATGTGGGACCCATTGGCTCATGTGTAATATTTACTCCTTTTATTTGCTCATGTTGATTTAGATGCCACTTGGATACCACATAAGAAAAAATCAATGACGTGGCCGCCAACATGGCTAAAACCTCCAATTAAAACAACCTAGAGGTGTAACTTGCACCGGTTTTGAGAGTTCAGGGGTGTAAAGTGAACGGTTTCGTAGTTGGTGGTGTAAATCGGTCTTGGGCCATAAATTGAGGGATCAAAAGTGGACTTACTCATTTGGAGTGACGTCGTAAATTTCCAACTTTGTCAGTGACTTTGATGTAAATACCCTCTCTTTTGATTTTTCTACTTTTCTAGCAGTTCATTGTCCTTTCACACCACTAATCCCATTTTTATCGTTCAATGAAATTTGTGTGATGTTTGCTTTCACTTCAATGGTGTTAACTTTCATACCAGAATTGCTGGTAATTTGTATATCTTCTGGATCAGTTGGTCAAAATAGAAGTGCAGTCCCATTGATGTCTGAGCTAGACCAGGAACAAGGCCAGCATGAACTTGTCATCTCTAGCTTCCAGATTGTTTATATGTTGCTGCAACTGTCAAGGCTTCTATGATCATACTAAGCAACTAACATTTGTCATGTGGGGGCGTACGTATGTACGCCGTCGTCTTAAACCCTCCCAGTCTATCCCGGTTGTAGCTGGTTCGGATGGAAGGGATAAACTGCAATCTGGTTCGGATCCTGCAGTAGTTTAGAGACCGGTTTCCTGTTGAAACACGGCAGTAGATCAAATACTAAATAGGTTTCAGATTTCTTTACGTATTGGCTTCCAAGTCGGTTAGACAAGATATCTATATATACTAGAGCTTGTAATCTCGAAAGGAATAAGAAAGAGCTTACCTCTATCATCTCTTTGCCTCTATCTTCTGCTACCTTTTCGCCTCTCCTTCCAGATCTCCTTCTCCTGCAGATCGATCTGTCGTCATCAGTAGCGCCACGGCGCGACCTCCGGCTACGCACGGCTATCTCCTCCGACCACGGAATCGAGGCCGTGACAATTTGGTATCAGAGCCCATGGCGGAACCATCCGAGATGTTGGCATTAACACAGCAGATCGCCGACATAACAGTCAAGCTCGAGGAACTCAAAACGGGAATCACAACTGAATTTGCAAGCATCAAAGAGCGTATGGGAGTGTTGGAGGAAAGACCGATGCAGATTGGCGACGGATTGCTTCCAGCGCCAGCAGGACTGCTGCCCACCCACCCTCCCAATGGTCAAACTCACCCGGCGGCGGGGAACTTTTCCGGCCTGCGTCTCCACAAAATTTCTTTTCCCACCTTTGATGGGAAAGAGGATCCCTTGGGGTGGCTCAATCGCTGCGAACAATTCTTCAGAGGATAGCAAACGCCGGAACGGGACAAGGTTTGGCTTGCTTCTTATCACTTGTTAGGCGCTGCTCAGCAGTGGTATTATCAGCTGGCGCGTGATGAAGGCGAGCCCTCCTGGCACATATTCAAAGAGTTCTGCTCTCTCCGGTTTGGGCCACCAATTCGCAACAACTTCTTGGGCGAACTCGCTAAGTTGCAGGCCGTCGGTACAGTGGACGAGTATCAAGAGCAATTTCTCAACCTTCTGTGTCGCGCAGATCCCTTAACACCAGCCCAACAGGTTCAGCTATTCTCTTCAGGCCTTATGGAACCAGTGCGCACAGACGTGGAACTTCAGAATCCAGGAAGCTTGCAACTCGCCATGGCATTGGCTCGCGCATACGAGAAACGCCATCTGGTTACCTCATCGTTGCAGCGACCGCCTGGGCGACAGCATCCTTCTCAGCGACCACCGGCCCAGCCGAGTCAGTCTCTGCAGATCAGCACAAATGCGCACCGCATCTTACCGGCTACAGGACCAGCGGGCGACAAACCAACAGCTGCGCATCTGCCGTTACCGCGTAAACAATTGACAGCAGCTCAGATGTCCGAACGTCGCAGCCAGGGATTGTGCTTCAATTGTGAGGAAAAATTTGTGCCTGGTCATCGCTGCAAGCGTCTCTTTCTACTGGAAGTTCGACCGGATGACGACGAAGACATAGTACCAGTTGCCGACACAGATGAACAGCATCCTGCTATTTCCTTGCACGCCTTGTCAGGAATTCAACCCTGGACAATTCAAACAATGAAAGTACATGTGTGGGTTGGACAGACACAGCTAACAGCGCTAGTTGACTCCGGTTCGACGCACAATTTTATTAGCGCCGAGGCTGTCCGCCGTGCAGGACTTACGGTACAACCGCGACAAGGGCTTCGTGTAGCAGTCGCCAATGGAGATACTGTGAGCAGTACTGGCACCTGCCCGCACCTGCAGATTTGTGTAGATGATACTGCCTATTACTTGGACTGCTATTCCATACCATTAGCAGGCTTCGACATGGTATTAGGAGTGCAGTGGTTGCGCACTCTGGGGCCAATCACTTGGGACTTCTTCCTCCTAACGATGTCCTTTTGGTACAACCAGCGATACATTACGTGGCATGGCATTCCATTCCCGGGTAGCACTTTGATGACCTTGCAGACAGAGCACCCGACATTGTTACAAGACCTGCTGACCGAATTCCACACCCTGTTTGCGCAGCCCCAAGGCCTCCCACCGCAGCGAGCATTGGATCACCGCATCCACCTTCAACCCAACACCGGCCCGGTGGCAGTCCGTCCTTATCGATATGCCCATGTACAGAAGGACGAGCTCGAACGGCAATGCAAGGAGATGCTGCAGCAAGGCATTATTCGACCAAGCTCATCACCGTTTTCGGCTCCCGTCCTATTGGTCAAGAAGCATGACGGCTCATGGCAATTTTACGTCGACTATCGAGCCCTGAACGACAAAACAATAAAAGATAAATTTCCAATTCCTGTGGTGGAAGAACTGCTGGATGAGCTCAACGGTGCCAAATTCTTCACTAAATTGGATTTACGATCAGGCTACCACCAAGTGCGCATGCATCCCGCAGACATCGAAAAAACAGCCTTTCGAACCCATCAAGGCTTGTTTGAGTTTTTGGTGATGCCGTTTGGCTTAACCAACGCCCCGGCAACATTCCAAGCGTTGATGAATGCGGTGCTTGCGGCGTATGTGTGGCAATTTGTTTTAGTATTCTTTGACGATATTCTTGTCTACAGTGCCACATGGTCAGAACATCTTCTTCACCTTCGCACAATCTTCAAAGTACTGCAGGACAACCACTTCTTTCTGAAGCAGTCTAAATGCTCCTTTGGATCCCAATCTGTCGCATACTTGGGGCATGTGATCACTCACTCCGGTGTCGCCATGGATACACAGAAGGTGTCCGCAGTCTAGAACTGGCCGCCACCACAATCTGTTCGCGCTTTGCGGGGCTTCCTGGGCTTGGCAGGCTACTACCGCCGGTTTATCCAGAGCTATGGCACACTCGCCGCGCCGCTCACCCAATTGCTGAAACGGGACAGTTTTTCGTGGTCCATAGAAGCTGCAGATTCCTTTGCTCGCCTGAAACAAGCCCTAACTTCAGCACCAGTCCTCCAGTTACCTGATTTACCAAGAAGTTTATCGTGGAATGCGATGCCTTGGGTACAGGCATTGGGGCAGTCTTGCATCAAGGGTCTGGGCCGATTGCTTTCTTCAGCAGGACGCTGCCTCCCCGCCATCGTCATCTGGCCGCATGTGAGCAAGAACTCCTCGGCCTGGTTCAGGCTATTCGCCATTGGCGACCCTACCTATGGGCTCAAGCATTTTTGGTCCGCACTGACCATTACAGTTTAAAGTTTCTTTTGGATCAACGACTTGCGACCATTCCTCAACATCGGTGGGTTAGCAAATTGCTGGGCTACTCATTCCAGGTGGAATATCGACC
Organism: Dendrocalamus latiflorus; assembly: GCA_017311315.1. Classification (NCBI taxonomy): domain Eukaryota; kingdom Viridiplantae; phylum Streptophyta; class Magnoliopsida; order Poales; family Poaceae; genus Dendrocalamus; species Dendrocalamus latiflorus. Next base: position 16,672,035 of record CM029664.1, on the reverse strand, counting down.
TGGCCGGCAGAATGTTGTGGCCGATGCGCTGTCCAGGCGCGACTCGGAAGACGCCATGGTCTGTGCCCTCACGACAACCAGTTTCGACCTCTTTCAGAAACTACGCAGTGAGATCCTGCAGATACCAGCTTTGGTCGCACTTCAGCGCAGCATTGAGGATGGCACGGCTGGACCTGATTGGCAACTGGTGGATGGCCTACTCACTTACAAAGGACGGGTCTATGTCCTGGACTCCTCGCCACTGCTCCCGGACATCCTGGCAGCTGCACATTCCATAGGACACGAAGGCATCCAGAAAACATTACACAGGCTCCGTGCTGATTTCTTTGTCCCAGGAGCACGTCGGCTGGTGCAGCAATTTGTGCAAGCTTGTGCGGCCTGCCAGCAGAATAAGAGTAGCCACCTTCACCCGGCCGGCCTTTTGCAACCCTTGGCAGTTCCGGAGCGAGTTTGGGAACACATCTCTATGGACTTTGTGGAAGGCTTTCCCAAGGTGAATGGGAAAACGGTGATTCTCTCGGTGGTTGATCGCTTTTCCAAATACGCCCACTTCATTGCCTTATCACACCCGTATACCGCTAGTTCGGTTGCTCGCGCATTCTTTGAAGGCATTGTTCGTCTTCACGGTGTACCATCTTCGATAGTCAGTGACAGAGATCCGGTCTTCACAAGCGGCTTCTGGGAAGAATTATTCCGCCTTTCCAATGTCAATTTGCATAGAAGCTCGGCTTTTCACCCCCAATCGGATGGTCAGACGGAAGTGGTCAACAAAGTGATTACCATGTATTTGCACTGCTTGACTGGTGATCGGCCTCGGCAGTGGTTACAGTGGCTTCCATGGGCCGAGTATTGTTACAACACCTCATTTCATACTTCCCTTCAGGATACTCCCTTTAAAGTGGTATATGGACGTGATCCCCCATCGATTCGCTCCTATGAACCGGGTCAAGCAAAAGTAGTCGCAGTGGATGAGCTGTTGAAGGATCGGGATGCTTTGTTGATTGATATCAGAGACCGATTACTCCAGGCTCAGCATCGTTACAAACACTTCTACGATGTTCATCATCGCGATGTTACTTTCAGTGTGGGTCAGTGGGTTTGGCTCCGCATTCATCACAGACGGGTGGCTTCCTTACCATCTCAAACTTCAGGGAAGTTAGCCCCTAGATTCCATGGCCCTTTTCAGATCACTGAACGGATTGGCGACGTCTCATATCGTTTGCAGCTACCGCCAAAAGCTCGTCTGCATGATGTGTTTCATGTTAGCCTTCTGAAGCCTTTTGTTGGGACTCCTCCACAACAGCCTCCGCCCTTGCCAGTGATATTCAATGGGAAGATTGTGCCTACTCCAGCTGAGGTGCTTCGCGCTCGTAAAGCACGGGGAATTTGGCAGGTGCTCGTACGCTGGGATGGCATGCCTGCTGCAGATACATTGTGGCTGGATGTACCGGATTTTCGAGCACGTTATCCGTCATTCCAGCTTGAGGACAAGCTGTTTCTTCAGGACGAGGGAGATGTCATGTGGGGGCGTACGTATGTACCCCGTCGTCTTAAATCCTCCCAGTCTATCCCGGTTGTAGCTGGTTCGGATGGAAGGGATAAACTGCAATTTGGTTCGGATCCTGCAGTAGTTTAGAGACCGGTTTCCTGTTGAAACACGGCAGTAGATCAAATACTAAATAGGTTTCAGATTTCTTTACGTATTGGCTTCCAAGTCGGTTAGACAAGATATCTATATATACTAGAGCTTGTAATCTCGAAAGGAATAAGAAAGAGCTTACCTCTATCATCTCTTTGCCTCTATCTTCTGCTACCTTTTCGCCTCTCCTTCCAGATCTCCTTCTCCTGCGGATCGATCTGTCGTCATCAGTAGCGCCACGGCGCGACCTCCGGCTACGCACGGCTATCTCCTCCGACCACGGAATCGAGGCCGTGACACATTTGCTTCTTGTGCAAATATAAAGCTTTGGCTCCCATGGTGATTGCTTTGAACAAAATTCTTTCCAGATTATTGTAAGCATATGATGTTGATGGGCTTGATTGGGGGAACTTTCGGTTTACTATGATGACGGTATATATGTCATAATTTTGTGTTGTCTCTATGAGTTATGTTCTTACGCTGAAAATTATACATAGAACTTGTTTAACCTAACCGCATGATTTTCTTTAAAAGGTATTGCATATTTTATGATTATATACATTATTTACAGAATGATCCATGGTCAGGAATGTCATTATACTCTATGCAAGATTTTTGTATCTTCTGTTGCACATTGCTTGGCACAATAACACAAACTTGCTCCTTTTGATCTCCAGGTTCTCTTTGGAAGATATATCTGCACAGAATCAAGTTAAGGCCTCTGTACAGCGAAAGATTCGGCAAAGTGTTGCTGATGAGGTTGTGTTTTGTCAAAGAATCTGGTTAACCCTCCTATTCTCTTTCATTTCGGTTGCAATGTCTTTTGTTTAGCTATACTGAAATTAACTCCATTGCAGTACCCTGGCCTTGAACCTTTGCTAGATGACTTACTTCCAAAGAAGTCACCTATGATTGTTGTTAAATGGTTAGTAGTTTCCTTTTCTGTTTTAACATGCTTGATGGCCTATTGTTATGTTTGTACTATAGTCTGTACTGTTCACATACTCAATATTACATTTGACCATTTCTTTTTTCCTAATTCTTTTAACTTCAGAAAAGTAAAGCTGCATATAACTGTTGGTAAAATCGTTTTAAAGAAATCAACTTTTTTTGCTTTCATTTGCAAGATTGCGGCCTTTCAAAGTGCACTAATTACAGTTGGTTTCTTTCTTTAGCCAAAATCATCTGAATCTTGTGGTGGTGAATAATGTCCCACTGTTTTTCAACATCCGTGATGGCCCTTACATGCCAACCCTGCGCCTTCTTCATCAGTGTAATTTTCTTCTCTCCACTTTTCTTGTATGCTATCTCTGCAGTCTGCACCTGTTTTTTTAATGATGTAAAACATTATGTGTGAAATATTAGGGTCCACCTTTTTTATTATATGTTTGGACATGCATATCTGTTGAGTGCAATCATTCTTAAAGTTTACTGTTTGAGAATATCAACTCGAATGGAAATTATGAGTTATTTGTTAATGCAAAACATGAAAGCATTCCCCTTTTATGCTAACTTATACTTGCATTTGATCAGATCCTGATATCATGAAGAAGTTTCAAGTGGATAGAGGTGCTATCAAGTTTGTTCTCTCTGGTGCAAACATAATGTGCCCTGGACTGACATCACCTGGTGGTGTCTTGAATGATGAGGTTGAGGAGGAAACACCGGTGGTAAAAGACTTGCCTCTAAACCTCTAAATCATCATTTATAGATACTTTGAGAATGATTCTCATCTACTTGAGTAGACACTTATAGTTAGCAAGATAACATTTTTTTTCACTGACGAGTTCAATTTTGCAGTCTGCAAATTAGTGTGTCCACTTTTAGCTAGTCCATAGTAACATATTTTGTTTAGCGCGGTCACCCACGGCTGATTTATGCATCATAATTAACATTAAATTTACGAACAAGCTTCCACTTCCTCCCCCTAAACATGCCCAGCACCAGACTCATATTTTATCTGTTCAAATTTGTAATTGGCAGGCTATAATGGCTGAAGGCAAACAACACGCATTGGCAATTGGATATACAAAGATGTCAGCGAAGGACATGTAAGTTCCTTTTTGAAGGATTAATCACTGATGGTACTTCTCAAATCTGTCAGCCTTTAAATTTTGCTAGCATAAGAGTTGCTGTTGTGTCATTGATCACCAGGGTACAAACCTTGGTTCGGCCCTGGTATCTCCTTTAATGAATTGGCAGAGGACCTGCCCTTGTTTAAAAAAAAGTATGAAACTTGCACGCTTGTTTCTTCACTCAGTTTTTAAGTGTTCAGTGAGTCAAGTTTAATCCTAATTTTTTTTAAGTGGTTTATGTTTACTTGTGGTAGTTTCCTTATGATTGGCTACCTTATCTTTTATTTCTAATGGTTGTCCCTACCAATTCATTTTTAACATAACAGAACTTCGTGAAGATATTCTAACAAAATCTAACTTTCCTTAATATTACATCCCACATATTCTTTGTTATTAAGTTGTAACACGTCTTGTGTTGGCGATGCTGCTCCTGAATTTTTGTAGAAGGACTATCAACAAAGGAATTGGAGTTGACAATATGCACTATCTGAATGATGGCTTGTGGAAGGTACTCTGCTTTTCCTATTCCTCCCATTATCTTCATTTTCAAATAGCAAAAATTAAATTATTGCATAAAGTTGTTGTAATTGAAGCATAGCAAGTGGCTTTGCTAGCTTAATGCTGTAGAATTCTAGGAATTAATACTTTTGACCCTAGCAATTTGTTCATGAGTAGTGCAGAGTGAATGAAAGGTAGAACATAATATATACGTTATTTTTGTGACCACAGCTTCGATGGTAGTGACAATCTTTCCTTTGACAGATGGAACGGCTTGAATAAGTGGAATTCTCTGCGCGCAGCACAACGTGGCATGGCCATATTGAGATATAACAAATAGTGGAACTGTGTATCAACCAATATGGTGTCGTTTAAACAGAAGGAAGGGCAGCAGCTACATTTGCGCAAGGGAAGTCGAGTTTACTCACTGACCCTGTTAGATATGTTTGGTGAAGCATCTGACTGATAAGATTGCAGTGTTTAGTGCTTTTGATTTGGTATACTATGCTGCTGTGATCGTTGTATAATACTGGTACCGTACAACTGATCATTTGTGCTTTCACCAATAACATTTCAGCTCAAAGGGAAGAAAAACCCGCCGAGTTTCTTTTAATAGCTGAGTACTTGCGCGTTGCGAATATGCAAAAACGTTATGGATGTCCAAGCTATATAGCGGCAAAACATGTACATATTCAACCCGATCCAAAGCCATATATCCGGCAACATTCATTTTTCTTTTTCTTTTTCTCCATTTGTTTCCTCTCTTCCGGAAAAATCGATACCACTTGTATACGGAGTTACATGTACTATCCTCAGCGTCAATGCAGCTTTACGATTCGTGCTACCCTGCAAAAGTGATGCTCTTTGCAGGTGGCATTAGCAGCAGTTGATGGTCAAAGGGAGAGGCGTACTTGGGAAATGCCTCATGTGCTGAATTGCTGATGTACATGTGCAGCTCTTGCGTCCTCCTGGTACATATCACACTCAAGAACAGTGGTTCCACCAGGGAAATCATATCCGTCTTCACCCGGATGCAGCATTTCATCCTCAGATCCAGGATTTCCGTCGGGCAAGCCATTCTTCTGCATTCCAAGAACCGACGGATCCGAGCAAGGAATCAAAGAAACTCCCTCAACTGCTTCGCTAGAGATCGAGAACTCGGTAAACGGATCTGAGAAATCAAAAAGGGGAGGAAAACAATGCCAGATCCAGATTAGCGTAAAATCAAAAGAGAATGACGAATAAAAGACAGGAGATACGACATGTTCCAAAGAAATCACATTGCGTAGCGGTGAGAACCGACAAACTATCGGCCGCGGGTGCACCGTCATGGTGGTGGTGCACTTCGGTGGAAGCCATGGAAGATAAAGGAGGAAAGAGTAGGAAAGAAAGTCGAAGAGCTGACATCGCTCGTCCTCGTCGTCTGCCTGATCTCGCTAGCAAGCTCGCTGGGCAACACAACCTCGCCGGCGGGGCGGCGACCTCGTCGCCCAACACTACCTCCACCTCCTGCACACAACCACCTCGCCGACAACCTCTGCACGCTATCCACACAATATGTCGTGCACAATGGAGCGAACTCTACATCGATCATAGCATCGCCGTCGACCTCACACCCATCTGGCAACAACGGCCTGCTAGTTATGTTCGCTTTTACACTCAGTCTTTTATTATTGCAGCTTCTCTTGTGACAAGGCACTAGCGTGGATGTCATTGGTGACTTAGGTGTTGTAGTTCTGCATGTTAAGTGTAGCTATTATACTATCACTACTACACAAAACCGTATTACAGACGGCTTAGAAACGTCATTACAGACGGTTTTGTGAGCCGTCTGAATGTATGGGTCAATAATGATACGAGTTCATCACAGACGACTTTCGAACCGTCTGTGGTGTAAATATCACAAACGGTTCTAGTTAAAAACCATCTGTGATATCTAGCATAGACGGTTTTTAATTAAAATCCATCTGTGCTATTCTCTTTTACCCCTAAATCTATTTCTGTTTATTGGCTAGCCTCATGAAATGCTAGCCATACCCTCTGAAACAAGCAGATCAACATGTACATGTATACATCCAATTCACATCTCAATTCATTTCACAAACATAAAACATTCATTTCGCAAATCAATTAATTGAAATGAAAACAAGCAAATATAGTATGAAACACGGTACACATTTCATTTTTATTAAGATTAGAGTTTACCATTACAATATCTCAAAACAACAAACAGATTGCCCATCTAGCTAACACAACAAGAACAGAGAAAAGCAAAGATCCTCTATGCCTAAGCCTTCTCGCTCCTGATGCAGCGCACGAGCTGAATGTCTTTGACGCTAACCATCGTCGGCGTTGATTGAGCGCTGCCTTGTGCATCGTTTGCTTCGTGGGGCTATTATGGTATGGGTCAAGGAGGAGAACAGCAAGGAGGAGAATAGAAAGGAGGCTGGGTTCTGGTAATTATTTATAGGGGAGGGAGTGCGAAATTTTTTGGCGCGGGGACGGAGAGGCGGAGCTACGATCCGTGGGTGAGGGTTGGTGGATTTTTATTGGCTAGGATTGGGTTGAGGAGGATCGACGGGCCCAGCGGTTAGAATATCACAGACGGTTGGTAGCTAGAGTCGTCTGTGATGAATGAATATTACAGACGGTTCTACATGCCAACCGTCTGTGAATTAGAGCACAAAATTTTATATATCGATGCAATATAAACAACTAGTCTGAAAAGATAAAATAGCAAAATTTTATGTGGCTTATATAAACTCATTAAAAAGGTTTCGATGAGATCTACAACTTTTCAGTAGAAGCAAAATCCAAATTCCGAAAGGAATACCAAGAAAAAGGGCAAAAATAGAAACCAAAAACTTGCAATGCAAGTTTAGCTCCAAAGATGGCCGATTTTCGGGGTTTTGGAAGGTGATGGGCGCAAGCCGGTCATTTTTTGGGATCGGGCTCATCGTTAGCTTTCCAACGAATACAAGAACGTCGAAAACGGACACCGTATGCAAAAGTTATGCCCATTGTACTGAAGGTGTCTCAAAACTGAATTCTACTCGGACTCAGACAGGAAATTATGAAATTTGGGGAATTGCAAGGTGGAAAATATAAGCGTCTAGTTTAGTCTCCTTTGTAGTAGTGTCTGATCAATCAATGTTATTTGTTCAATAGCGTTATCATTGTGCTGCAGTTCTGCATCTAACTATAATGCTATGAGCGTCTCCATTTTTGTGCTACCACTACATTGGTAGAAATCTAACTATAATGCTATGAGCACCTCCATTTTTGTGCTACCACTACATTAGTAGAAAGCTTCACTATTATGCAACAAGTTGATAGCCACTACCTGCAATTACACTATTACTGTCATTTGCTTTGGTTTTTTAATCCACTTGGTAATTCCAAAACCACCGTCACCAATGATTCTTCCTTTAAACAGCAAAATTAAACCTATGTTGTCAGGTTAAAGTCTCGTTCATTAGATGTTTTCTTATTGCTATCGATGCTTTTTAGAGTTAGCGCAACCTGCTCATGCTATTTGGAGATAAATTGGCATAGTATAATTGTTGTTATTCCTCTCTCTTTTTTGCAGAATATCATAATATATAATTTTTACAGGAATACAAAATGTCAAGATGAAGGATGTTTAAAACAACAAAACATTATCTGAAAAGTGTTTTTTTTTGCAATAGTTGTGCTGGACAAGCTTCAATCAATAGAGTATTTGAAGTTGAAGAATTTGAACTGTGTGTTATGTGGGTACCGAGATGACAATAATCACATCTTTTTTGGATTATGTTTTCCTTATTTTTTTTGGTACTATTCAAGGGATGTGTTTTCCTAGAGTAGAAATCCATCCTCTTCTCTCTTTTTTATTAAAATTATATAATCTTGTTACAACTCCAGCTACCATGCGTTTTGTGAAAAATCGGAGAATGGAATAGCTTGATGTAATATTTTTCTCACATGAATGTATTGGTAAATAATAATTTCTCATAGTGAATGCAACTGGTGCATCTTTTTTCTAAGAATTGTTTTGATGTGTTCATACCTACAAATCAAGGTTGAGGGAAACTTTTTGATAACGAAAGTTGAACCTAGAACTTTTTTTAGGAGAACCTAAACCTAAAACTTGAGGAGGTTACTTTTAGAGCCCCGTGTGTTTATGCTGAAACTTGCTAAAAGAGTAAAACAACACCAATTTGGAGCATCTTAAACTTTTTTCTGAAACCTAAGTGAAACTTTTTGAAATTAGCTTGAAGCCTAGATGTTGAAACCCTAAACAAACGTGAAACCTATTATTCCTGTTTTCTTTTCTTTCTTCTTTCAGCTTTGTGAAACATCCGAACATCTGGCTACATGTATTTTTTTATAAAAAAACATTGCTTCAAACTTGACATTTACCTAGAATTTATTTGAAATTTGCTAAAACTTGATAAAACCCAAGTGTAACTTTCTTTGAAACCTCAATCTAAAACACACCAAAACTTGTTGAAACCTAGATGAACATTTACTTGAAACTTATTGAAACCTAGATAAAACTTGTGCTTTTAACTTGAAACTAACAGCACACTAATTAGCTATCTAATCTCACTAGGACAAATATTACTAAATACGAACACATTACATCACCTGAAGGCCCTCTTGAATATCCTGAAGGCAAGACCAAAAGGTAGCAGGCTTTTTATTCTTCTCATCAACTACAGAACTAAAATGAATTAGTAAAAAATGCATAGCAGTCTGTCACCATGGGGACGGCGGGCTGAACTAGAAGGCGATGGCGAGGGCGTGCGGGAGGGCGAGCGTGCGGCGAGAGTAGCGGGAGCAGGAGCGGGACAGGAAGGCGAGCGTGGAGAGCGAGCGGAGAGCCGGAGACCGAGCGTGGAGCGCCAGATGCACCGCCGCTGCGGCAGCTATTGAATTGGGGTGGGAAGGAGTGAGTAGTGACCGACTGACCGAGTGAGTCTGAGTGCTAGGGTTATACTAGAGATGGGTTGGGCTGGTTTGCTATGGGGCATTGGGGCTAATGTGCTGCTATGGGCTGGGCTGGTTTGCCTGGGAGTCTGGGTTTGTAATTCCTATGGATCGGGTTTATATTACCCATGGGTTTACGGGTTTGGGTACTATAGGAACGTACCTGAACCCGGCAAACCCGATGGGTTGTGTTTTTTGCCCATTAAAAGTCTTATGGGTTAGAAAATTGATTCAGATCCATACTCTAATAGAATAAAAATCCACCGGATATCGGGTTCCAAGTATCTATTGTCATCTTTACTCCCGCTCCACTTTGTTGTCGGTGCCTTCTCTTATGAGTTGCCTGTCCGGTTAATTTGCAAGGTGAAATCCATCATCCCCACCGACGACATCCGGCGCTGGAGCCGCATCTCCTACCCGCAACCCGCGGTAAGTACAACCAGCAGCCCCCACCGCTGACACCGTCGCTGATCAACTTCACGAGTAGTTTAGTTTAGTCGGCCAGCTCAGCGCGCCCTATCCTGTTTGGCGCACGTTTTCCACGAAGCGCGCAGGCGCAGCCGCAGCTGGAGCCTGCGGCTGGAACTCGGGCAGAAGCGCCGCTCCTCCTGGCTTGGCATTTTGCAGTGCCCCGCACTACTCTTCCTCCGCTCCCACAACCACCACTGCTCGTATACGGGCTGCCTAGTGCTCATCCGAAATCGCAAATCCCGATACGGCACAGCGCTAGGTGAGGAGGTGACGAGACGAACGAACCAGCGCTTCCCCCATATGGCCGCGAGCCGCCTCGCCTCCCGCTCCCTCCTCCGCCCCCGTCCCCGCCCCCGCCCCATGCCGTCCGCTCCACGGCCCTCGCCGTCGCCGCCTCCGCGGATGGGACCCACCGCCCCTCCGCCGCCCCTCCGCGGCCTCCTCCTCCCCCTCTCCGCGCTCCGCTTCGCCGCCGCCGCCGCCGCCTCCTCGTCGCCCGCGCGGCTCCTCGACGACGTAAGCGTGCGGGCCCCTTTCTTCCCACTGCCTCGACTCCTTTGCACATGTGGTTTTGATTTTTGGACTTGGCTCTGGAGCCGTGCAGTGGCGGCGCGTGGTGGGCGGGGGCAGGTGGTTCGCGAGCGAGGCCTCCGCGGCGCCGGCCGAGGCGGCTGGGCTGGTGGAGGTGCCTTTGGCGCAGACTGGGGAAGGCATCGCCGAGTGCGAGCTGCTGCGCTGGTTCGTCAGCGAGGTGAGCGTGAGGCGGCTTCCTTCGTTTGCTTGCTTCCACCTAAAATTGCGCTTTGGGGAATTGGGGCATGCGGCTGTGTTGTTTGAAGCTGGCTACCTGCGCAAATCGACCAACCGGTTGGTTTGATCACGATGAGGTGTGATTACTTGTTCCTGCGTTCCTTGTGGAATTTGATGCATCTGGATGGATTGGGGTCGACAATGAGCAATTTAGTTCGGTATATGCCTTTGGCCCATTAGTAGGAAACCGTTGGGCACAGTCAGGGAGGGATTCTGAGCTCTCATAATATCACAAGGTGGTTTGTAACAGTGCAATCTGTGCAGTGTTTGATCCTATGCAGACAGCAAGGCCTGTTAGGAATCGGACAGGAACAGGCACTAGTTCAGCAGTCAGCAGTACAGCTTGGATGGTTGGATTTCCTCACTGATCTTTGATGTGCTGAATAGGATGATGCTTTAAGCCTGTAACAAGTCATTCAGTGCTCTAGTAATATGTTATAGTCTACAGACATCGGCCCAAGACTTAGTGCTGTTTTAGTTGATGTCTTAATGCAGTTTCTTTCCTAGTCTAATACAAATCATATGCTTTTCTGGATAGGACTCTAAGTAGGAGTCGGTTTCGGATTTGCAATAGTATCTTATATATAGCATTGTAATCCCAGGGTTTTGGGAACAAGGAAGTAATAACAATAGAGTTTAATTGCCTTACCTTTCCCTCTGTCTCCTATCTCCTGCTGGCGACTCCAGATCAGGGAGGGCCTGGCCGCCGCCGAGGCCAAAACCCATCTCCCAGCAGCCCATCGCTACGCCTTGAGGTCTCAGGGCCCTGACATAATATAGTATAATGTTGTACAATATGCATGTCGGTGTCCAATCGGTTTGATACTTGAGTACTTGCTGAGTGAATACCATAAAAGAGTCACGCCATGCTATGACCCTGCATCAGCTAGAACCTGGATGATTCAAAACTAAGCTTTCAATTTTTTTTGCAAGGGCACTTCGCTTTTGCATTAGAAGGCTCACAGAATTCGCATCTATGTTGCTAACATCTAATTATACAACTGATACCAGGCAACATTGATGTGATTACAAATTCCTGAACAACTACAAAGATATTGCTGCCTATAATATGAAGAATGCGCTGATACTGAGATTCCAAATTCAAACTAGTCTTGCCTTTTTTTGTGCCTTTAACCTTTTCTTCCATTCATCTGAGATTTTAGCACTCCTGCCTGAGATCTCAGTGTGATTGGAGCTGACTTTTTTTTTGTCTTGTTCATTTGGCAGGGTGACCAAGTAGATGAATTTCAGCGGCTCTGTGAAGTACAGAGCGACAAAGCAACTATTGAAATAACAAGTCGTTTCAAGGGGAAAATTCATCAGATTCACTTTGGCCCTGGTGACATAGTGAAGGTAGCTTTGGAATACTTTTTTAATACATGTTACTTTTCCCCTAGTTTATTGGAATAGATCTGCTGGAAGAATGTTGTACAAAACTCAACTGTGTTCTCTAGTAATTCATTCAATCTCAAATAGAGACTTATTTGAATTATTCTCCTGAGTTTTCTTAAGTCAATCTATGCTCCTTAGGTTGGTGAAACTTTACTGAAGATGATTGTGGGCAACAGCCAAGTTATATCTCATGATAGTATAGCTTCATCCACTGATAATTCACTTGGGGTGGATACTGCAAGCCCTTCAGGTGAAGGCAATGCTCCTGGTGGAACTCTCTCCACACCAGCGGTTAGGCATCTAGCAAAGCAGTATGGGCTCAACATAAATGATATTCAGGGAACAGGAAAAGATGGTAGAGTTCTGAAAGAAGACGTGTTGAATTACGCTGCCAGCAAGGATCTTTGCAAAGAACCACCATCAGCTTTGGAAGAGAACATTGGTCAAGTTGAGTTGCTGGAAGGAGGGAAGTCAATACTTGATGCATACTGTTATGAAGATAAGAGAATTCCTCTCAGGTATTATGCAAGATTTCGTGACGGCATACTTTGATATGGTTGGTCACATTCATGACCATTCCAGTCTGTAACTCTAACGTGAACATTTTGTTCTCCAGGGGATACCAGAGATCAATGGTCAAATCAATGAGTCTGGCTGCAAAAGTACCACATTTTCATTATCTGGAGGAAATAAACTGTGATGCTCTTGTAGAACTTAAGGCATCATTCCAAAATGAAAATAAAGATCATAATGTCAAGCACACCTTCCTCCCATTCCTCATAAAGTCTCTTTCTATGTCACTGAGTAAACACCCTTTGTTGAACAGCTCTTTCATTGAAGAAACCAATGATGTTGTTTTTAAAGGTATGCAAACTTTGAGTTTCTCTTTCCACTCTTGTTACCGTTCATCTGGGGAAATGATCCTAAAAAACAGTTAAAGAGATCACTGAGTGCAGAAGTTTGGAAAATCCCTCCGCAGATGACAGTTATATACTTACGTTCTCCCATTTACACATTTAACTAGTACCTCAAAATGAACAATATGTGACAAGTTTTTTTATGTGTGTGTGCACACGTAAACCAGTGCATTCTATTCATCAAATCTTGCAGTTCTCATCATCAACCCACTCCCAACAAAGAACTCATGCAGAAACTATTTTGGGCTGGAATGTTTTCTGAATAGCATATCTTATAGATCAGTTTTCATTTTATCCATTTGCTAATTTGCGATAAGATAGGAAAGGTAATTGTTTCACTTGACTACTTCAACACTAACAGTACATAAATTCTTATTTCTTAGGTACTAGATACTTGAGTAGTGCTTCTATGCTTCCCTAAAATGTAAAAAACACACATTTTACATTCATGTACATCTGGCAGACATACTTCAGGTATATGTGCTAGAGACTGGCCATGACCAGTAACCACTAGTTTTCCCCCCAGAATTGTGGCTTAGAACACTTGTCAACAGTTAGCATGTACTTAGAATTTGAACGGTGAATAATATTTTTTGCATTTTTCCTTGCATAGTGCACCATATAAAGACATTGTTATGTCATTATTCCTCTGCAATGCACATTTTTGTGCTGAAGGTGTCACGACCACTGATTGGTTATTTGTTTAGGATCCCACAACATTGGGGTAGCTATGGCTACGGCACATGGATTAGTGGTGCCAAACATCAAGAAAGTTCAATCACTTTCAATATTGGAGGTCAGTGGCAAGTGTTTTTCTCCTTGAATTCATGATAATTTTGTCATTGATCAGTGAATTTAAATTTTGATATTGATTAAATGTTTGGTTCTTGCTATTTCCTTACAAATAGTTTCCACAATCTAGATACAATGAACTGTAAGAAAATCGGGTACTCGCTGAAGTAATGTTTCCTATCTTCAGAAATGAAAGTAAATTCTTGCACTCAAAATGCTGAAGTAATATTATCCTGTTGTCGAGATAATGCCGAAATATTATCATGTTGAGATAACACTCTAGACAAATGTTGGAATGACCAACTGGCTAGTCATCTGGATGATAACTTTGCAGTTATGCGACCTAGCAAACACGGAGGCGACTCCTCTGGGGACAGACCCCACTGAAAGCAAATGAGGCCATCCGCGCGATGGCCGACACGTCCTCCACTTCCCCCGCACGAATCTCTCCGCGCGAGCGCCGCGTTCTCCCCTTCTCCCGTGCCGTCTCCCCTTCTCCCGTGCCGTCTTCTCTCCGCGCGATCTGGCGCCTCTCCCGTCTCCTTTTCTCCGCCGCTTCCTCTCCTATCCGACCTCGCCCGCCCTCCCGTCCCAGATCCGAGCTCGAGCGCGAGCCCGCCGCCGACGCCTCCGCGTCGCCTCCCCGAGCTAGCACCACCGTGTCGCCTCCCCCGAGCCCTCGCCGGTCCGCCGCCGCCGTCGGCACCTTCGCGTCGCCTCCCCGAGTTGGCACCTCCGCATCGCCTCCCTGAGAATCCCGGCCGTTCCCCGTCGGTCCACGCTCATGGATCCGTCCGCCGCCGCTGGCACCTCCGCGTCCCCTCCTCGAGAATCCCTGCCGTCCCCGGCCCAAGAATCGGCACCGGCACTGGTTGGCCACCGCCGCCCTGCGCACTTGCGCACCTCCCTCCTTTGGTTGGCGGTGAGGAATGTTCTAGGATGCTTATCGCGCGGAGAGAAGACGGCACGGGAGAAGGGGAGAACGCGGCGCTCGCGCGGAGAGATTCGTGCGGGGGAAGTGGAGGACGTGTCGGCCATCGCGCGGATGGCCTCATTTGCTTTCAGTGGGGTCTGTCCCCCGAGGAGTCGCCTCCAGCAAACACGATACTTCTTTTAGATGATCTACTGTGATCTTATTAGTGATCGATGATGTACTGTGACCTTATTAGTGATCCTTTTGACACCATATTACTTGGGAGTCCATCCAGTTACATCTTCAATAGAAATGGTTGTTTTTGTGCTTGTCTGCCTAAATTTTTAATCATCTTGACCATGATTGCACCAGATCACAAAGGAACTGGCACGATTACATGAGATGGCATCACACAACAGGCTAAGCACCGAAGATATTACAGGAGGAACCATAACACTAAGCAACATAGGCGCCATTGGCGGCAAATTTGGCTCCCCACTTCTCAACCTGCCTGAAGTCGCGATCATTGCTCTCGGTCGCATTCAGAAACTTCCTCGTTTTGATGATGACGAAAATGTTTATCCTTCCTCCATAATCAATGTATGATCATCGCTGTACATGTTTCACATATCCCTGGGCTTACATTACTTGACTTGCACTTACTGTGATCTCCTATTCTATGCCATGTAGGTGACTGTTGGAGCTGATCACCGAGTTGTCGACGGTGCAACAGTTGCAAGGTTCTGTAATGAGTGGAAAAGCCTGGTGGAGAAGCCAGAGCTGCTGTTGCTGCACATGCGGTGATCCAATAAGATAGCTGATGCATACGAGTGCCAAACAATACGTAAAGATGCGCTGAAATTCAAGCCCTCTGGCATCTGAACCTCTCACCGTAAGCCAATAAAACTAGTTTGCTAGATAGGGAGTCACTCAAGTACATATATAACCAATAATTATTTGACGTGGCTTCTCGTCTGCAAACAGTGTGGTCACAACCTGTGAACATGCCTATAAACCTCCGAAATAAAGCGGGAAGTTTTTCAAAGTGTGATAAAAAAATAAATCCCTCAAAAGTTAAAAGAGTATGTTTGATAGGATGGTGATCAGATCTATAATGCTATATGAGCAGAATATTGGACAACTAAAAGGCAACATGTACAGAAAATGAGTTTAGCGGAGATGGGGATGCTACGGTGGATCTGTAGTCACACAAGGCAAGATCGAATCCGTAATTATAATATACATGATAGAGTAGTAGTAGCACCAATTGAAGAGAAATTTGTTATCGTTCGAGATGGTTTGGACATCTCCAACGGAGGTCTTTTGAGGCATCGTTACGTAGTGAGATTTTAAGACGTATCGAAAACATAAGAAGAGGTAGAGATCGACCAAGTTGACATAGAGAGAAGCAGTTAAAAGAGACTTAAGAGATTAAAATGTATCCAAATAGTTGGCTTTGGATAGGAGCGTATGGAAGTTAACGATTCATGTATCGGAACCATGGTATAAAAGGAATGTTTAGGGATGATGTTTTAGTCTCTTAGTTTAGATAGCGGAATGTAGGTCTTAGGGTTTTAGCCAAATAAGTTTTATGATAAGGCTTTTGTTTCTTTGATCTTGACGAGGTTTTATTTCTAATCTAGTCTAACTTATTTGTGACAAAAGCATTTATTATTGTTGTCCCAATTTATTTAGAACAAAAGGTTTTATTATTGATGTTGTTTTACAAAGTGTTAGCCTTGTGAACCACATCAGGAGCCTACAAAACTCACGCTCCACCCTGTAGGAGATATGTTAACGTTGAAAATGCATACAACGATGTGAGTATAATATGTACGACACAATATAGATAGGTCTCATGAGCATATGGTGGTGCTCCGTCTGGTTCATGGCTATGGTTTTTTGTTTATAATTTAAATTATACTATAGCGGTTATTAGATTTTCTGAAAAAAAATAGAACAAATAAAAAAATCATTATATCGTCACGGGCAATTCCAAGAAATAAGGAAAAAAAGAAAATAGCCAAGATAAAACTAAATTAGAAGCTGGCATGTTTTCAAGTGGTTTCTGACTTAGATAAACCGAAAACCAAAATAAATCAGAAGCTAAAATCGTTTGGAGTGGGCAATCCATTGACAAGATTGTCAAGAGCCTATATCTATTTCCAAGGTTGTCAGGATGACAACGTGGATGGTAAGATCCTACATTCCCATGGACTTGACATGATGCGCATATATAGGTTGTTCTTTTCTGCTGTGATTTATGATTTAAATTTTTAATTCTAATTGTTCACGAGAGAGTACTATGGAAAAGATACCAATGTGCGATGTTGGCCAATATAACTGAAGTCTATATAATTTTTACTATAATTGACTTATAGATTTTATCTTGAAAATGTTTTTTTGTTTAAAAGCTAGTTAGGAGAAACTAGAAATCGAAAAGAACGGGTATAGGGTCAGGTAGATTTATTTCGGGCCGGCTTTTGCTGCCCACGCCCGGCCAGTAAGGTAGTAGAGTGATACTTGACCGGGCTGGGCGCTCTAGCTAGGAACCTAGGACTAGGCCAGCCGGCATGTTTTTACATTGAAAATAAATAAATATGTCGCTTGGTTTGGATTTTTTTTCAGGCCGCCACGCCACTGCCCAGGCTCGGGCTGGGCCGGTTTGCTCTAGTCGGACGCGTAGGATTGTTTTAGGATACAGTAAGATTATGATACTGACAAAATATTGTATCAACAAATAAGATGTCATACCTTTTTTGTTAAGTTTTTTCTTAGATCTTATTTGGACTTGCTTATTGCTTTGACTATTAAAGTGTTCAAAATTTATTATTTTATTCAGCCACATGCAAGCACACCTAAATTTGTAAAATTTAATTGAATGTTTAAAAGTTAAATTTAATTGAATGTTTAAAAAGTTATCTTTCAGACACACATCAATACAAATTATCTCGATTATGCGTACAAAATATATATGTTTCATAATCGTATATGATCACGATCCAACGACCCGATCTGACCAACCAGCGAGAATGATCCTTCCTAGTATCACAATCCTAACACACACACAACAAGCAGTAGCTAAAATCATATTGATTACTCCTTTTAATTTTTCATAAAGCACCCACGCTAAACAAAACCCAAACATTAATTGTAATTTTTACCAACAGTTAGTCAACAACGTGCATGTTTTATGACATAAAAGTGCTACCGTTAGATTTGTATTTGAAAATATTTAATAATAACCATGATTTTGTAGTTATCAACAGCATATCGTAAATAAAATCAATGATCAAAGTTCGATTTTGGAGTCAAGCCATGTCTTATAAAAATCAATACAGGGAGCATACATTTTTCTGGTATTGCTACCAACAAAGGGTACCAATGGCTTTTCGTGGTCTTCCTTCGTTAGGGGCTATTCAAACTCTTAAAAAAAATGTACGAGTGGTATATTATTTCCGAAAACTGCTTGATTTTCTTTCACCGAAGCGGTCAGCATATGTTGAACACATGCAGGTCTACTCCACTGACATTTGGTGGATTTCGACCTCCATTTATGCTACTTTTAATAAAAAAAATATTGTTAACGAATAATTGACCCTTTGTAATCCCTAAGCATACTTTTCCAAACTACCACTGTTAGTCTTAGCAATCTTTCCCCATTTTCCACCTTTTAGTTTGTGCTTGTGATATTATTGTGGATATTTTAATCACATTTGATCAAAATCATAGTTGCCTTGGCCAACGCCTAATGTGGTCAAAGGTGTCAGCTTGGGTTTGAGAATGGAGGCAGCAAAGGATTAGGCCAACGTGGAAGCGAGACCAGTGAAATTCTTGCCTTTTATCATCCACTTAATTTAGGGCTAGGCAGTAGCTACACCGCTGCAGAATCTAAGTTAGTTACATGAATTCTTACCAACTTTGATAAAGCAGTGTTGCTCCGGCTCAAGAAATGTTGCTACTTTGAGCTAACTTGTACATCCGAGAGTTGGAAAATAGGCCTATTCTTTTTAACTATAATTTATGATTTATAACTGTAACTTTTGGCTGTTTCATGAGAGTGAGTACGGGGTAAAAAAATTTCACATACGATTTTAGCTGATATAAATAAAATTATTATAATATATACTATAATTAATTTATTCATCTAATTTTAAAAAGATATTCTATTTGGTAGCTGGGTAAAAAAAACCCAATATACTGCATGTCGAACGGGTCATGGATGCACTGTTGACGTCCTGAGTCCTGACGGTGATGCAGAAACGCAAAGGTCCACTCGACCCGCCGCAAAAGAACCAGGACTCTGCTGGCACGTACTAGAAAATATCACCGTCATCTTGTAAACATCCAAGGAAATATCTCAGCTTTGAAAGCACTGTGATCCATCCAACAAACATCTACGGAAATGGTCCGATCTCTGGCAGGAGACGCCAACTCGGCCTTATTTTCTTCCTTGGTCTGAGCGGTGGGTAGGTAGGCGCAGCCGCGCAGGCCCCCGGTTGGTGTTCCGGTGTGCCGCCGCCGCCCGGCAACAAGCGGCCGTCCTCTGGGGACGTGTATCCTCTGTCTTCAAAAGCACTGCCTTTGGGTCACTGACGTGTGGACCCCATGAGCCGTGGGCCCCACGCGTCAGTGACCCAAAGACAGTGCCTTTGAAGACAGAGGATCTCAATTCGTCCTCTGGTGCAATGCAATTAGGGGTGCAAACGGATCGGATTCGGACGGATATTGCTTAAACCGTATCCTAACCCACATTTTTTTCCCGGATTCGGAGTCGGATACGGTAAGACCGGATACGAATACGAATTCGGAATATTCGGAGTTTCGAATACGGTATCGTCGGGACGGATATATAACGGATTCGGCTCGGAAACGGATAATATAGACGGATAATACCGATGATTACAGTTCCAAAAGCTACAGTTTTGCGCTAGGGAGAAGATACCACAACTCATGTTATATCATACAAACTCCATACTAAACTTTTTGCTGTATTTTCTAGCATATCAGTGAACCATAGGATTGGCAAAGCTGAAGCAAGTATCGTTCTAAAAGTACACTACATAAAACATGAATAAAAACAAAGGTTCAGCAAAACGAAACATAAAAGGAAGTAGTGAGAGCAATAGGAACACAAATTATACATAAGTGCTAAATTCATACAAGCCACAATAGAAACATACGAGATTACGAGTACGGAGTACCATACATAACATAAGTTTATCTTGCCATAATAGAAACACAAAATAACAATAGTATAGGCTTATAGCCTCAAGTAGACAACAACTGAATGCTCAAAGTGCCTTCATGCTCTATGGCTCATCATCAATAGCTATTTCTTCTTCCTACAATTCACCAATTAATATGTCAAACTAAGTTAGAAGCAACTTTGTAACGAAAAAAGATGAAAAACATTTACAAAAAGAAGAGTGCAATACCTGAATCAACATATTAGTAACAAGTGTCTCAACAACCTCCAGATCAGAAGTGATAGATGCAACCTTATTCTTAGAATCTGAAAAACGTAATGAAAGGTACATTAAAAAAACACAACTTTTTTCAAACTAAAAGATAACAAACTATTAAAATTATCACCTTTTCTAGATGCAGCTATCCAATCTTTGCTACAGATCAATGCTTCTACCATCTCAGGCTCGAGGCGACTGCGAAATGGATCAATGACCCGACCACCAGCACTGAAAGCAGATTCTGAAGCAACTGTCGACACTTGAATAGCCAACACATCACGGGCAACTTTCGAGAGAATAGGATATTCATGTTCCTGATTCTTCCACCATGATAAAATATCAAATTTATGATTGCTAGATTTTGAAAGCTTTAGTGGTTGCTCTGCCATGTATTTTTCCAAGTCATTTGGCTCATCTTGACTAGTGCCATCTTGAGTGTCATATAAGAAATTATGAAGTTCCTCATTTTCATTGTCCATAAAGAGATCTTCTGGTTCTTCACTAGGAGCAGGTGTAGTAGTACTCTTTGGGAGAGTAGATGCAACAGAAACATATGCTTCATAAATTTGCTTCACAACATTCATGAATTTTTCAAGTTCAACTTTATACGATAGCTCACCATAAAACTTTTTCATGTAATATTCCACTATTCTTTTCTTGAACCTAGGATCAAGAAAGCTTGCCACAGCTAGAGCAATATTAGACTTCTTCCAGTACTTTTCGAACTTAACACTCATAGATTGTGCCATGTCATTAATAGTAGTATCAGTGCTAGCACACCACTCAGATATCAACATTTTAATATCACAAAAACTTTGGTAAAACAAATTTGCAGTTGGATATAAAGTACCAGAGAATAGCTCAGTAACATCATAGAATTTCTTCAAGCATTTGCAAAGTGTTAAAGCTTTATCCCATTCATAACTGCAAGGAGCAATATTCTCATACCTACGGCGTTCCAAGCACAAAAGCCTCTCAAAAGCACTCCTATAATACAATGCATCCCTCAACATGGTATATGTGGAATTCCACCTTGTAGCAACATCCAAAGAGAGACCCATCGTTGTTTTTAACCCACATTCTGTTGCACACTTCTGGAATTCCTCCCACTGCAATGGAGAGCCTTTGACTGCTAATATAAATGATCTAATATTCTGAATTGTAGATGCAATTTTTTGCAAGCCATCTCTAGCAACAAGATTCAGAATATGATTGGCACATCTCACATGGAAAAACAAACCATCACACACTAATGGACTTTGCTTCCTGAGCTCAGCAATGACATCTTTAACACAGACTTCATTTGCAGATGCATTGTCCAAAGATAAAGAAAATATTTTCTTTTCAATATACCATCTCATGACACAATTAGTAAATTCTTCAGACAATTTAACACCGGTATGTCGTCCTTCTACATGCATGAATTTGATAATTCTTTTCTGAATTTGCCAATCATCATCAATCCAATGCACAGTGACACACATATATCCTTTATTCTGATTTGATGTCCACATGTCCATAGTTGTGCTAAAGCGACACTCAACTGTTTTAAAATACTCATACAATTTCTTCTTTTCTTCTAAAAAGAGGTCCATTAGCTCTTTCCTAACAGTGGTGCGGCTCTTGATTGGAAAATTAGGGCGTAAGGATTTGATGAAGTCAACAAAATATTCATGCTCAACAATATTGAAAGGGTACTCATGCATGATAATCGCCAAATAAAATTTTCTCAAGCTAGCTTCTTGATCATACCTGTACGGTTCAATGACAGTGATATTGTTTTCACGATTTTTTTCTACTTTGAGTTGCTGCTGGCCTGGACGGATGTTATGTTTTTTCTTCAAATGATTCCAAAAACATGATGTACCATTTACGGTCTCACATCTTGCACTGTACTTGCAATGGTTGCATTGTGCCCAATATTGAACAACATTCTTCCCATTCTCTTCAACCGTCTTTGTACTCCTAGTGTACTCATCCCAAACAGCTGATGTACTCTTCTTTTGCCTCTTTGCACTAGGCTCAACATCCTCATGTTGTACTACATTCTCTTGCGTGCCACTTCCAATAGACAGTACCTCTTGACATTCAGTTGGCACTTCACGAGATGCAACTACACCCACATTATCACTTACACTTGCACTTCCAGATGCCATCACAATTCACAACTGCAGATATGCTACAAATCACAATAGAGAAGAGCTAATCAAGATGCATACATGGTCACTGGTCACATAATAAAATGACGGCCACTCCATATAGATCAAAGTATAGCTCACATAAAAGAGAGAGGAAGGCTCACATATACCGCAAATATTACAACAGTACAACACATACATCTTTGTATCAGGAAGGCTATCATTCTAGAATGAAAAGATGCATAAGACAATTTGTACTCACATACATCTTTGTATCAGGAAGTGAACAATTTTTGTATCAGGAAGTGAACAACAGTACAACACATACATCTTTGTATCAGGAAGTGAACAATTTTTGGAATGAAGCTTCAGCAAAACAACTTGTACTCACTGGAGGGAATTCTAACCCAAACATCACACAAGGTAGTTAACAAAGCAGCAGCCACAGTCCACAGATGCAGCAATCATCATCTTTCACAGCAACAATTACGAATGGGGACTTGGGGAGTATTTCACATGAGCAAACCAGAAAATATAGAGCAACAATTATGAATGAGGAATAACCATGAACGGCGAATATTTCACAGCAACAATTACGAATGGGGACTTGGGGAGTAGCCATGAACAGGAAGTATTTCACATCAAGTGTGCAGCCTCAAGAAACTAGTAACCATGAACAGCAAGTATGAATGGGGAGTGACCAAACTATCAAAGATCTACCAACATCTATCAAATATACATCTAGTAGCAGTGTTTCATGAACATCAATGTTCAGCAGTAAGCCTATAAATGAACAGCTATGGGGAATAACCATAAATCAACCGGATCTACCAACAGCTATCACAGATCCAACCGGTTTGGGTTCATACTATCAGTTTTGGGGCAGGAAGACAGACCAAAGTTGAGGGAGAGGAACAAGACCAGAGGATTCCTTCGAGGAAACAGGGGATCCCGTCGCTGCCGCCGTCGGCCGGCCTCCCGTCGAAGCCTCGTCGCCGCGGTCGCCCGGTCACCGGTCTCGCCCCTCAAAGCCTTCCCCTCGCGATTCTCCACGCATTCCCCTCGCTGGTGCCGTCGGACGGGCACCCTCGCGGTCCTCCTTGCCTTCCCCTCGTCGCGGAGGTCGCCCGGTCACCGCTCTCCTCGCTCGCTCGCCGTCGGCCGGGGAACGGCGACTCCCTTGGCTGCCCTAGCGCAAGGAAGAGGCTCTCGTGAGGCCGTGACCGTGTTGTATTCGCATGGGATTGTGGGAATGCCCCTGGGTGGGTTCCTCTGCCCTCTGGTGCGCGAGGCAGGCCGCAGCGCCAGGGGCCGTGCGTTGCTCGGGCCTGGGGGCGATTTTGGGATTTCGCATGGACCCCCAAGCGGCAAGCGCGGCGTTGGACTCTGATATTTTCGCGAGGCGTGAGCGGGAGCGGGAGACTGGGGACTTCGGGAGACTGGGAGCGTTTTGTTCGGATACTTAATCGGATCCTATTCGGATAATATCCGATATACCGAATACCGAAGCTATACGGTCGGATATTAACGATACCGAATCCGCTACCGAATCCGTATACACATATCCGTATCCGAAACCGAATCCGACCGGATACCAACCCAGTTTACCAAATTCGCTACCAACCGGATTCGGTACCGGATCGGTCGGGAAAAACCCAACCCGTTTGCACCCCTAAATGCAATGCAAGCAACAACCACCCAGCGCGTACTTTCCGCTGATACAGCAGCAGTACACGGCCACAAGCCCAAAACAACGGGACGTGAAACGGCGGCTCCTCTCCTCCTGCTTCAGGACGGGAGTGTATCTTCCGTTCTGGGGTGAACACTGTTGGCCATCGATTTCTAGGTCAGTTCATCTTTTTCTCCAGCAAGCTTAGCGCAGATGTGCGACGATCCATTTTGTCCCTCCGAATCAGGTGATGCGCCAACAATGGCACGTAGACGGCTGCGTTTCTAAAAAGCAAGTCGATCTCAGAAATTAGCCTCAAGGAAATGATTCCTCGGCGGAAAGAAAGAACGAGAGCATCAGTTGCTGAATCACAAACATAGTGAACTGCAAATTGTTGTTTATAATTCATACATAGAACATGCGGATTACAAAACGGACACCGACTACAATTACAATCAAGCAATGGAACTTTTTTTTTGCAGGCAATTAAGCAATGGAATCAACGACGAAACACACGAGTTGGACGCTAATTACTGCGACTAGTACGAGTAGGAAAATTTTCACATATTATCAGAGCACATTTTTCAGAGCGCCAGTGACGGCGGGTAGTACTCCTCGAAGCTCCACAGCCCGGCCGGCGCCGGTGCTTCCTCGGCGGTGGCGGCGGCGTCCCCGCCCTCCATGTAGGGGATGCCTAGGAAGTTCATGTAGTTCTCGTACGCCATGAGCTCCTCGGACAGCTCCTTCACCTCGTCGGAGCACGCGGCCGTCTCCGACACCGCCTCCGGCTCCTTCTTGGGCGGCGTGAGCACGGCCGGCGGGACCGCCACCGTCACAGACGACGCGGGCGCGACGGCGACGTCGTTGGGGAAGTTGACCTTGGCCTTGGCGCCCCTGATGCGGCGCGCGGCGCGGTCGTAGGCGCGCGCTGCGGCCTCGGCGGTGGGGAAGGTGCCGAGCCAGACGCGGACGCCCTTGACAGGGTCGCGGATCTCCGCCGCCCACTTCCCCCACGGCCGCTGCCGGATGCCGCGGTACTTGTTCTTGCGCTCCCGCTTCACGCGCGGCGCTGCAGCGACGCACACAGAAAGGGTAAGTAAACGGCACGGTTGGCGCACGAACGAACGGGCGCTCTAGTCTAAAAAGAGAAAGAAAGAAACGCGCGTGCGTCATACCTTTGTCGGGGGCGGGGACGTGGGGGTCGGCGTCGGGCCAGAAGTCGGCGGCCGACACCCGGCGGCGCGGCGGGATGTAGTCGTAGATGATGGCACCGCCGCACATGGATTCCTCGAGTAACTAG
Source organism: Dendrocalamus latiflorus (assembly GCA_017311315.1). NCBI lineage: Eukaryota > Viridiplantae > Streptophyta > Magnoliopsida > Poales > Poaceae > Dendrocalamus > Dendrocalamus latiflorus. The sequence continues at coordinate 16,646,982 of CM029664.1, read as the reverse complement.
GAAGGGAAAGGCGCTTGTTTGATGGGGCGAAGTGGAGTGGAAACAAGGGGAGCAGAAGCAGCAGCGAGCCTTTTCTGCGGACGTTGGATTGGGTTCGGGGGGCGGTACGAGGCTACCACCGGTGAATATATAGAGCTTAGCTTGGAGTAGTGGGCGCCAATGACGAGGGACGGCTGGGAGTGGAAGACAGCTGCTCCGAAGCTGGACCGCGTCCAGCCAGACTCGGGAAGCGTCTCAGGGTTCCACGGGATGGTCGTAAATGGACAGAGAAAAACTAACCGACTTCCAACGGGACGAGCGACGGTCGTTAGATCCAACTAGAGCTGGGACCTGGGCCGGGCTTTTTTGGGCCAGTCCGAAGCACGGCCGGCACAGCCCGGCCCAAGCACGGCCCGGCCCGACACGTGGCGGGTCGTGCCGGCACGGCACGAACGGTGGGCCGGGCCGGGCCTCAAAATTCGGCACGGTGGGTGGCACGGCACGACAGATCGGGCCGTGCTCGGGCCGGCACGGCACGAAGAGCACGGTTGACCAGAAACTATTTAAAATTGATTTCTTAACTATAGTAAGTTGTACTCATGATTCTCCTTGAGCTTTTCTATTTGACTAGTTGGGTAGGTCTATGCTATATTGTCAGGCGATGTCCACGTACGCTATAGTCTAATTTGCACAAGATATACATTCCATTGGGCTAGATGACCAAGTTCGGAGGTGGAATGGCATGAGACAATAGAATCGAATTTTAAGTAGGTTTTTAATAAGGCGGATACAAGAGAAAGGAAGATAGCGGCCACTGCTACCATCGTCGCCGTCGCTTTCGTCGTGTATAGTTACTTTGGGCTGGGCTTGGGCTGGCACGGCACGAACGTCGGCACGGTGGGCTTTGGGCCGTGCTTGGGCCTGGCCGAAGACGAGGCGGGCCGGCACGGCACGGCACGACGGGATGACTGGGCCGAACCGGCACGGCACGAAGCGGCCCGAAGCACGGTGGGCCTGGGCCGTGCAGGCACGGCACGGCCCAATTCCCACCTCTAGATCCAACGCATGAATCTCAAAGTATCTTAGGGTGTGTTTGGTTCGTGGATGGAGGTTGCATCGTATATCCTGGATGAGTGGATGCAGGCTGAGTGGAATCGTATTTCAGAAAAAGAAGATGTTTGGTGAGGCTGTATGAGCGGATACAAAAAAACTGAGATGCTGTTTGGTTGCCTGTATGAGCGGATGCAGTCTACCAAACCTGAGAGGCTGACACGTGGGACCGCATAAGATACACTGCATCTACTCATCCAGGATGGCTAGTGAAGCTCATTTTGAGCGTATCCACCCATCCAGGATGAGGGTGTATTTTTGTATCCGCTCATACAGCCTGTATCCGCTCATACAGGCAACCAAACAGGCTCTTTCTCAGATTATACGGATCCACCCATCCAGGACGAAGGAGATTCAGGCAACCAAACACACCCTTATTACTTCCGCGTCTTCGCAACCGTTCTTTTCTCACCTGCTCCCTCTCTTTTCTCCCCTGCTCTTTCTCATTCTCTCTTCCTTGCAGCCGCTATCCTCTCAACTGTTCTCTACCGTTGGCCCCATCGCGCGCTAGATCCGATGGTCGGGAAGAGAGCCATCGCTAGATTTAGCGTCGAATGAGGGAAATCCACCTTCCCCACTACGCAGTGGCGAATCCAGGATGAAAATAGAGGGGGAGCTCTACTGTTGAGACTATAGCACAACATAAATATATCAAAGCTACATCCACTAGTCTTTTGCCATTGCAATATCAAATTCATACATAAATATTTGTGCTGGATCCACAATAATATCATCTGCATTAAATTCATGCCGAACCTTTTTTGCTTCAGTTCTACTTTCTATGATTGGAGGGTTATTGCTAGTTGCATTGTGTGAGAAATATTTGTGCAAAGTTCGCTTCTCCATTTTTATAAATCTAAGAATAATTAAACAACAACTAGTTAATAACAGATTAAATAATTTAGCTAATTGGTAGAACAAAAATAAAATAGAACATCCACTTACATTGAACAGTCAACCAAACAGGGAATCCACTGTCGCCGGTCGGCCGTCGGTCCCCACGGAATCGGTCCCCACGGAGCTGCGCAAAGCCCCAAGCCCGCTGCCCGCAAATCAGTGGCGATTCACCAGGCCATAAGGCCTCTCCAACAGTACTGCTCGCCAATCCACAGAAACACAGCGCCACTGCGCTCGTCCTCTCCGATCCGAGACTCCAACTCTTCTCTTCTCCACAGAAACACAGCGCACAGCCGCACACCTCGCCGTCTCTCCCGACTCCGATGGCGGCGCCTCTGGCCTTCCCCTCCGCCGCGCGCCCGCGCCGCCTTTCCCTCCCCGGCTCCCCCTCCGCTGCGCTCCGCCGCACCGGCCGCCTCCCCCTCCCTGGCTTCCCCTCCGCTGCGCCGGCCACCGGGCTACGGGTAGAGATGGCAATGGGTACCCGATACCCGAATACCCGACGGGTTTTACCCGATAAAGAGATGGGTATGGAAAATTTTATGTACTCATGGGTACGTTATTGGGCGAAATCCTCTACCCGCCGGGTAGGCGGGTGCGGGTGTGGGTATATACTACCCATACTCGCCTACCCGCGGGTAATGAATACCCGCATTAGACAACTAGACATCCCACTCAAATGTTAATTTTATTATCTACTTGTTGTTGATTGTTTATTTGTTTGTCATATGTGGATATGGTCATGTCAAGTATGTTTATGTGATGTACTAATTTTGATCATTAGACGCTTTTGTGCTTGGCATGTATGATTAATGAATGTCTAAATTGATGATATTCTTATGTGTTGAACCGGGTATGCTTGCGGGTACGGGTTACCCGTCGGGTAGTAATACCCGCGCGGGTACGGGTATGGGTAAATTTTCCTACCCGCGTGGGGATACGGGTAACCCGATGGGTAAATTTACACCTAGCGGGTACGGGTATGGAATGGCAATACCCGATGGGTATTTACCCGTTGCCATCTCTAGCTACGGGCGATGCCGCGACTGTCTCTCTCCGACTCGACGACCAGATGTCCAGATCTACGGTGTGCTATTCATCTTCCTCGATCTGATCTTGTAGATCTACTGTTGAGGTGTCCTGTTGACTGTTCTCATTGGGTTTTGGGCCAGGATTCGCCGGGTATTTGGGCCGGCTGGCGGCTAGGGTGATGGGCCTTAAGACACCGTCTGGCCTGCCCTCATGCGGAGTTCTGCCAGAGTACCGAGGTCGGTTCTTCAACCTGGGGGTCCTGGGCGACGTGCGACGACACGGTGGGAGACTGGGAGCCTGGGAGGAGGGGGTGCTCGAGCCCCCACTAGCACCCACGGTGGATTCGCCACTGCCACTACGGATTTACCCTCCCTCAGGTGTATAAGGTGATAGGGGGAGACAGTGGCCCGATGGCGGAGGCGATGGACGTGCTAGGAGGACGGTGGGCGGAGCCGGAGGGCGATAACAGCGGCCGCTATGACAGTTAGGTTGGGCGGAGAGAGCTTAGGGGGCTGCGCGACGAGGCAGCGACGGCACCGCTGGCCGTCGGTGGTGGTGGAGGAGACGTGCGGAGCTACCCGGGGCGGCACGGTGACGGCACCCAGTGATGAGGTACCACCCTATACCGTTAAAAGTGTTCGGAACGGTATATTGTTCGCTAGTTGATCTCAAATGGATAACCCTTGTAACATTTGGCTGTTTTTAAGCCAAAATCAATCAATTTTTTTTGCTATGTATGTAACAATTTTCACTCATGTTTATAACATTTTTCGCCCATATATATAATATTTTAACATGTATACGATATTTCTCGGCGGAAAAATATTGCAGTTATTGGGAAAATATTACAGATATGTTAAAATATTACATATATGAGTGAAAAATGTTATAAATATAGACAAAAGTATTACATACATAAAAAATAAATTGATTTTAGTTTAAATAACAGTCGAATGCTCAATAGCACCTATTTTCTTTACGCTACATGTTACGCACACCCACTCCCACACAGCAGCGCATTTTGTGAACCGACGAGTATGATTTAGCGTATGTGTGCATCACTAACGTACGTACACACATGAGAGGTGTTAGCTGGCTCGCGAATAGAGACATGGGATGGAATTTTCCTTGCTTCTTTTCCTTTTAATAAATCTATTTTACCTCTGAATTTTTTATAATAGTCTAAGTATCAACATTTAACTATAAAATCGGATGTTTGACATACTCAAATATTAATAATGGGATTTTTACCACTGAGGCTAACTGAAAATAGTTTTAACTCACGTGGCACCTACTTGGCGTCGACATAGCAATGATTTTGACACATAAACTTGTTTAGGTGACATGACAGCTTTATCAACATGATCACTAATTCCACGGTAAACCCTATATTTCATTGGAAGAGAGAGAGAGAGAGAGAGAGAGAGAGAGAGAGAGAGAGAGAGGAGATGCCCTATTCCTCTATGTTAGAACACAAAGAACAGGGTAGAGGTGAATATGGCATCAGTTGAGATAGGCGAGCGGCATAGGAGGGGTGGTGAAGCATGGGAGATAGACAAAACAAGTTGCTTGCAACGAGGGAAAGTCAATGGTGGTGGCAATTTGAGGAGTAGGGTGTTGTAGATACGCTAGTAGCGAGTAGGTGGCCATGGCAACATCACGCACTCGTGGGGGCGGCAACACGGTAGATGGAAAGGAGAGGGTGCTTTGATGTAAAAGAATCTACATCTACATCTACAACCACATATAATGCACCTAAAAAACAATCCTAAAGCCACACAGAAAATTGTACAACACAGTCATTAGCTATCCTAAGTACACCAAAAAAATTACCACCAAACCCAATCAACATTTGAAATGAAGGGATAAGATCCCATTTAACATTGTCTTTCTCTTACTCACTCAGATCCAACGGATCATATTGCTGGGACCAAACCTCCCTCATCCGCCGCTCCGCCTCCCCACGTTCTCCTCTCCTCCCCCAGTTCTCCGCACCGCCTCCTCCCCTCCCTCCTCTGCTCGCGCCGCCTCCTCCCCTCCCCCTCCGCCCGCGCCGCCTCCCCTCCCTCATCTGCCGCTGCGCCCTCCCTCCTCTGCTCGCGCCGCCTCCTCCCCTCCCCCTCCGCCCGCGCCTCCTCCCCTCCCCCCACTTCTCCGCACCGCCGCCTGCTCCTCCCCCCACTTCTTCGCACCGCCGCCTCCTCCTCCCCCCACTTCTCCGCTCCGCCGCCGCCTCCTCCCCTGCTCCTTCGCTCCGCCCCGCCTCCTCCCCCGCCCTTGTAGTTTCGCTCAAAGCCTTTGGTGGCGGCGGCAGGCTTGGCCCGGGCGGCCGGTCAGGCGCGAGGTGGCCCGGCCGGGCGGCTTCAAGGCGAGCGCGTGCGGTCGGCGCGTTGGGAGGCGAGTCGGCACGGCTGCGGGGAGGGCCGGCGACGCCATGCGGGCGAGCGGCCGGCGTGGCCGAGTAGATGCGCCTTGCGGGGCGCACGCACGGCGAGCGGCTGCAGGCTACGGCGCGTGGCGGCGTCGATGCGGCGGCGTGGCCGGGTACATGCGCCTTGCGGGGCGCGCGCGCGGGGAGGCCTGGCTGCGGGCCGGTGCGGCGGCGGGGCGAGCGTGGTTGCGGTCAGGCGCGAGGTGGCCCGGCCGGGCGGCTTCAAGGCGAGCGCGTGCGTGCGGTCGGCGCGTTGGGAGGCGAGTCGGCACGGCTGCGGGGAGGGCCGGCGACGCCATGCGGGCGAGCGGCCAGCGTGGCCGAGTAGATGCGCCTTGCGGGGCGCACGCACGGCGAGCGGCAACCGGGCGAGCGGCTGCAGGCTATCATATTAACTTAGAAAACAAAATTGTCTTCAGGCTTTTGATCAGTAGCAACAAGAGGGCGAGCGGCTGCAGGCTATCATATTAACTTAGAAAACAAAATTGTCTTCAGGCTTTTGATCAGCAGCAACAAGATTCAGTTGACGCAGCATCCAAAGCTTTATCGTACAGACAAGATATTATTGAGGAAAACATCCGTCTGACATATGCATTGCAGGTAGTTCTCTGTTATTGAAACTTTCAGGGTGTATGTCATTGTTCTGAATGTTCAATGGATTTCTATCTTCTTTCACATTCTCACAGTTGAAATCATTTCAAAATTATCATTGGCTTTACCATATCCATTTGAAGTTAATTAGTTTATCTGTACTCTATAAGGCTGAAGTTTCTTATGCAGTTTTAATTCATTACTACTATAAAATATCCAAAATGTGTATACAAATACTGGAAGTTTATGAATGGTCGTATGGAATTTCAGCTCAAATACCATGTGGGAATGCAACAGACAACTATTTTTATTCTATAACCTAAGGAAATCTTTTCCCCATAAAATTATTATGCAGCTCTTCATCACGCATATATTTATAAACATACAATTTTAGAAACAACTCCTTGAGAGTGCTTGGCTGAGGGATTTTTTTTTCTACTGTCCATCCAAAGTGCTGAAGGTAGAAAGAGTTCCAATTGATTTTTGTATTTCTTCTGCGACGTTAGCTTACCTCAGTCATTTCTTCTGGATAAGCTGTTAATATCAGTTTTTATTATTGAGTGTTCATTGTTAGATGTAGTAATATAGAAATTGAAAGATACTGAAATTTGCTTATGTTACTGTATAGGCTGCACAACAAGAAAGATCAACTTTCATATCTTCTTTGCTGCCTCTTCTGTATTAACTGTAAAGGTGCCATCATACTTGGACACGAGCTTTCGTCTGTCTACATACCAAATTATCCACTATCCAGGCAAATGACCATGGTCTCTCAATTCAGGTGATGTCTGTAGAGGTGATGCTGTTTTATTCAAACAGAAGGTTTACGAGAAGAGGTAGTCATCTGCATTTCTGTACTTTATAGTCTCTTTGAAATGGTAATGATAACTTTTCTTTGGTGTCATTTACAGTGGCAAAATGCATTCAAAATGTATAGGAAAGCGAATAGTAGCTGGGAAAGTTGTTAAGGAAAGTTATGGTAAAGAAAAGCAGCAACACACTTTTACTGTAAGGATTTGTTCAAAATATAGTACTGCTATGGCATTTGAGTTTTGATGGCCTTTACAGACTATGCTAGCTATTCAATTTAATAGATTCAAGTGTTCTGGAGCAAAGGAATAGGCAAAATGCCACTTTTGTATCTGTTACTTGTCAAAGGGCGCAATCTCTACAGAATGATGACTCTCCGTCAGGTAGGAAGCGCTCTTTACCTGAATTATTCTAGGCTTGTTTTTCACCTGTTTCCGCAACTCCATTTTTAGATAAAAAGAAACACTTCAATATTGTTCAAGGAATGTGAATGGTTTTATGCATATCTACAATATGTTGCCTTTTAGACATTGTAAGAGATTAGTGGTGATCATCTGAGATATTCAGATAACCTTGTTGATTTAATCAGTTGTCCAGGGATGCATTAATTATAGCCCTGAACCACATCAACATAAATGTAATAAGTGAACTCTATGTTATGCTTTTTACCATTTTTAGGATATCTGCCCATTTCACAACCGATGTGTTTATATCTTGTATCATATATCAACATTGCCACAAGATGGACTTGTATGATTTTCAGGTTCACATTGAAATTCTTTTTTTATATATACCTAGCCTTGGCCGAATGAAGCGGATAGATTGAAGGTTCTAGAAGAAAAACACAGCAGGGGAGATGCTGCAAGACGAGTTCGTGCTTTGAATAGACCTAATTCTGCAGGAAACGGTAATTCCTATTCTCAAGATTAGTTTTGCATAAATCTAAGCTAATAAATGTTTCCCTTGATTCGCTTGTCCTTGAATGAGATCTTGATATATCTATTAGCACTTGCCCCAGTTCTGAACTCACTGATGCTATTGCATATGTAGGTTCTTATTCAGTCGCATGCACCAGATGTGATAAATGTTAAAGTAGTTGTATTTGTTTAATAAATCATCTTTTTTGGAACAAAGTATATTTTCTGGTTTGATGTTTGAACCTATCTATTTGATAATGACTTTTAGTTGACAACATAATATGGGAACCAGAAGTTTGTGAGCATTTCTTATTGATATTTGGTAGACTGTAAACTCCAAAGTTTGGGTTGGTTTAATCAATTGGCATTGGGAGCTTTACAATTCCCTTGTAGAGCCAGCTAGAATCAATTAAAAATCTGTTTTACATAACAGCATAGTAGTTACATAAGCTGTTGTAAAATGAGTAACATATCCAAATTCTGACCTATCTGATTTAAACTAGGAAAGATGCACGCATGCACTTTTTTCCTGTTAATGAATGTTATACATTCTGACGTTCACGTGAATCTTAATGAATCTGATTGTTCGTTTTGTTTTTTACAAATTTTATCTTGTTTTGTATTTTACCGTAGCGTTAGCACGGACACTATACTAGTTGGATAAATTCTCGTTGACAACAATGAACATCAATCGCGAATTCCAGTCGCAAGTGGAGAAGAAAAACAATCAATTTGGTGACTACAAGCAAAATAAATCTAATTAACATTGGAGATTGGAAGAGAAAATGGTGACGCACATTTTAACATGAATGGAATTGCCAAAAACTCATTGGAGGAGATCAATCGTGGTAGCTATGGCGGAGCTTCGCCGCCTCTCCATGTTTTGGTCTGTGCGGAGATGAAGGAGGGGCAGCTACAACATAGGTGAGGGGGGATAGGGGGACATCACATCTAGCAGCAATGGCCGACTAGGTAGGTGGTGAGCGGAAGGGGAGTAGATGATCAAAGGCTCTCGTGCCCACAACTTGGAGGAAGAGAGAGAGAGGAGGAGGAGAAAAGTTCAGGAGTTGATGGGTGGGTTCTATTATCTTTCTCTAAATTTATTTGTTGACTTTACTGACTGGGTTGTCACATCTATGCTACGTCACCTAAAATCGGTTTTAAATGGTCTTAGGGAGTAAAATACGTGAGAGGTGTTAAACATTTGGTTTTACAATTAAAGTTTAAAATTTAAATTATTGCAAAACTTTAAAAGAGTAAAATAGATTTATTCTTTTTTAACAAGGGTTTATACACTACGCCATTTTGGAGCTACCCCTTGCTCGCTAGTCGCGACTGATCCACTACAAACCAGCAACCAGTCCGTACGAGCTGCAGGGCACGGCAAGTGCATCACACTCACACCGCACCTGCATGCACGCCTGTCTGGGTCTCCACCCTGAGCTGTTCAAGTGCAAAGATATTTTAAACAACTCGAAGCTTTACTGGATCTGTCCAGAAATTGTCAAGGATAGAAGGCACATCGATTCTTTGCCGCTGTTTTAAGGAAAAAGCGAAACCTCACAGAACCTATCTTTTGTTTCAGCAGACATGCACGATGTATCGGACAACCGAACAACTGAATGCACAGCGCGCGTCAAACTAGGGTTTTTTTAAGCTAAGACTTATAATGATTTATGGTTATATTTTTGAATTCTAATTGTTCGTAAAAGATAATGTATAAAAAAAATAGTCACATGTAATTTTGGTCTGTACAACTGAACTCGGTACAGTTTGTACTATAATTTCCCTGTAGACCCCGTATTGAAAAATCGCACCATTTAACAATGAGTTATTATGGAAATGAAAGCCAAAGTTTAAGCATAAATCAAAAGAACTGAGCCAAGATCGGGAGCAGACGGAGCACAAGCTGAATGCAATAATTCAAAGTATCTCCATTTCTATGTTGTCTGTGTATTTATTTTTTTTCAAATCTTCATATTTTTTTTTCTCATGGTGTTTTGATTTACACAAATTTATTGGAAATAATTAAATGGCACTGCAGGTTTTCCCGTCGTGACATATCTAGAAAAAAACCCACGATATTCCTAGAAAAAATCATATAAATTCTCTCGTTAACCGAGAAAAATCTACACTGTTTATTTTAGTGAGACTAAATTATTTAATAGTACATAGATATTAAAGTTTTATAATAAATACAATTGTATCTTTAATCATAGTTATTAAAGTAGTATAACAAAGGCAATTATATTTTTTTGACATGCGGTAGGAAGAAACCCAGGCCAAATATATTAAGAAGGATAAAACAATATCATGGTACAAGAACAGAGAGAAAATTCTTTGAAAACCAAAGAAAAAACACCTAGCAATTTCGAATAGCCGTGCTAAGGTAGCACCAAAAGGTTACATACAGAAGACTAAAAAGCTGAAACACATCTGGCAGCCTTCTATGAGAAGATCTTTTCCTTGATAGCCCATAGCACATCGGTTGTAGGATGATATCTTCCCTCAAAGATTCTAGTATTACGCTCTTTCCATAAACACCAGTGAACGAGGATGATCACCGTGTCAAAGTCACGTCGGAGTGGTTTTGAGATTAACTTTCTCATGGTAAGCCACCAAACATGGGAGCTAGGCATCGTAGCAAAGGGATCGTGAACTAGACTCTGCTCCATGTCCTGAATCTTTCCCAGACCTCAATCGAGAAGATACATTCAATGAACAGGTGTTTGCAACGGGGTGATTGCGAAGAGAACAACATCCAAGATTGGGCCAGTTGCGCCGTTGGAGGTTATCGTTGGTGAGGCACTTCTCATGAATGGCCAACCACATAAAAAACTTACATTGCGACATCGTTTTAGATTTCCAAATGCACTTGAGACAAGCGAAGGTTGTTGAAGCGGGGAAGAAGAGCTGATAGGAAAACTGAGCACTTGTTGTCGACCGAGTGTCTCCAGGTAATTTCATCAATCCTGTCGACGTGGAGTGGAGTGCGAGCAACAATGTCCCACAGCTTCAAGTATTGCGCCAACGACAGCAACGACAAGCCCCCTCTTAGGTCCTTAGTCCATGAATTGTAAGCGAAAGCCACCGCAATAGGCTTGTTCTTTTTCTGACAAAGGATAACAGGGCTGGCACCACATCAGCAACCGAGTGCCCGCCTTTGATCCAATGATCATGCCAGAAGCATGCACGCTTGTCGTCACCCAGCCGAATAGTCGTGGCTTCCCTGAATATGGGCAGGATGTCAGTATCTTCGATGGTCAATACGTCATGCCATGGCTTTGGCTTGGGATCCCACCTGTTCCAGTGCCAACGAAGGCGAAGCGCAACATTGAATGACACCAGATCATGGATACCCAGCCCCCATATAGGAGTAGTCTACAAACTTTTGACCAGGCCAGCAAGCAATGACCGCCACTGATGGAGTCAAACCCCTTCCAAACGAAAGCACGACACTTACGGTTTAATAGCTTGATCACCTACTGAGGAAGCTTAAAGACCGTCATGAAGTAAACTGGCAGTGCCATCAAGACTGATCAGGTGAGCACAACGTGGTCGCCTGGAGTTAAGAGTTTTGGTTTCCACCCAACTAACTTTTTCGAGAACTTGTCAATGAGCAGCTGAATGTCGCTCTTCCTGAGAGTGAATTGAGAGTGGGAGATCCAGGTACGTGATTGGGAAACAAAGCCTTTAGCACTGCAACGCAGCCTCGACCACCGTCTCAGTCTTATTGTCACAGGGAATGGTCGTGATGGAGCTTTCAGCCAGGTTGGAGGTGAGACTAGAAGCCCTTCTGAAGATGAACAACAACTCCCTCACCACCTCACAATCTTGGGATGAAGGGCTAAAGAAGAGCACAACATCGTCTGCATAGATGGAGATGCACTGCTCTGTCACCAGGCGGCCGAGGGGACTTAGCAATCCCTAACCCATGGCCCATCTCACCATAGCCTGCAGGATGTCCATAGCCAAGATGGATAGGGCGAGGGAGAGTGGGTCCCCCTACTGCACTCCCCGCGCAAAGGACAGGGGTAGAACACGACCGCCGTTGAACAGTATCAATGTCGTGGCCATACAAAGGATGGCACAAACCAACAGTGCCATCTACTACTAAAGCCAAGATGAGCCAGGATGCTCAACAGGAACTCCCAGGATAAACTATCAAAGGCCTTCGTAATATCAACCTTGGGGAGGCGGCAAGGCGAGGCGACGGGAGGAGGCGTCGGCCGGCGGGTGTTGAGGCGATGGACGGAGGCGGCGGGCGCCGGGCGGAGACCATGGATGGAGGCGACGGCCGAGGCAACAGGCGGAGGAGACGAGCAGAGGCAACGGACGGAGGCGACAGGCGAAGGTGAGAGATGGGCTGAGGCGACGAGCGGAGGAGACGGGCCGAGGCGGTGGGCGAGGCGATGGGCGAAGCGGTGGTCGTGGAGGCAGCGGGGCTCGGCTTTCTCGGAGGCGTGGAGGCGACAGGGTTGAAATGGATTGGATCTAGCTGGTGACGTTGGTGGGTGAGGAACTGGGGATATTAGGTTAAAAGTATCGGAGAGGTATCATGAATTATTTTCTTTTTTGAATAATCATTAAATCAGGATACATGTAGGATACGTATCGGTGCGTATCGGGGCCGTATTCGTATCCTATACAGTATCTGATATGGATACGTGACTTTTGTAAAGTATACGTACAACGTAGAGCGCATACACACCATTCCGAATCAACTGAAAGGAGAACGGAGCATGATAGCTAGGATAGGAATTGTTGGTACGTACTTTATCGAAATACCTTGACAATTCGTATCATGCGCATACAAGACAAAGAAGAACCATGCGTCCCTCATGAAAGTTCGGTTAAACTTTTGAGACATGTCGTTGCTCACCGTCACGTTGCTTACATGCGTAGCCGCTGCCGCTCTTGGGCACCGGCAAGTCGCTTAGGTGGTGCTTAAGTTCACTCAAGTTTTTGGATTTTAGACTTTTTCACTGTTTAGTACTGCTTAAGACATTTTTATTGTAACTTGCTATAAATTTTTTCGACATAATTAATTTTAAAAAATTTAAAAATAAAGATATGTTCTTTTATCACAGACAGTGTAAAGAAATACGAAAAAAAGAAAAACCAAAAAAAGATAAAAGATAAAAAAGACAAAATTAATAAACTAAAGCTAAAAGTTAAAGTCCAATTGAGCAAAATTGTACCATTGCGGTCATCATCGTCAACTAATTAAAATTAGTTGGACGATGACTTCCCACTAATTGATGATATAATCGCGTCATTGGATGAGTGCTGTATCCCGCGCCGGTTCCTGAGCGGCGTACGTCCAAGACATGCATGTACGAGCAAGCGGCCAAGGAAGTGAAAGTTGGAATCGTACAAAAACCAGTGGGCCACCAACAGCGCGACGTCCGGCTCCCACGTTGAAAAGATCATGGGGTCCAAGAGGGAGCAGTCATGTCAATGATGTCATGACAATGTGGCATGTGATGAAAGACATAGGCCTTGGTGGATTTGGAGAACTAGCAGAATAAGCGCTGCGCACGTCGCGCTAGCTACCGTGTGGACCAAAGTAAAAGAGACGATAATTCGCAGGTAGTTTTATTAAAAAAAGCGAGGACACATGCGTAATTTCAGGGAAACCAAAGGTTTTTTTCGTAAAAAAGTAAGGACCTGTAAGGGCCTGGACGTAAGTAAATAAGGATCTATACGTAATTTTGGAAACCCGCGGGGCGCCATCCAAGTTTTAAAAAAAACACTAATTTTGGAAACCCGCGGGGCGCCATCCAAGTTTTTTTTTAAAACTTGCAGGGACCTTTTCGCGAGGAAAAATGACCTCTACGTAATTTCCGAAAAGCTCAGAGAAATGCCCTCCCCGGCCGTACCGAAATCCCCGCGCCACGCGCCGGCCGGGGCGCGGGCGCAGGCGACGTGGCCGAGCGGAGGGCGCGGCATTCCCCCGGTAATAAGAAGGGGAGTATTTGAACACGCATGCCTTGGTCCATGAAAACAACTTTTCGAGAAAAGAAACATATTTACACATGATCAAGAAAAAAAGTGATATAGTTCTAATTAATGGGGCTGCGGAAGTTTCTATAGTTTCATGTAAAGAGAAGAGTAGCAGCAATACTGACACAGCCACACTCACTCCAGTCCTCTGACAAGAAGGCAAGGCTCACTCAAACTGGCTTTGTACTAGATCCAAGGAAGAAGGTACCAAGATTGGGCCTCTGGCTCAAAAAAAAAGAGAGAGCTTCATCCACATGAGGGGTGTGAGTTCAGATCAGCGAGCTCCAAGACAAGGATGCATGATACGTGGAACTGTGGATGGATGGAAGGGCATTGCTAATGAAATTAATAATTCAAGACCTACGCAAAGAACTTACAAAAAAACTTAAGTGCTAACATGAACAAACCAATGGTACTGCAAGCCTTGTAGCGGCAGTACCGCAGTTCTTATTCTCCGGTCACTTTGATTTTGACCATTCATCGGTCGTCGACCTCACTAGTAGAAGTTCAGCTTGGTTCGAACACCTTGGTTTCGATCGCTCAATAGTCGTAGATCACTCTGGTCATATTCTGAACTATTATGATCACACACTAGTTTTCGACCACATTGTTTTCTGACCACACTCTAGGCATCGACTATGGAGGTGTCAACCATTCATTGGTCTTTGACCACATAGGTTACGATCACATTAGTCTTTGACCGTGTTAGTTTTTGACTACTCATTGGTCCTCGACCACGCTGGTGTCTTGACCGCACGTTGGTCATCGACCATGTCAGTCTTCGACAATGTTGGCTTTCAACAACATCGGTTTCAACTACATTGGTTACGACCACGCTGGTTTCGATCACGTTTGTTTCGGCCATGTTGGTTTCGATCACGTTAGTTACGACCACGTTGGTTTCGACCACGTTGGTTATGACCACGTTGGTTTCGACCACAGTGGCTTCCACTACTACAGAAGAGGCTATACTGGACGGCTACATCACAGACGGTTCATACGGAACCGTCTATGATTAAACTGTCACAGACGGTTTATACTGGCAACCGTCGGTGATATTTTCACAGACGATTATTAACACGAACGGTCTGTGATAAATGAGACATCACAGACGGTTCGTGTTACAAACCGTCTGTGAAAGTTCACAGACGGTTATTAACACGAACCGTCTGTGATGTCTAAAATTATCACAGCCGGTTTCTGTTAATAACCGTCTGTGATAATTTTAGACATCACAGACGGTTAGTAATACGAACCGTCTGTGGTATCGTTTAATCTACAGAATCTATAGAGACGAGAGTCAAATTCAAGGTAATTTTATTACAAAAGTGCAATAAAAAGACATTCCCAGATTTGAATCTTCTGGGCTTCATATGCTTCTTCGTCGACTTCTGGAGTTGGAGGATCAGCCGCTGTGTTCTCGAATGCCGTCAAGATTGCCCTTGCCTTCTCGACTTCCTCCTCAAGCATGGGCAAATGATCATTAGCATGTTCCATAATCTGAAACAGGATGTCAAGATGCGCTTCCGCATTATCGGCCCAATCTGCTTGATCGGCAAGTTTATCCAAGTGTGTCTGCAGTGCCGCAAGATCTTCCTCCGCTTTGCGCACATTGTAGAGAAGAACGAGGCTTAGGGTAGTTTCCCTATCCTGAGTGGCAATGAGACACCTCCGTCGACGGCGGATGATGAGGTCCAGCTGACGGATGGAAGCGAGTCGAGGAAGGAGAGCAGGGCGTGAGCGGAGGAGCTGCTCCAGACGTAAATTTTTGGCCGCCTGTGTAAGGTTGCGTCCGAACAACTCATGATGTATAGATGAGAGAAAGGAGATCAAAAGAATTTTAGATGTCATTATTGAGAAATCTGGTGATGAAGAAGATGATCAGGGAGAGCATAGTGTGTAGAAGGATTAGGGCGCGCATATATAAGCATTAACGCATGCAGACGCTTCGTATTTCAAACCATCTTTGCTATTATGATCAGGAAGAGCATAGTGTGTAGAAGAGCAGGATTAGGGCGCGCATATTTAAGCATTAACGCAGACGCTTCGTATTTCAAACCATCTCTGCTATTAATATCACAAACCGTTCATATTCTGATATTAATATCACAGACTGTTCGTCTGATTTAATATCACAGACCGTTATTAATATAAACCGTCTGTGATAACTGAAACATCACAGATGGCTCGTATTAAGAACCGTCTGTGATAACTAAAACATCACAGACGGCTCGTATTAAGAACCGTCTGTGATGTTTATTATCACACACGGTTCGCGTTAATAACCGTCTGTGATAATCACATATCACCAATAATTGGCGTGTGATAATCACGTGTCACCAATAATTGGCGTATACCCAGGATTTCGATCTCACCCATCCATTCTCTCCACATCGAATGGCAGGCATCAGTTCCTCCCTCTGCTCGGCCCTTATAAATAACGCCCCATCTACCTTTCCACCGGTACTAGTCACGCGTGAGTTCATCCACTGTGAGCATATATGGTTGTAAGTGTGGTAAGTGTGTCTTGTTCACCCGCACCGTCGTTCCATGAAGAGTTCACTAGCTTGTTATCCTGTAATAGATCTAAATGTGTTGTCGTGCTTGCCTCTGTAGTTTCATGTTCCTCGACGATCCCGACTACTGTCGAGATGTGATGTCCACTCCGACAATCCTTTTTTTCCTACAAAATTCAAGGCAATTTTAAAACAAAAGTTCAAAAAAAGACATTCCCAGATTCTTCGGTGAACAGCCGACTTCTTCGTTGAGCAACTATCCATCTGCTTCTTCCCACTTCTTTTCTTCATCTCTGGTCTCTGGGTCACGTACACCAGTAGCAATGATTCAGTTAGCTGAATCATCGCTATTGGCGTACGTGATCCAGAGACCAGAGATGAAGAAAAGAAGTGGGAAGAAGCAGATGGATAGTCGCTCAACGAAGAAGTCGGCTATGTCGGCTGCTCACCGAAGAATCTGGGAATGTCTTTTTTTTGCACTTTTTATCAAGTATCACAGGCGGTTTGTGGTATAAAACGTCTGTAAAGGTCTATCACAGACGGTTCTATTAACGAACCGTCTGTGATAAGCACAATCACAGACGGTTATTAACATGAACCGTCTGTGATAGTATGCATCAGAGACGGTTCGTGTAAATAACCGTCTGTGATAAGCAAATTTTACCAATAATTGGCGTATACCCAGGATTTCGATCTCACCCGTCCATTCTCTCCACATCGAATGGCTGGCACCAATTCCTCCCACGGCTCGGCCCTTATTAACAACTTCTCATCAACCTTTCCACCGGTACTAGTCACGCGTGAGTTCATCCCACTAGCTAGGTTCCCCTCCGCTGTGAGCTAGCGCCTCCGTCGCTGCACGGCGGGCGGCTAGACAACACACTCTTGCCGTAAGTGTCGTAAGGTTCATTCTTAGCTGTAATAGATCTGAATGTGTTGTTGTGCTTGCCTCTATATTAGCTGTGATTGTTGCAAAAGATACATGGACCATTTGGGTGGAAAGATGAACCGTTTCGTCAGGCGCATGACTGCCAATTCGAAGCATAGCATCCGAGGCACATCCAAGGCCTGCTGCTGTGTCTTGAGGTGGCATTCCTCAAGACACAGCAGCAGGCCTCGGATGTGCCTCGGATGCTATGCTATGCTTCAAATTGGCTGTCATGCGTACAGAGTGAACTATCACAGACGGTTTGTAATGTAAACCGTCTGTGAAGGACTATCACAGACGGTTATTTATGCGAACCGTCTATGATAGGCAACAATCACAGACGGTTATTAATTTGAACCGTCTGTGATATTGTTTGTATCACAGACGATTAATATTAATAACCGTCGGTGATAATTCACAGACGGTTATTAATACGAACCGTCCGTGATATATCATTTTCACAGACCGTTTGTGGTTGGAACCGTCTGTGGTATTCTGCGTAGTATTAATTACTTGACGTACTTGCTTGAAGGATGTCGACACCGATCTGTCTTCATTGCGATGCATCGGTGGAGCAAGGCGACCGGCTTTAGGGAGTTGGGGGTGAAAAAATATCACCGTCTTCTTAGTGATCTGATCAGAGGTTAGTATACTCAATTACTTAACATTCTTAGTGATATGATCAGAGATTAGTACTCAATTACTTAACATTCTTAGTGATCTGATCAGAGGTTAGTAGTAGGGGTAATAATCATTTTTGACACCCATTTGTCACTTGTGTAGCGTAGATGGACCGAAGCTGGATGTATATTGAGAACCGTGTGAGTGAAGAGTACATTACTGGCGTGTCTGCTTTTAGAAGGGCGGCCGAGCTGGATATGTTGAAGAAGGGGATGAAATATATGTATTGTCCATGTATTGATTGTGATAATCTCAAGATGTTTAGCAACTCAGCGCAGATTGAAACTCACTTGATTCGAAGGGGTTTCAGAAAAGGGTACAAATGTTGGACCAGTCACGGTGAAGAGAAGAGTACACAAGAAGGTAGTTATGACATAGTCGAGGGAGACAACGATATGCCAGTTGTGGACTGTTGTTTTGATCATGAGGATAGATCGTAGGATGACAATCTGGATCAGATGTTACGTGATGCAGAAGAGAACTATAGTGAGAAAGAGTTTGGTAAATTCGAGGGCTTGATGGAGGACTCGGAGAAACCTTTGTTCCCGGGCTGCAAACCGCAATACGCGATGTTGTCATCAGTTCTAGAACTGCTAAAATTGAAGGCAAGCAATGGTTGGTCCGACAAGAGTTTCACGGTATTATTAGGTCTCCTAGTGGACATGCTTCCAACGGGAAATGTGTTGCCGAGAACCACCTACCAAGCCAAGAAGATTCTTTGTCCATTAGGAATGGAAGTAGAAAGAATACATGCATGTCGGAATGATTGTATCATGTACCGTAAAGAGTATGCTAGCTTACATGTTTGTCCGGTGTGCAAAGCATCCCGATACAAGCGTAAAAATGACTCTGATGATGGGAAGGGCATCGAGGTGAAGCAAGGACCTCCTGCTAAGGTGATGTGGTATCTTCCTGTAATACCCCGTTTGAAGCGTTTATTTGCAAACCGCAAGGATGCAAGATTGACGCGTTGGCACTACGAGCAGCGTAAGAAAGACGGAATGATAAGACATGTTGCTGATTCTGCCCAGTGGAGGAACATCGATAGGATGTTTGTAGATTTCGGTGTGGAACCGAGAAATATAAGGTTTGGGTTGAGTACAGATGGAATGAATCCTTTTGGTAACATGAGCAGCCGACATAGCACCTGGTCCGTGACTCTGTGCATGTACAACCTTCCTCCTTGGCTGTGTATGAAGCGGAAATATATTTTGATGTCACAACTTATCCAAGGGCCGAAGCAACCTGACAACGATATCGATGTGTTCCTAGCCCCATTGGTGGAAGATCTTGCACTACAGTGGAATAAAGGGGTACATGTATGGGATGCGGACAAACGAGAGAACTTCACTCTACGCGCCATGTTGTTCTGCACCATTAATGATTTTCCTGCCCTTGGTAACCTGTCAGGGTTGAGTATAAAAGGAGCCAAAGCATGTCCGCACTGCTTAGATTATACCGAGAGTGTGTGGTTGAACAACTCGCGAAAAACTGTGTACATGCGTCACCGTAGGTTCCTTCCAAAGTATCACCCATACCGCAAGATGAAGAAACAATTTGACGGAAAAAAAAGGATGTCTCAGTACCAAGACCTTTTAGCGGGAAAGAGGTGTATGATATGGTCAAGGATATAAATGTTGTGTTTGGAAAGGGACGTAAATTGAGGAAGAACATGTGGAAAAAGAGGTCAATATTTTGGGACTTGCCTTATTGGGAGCACTTAGAAGTTCGCAATTGCATCGATGTCATGCACGTAGAGAAGAATGTATGTGATAGTTTGATTGGTCTCTTACTGAACATTCCTGATAAAACAAAGGATGGTGTTAACGCAAGGCGTGACTTGGTCGCTATGAACATCAGGACCGAGTTAGCACCGATAGAGACCGATAAAGGCCGGACGTACCTTCCCCCAGCATGCTACACTCTGTCTAAGTCCGAGAGAACTGAACTGTGCCAGTCCTTACATGGTGTGAAAGTTCCATCCGGTCACTCCATAAGCATGAAGAAACTTGTTTCCATGGAACATTTAAAATTAATTGGCATGAAGTCTCACGACTGTCATGTGCTAATGACACAAATGCTACCTGTTGCAATTAGAAGTATTTTGCCGAACAAGGTTCGAGTGACAATCATAAGGCTATGTTATTTCTTCAACGCAATTGCTCAGAAGGTCATTGATCCGGATGGACTAGATACTCTGCAAACCGAGGTGGTGACAACTCTATGTCATCTAGAGATGTATTTCCCTCCATCATTTTTTGATATCATGGTCCATCTCATTGTCTACCTTGTGAAAGAGATAAAAATATGCGGCCCCGTATTTCTACGTCATATGTACCCTTTCGAGAGGTACATGGGAATTCTGAAGTCCTATGTACGCAATCGATCTCGACCGGAGGGTAACATCATCGAAGGTTATACAACAGAAGACGTCATTGAATTCTGCATCGGCTACATGGCTCAGGTAGAGCCGATAGGTGTACCTCTATCTCGTCACGAGGGGAGGCTAGAGGGTATCGGGACTATCGGGAGGAAAGCAATAACTCCGGATCAAAATACGTATGCTCAAGCCCATTTCATGGTTTTACAACACATGACTGAAGTGACCCCATATATTGAAGAGCACAAGGACATGCTACGTTAGGAGAATGCAGGCCAGTCAGAAGTTTGGATCACGAGACAACACAATCGTCAGTTCAACGAATGGTTCAAGGCGCAATTGACTAGGAGGTCGTCAAGTGAAACACTAAAATGGTTGGCAAAATGGCCAAAATTTACAATTGTGACATGGCAAGGATACGACATTAATGGCTACATATTTTATACAACAGATCAAGATAGAAAGAGCACAGTGCAGAACTCAGGTGTCCACATAGATGCCTATGATGCGCACGGCAGTACCGCTGGCCCAAGCTCGTACTACGGGGTTGTAGAGGAGATTTGGGAGCTTGACTACGTAATTTTCAAAATTTCTTTATTTCGGTGCCGTTGGGTCCAACTCCCACGGGGTGTAAAGGTTGACAAGTACGGCGTCACTACTGTGGACCTCGAATGTGTAGGATACAAAGACGAACCTTTCGTACTCGCGAGGCAAGTTATTCAAGTATTTTATGTAACCGACCCGGCAAATAAGAAGCGTCATGTAGTTCTTCAGGGAAAAAGAAGGATTGTTGGGGTTGAGAATGTTGTGGATGAGGAAGAGTACAATCAATTTGATGATTTGCCTCCATTCGGAGACGGCATCAGGCTCGAGGAAGAACAAGGGGATGAAGCAAGCTATATGCGTGTCGATCATCGTGAAGGGCTTTATTTAAAATGATATAGCCAAAGTGTAATAAATGATATTGGTTATGCTTGTGTTTTTCATAAATGTATGTATGTTCCATTGTAATTGTAAAATGACTAAGGAACTAAGAAATAGTTATATTTATGGTTATGCTTGCGTTTTTCATAAATGTATCTATGTTCCATATTGTAATTGTAAAATGACATAGGAACCTAGCTAGCTGCGGATATTTATAGTGAACTATCACAGACGGTTTATGAAAAGAAACCGTCTGTGATAACACATCACAGACGGTTCTATCTATATAACCGTCTGTGATAATATGGATATCATAGACGGTTATATCTATAGAACCGTCTGTGATAATATGTATATCACAGACGGTTATATCGATAGAACCGTCTGTGATAATATGCATATCACAGACGGTTATATCTATAGAACCGTCTGTGATACCACTATCACAGATGGTTCGTTTAAGGAACCGTTTGTGATAGCTTATCTTTAAATACCCGCAGCTAGATCTGCAGAGTCCGCTCTTGCGCAGTCTCTTGTCTCCACTCTGCAGCACCCCTGCTAGCTAGGTTTTGGTCCCTCCCACCGCCGCTCCCTCCCGACACCGCCGCTCCCTCCCGCCGCCGCTCCCTCCCGACGCCCCTCTGACGCCGCTTCCTCCCGACACCGCTCCCTCCGAGCTTCACATGTATTTTATTTTATATGCTTCACATGTTATATGCTTCTCATGTTATATGCTTCACATGTTATATGCTTCATATGTTATATGCTTCACATATTATATGCTCATGTTATATGCTTCACATGTTATATGCTTCACATGTTATATGCTTCACATGTTGGAAGGCCCATATATAGCTCACTGCAGTTGGTTAATCGTTAGAACTTTGTCAAAGGGCATAAAGCAAGTGACACACTCCAGTGTATCTTGTTCAATGAACTTGATGCACTGGTTTGTGTCACTTGATTTATAGAACTTTGACAAGCTGGGACCATAACTCACTGCAGTTAGTTTTTTCTTAGAAGAGAGATGGCGTCCACACAGTCTTCGTCATCATCATCTGGGTCTCACGCTCCCAAGATTGCGAAAACTAAACGTGGCCGAGGAGTATCGAAAAGGCCAGAGGGCCGAATGACTATCACGGTGGTCCCTCCGAATGGGATCCCTCTGGAACCGAAGAAAGCAGCGTCATCATTTCGGAGTACCTGCAGGATAATTGGAAGGCAACGGGTCCCTATCACCATAGCAAGCTGGAAAGATTTGACAAAGGATCACAAAAATCAGCTATGGGAGGAAATTACAAATTCGTTCGAGATCCCGGCAGAAGTGCAGAGACTCGTGCAACGGCAGGCGCTCCTCGCGATGGAAAAAGCATGGAAGAATTTTAAGAGCACTCTTGTGACGAAGTACGTGTCCGAGGATGTCACGCCCTTCACGAAGTATCCTTTCGTGTCGCCGGAAACATGGGAGGCCTTTGTGCAGATGAAGACGACGACCGAATTTGAACAACAAAGTGCGACGCACAAGGCTCTCCAGGCACAAAACACGCACCCTCACAGACTTGGCACTGCTGGGTACGCGGGTAAAATCCCGCAATGGAGGATGCAGGATGAGGTCGCAATCCGATCGGAGGCCTCTCCGCCATTTGCCGGGATCGCAAACGAACGCGCTCGAAACTGGTTAAGAGCGAGGTCATCAACCACATCTTCGGATGTCTCTTTCAAAAACCCCGCATATGAGGAAGTGTCCCAACGCCTGGTAAAATATGTTAAACAACATAGTTATTAACACCTCTTGAACTTCATGGGTTCAAAAATAACATGATTAATTGCCTCTTGCAGCAATCATTGACTACCGAATCTTCTCGTGACTCCTTTGAAGAATATAGGGAGATAGATTTACTATCACAGGCCTTGGGAAACAAGGAGCACCTAGGTCGCACACGAGACATGGGGGTTTATGTACCTTGGAGGCACGGATTTCTAGATTACTCCGAGACATATAGGAGTAGGAAGAGATCCAAGGCGTACCGCAGCGAACAAATAAAATAGGAGCTTCGTGCTCAACTTGAGGAACAACTATCTACCTCACTTCAAGAGCAGACTGCCTCACTTCGAGGAGAGATAGATTCGTTGCAGGAAGAACTGAGACAAGTCCGCAACCAATCGCAACCCACTCCTAGTACTGCGGTACCCAGTCCCCCTCAACGTCGCAGTAGCTGCGCGTCCACACCAATTTCTGAACATAGTGACGTCCACTTACGTATTGATGACATTCAGGTAATGTACCTCTTTAGAATGGTACATAGATCTCTCTGGTGGACGTCTTAACTCATCTTGTATCGTTATGTAGGAGCCTATGCCTTGCAGCCTCAAAGTCAGGCTTGTTGGCTCTATTCCCGTTGACGCCGGGCGCGGCATGGTGTATCCATTGCTGCCAGGGACGCTGGTGCACGGTGTACAAGTAGACACCGGTTTCATAAAGGTCTAGGTGGACATGAGTAATGATATTTTTAAGTCCGTCCCTCTTGAGAAGCCCCCAAACGAAGAGATTAAGACATTAGGGGATGCCGTCCACACATTCATTCAGTGGCCCAAGAGGGACATCGTCCTCGACATGTCTGTGCCACAATCTTCACATCCAGTGGCCCAAGAGGGACGTCGCCCTGGACCTGGTACATCGGCTCCGGTGGCTCCACCTCCACCTCCAAATCCAGTAAAGTCTGTTGCATCGGCTCCCGCCGAGACGCCACCGAGAACATATCATAAGCGAGGCTCCAAGGCCTCCAAGGCTCATGCGACGAAAATTAAGCCGCGTCCCGTGCCATGGAAGTTTATTTTAGGAGTGTCGTTGGTGCCCGAGTCACAATTATGCCAGATTGGTATGATTTAAAATACATTGCATGCCTGGTACATGGAGAAGTCCAACATGAAGCCAAACCGGCAGAGTGCATTCACTCTGAAATATAACGAGACGCATTTCCTCCACGACTCGGGCTACATCGTCGTGACATTCGAAGATTTATTCTTACTATTCAATCTCGACGAACTCGACGCCTCACTTCTACGATGCTGGACACTGTAAGTGTACTGTACAATGAAGTTCTACATTCACGTTATACAGATAAATGTCATTACTCTTTCTTTATGTATAGATACATGATCCAAGAAGTCCGGCGATTGCGACGACCGGGGGGTTTCCTCGACCCTCACTTGGTCTCCGAGCAATCTATCAATGAAGATGCATCCTTCGTGCAAGGTTACATAACGAGGGGATTGATTGCTCACACCGACAAGGAGTACGTCATGGTACCCTTCAACCAAGGGTAAGTGTTTCACTAGTTGCCACATATGTTTCATTTGTACTTTACATGCAGCATGAACTTAGGATTAATCACTATGACGACACACATGACTAGGCATCACTGGATTTTGCTTGTGATTGTACCAAAGTAGAGCAAGGTAATATACCTTGATTCCCTCCTTAGGAGTAACCACGACTTCAGTCGTGTGCAAGAAGTACTTAACAGATAAACTCATTTCCTCCATACATAAATCTATTGTAATATTTCTCTTGTTTGCCACGGCCGAGGCTAAGTTTTTTGAATCATGTAGGGCGTTTGCCGATTATGTTGCCCAAGGAGGAACACACGACAAAAAATCCAGTGACACGCTACGACACAACACGCGATTTCCGGTACCCGCTACAACACAACAATCCTATATCATACTTTGTTATAATGCCTCTAGAATTGACAATACCGATGTATGTAATTCTATTTTTGCAGTGCCACCAGCAGCTACAGGGCAACGTATGTGGATTCTACGTTTGCTGCCATATGAAGGAAATCATGGGTACTAAGATCAATGATCCAGAGGTTTGTCAGGTCCTTCCAATTATTATTACTTTCTGATTATATATATGTATTTATATTACACACACATGCTAATTAATGACTTAACATTGCTCCTAGCGACAGCGGGTGCACTTCGACGAAAGTGCATATGATCTTGACAATCTCGTCGACATTCGTGCAATCATCTCCGAATTCTTGCTAGCAGAGGTCATAAATAAGAGGGGAGAGTTCCACACCGGCAATGGTGATAATTAGATGTTGAAACATTGGATTCAACTGTACAAATCAAACAATTCCTTCAATTGAATTCATTTGTCAGATTTTGTGTAACGATTTTCATTCTATATATGTATGTGATCTGCTGGCCGTTTGTTACATTCATCTGTGTACGAATTTTGTTGTAATTTACTATGAGTTGCAATTAACTTATATCTGTCATTTATCTGTAATCTGCTTGCTTGCTTTCAGAGGGCATGGCTAGCATATCCTGAGGCTAGCCAAAAAACAGCAAATAAAATGGATGATGCACTTGGTATCACAGACGGTTCGTTGTTAAAAACCGTCTGTGATACAATATCACAGACGGTTTCAAAGAGTGTCGTCTGTGGTGTGAATGATATCACAGACGGCCTTTACTACTAACCGTCTGTGATATACACAATATCACAGACGGTTAGTACTAAAAACCGTCTGTGATATTGTGTATATCACAGACGGTCTTTATTATTAACCGTCTGTGATAGTCTCGTATCACAGACGATTGTAATGTGAGTTATCACAGACGGCTCGGGAACCGTCTGTGATAACCACCAACTATCACTGACACCTAAACACTGACGGTTCAGGAACCGTCTATGATAGGGCTGTCTGTAGCAGTGTTCGACCAGTGACAAATGCAATGACTAGGTAGTCGTCTTCGTTGGCGGCGCCGGACGGCGTCTCGCATACGATTGACCATCCTACGAAAGGTGTTCGGCCAATTACGTCCCCGCAGACCTAGCATGGCAGCGGTAGCCTGTCTGACATCCGAGATAGTGGCGATGGCGGGCATGCCATTTTGATCGTCGGTATAAGGGTTCACGAGCTGCACATTGTAGTGATCGTCGATGGTGGCGAGCCTATTGGAGTTGAATGCTCAACTCCTATCTCTAAATCTCTACCACAGTGATGCATACATGCATATGAGACAAACGCACACGTACAGGAGTTGATGGACTCACTCTAAACAACTCATTTTACTTCAATTGATGGGGACAACTATTTATACAACATAAGGTTATGTATAATGGTATAGACAGTCGATGTCTATTATACCTTTTTATGTCATCTATAGATAATACTAAAGACACATCCTATAATGAGTTAATTGTAAATCATCTATAATGGTTTGTCTGTAAAATGTAGACAACATTGATACAATGGCACAAAATCAATGTATAACAGGCTATTTATAGAAAACATTGATATAATGGCACAAAAACCGTCTATAGCAGACTATTTGCTTGCATTTCGATCGTCTATAGAATTATAGTCGACCTCCTTCTCTCTTTTTTTTTTCTTTCATCCACCTCAGCAAAATTTTTATATGGCACCTTTTATTGACAGTTTATGTCACTCTATTATACATGCACTGTCCTACATGCATGCAAGTTGACCACTTCTTCACAAACTAACTTGCATGTTGGACTCTTCTCTCACCCCTAATCACCGCCTCCTAGCATGCAAATCCACATCACATGACTGGCTCCTCACCATGCACTTGCTCGTTGCATTTCTGTTGGACCCAGATTTAGCCAATTCAGAATCCTCTACAAAACCACTTCATCATTCTCTGAATTAGTAGATAATACTCACAGATACATTGTTGACTCATTTCATTCAGAACTTAAACTGAATCATACATTAAAGTTACAACTTCAAAGTTTAAATAGACTGCATCGGGTCAAGTTTACAATAAAGCTGACTAGACCATAAGGTACACTACATAAAATTTGCGGAAGCGGTAGCCGAAGAAACTAGGGGATAGCGCATCTCACCACAGGCAAGCGACTAGGAAAATTTGTGCACGACAGATATTTACCAAGGATCTGGAGAATATTGGTGCACGTAAACACCAAGCTAGATTGGGAGGATCTAATCTATTAGATACTAAACTGAGCTCCACCATCATCATCACCATCAGCTTCTTGATCGTCATAGTGGGCGTACTACCCTTGATCCACAGGTTTTGGAGATTTTTATGAGCTAGTGTGAGCACAAATAGTAGTGCTCTACAAGCCAACATACAAAATATAATATTTATACATGCAAGGCTTAACAAAGATGGCTCATGTCCTTTTATTTGCTAAAAGCAATATTTGTAAATTACTGATCATTAGAAAGTCTTATGACTTAGCATTTTAACCAAACCATTTGTAGTAAACAGAGTAAAAGTGTGCAATATTAATAACGATACAGGTTCTATCCACCTGTTACATGGTTTCATCCACCATATGCTAGTTTTTTTATTACTAGGGTTATATCCACCCAGGGGTAACCAAATTCAGCATTACATCCAGCCGACGAGTTTTCATCCCACCCACAAAGTGTTTTTGAAATAGAAACAAACTCGAGTAATTTTCCAAGCCTGCCTTAACCATGGGCATGGCTGTTCGAACAGTTTATACTCTGCAGAGACTGTACACTTTACCCATAAGAGATAATCCGCTTGATATGTTTTACGCATTTCCTTGGATGTGTGAATCAAGTAGATCATCACAAAGCCTTTACCATGCATCCCCAATATAAGTTACACTTACTAAGGTTTCACCTAAGGATGGTTAGGTCCACCACACCCAGATCCCCTCTTGCGTCCTAGGGTGACTTACACTAGCAACACGACCCATGTCTACGACGGTTTAAAACCAGCGACATGACTCATGGGTCACTCTAGTGGTGCAACTCACACTGATGAATACAAATTATTTAGCTATGTCGTATTTATTATAGACTTATGGTTGTACTATTTTACATTAAAAGGTCGTCACAGAATTAAGTCCTTCGAAATTATCAAGGTGGTACATGCCAAATGCCACAATTTTCCCATACTACATCCGCACCAACCATCATATTATCCGTGCAGATATGATTCAATTGTCAAATGATGCCATAATGATATTATAATGTCAGGTAGGCAGGTATCTAACTAAAGTTTAACATACACTTGCATAACGAATAGCAACATGTAATTTGATAATTTAAATAAACATAAATTTACTTAAAATATAGGTCCAATATAGGTCCAACATCTTGAGCTTGATAGAATTGTGGCTCCTCGGTACCTTCATACTTTACTTAGGGATCACAACGAAAATTGTGCACACACAAGAGAGCGAAACATATAAATTTAAATAAAATTTAAATGAGCTCTAAATTAAACAAAACTAGTGCTATTAGATAAATCTTGAATTTGAAAAAATTTTAAAATAAATTTCATTCAATTTGAAACTAAAATGAGTAAGAATGTCATTTGAAATTTGAAACAAAAATAAATCAAGAAAAAAGAAAGAGGGGAGAGGTTACTCGAGGTCTATGATTTTTATTTTATTTTGGAATCAAGTTTCTACTGAAAAACTTTACCGAGACTAACAGCTGGATCGCACATGATTTTCTTTTAAAATTGAAATAACTTTTTAATGAAAAAGGGGCTTGAGTTCGACATGTGGGGCCAGGGGATTTTAATTTCTAAAGGAAATAAAATTCTAAAGAAAAAGAATCTAGAGGCTGACATGCGAGACCGCTATTGTGCACACAGTGCAGGAGGCCCACACGTGAGTGGCTTAAATCCTTGAATTTGTGTTTAAAAGGTTTTAATCAAGGGTGGGCCCATCAGTCAGAGACACATTACTTTAAATCGTGATCGGGCCCACCATCCAGTGACAGGTTAATCTGGATTAATGAATGTCATTAGCGCTAAACAAAAGTTTAATCAATCTAGCACGCCCTACAGTGCGTCTTCTTCCTCCCGACCTTGGAGCGGTTCACCGCCGACGGTGAGGACCTCGGTAGCCGGAGGCATGGCCACAAATGGGTCCGTTGCCTTGGTCTGCTCCTCTAGGCAAGGTCTAGTGTCCCAAGTTGGAGGCTTGGGCGACCGGCGGCGAACCCATGCGACGGAGGAACAGGGAGCTCGGTACAGTGGCGCTACAAGGTATTAGAGTCCAATTCAAAGTGAGGGGAGCATCTAAGGGTGGAGATGGGTTCAACGCAGGCGAAGGCAAAATTCAGGTGTGAGGCGGATGGTCTGGCGATGACGACCCGGTTGGCGGTGAGGGGAGCAACGTGGAGGGCTTGACGGAGGGGACAGAGGAGCTTGACGGTGGTCGGGGCGGCTTTAGGACCGTCGGGCGAAGCTTCACATGCGCGCAATTGAATAATAGTGCAACGGAGCTCGGAAATTGCTTCGGCGGTGGAACAGCCGGAGATAAGGATGAATGAGGGCTTGGGGTCTCTCTGGCTCAATCGCTTGAAAGGGGAGGTTCGTGGTGGTGCAGGGAGCACGTCGCAGGGAGCTTGGTGGTTGCTGGTGCCGACGTGCCGTGATGACCTGAGGCGGCCATGGCAGTGATTCGGCGGAGCACCGAGGCAGGCGTGCAAGGGAGTGGCGCGAGGGCCTCGGGCGAATACCCAGCACGTGAAGCAAGAATTTTTTGTACGGATAATCCGTTTTTTATTCGAAAATACATAAATATACCCGCGACAACATTTTTTACAAAAATAATCTCCAGTCGCCACCCCATTGGGCGACTTCTGCCTTTCGCCCAACCGGGAGGCGACATTTAGGGAATCTGTGTACCGTTGGGCGACTTCTTCAATCGCTTTACGGTTGAGCGAGTGCAATTGCAGTCGCCCAACGGTTGAGCGACTGCAATTGCAGTCGCCCAACCGCAGGGCGACTGCAATTATGCCGCCCATTACCCCCGGGCACATTCCCCTCGTTCTGCGCAGAAATCGTTATTCCCTCATTCTGCCCAGAGAGAAGAGAGGAGGAAGAGGAAGAAAAGAAGAGGAGAAGAGAGGGAGGAGAGGAGGAGAGAAGAGAAGGAGAGGAGGTGAGGGAGGAAGAAGAAGTCGAAGCTATTCCATCGATTTGGATCCAGGTATTTTTTGTAATTATGTTGTATTTACAGTCTTCAACTCCCATGTTATTTGACATGTCGTAAATTTCAATCATACATCTAGGCATACATCATTAATGGCCAGTACTACATTGAGAGTGTATTATGGTGTTGGAATGATTCGTGAAGGTCCGACTGGTGTGGATTTGAGCGATTTTCCGCAAGTCACTCTCGTACTTCCGGATGACGAGAATGCTCGAATGACAGATGTGCAGCATTGGCTGACCCAGAGTTTTTCATTGGACCCCGAGGTGTGCAGCGTCGTTGTGCAAGGGCTTTGGAGCCGGTCTTCCACTGACATCAGATGGGAGTTGAAGACATTGGTGCGCTCTGCTTCGTGGAAGGGCTTTGTGCAAGGGTGCCGGCGCCGTGGATACGAGTGTGTCCTGCTTGTGCAACCGTGCTCACTACAAGCAGCTGCGCAAGCTCGTGCGTCCGCCTATGCTTCGGGAGGTGCTAGCACCTCGGGCGGGCCGCACGTCGGTGGAGCTGATGAAGTTGCTCGTGATGAAGGCGATGCGGTACACGGAGGAGAGTTAAGGCCGTCAAGCTATAGAGAGGGAACTGGGCAAGCCGATGCGGTACATGGAGGAGAGTTACAGCTGTCAAGCTATAGAGAGGGAACTGGGCAAGCTGATGAAGGAGAGCATAATGAGTATATCGTGCATCAGATGGAATCTGATGACCAGAGGGCATGGGATGAAGAGCAAGCTGTAGAGGACGACGAGGAGGACAGTTCCGATGATGAAGAAGTTCCTATCCCCGAAGAATGGAACCAGTATAATGCGGAGGGTGTTTCCGCACATGATGAGCATGAATCGCCATGGGAGTATCATCAAACAGAGGTTCGGGTGCATGCTATGTTTGCTGACAAGGAAGCGCTGCAGGATGCCATCAAACTTTGGGCCCTTTCAATGCAACGGACATTTCGCGTCGTCAAATCAAGCCAGGAGCAGTACACTGTGAAGTGCGAGCAGACTGGTTGTCCTTTTAGGGTGCACGCACGTAGACCCAAGTATGAGACTCACTGGATTGTGTCCAAGGTGGAGCCGCACTCCTGCATTCTAAACACAGTCTTGGCGAGGCATCGTAACCTTACGTCCGGATTTATAGCCAATTTGATGTATGAGGAGATAGTGGAGAAGAAAGATGTTGCGGCCACACATATTATGCTAGCTATTGAGAATAAATTCAAGTATAAGATTAGCTACGCGAAGGCGTGGCGTGCCAAGCAAAAGGCGTTGGAAAAACGTTTTGGCACTTTCGAAGCGGCGTACGATAACCTTCCTCGTATGCTTAAGGTGTTGCAGCAAAGGAACCCGGGCACGTACATCGCGGTGCACGACAAGCCGTCCATAAGTCCACCGGGATTTGCAGTGTTGCAGAGAGCATTCTTTGCATTTGGTGCTAGCATTGAAGCATTCAGGCACATGCTGTCAGTTATCTCAATAGATGGGACCTTCTTGACAGGCAAATACAAAGGGCAGCTCCTGACGGCCATAGGCGTTGACGGTAACAATCAAATATTGCCGCTGGTCATTGCATTTGTGGAGAGTGAGAATTATGAGAGCTGGCTGTGGTTTCTCAGACATGTGAGGGGTGGAGTTGTAGGCACCCGTCCTGGTG
The DNA here is from genome assembly GCA_017311315.1 of Dendrocalamus latiflorus. Lineage (NCBI taxonomy): Eukaryota > Viridiplantae > Streptophyta > Magnoliopsida > Poales > Poaceae > Dendrocalamus > Dendrocalamus latiflorus. Next base: position 16,615,144 of record CM029664.1, on the reverse strand, counting down.
TGTGCATAATCCATGATCGCCACGCCGGTATTATGAAGGCGATACGAAAACTTCAAGAAGACCCTGAGGAGACCTTTTTTTGGCCGGACATGAGAAACGGTGGTGCAGTCGTCACTTAGGGGCAAATTTTTTCAAGCAATTCCCGAAACAATCTTTGATGAAGCTATTCAAGAGGCTGGCTAGGCAGAACCAGCAGAGAAAATTTGATGCTTTATGGGGGTTGTTGGATGAGCACACCAGGAAGAACGTCGACGAGAGGAGCAAGGGGCCGGTCACTCCTGGGGAGGCACAACCGCAATGCTTGCCAGCAATCGATGAGTCTAACCCAAGTGGTTCAAGAAGGAGGAGCGCGCGAAACATCAAGTGCTTCTCGCAGTGGATCGAGGGGGAACCATTGGAGAAGTGGTCGCTGTTGCACGACACGGATGGCGCAAGGTACGGAATAATGACAACTAACCTTGCCGAGGTGTACAATTGGGTTCTCAGAGGTCTCCGTTCTCAGCCCCTTGTCGCCATCTTGGAAGGTGTTCTTCACAGCACAATCCGCTACTTCAGGGAGAGGCACGCGAGTGCCTCGCTTCATGCGGCCAATCCCGGAGCCCTGTATTCGTCAAAAATTACTGCGTACATGGAGACGAAGGCACAGAAGGGTCAATTGCACACAGTGCATGTCATGGGCAACAGGGAGCATCGTTTCGAGGTGATACTCCGTGACAGAGCCGGATTTGGGACATCTCGTTCACTTATTACTCACGAGGTATGTCTTCGAGATCATGCAAACGAACCTAGCTGCACATGCAACAAGCTTAAGTTGTTACACAGGCCATGCTCTCATGTCCTCGCTGCATGCGCAACGGTGGGCATGGATCCTTCCAACTTCATGTCCGAGTACTTTTTCAAGGAGAGAATACTGCAAGCTTGGTGTGGGGAGCTCCGGGGGTTCAGGGCGGTGGGAAACTTCACCACTTTGGACATTTCAGCGAGGACTTGGGTTCCGGATATTAACATGCTGAAGGGTGGGAAGGGTCGGCGACAGAGCCGACGTATTAGAAACGACATGGACGAATCACAAGCTGGAACCTCTGGTGCACGTTGTGGGCGATGCGGTCAGGAGGGGCACACAGCTAGACGATGCAATGCATTTCCAGATCAGTAGTTGGTGTTGTAATGCATGCTATAATTCATGTACCATTTGTAAACCTTGTATGTTACATCCGTTTTCTGTAATGAACTTATTTCGTTGAACGTACTGTTTCCCTTTTAAGTATTGCAATTTATTGGTGCCTACGAATCCACTTTTATTACGAAACTACAGGCTCTAAAGTGCCTACATAGAGTCATTTATTGCGAGATGACAAAAGAGGGCTTACAACACGAAACAACACATACATTGCACATGCAGGATCTATGGAAAGTACTACACCCAACAATTTTACTTAACACAACAGTCCTACCGCCACAGCATCAACACATCAACAAATACATGAAATAAAATACGACACAACCATAACCCTCGTTACCTACATGCCAAACGAGCCTCGTGGCACCCACATGGAGAATTGCTGGGGGGCCGCCTCGGACGTGGCTGGCCGTCGTGGGAGTGGCATGCACATATGCAGCTCGGGTTCGCGCAGCAACATGTGGGATCGTAAGAGCTTCCTATATTCACGACCTCCTCGTTGCCCCTCTCGCGTTGCATCTGTTCGCGGAGGTCGTTGTTCTCCTCAGTGAGACTCTCCATTCGGTACTCCAAGTCCCATATTCGAGCCCACAATGTATCCACATAACGATCAACATATCGTTCATGAGGAGGGTCGATCCAGCGGGAGAAGTCGCATTTTGCCATCTGCAAAAAAAAGGACGGTAAACTTTGAGGGTCCATAAGCAATAACAAATGTAATATTACTAATTTGTACCCCGGAGCGTGAGCATCGGAAGAAACGTCGCCCGCCATCGTTCGGGGAATCCAAGATCTGGACGACCGCGTACTCATTGTGTCTGCATTTCGGCCACGCTGGTTGAGCACGCCGACTTGATATCAATCGGTACTGTGGACCGAACATATCCCTCCTTTCTAAGGGAATGTCGTCCTTCGGTGACCCAAATCCCACTGGCCCCTCGGCTTCCGACATGGTATATTTCACCACGAAAGAGATGGTTCTTCTTTGTTCGATTTACAATGTCATGGGACCCCAACCGTGCTACTTATAGCAACACGGAGGGACATTTATTGCTACACTAGCCTCTGAAAAGCCTACATAGACTAGTCTCTGAAAAGCCTACATAGACTGGCTTCTGAAAAGCCTACATAGACTGGCCTCTGAAAAGCCTACATAGACTAGCCTCTGAAAAGCCTACATAGACTGGCCTCTGAAAAGCCTACATAGACTGACCTCTGAAAAGCCTACATAGACTGACCTCTGAAAAGCCTAGCCTACATAGACTGGCCTCTGAAAAGCCTAGCCTACATAGACTGGCCTCTGAAAAGCCTACATAGACTGGCCTCTGAAAAGCCTACATAGACTGGCCTCTGAAAAGCCTAGCCTACATAGACTGGCCTCTGAAAAGCCTAGTCTACATAAACTGGCATCTGAAAAGCCTACGGAGGGACATTTATTGCTACACTGGCATCTGAAAAGCCTGAAAAAGCGAAAAGATTCATATGTACTCTCCATGGACTATGCCCACTGCACCAGTTCACCTGCCTACATAAAGGCATCACATGTATTACATACCACAACACAACTCCTCCTCAAGCCATCACAATACTACTACACAACAATGTCTTCCTGGAGGTCCGACCCTTTTCGAGTGCCGGAGTGGCATGAGCGTCCGAAGTGCCATTGCGGTTTTAGGATGATGCTGTGCGTCTGGACGGATCCACTACCACGAGCCAATTACGGCCGTAGGTACTTCAAATGTCCAGACCTGGATGACGACTTCGTGGTAACGACGACAACTAAATCCTTTGTTTCTCGTTATTGTTCTTCAACTTTATCCATGACATCTACCACGACACACATAGCCTTGCAAGTTCATCGAATGGGTGGATCGGGTGCCGCCGGCATGGCCACGGAACCCTCGCGAGGTGGAAAACAAAGGACAATACCTTGTCAAGATGGATCAGGCTCGCGAGGTGGAACGACAAATGCGGCATGAGCAAGAGCGTCGCGTGAGGGTGGACCAAATCCGTCTTAAGGGCAAGGAGGATGAGCTGCAAAGGAGGCGGGAGAAGTTAGGTCTGCGTGAAGCAGCCATCAAGCGTCAGGAGGAAGAGCTTCAAGCTCGTGAGGCAGCTCTCAAGACCAAGAGTGACAGGAAGAAGGATGCAGCGGAGCCATCTTCAGGGCGCGACAAAAAGGGCAAACAACCACGCTACACCCAGTAGACAAAATGTAATATTTCCTAAGGCATGTTACGACTAGCGGTGGAGTTCTGAACATTACAACTACAGAGTTCCACACATGCCACTGGTCACATCACTTACCACTTTATGTATCAACCGTTCTACGGTCAATCGTGCCTAATAAAATTTACCAAATTTTTTTTTGCATCTACAACTTACATTGAACATAAACTTCTATTACAAATTTATCTGATTTTTACGCAGTTTATAACTACAAAATTGACAAAACATACAAAATTCACGCGGATTGCAAACCCTTAAAACATACCAATGTATATATCAAACGTTCTACAGTCAATTGTACTTAAAAAAATTCTTCAAAATTTTAAATGCACCTACAACATACAATAAACATAAACTTTTATTACAACTATACCATATTTTTTTCCAGTTTAAAACTACAAAATTGATAAAACTCTAAAAATTTACGGGGACTGAGTAAAGTCGCCCATCCATTGGGCGACTGCAATTGCAGTCGCTCAACCGTTGGGCGACTGCAATTGAAGTCGCTCAACCGTAAAGCGATTGAAGAAGTCGCCCAACGGTACACAGATTCCCTAAATGTCGCCTCCCGGTTGGGCGAAAGGCAGCAGTCGCCCAATGTGGTGGCGACTGGAGATTATTTTTGTAAAAAATGTTGTCGCGGGTATATTTATGTATTTTCGAATAAAAAACGGATTATCCGTACAAAAAATTCCGTGAAGCAAGGCGCTAAGGCCCAGCGTGGGAAGAGGGATGGGATGGCTCGGGCGTGACGTTGCATCGGGGAAGAGAAAGGCGGAGGGAGAGAAAAGGCTGCGCCGGCGAATGGGGGATGGCGCAGGCCTGAGACGAGGCGCCACAGGGGACGGAGCGACGCAGGGAAGGCCAGGAATTCCGGAACGGCGGCGAACGCGAGTGGCGCAGCGGCTTGGGCGACGCGGCGCGATGCACGCTGGCACGGGTGCGCATGGTGAGGTGGGCCGTCGCGGTCCATTCCCGGTAGGGCCAAGGGTCGAATGGGCTGGGCCCAAGAGGGAAAAAGGCCGGGATGGGTAGGGCCAAGTCCAAGGATAAAATGGATGCTGAAATTTTTTGGTAGAATTCGAATTTCGGCTGAAATTGTTCAAATGGTTTTGAATTGAATTTTGGTTTGAAGAATTTCTAAACAAGCCTCAAAGTTTCTCAAAGTGGGATATTACAATTCACGTGCAACGTTGCTAGGTATTTGGTTGGGCCAACTTAGTGCACCAAACACTATTACAGAAAAGCTTATCATAGACAATTCAGAAACATCACCGCATATTGTTTTCTGAACCGTTTGTGCTTGTGGGTTAGTAATACCCTAAGGGCATTACAGACGGTTGTTACTATGAACCGTATGTGATAGTCTATTATCACAAACGGTTTTAATTACGAATCGTCTGTGATTGCGTTCTCGCGATATCATAAATAAGCTTCATTCAATTCATTAACATTTTTTAATTGTGCTATAAAATAGTACAATCAAAGAATGCAGATGAACCAAACCAAGCCTATTTATGATTAGCATGGTCGTAAGCCATGGTATTATGCCGTGGTCGTATGCACCAAGTCTGTTAGCAGCCAGGTGCGCCACATTAGTAAATTCTATAATAAAATATGAATTTCAATAAGGGTCGAAACCTAGCCATCCATCAATCATCATAATAACTAATCATCAAAGAAGAGAGGGGAGGGGTGGGTGATATATCACCGGCATTGAAGGAGAGGTCGCGGCGGCGGCGACACCGTTGTGTCACAACAGTGACACTACACAAGGCACGCTTCTGACAAAAGTACCTTGTACAATGAATTGTGGTGTCACAACCGGAGAAGGAGGAGTTCAGGGAAGTAGTCGCCCGAACTTTCTATTTTTAAGGGAAAATTTGGTGGGAAGTGGAGAAGTGAGAAGAGAGAAGAGAAGATGAGGAGAAGAGGATTGGAGGAGTGGAGGAGAAGTGAGAAGAGGAGATGAGGAGAAAAACAGTCGAACCTTCTATTTTTAAGAGCAAATCCAGCGAGATGAGCAAGAAATTCAAATTCAGCAAGAACAGATAAGTTGAAATATTATCATAGACGGTTCTTAGTAAAGAATCATCTGTGATAAGTAAATCGTCACAGACGGTTTTTATTTCGAACTGTCTGTCATACATTAGAAATGGTTTAAAACAAAAACCATCTGTGATAAGTACAGACATCATAGACGGTTTTTGTTTTGAACCATCTGTGATGCATCATAGACGGTTCAGAATAAAAACCATCTGTGATAAGTAGGTCATCACAGACTGTTATTTTCATCGTGGTGAACTTAGACGGTCCATCTTGTAAAACCGTCCGTGATGACTTTATCATTGATGGTTTGTATTGAACTATTTGTGATGAGGCGTCCAGGATAACCCTTTTGTAGTAGTGAATGATTTTGCCTCACACACTTGTTTTCTTACCTCTGGTGGGTTCTAGTGGAGGTTGTTGCAAGTGAACTCCTTGAAACTTATGCTTGTACTTTTGATAAATTTTAGACAATTATGAATAAACAATTGTAAAATAGTTAGAATAATCTATCCCTATAGCCTCATGTATAATTGAAAGAACATTGGCGAATTCTACAATTTTAGCTCTTAGATGTAGAATAAATACAAATTCGTATAAGTACGGAATCTCATTATAATACTTCAAATATTTAGTTTTCAAAGCACAGCCTCTCATAACACTGGGTCATTTTCATTAGCTTTCAAGTGAACGGCAATTGCAAGAATATGATGCACAATTACAAGAGATATTGGATAGTACACTTTGGATAGTGCCTATAGTAACGAGCCACGGGCTAGCCCATTAGGCACGGCCTATTCGGACACCACTTCCATTTATATTACATTTGGTTCTGGTTTCTGTTTAGAGAAGTCAGAAAATAATATGAACATCCAACTTCTCGAAACTGTTTTCTCACTCTTCTACTTCCGTCTTGTTTTGGGATAAGACAGAGAGTTACGGGTGCATCATATATCGTACTCTTTTCGCTTCCGTCTCACGCACGCATCTCTCCCTTACAGATAATACTATTTATTTTTAACAAAAAATTATCAATCATAGCAAAAAAACTATTAGCCGCAGTATAAACATCCTATGCCCCCTCAAGCATAGATTTGGGATTTCAGTTCTACCATCCTAGAAATTTGGACACTGTTGGACCCCTAAACAATTCAATTTCCATTTTTGGCCCCCTTCTGAAATAAATTCCAAATCTATACCCCTCCTCACCGCGCGTCTCTCCGCTGCCGCCACGTCGCCCGGTCGTGCGGTCGGGGACCGCACGACCGCCCTGGCGCGGCGCTGGAGCGCGCGACTCCCCGCCCAGCGCGCGACCGCTCGCGTGACCGCGTGTCCCCCTCGCCCGAGCGCGCGTCCCGCCCCGCCGAGCGCGCGTCCCCGGTCCCGCGGTCGCACGAGCGCGCGTTTGCTCCCCCGACCGCACGTCCCCGACTGCAATACTCGTGAATATTTGTATGGTTTCGCAATTTTGTAGTTATAAACTGAGAAAAAAATAGATAAAATTGCAATAATAATTTATGTTCATTGTTAGTTGCAGATGTAAAAAAAATTTGGATAAATATTTTTTAAAAACGATTAATCATAGAACGATCGTTTCGTAAAGTGGTAAGTGATATTTAGGGTTTCGTATGGTTTTTAGGTTTGCAATCACCATGTTATTTGTATGTTTTGTCAATTTTGTAAATGTAAACTCGGAAAGAATCTGACCAAGTAGTAATAAAAGTTTATATTCATTATAACTTGTAGATGCCAATAAAATTTTGGTAAATTTTTTTTAGGAACAATTGACCGTAGAATGATCGATACAAATAGTGGTAAGTGACTTTTAAGGTTTGCTGTGTTTTTAGGGTTTGCAATCTCCGTGATTGTTTTCAGTTTTGGCAATTTTGTAGTTATAAACTGGATAAAAATCAGATAAAGTTGTAATAAAAGATTATGTTCATTGTAAGTTGTAGATGCATAAAAAATTTTGGTAAATTTTTTGTAGGAAAGATTGACTGTAGAACGGTCGATACATAAAGTGGTAAGTGATATTGTGAAGGTGAGTAACATGGAATGCGATACATAAATTTTGGTACATTTAATATTGTTAAATGAGGTGCTACGTGAATCATGGAATGCGAAAATACTAGATATTAAATTTCATAATACAGTTGGGAGTAACATGCCGCGTAGATTTTTATTACATGCATAACATATAGCATGATATGCGACTAACCCACCCAACTGCTCGTACGACCTACTGTGTGGACCGGGGCCACTTTCCCTTCCTTGCCCGCTCGGCGTTGAACTCCTCCGCGGCCTCTTTTGCCTTAGCCGCAATTTCCCTCTTTCTCTCGCGCTCCATCTCGCGAGCCTCCCGATCCCTACGCGTGCACGCTTCAAGATGAGCTTGCGTCTCGCGCTGTATACGCAGGGTGTGCTCGTGCTTGCGGCGCTCCTCCTCCAGCAACTCCTTCTCCTTTGTGACATTCCACTTCTCGAAGTCGAGGGTCCATTGGTCCTCAGGGTGGATCTCAAGATCGATCCATTTGCGGTAGGCACATAGGGGCTCCGCAGACTGTAAATAAAAGAGAGATATTGTTAGTGCGTGTTATGAAGGAGAAAAGGTAGGGGAAAATGGTGCATGTGGTCGTTACCGGCTGCCGATAGGTTGCGGTGTCAAAACGGCGGTTGGGGTAGTCACTGGAGTAGTTTGCGCAACCCCAGTACCGCATACCTAGACTGATGCGGTGCTTAGACTTGAAGAACTTGCACACGTCCCCGCACCAACAAAGGGGAGGTGTCTCCCCCTCAGGTGGTAGTTGTGGCGAACGCTCGGTGGGGACGTCCGGGATGGGGTTGTTGCTACGCGGGCGCTCTGGGGGGGGGACCTTTCATCGTAGCACGATGGGCTTGTTCTACCCGGGCCTGTATCGCCCTTATTTTCTCATCGCGGGCGGCATCGCGGGCTGCAGCTGACCGTGCTATGTCACGGGTCTCCTCCCAATCCTTCACCATCTTGTCCCATTGCTTCTTCTTGCCTTTGTCCATCCCGGTTGGGTGAGGGAAGCGCGATGGAGTATGGGGTTTGGATGTGCAATGTTCGCTGGGAAATGGAATGCATACCAATTTATAGGGGTCGTTTTGTCTCTACTCGTACGTGTAAAGATGGTCCGCGTGGTCGTAGCAGTGAGTAAAGATGGGAGTGCTGCGATATCACTGAAAAAGGCCCCCGTTTTGTCATGTCACTGCCCAAAGCTGGCATCTTTTGTCATCCCACTGAGCAAAGCTGACCTCTTGTTGTCATGTCACTGAGCACAGCTGCCCTCTTTAGTACTGTCCCAGCCCAAAGCTGGCATCTTTTGTCATCCCACTGAGCAAAGCTGACCTCTTTTGTCATATCACTGAGCAAAGCTGCCCCGTTTTATCATGTCACTGCGCAAAGCTGGCATCTGTTGTCATCTCACTGAGCAAAGCTGCCTCGTTTTGTCATGTCTCTGAGGAAAGCTACCCCGTTTTATCATGTCACTGCGCAAAGATGGCATGTGTTGTCATCTCACTGAGCAAAGCTGCCCCGTTTTGTCATGTCTCTGAGCACAGCTGCCATGTTTTGTCATCTCACTGAGCAAAGCTGGCCTCTTTTTGTCATTTGACTGAGGACAACTGCTCTCTTTAGTAATGTCATTGCCCAAAGCTGGCATCTTTTGGCATCCCACTGAGGACAACTGCTCTCTTTAGTAATCACGAATTGGCTATACTCATGCCTTTTGGCATTGTTTAGGTGTTTAGCTCTCGCCAATGACCTCTTATCTCTAAATACAGAGCATCAGTGCACACTCAGTCACCCAAGCTAGAAATGATGTCCTCCTTATTCAAGCCACGGGGAACCGAAGATGATGGCCTCATTCGGTAAGAGGTGTTATTTGATCCAATATTAAAATTTATTTCATTGTCAATATTATGTACATCTGTCCCGGTATGCATTTTATGCTTTCTTATGTAATGCCTTTTGAATGTGATGTGTACCATTGCACTTGGGACTTTCAGGGAATGACTTATTGACTTTGACACTAGCTCAGGGACTGAAAATGGATAATTGATGAGATAGGCTCGTCCCCTGAAGACCTGCAGGAATTTGTGCATTCACTCTCTTACGTGTACGTAGAAAATTGTACCACACGTCGTTCTGCCAAGTTAAAGTATTAGCCTAATATGTATATGTCGTAATGGCCTAGCCAGAGTCATCAAGCAGCTCGGTAGGCGGTAGCTCAACAGCAGCCCGTTTTGTCTAGTCACTGAGCAAAACCTGACCTGTTTTGTCTAGTCACTGAGCAAAAGCTGACCTCTTTTGTCATGTCATTGAGCAAAGCTGGCCCTTTTTGTGAGGTCACCTCAAAAGCTGGCATGTTTTGTCTCCTCACTGAGCATGGTGTGGGGTCAAGATTTGTGTTGTCTGTGGTCTTTGTGCGTGAGGCTACCCCCCACACAGCCTATAAAACGGAGCCATCCCTCACATACTCCCTGGCCATGTTATCAGTCACCTCCTGAGTAAGTTGTTCACAATCTGTGTAGTTTTATTTCGTGCTCACTCCCCAAGACTAGGCAATGAGTCAGCTCAGCACGTCTTCATGGGCACCCACGGTGATGTGCCCAAATTGCAACTTGGTGGTTAGACGTAGGACATCACAGACGGCCAAGAATCCCGGGCGACACTACTACAAGTGCCCCAATCACTCGGTGAGTCATATTGTTTCGGGTTCATTCAAATCGTGGTGGTATGTTTAAAAATCTTCTTGTCATGGAATCGCAGGAAGCTCATGGTGGTTGCCGATTCTGGGTGTGGGAGGATGAAATGGGAAATAGGAATGACAGTGTTCGCCGTGAGAGAGTTGTCGTGGGGGGTTGCGACCCCGTCGGGATGCAGCATCGTTTCGACAGACTAGAGTGGAAGATAAATTTAATGTTGTGTGCTATTTTGTTTCTTGTGTTTATTGTTATCCTCAAGTTGTAGTGCTGGAGGTTATCCTCGTGTATGTTCGCAATGTTTTATGCTATCTTGTCGTCAAGCTCTTTTGGTAATGTTTTATGTACGGTTGTGTTGTATTTTAGTTCTTGTGTTCGTTGGTGTGTTGGTGGTTGTACTACTTGCTACATGTCATGTACGTGAAATGTATGAGTTATTCGTGTTGTCTTTGCCTGATGCCTTCTCCTCGTATATGTTGGTAATTTTTTATGGAATTTTTTGTACGGATAATCCCTTTTTTATTTGATATATACATTGGTAAGTGATATTTTTATGTTACTAAGAAATAGTGTACCAAGAGTATGTTAATATTGTTAAATGACTTGCTATCTGAATCATTGAATGCGAACACACGAGATAATAACCTTATGTGAATAGAAATAAACTTCATAACATGCTGCGTACAATTTTATTACATGCATAACATATAGCATGATATGCGACTAACCCACCCAACTGCTCGTAACATTTTGTCTACTGGGTGTAGCGTGGTTGTTTCCCCTTTTTATCGCGCCTTGAAGATGGCTCCGCTGCATCCTTTTTCCTGTCATTCTTGGACTTGAGAGCTGCCTCCCGAGCTTGAAGCTCTTCCTCCTGACGCTTGATGGCTGCTTCACGCAGACTTAGCTGCTCCCGCCTCCTTTGCAGCTCATCCTCCTTGCCCTTCAGACGGATTTGGTCCACCCTCACGCGGCGCTCTTGCTCACGCCGCAGCTGTCGTTCCACCTCGCGAGCCTGAGTCATCTTGACAAAGTATTGTCCTTTGTTTTCCACCTCCATTGCCTGGTTATGTGGCCATGTCGGCGACACCCGATCCACCCATTCGATGAACCTGCAAGCCTATGTGTGGCATGGTAGATGTCATGGATCAAGTTGAAAAACGACAACGAGAAACAAATGATTTAGTTGTCGTCGTTACCATGAAATCGTCATCCAGGTTTGGACACTTGAAGAACCTACGGCCGTATTTGGCTCGCTCTTCTTGATCCGTCCAGACTCCCAACATCGTCCTAAAGCCGCAGCGGCACTTGGGGCGCTCATGCCACTCCGGCACTCCAAATGGGTCGGACCTCCAGGAAGACATTGTTGTGTAGTAGTATCATGAAGGCTTGAGGAGGAGATGTGGTTTGGAAGACATAGGAGGCCTTTATGTAGGCAGGTTATCTGGTGCAGTGGGCATAGTCCATGGAAATGTCCCTATGTAGGCTTTTCAGAGCCTGTATCCTGTATTTATGAAACAACAAGGAAAGGTGACATGAAAACTCACTGGAAAGGATACATGCCTATGACGTGAACACTCACTGTAAAGGCTACAGCCTACGCCCCTATTTTGTTGGTTTCTGTAGCGATAGGCTTTTCAGAGTAGCAATAAATGTTCCTATGTAGGCTTTTCAGAGTAGCAATAAATGTTCGTATGAAGGCTTTTCAGATCGTAGTCTTTATGTAGGCAGTTTAGCTGGCATGTGTTGTCATCTAACTGAGCAAAGCTGCCCCGATTTGTCATATCACTGCGTAAAGCTGGCATGTGTTGTCATCTCACCGAGTAAAGCTGAGCGCTTTTGTCTTGTCTCTGGGCAAAGCAGCCATCTTTTGTCCCGCCATTCGATATAAATAGCACGGTAGAGGTCCCATGAAGTTGTAGCCAGAAAACCCTGTAAATCGAACAAAGAACATACCATGGCGGAAGATGAGGGGCCAGTCGGATATGGGTCACCGAAGGAAGACCTTCCCTTGGAAAGGAGGGAGATGTTCGGACCACAGTACCGCTTGCTACCAAGCCGGCGTGCGCAACCAGCGTGGCCGAAATGCAGACACAATGAGTACGTGGTCGTGCAGGTCCTGGAAGGGCCGAACGATGGCGGGCGCCGTTTCTTCCGATGCCCACGCTCCGGGGTACAAATTACTAATAGTACATTTTTTATTGCTTATGGACCCTCCATGTTTACTGTCATTTTTCGCAGATGGCGAAATGCGACTTCTCCCGCTGGATCGACCCTCCTCATGAACGGTATATTGACCGTTATGTGGGTACTTTATGGGACCGAATAATGGACTTGGAGTACCGAATGGAGACTCTCAATGAGGAGAACAATGAGCTCCGCCAACAGATGCAACGCGAGAGGGGAAACGAGGAGGTTGTCAACATAGGAAGCTCTTATGATCCCACATGTTGCTGCGCGAACCCGAGCTGCATATGTGCGTGCCACTACCACGATGGCCAGCCCCGTCCGAGGCGGCCCCCTCAGCAGTTCTCCATGTGGGTGCCACGAGGCTCGTTTGGCATGTAGGCCACGAGGGTACGGAATGTGTTGATGTTGTGCCAGTAGGACTGTTTTGTTGATGTTTTGGGTGTAGAACTTTCCATAAATTATGTCTGTATGTGCAATGTATGTGTTGTTTCGTGTTGTAAGTGCATGACGCCTTCATTTTCTGTGACCTTCATATTCTGTGCCCTCTTTCCATAACGATGTAATGTGCAACGTTGTTAAGCATGTGATGAATTGGTTGTTATGTACGTGGAGTTGTTATCACAAGGCAAAAAAATTGTCGTCAAGCTATGTCTTCTCCCGCTACCCCGTGTTGTCATCTCTCAGTTGGTTGTATGCCGTACTAAATCAAAGAACTTAGAGCAACCCTTTTATACTGGAAACCATCTTTGAACATCAAACCATCAAGCACTTGAAAAACATCACAAATATTACAAAAGCACAATTTAAAAAATTCATTCATCATCTCGTCGTCGCCGCCTCGTACGGCGCATATGATCCTCTGAGAAGGTGAACCTACTAGGGGAGCGGGGTGCATCGCGAAGATCGTACTGCGAGGGGTGTGGCCGAGGCGGCGGTGGGTTCAACTCTGTAGACAGTTGCGACGGCTGGTCATAAAGCATAGAGCTCACCCAATCGGAGGAGGTGCCTACGTCCTGCTTAGATGGTACAACTGAATTAGACAATGGAAAGTACGAAAATTGTTCATAATGAAATACACACGTTTAGTGCATACCGGGGTATGTGGCTGGTGAAATGAGGATGTCGACGGGAAGTCCCCCATGTACTCGTGCGATGTCATGCCTTGATAGGTCGGCACAACCCACCTGTCCTGGTCATATAGGTTGGTCTGCACCTGTTCCGGGAGATACGAGGGCATCTGCCCCTCTGGTTGGTCCGGCGAGTCAGGGGCGCTGTCTGGAGTGGGCCCCCGTCGTCCTGGAGAGCGCGGTCGCTCGTCCGTCACCCTCCGTGATGACGATGCCCGTTGCGACGTGCTATCCCGTCGCAATTGCTGCAAGACGAACATGTGGTTAGACATAAATGGTAAATGAGTGCATGAACAAATAGTTGCGAATTGTCGAACCGCCGGGCCGAAGCGCGTGGAGGCCGAGCGACCGTAGCTTGGCCGACTCTCGGACAGCCCCTCTGGTTCGTGCGGCGATGACGACCTCCGTGATGACGTCGCCCTCCGTAGCTGCGTGCTATCCTGTTGCAATTGCTGCAAGTCGAACATGTGCGTAGACATAAATGGTAAATGAGTGCATGAACAAATAGTTGCGAATTGTCGAACCGCCGGGCCGAAGCGCGTGGAGGCCGAGCGACCGTAGCTTTGCCGACTCTCGGACGGCCCCTCTGGTTCGTGCGGCGATGTCGACCTCCGTGATGACGTCGCCCTCCGTAGCAGCGTGCTATCCTGTCGCAATTGCTGCAAGACGAACATGTGGTTAGACATAAATGGTAAATGAGTGCACAAACAAATAGTTGCCAATTGTCGAACCGCTGGGCCGAAGCGCGTGGAGGCCGAGGATGGCCGTGCTGATCCTGGTGCTGACGGAGGCGCGGAGGGAGGTGGTGGTCCCTGCCCACGTCCGCCACCGCGTGTAGCAACAATGTCATCTCGGTGGCGACCACAACTCAAGCCCCGTATCGTACCCCTTGCCATTTCGCTGATGTTGCGCATATAGCTTACCCACCGAGATTCGGTATTGGACTTCCTATGTCGTATAGCCTCATTAGCCTCGATGTCGATACGATGTATCCGGTCCACCTGCAGTGAAACAAACAGTCAGTTCAAATGTAATCATGCATTGCGTAATGACACAGTACTCTCGTACCGCCTCGTCGACCCGTGTCGCTAGATGACGGTCTGGACCTTCCTGTATAGCCGCCCCGTGAACAGCATGAGGTGGAGGTTGTGGGGGCTCCCCTGTAGTAAGCCTACAGCGGGTGCGTGGAGCGTACCAGTCAAGGTATGCCCTGTACGGCGCGGGGTCGTCAGGGTCGTACGGCCGTGTCTCATCCACAACCATCGTATGCGCATGGTCAGACCACATGTCTGTCCACGTCCGCTGTGTGACTCTCCAGTCTTCGGTCGCTCGCCCTCTCCTCGATTGCCTGCAAGTCCATTGAGACATTACACAATCAGTACGGTACTGACATTGACACTAATGCAGTAATTAAATTTGGGGTGTACTGACATACCGGTGGAACTCCTCCGCAAGAGGGCGTCCTGCCATGGGAGGGACATGCTGGTACAGCCCGAACTGTCTCATGACTCGGTGTGGGCTGTACGGCTCGACGCAGTGCGCGAACACCAAGTGGCAGGTCGTCATCCAGTACCTCTGATCTCGCTCGCACTGGTATGACAACCCGTGGGGGGCCGTGTTCGCAATTAACTGTGGAGACCATGGCCACCAGTCTACGTCGGCAAACGCCAGAAGCTCGAACCTCTGGTGGAAATCCGAGTACGCACGTCTCGGTCTCTCCCTGGCCCACCTCAACTGACCATGCGTCCAACGTGTACCCATTGTGGGTGCATCAATGGGGTCGTCACCACCATACAACTGCGGGATGAGGTCATAAGGGTGCACACGACGACCAAAGTCAGGCCTGCCAACGGGGAAGTGTTCCCATGACCACAACTGAAGGAGAAGGTAGCAGGCGGCTAGGATCGGCTCGCTGGCCGCGGTACGCTGCGAGGCGTCACACAAGCCTCGGTATGTGGAGCTAAGGACTGCTGATCCCCAGCTATACTGTGGCTGCTGACCAGGCCAGCCATCCGCCAAGGACTCCGCTAGCGGAATGTAGCTAGGCTGCACGGAGTCTCCAGTCGTGCTAGGGAACAAGACGTACCCAAACAGATATAGCCGGTATGCAACGAAGTGCGTCCGCACCGCGACCTCATCTGCGTCTGCAGGACAGGTCATGAAGCGACGAAGCCATCCATGTGGCACCCCAGCTGCGTTGTCTCGGATCGCATGACCGAACCGGTGACCCAGACGGACCTTCCAATCTGCTGCCTTCGGGGGTGGCACCAAAGCAACACCACGGAGGGGTAGACCTGTAATCATCGTGACGTCCTGCAGCGTAACCGTCATCTCCCCCCACCGGAAGTGGAAGGTGTGAGTCTCCGGCCTCCATCGATCAACGAGAGCTGACAACAGTGGCGCATCGTACTGGAACCCATGCGGTAGATCCAACATGCGGGCAATGGGCAGCAGACCGGTGTCCCGCAGTAGTGGGATGTACCGAGGGTCGAGACGCCAGTTCTCTCGGGGGCCCCTAAGGACGAAGCAAGGAGGCCCCTGTGCGGGTGCCGACAACCACACATGGCATCGGTGGTGCTCGTCCCAACGGGGCTCTAGCAGCTCGAACGCCATGTCCTGCCAAAGAAGGATAACAAGTTAGTGTACATTACAACAAAATGTGCAACAAATAACAACATAATTAACAACAAATGTTATGACAGGGAAACGTACGGAATGTACAAAAACATACGTAAAATGTGCACACGAATATGACCCACACGACAAGGAAACATATGGAATGTGCGAAAATATACATAACATGGTAATGTGCAATACATAGCTACACCATCGAGCCAACAATTAAGCGTACACCTCCTGAATAATACATTACATATGGATTGTGGTTGGTACTACGGAGCGTTGCTTGATGCCGGCCTGTTTGGGCACTGACTGAGGGAGTGGCCAAAGGTCTTGCATAGCCTACACTTCGGGCGCCGAACACGATCCCCTCGCTGGCTCTCATCCATGTCGTTGCGGATGCGACGGCTTTGTCGTCTTCCACGCCCGACATGCTTCAGTGCATCGTTGGGCACCCACTTTATCTCCCCCGGCCATAATTCCCTGTAGTGCATGTCTACCCGTTAGGAATGGAACTCTACACTCCAGGTTGCATACAAGTGCTGCATGTCGTAGTACTTGGAGATGTACTGTGTCGACGCCTGGTTCCATACAGCGCATGCCGCGTACACATGGGAGCATGACTTGTGCAGAAGCTGGGGCTTGTTGCAGCTGCAAGATGCTTCATCACCAATCGTGCATACCTGCTTGCGCTCCCCTCTAATTTGACCCATGACATACTTCTGCCTTAGGCGGACCTCAAACTTCCTCCTTAAGCCATCAATGGGCTGAGCAATGTGGGTTCGAGCCTTCTCCATCTTCCTGTCCATGAAGGCCTGCATGACCTCAGAGTATTGCTTGTTTTCCTCAACGTGCTTCTGCGCCATCCTAGCTCTATTCACAAAGTACCCGACGGTACGGTTCCAGGTCTCGGCCACAATTGCCGTGATCGGCAGGGATCTGACGCCCTTCAATACACCATTGTAAACCTCGGACATGTTGGTTGTCATGATCCCATACCTCGCCCCACCGGTGTCGTGCAACAAAGACCACATTTCCAAGTCAGGTGCATTGGACTGAACCCATTGTGAGAATACCCCGACTCTTGTGGAGCCCCCCTCCACGGCCCCTGCTGCTGCATGCACATGCTTCGTAGCCTCCTGATCGAGCTGCCTCCGCAAGGCGTCGAACTTCCGCTTCTGGTTCTGCATGCATAGCTTCTTGAACATCTTCATGAGGTCCTTACTACGGAACCTTCTGTGGTAGTTCGCTGCAATATGCCTCATGCACCAGCGGTTCTTCACATCAGTCCACGGGACGGGGGCCTGCGTCCCATCCTACAACGTTCGCAACGCAGACATCAAGCCTGCATTGCGGTCGGAGATAAGGCACACTTCGGGCCTGTCTTGCACTACGGCATTCTTCAAATTGCAAAAAAACTAAAGCCAGCTATCTGTATTCTCGCTCTTCACAATTGCAAATGCCACTGGGAGTAACTGGTCATTTGCATCGGCTGCAACTGCGGTAAGGATAGTGCCCTTGTACTTGCCGGATAGGAACGTCCCATCTACGGTTAGCACTGGACGGCACCACCTGAACCCTTGTATCGCCTGATGGAAGGCCCAAAACACTCTGTCAAGAATGAAACAGTTCGGGCCCTCCGTAGGATGGACCCTCTCCTGCCTGTTTATGTAAGTGCCTGAGTTTGATTGTGCAATTTGATTCAGCATTCTTGGGACCAGGTCGTACGCCTCCTCGTACGTCCCATACATACCGTGCAACACCTTTCGCTTCGCCCGCCACACCTTCTTGTAGCTCACTTCGTAGCCCGCCTCGTTCGCTACTGCTGCCATCAGAACCTTCGGGGTAATTGACACATCCGCCTGGACGAGGTGCGTGACCACCTCCGCAACATAACGTGATGTCATGTTGCGGTGTCTATGTACTGGCCCCGCAAGCTCGCAACTGTGATCTTGCAGCACCGTTATCCGGAACTCCGTGCCAACGCCCTTGTACCGTTGTGCACGGACTTTGCCACCACATGACCCGTCCACACACTTCACAACGTACGTGTCCGGCTTTGACTTGTGGACCCGATACGTCCGGCTTATGTTGACGGCATGTCTAGCAATAGCCTGCTGGACAGCACTCTTATTACGGAAGCACTGCCCCAGAAAGAGTGCGCCCTCGCTGAACCCCCATTCTCCCTCCTCCGCCTGTGGCAGAACTAGGGCTGCCGCTGCGATGTCGTCCAGTCTGGACGACACGTACGCACCGTCCGTGGTCACAACACGACCTACCACCCCTCCAGTTGCACCTTCGCCATCCTCGTCCTCTCCAGAGCTGCCTGTGTCAACCTCCTCATCCTCCTCGCTGTCCTCTTCTTCCACCCAGTCCCCAAGATACTCATGACAGTCAATACGGGCGGCCCACCACCTGTCGTGCACACCTTCGTTGGGCTGGAAATTCTGCGCACGCCTCCTGTCGTCTTCATCACCCACTTCCTCGCCCACATGTTCTCCCGCAGAAGGGTCTTCATGACCGCCGGCCACTTCATCTCCACCAGCGGCATCTGAACCAACCATGCCTGATGATTCTGCCCTCTCCACGAACTCGACATACACCATTGGCCTCCCATATATCGCAGCATCAGGGTTGCGCACGACCTCCATGTAGTTCGCCCATGAGGCGTCATTGGTCACCTTCAGAAGTTGCCATATGCTCCCCCTTCCGTCATCCACCATTGAGGCATAGACTGCCTCGATCCGTAACTTCTTCCTTGCGGTCTGTCGATCGAACGTTGAACGGACACACCTCCGTAGCTCAGACAAGCTCATGGCGCTCAGACCGGGTGCCCGGATCACGGTCCGCTCGCAATTTGACAGGTCCGCCCCATACGGCCCATCACGTACGAGACCACTCCCATAAAACACCATCAATTGTTCAATGCCAGCCATTGCGTACCTAACATAAGTGCATAATCAACCATTTTAGTACACAGTATGTAACAATCGTATCATGTAATTAACAGTTTCGATTATTATATGTTTTGTATTTCGAAATCTACGATTTATTTGTAACTATTTTACTTTCTAATTGTACCATACATCAAATTAAATATACATATCATTTTATTTCCATCAAATGACCTTCATACTACGGTCATTCACTAAGCATACTAATTATACAACTTGTCTCTAATCTAACACCTACAAATGCTCCAACATAAATATTTACTTTTTCAACACATGGGCACATTATTTAAACTATAATCTTTTCTAACTCTGGACATAAACAGTCTATGTAGCAAATGACATTTGGACGCAGCAAATATTTCTGAAAAAGTAAATGTCTATGTAAATTTCTAGTGGTATATAGATAGAAAACGACATAAACACTACAAATAACTACGGTCAACATTTTTCGAGACGCAGCAAACGACATAAACAGCGTATATAGATTTGAAGTCTGTAAACCATTCGAAATATTCACTTCAAAAGGTATCCGTTTATTTTGATTTTGGGAAAAGTTCAAAGCTAAAAGATGCTGGGCTAGAGTAGAGTAGACGTGGTGGCGGGTGCCATGCCATTTCTGATGCTCACGAGAAATTATAGTTGCATGGGCACAAAACTTACCTCTTGTTGATGCTCACGAGACGATCTACAACTTTTCTACTTGCCAAGTCCACTGATTCCAAACGAAAACAATTCAACTCTTCCGGCTTTCGCTCCTCTCTTTTCTTCAGCAAAAACTAACTACATTACAATACGTAACTTCAACATAAAATTCAACATTATCTACACTACAATAAAGCATGCATCATATGTTGATTTTTACCTACACATACACACTGTATGATACATTGACTTATAATACATATATTCACATAAAGATTACCTACAAATACATAACGTACCAAATATTGACATCGCGTATCACACATTCACATAAAATAACATTACCAAACGATGGTTTGTGCTAATCGACTAATTATGGACTAATCACATACATGAAATACGACATTATTTACACTACAATAAATCATGCACCATACACATACACACCGTATGAAAGATTGGCTTATAACAACGTTACCGATACACGGTTTGGCTAATTACGGGCTAATGACATTCGCAGAAAATTACTTGCATGGGGGCAAAAATTACCTCTTCTTGAAGCTCGCGAGACGATCTACAACTTTTGTATTTGCAAAATCCGTTGATTCGAAACAAAACCAACTCGAAATCCTGAGTTTGCACTCTCTTTTTTCCTCCCTTCACTCGCTCTGTCTTCACTTCAACTGCACCGCGAACTGCAAATGAGTTGCTTCGCTTGCTATGTGAGCATATGCGCTGCTGTTCAACCTCTTTCAACCTCTGTAAGCCATGCAAACCTCCTGCAGACGCGTGTGCAACTCATTTTGAAAAAATACACCTCGGGTGCTTTCGGCGGATGGATTTGACACCACTTCCCGTGCGGTCGGGCGCAGCTTGCAACGCGAATCTCGCTGGGACTGAAGTCGCGCGGTCCGCGGGCATGACGTGCGCTCGGCGGGCAAGACGCGCGCTCGGCGCCAAAACGCGCGGTCGGGGGCGGCACACGCGCGGTCGGGACCGGGGACGCGCGCTGGGCGGGGGGGTCGCGCGCTGGGGCGAGGCGGTCGCGCGGTCGGCGGGGAGTCGCGCGCCCGGGCGCGCTGCCAGCTCGGTCGCGCGGCCAGCTTCCGCACGACCCGCCCACGTGTCGCCTTCCCGTGATTTCGCGCTCAACAGGGGTCCAGAAGTGGAATAAATTTCCATAGGGGGCCAAAACCGGAATTTGTGGTGTCCAGGGGTCCAAATAGGTCCAAATTTCACCATCCTATGCCCCCTAAAAGCATAGATTTGGGATTTCAGTTCTACCTCATCCAATCTTGGATTCTTTTTGCGGAGTGAAGTCATTTATGGCAGTTGCGGTTGGGCAGTTACGCTTGGGGCAGGTACCCGGGCGAGCCATTGCCATGTGGGTCACGCAAGAACCGAGGACACCAACCGACCCAGTCCTGCCAGTTTCACTGAGTCATAAATTAAATACAGCTGCATTTCAGTTCTTCAGTTATTCTCGTTGATCCAATAGGAGGCCTTGTGTAGAGGATCCAGCAAATGAGATAGACGAAGGACGATTTCCTCAAGCCTAACGAACACAAGAAAAATAATGTCTACTCTTGCACATTGTACTACTACATAACTTTCTCTTGACCGATGGTTCAGATGTTATTGGATAGTTTTGGCCTAGATGTCTACTGCTTGTACTCGAGAAGATGACGTTAGCACCAATGTTCATGCTTGGTGTGTTGTCACCTTGCTGAACTTGTTGAGCATACTTCGGTATGACGAGGACATGGACATGTGGTCCATTATTCCTTGGGAAAATTGAATATATAGGACTGAGTTGGAAGTACTTTTACAAAATAAGATCAAGTTATTTGTCCTCCTAAATATAGGACTGAGTTGAACAGCTTCTTGCAAATATAGGACTTTTCCCATTTTAATTTCATTTTCATTTTTCAGCCCCTTTTCTCCACGCGAAATGACTATTTTGCCCTCTTCTTCCTCCCTGGCCTGGCCGCGCCGCCGCCGCTCCCGGCCGCGCCGCCGCCGCCGTCGCTCCCTCGCCTCCCTCGGCCCGCGCCGCCGCCGCTCCCTCGCCTCCCCCGCGCCGCCGAGGGAGGCGAGGGAGCGGCGGCGGCGCGGGCCGAGGGAGGCGAGGGAGCGGCGGCGGCGGCGGCGCGGCCGGGAGCGGCGGCGGCGCGGCCAGGGAGGAAGAAGAGGGCAAAATAGTCATTTCGCGTGGAAAAAAAGGGCTGAAAAATGAAAATGAAATTAAAATGGGAAAAGTCCTATATTTGCAAGAAGTTGTTCAACTCAGTCCTATATTTAGGAGGACAAATAACTTGATCCTATTTTGCAAAAATACTCCCAACTCAGTCCTATATATTCAATTTTCCCTTATTCCTTTGGATTGGCCATTTGAAGCATGATTTGGTTTTACTTTCTTTTTTTCTTCTCAAATGATGAGGTCATAACATAATTCACATCCCTCCCTTAAAAGATCACCACTTGATTAGTAAGTTTATAACCATATCTATTGAACAAGTACTTTGGGGGACAAATGTAGTCTTGTCAACAATCCAAAATGATACTAGTAACTGCTCCATGAGAAGTGGGTACCAATCGAGCAGAATCTCCTGACCGAAGCGCTTGATTTCATAATTGAGTTGCGAGTTGCAACCACAGTAACACTTGGGAGAGCACCATACAAACCACACTTAGGCGCACTTAAACACCCAGCAGTAACAATAAATCAAGACCCACTAGTGCCCTTGTTTTTGCGTGCACTGGGGTCCCCGAATCACAATTAATTAACTTGCCCTAATCCACCGAAGACTAATCACGACGTACGGCGGCAACAACAATATTGGGTTAATCCTGCCCGCTCCTCCTAGAGCTGGCCGTGGGAGTGGGTGAGGTAGGCGAGCGCACCGACGAGCGGCGCGTTGATGTAGGTGGCCGGCTCGGAGTGCTCGTAGTCGTTGCGCTGGTCGGGGAACTGGTCCTGCAGGTTGGGGCCACCGACGACGGCGCCGACGAGCACGTTGGGGTTGGGCACGCTGGAGTAGAGCGCGGTGAACCCCTGCGAGCACCCGATCCTGGCCGGGTGCGCCGCGACGGACGGAAGGGAGGAGGCACGGTGGTGGATCCTCCGCGGGTACCTGGCCCCGTACCCCACCATGTACGACAGGCCCATCGGGTTGCTCCCCAGCAAGTAGTCAACCTACAAGGCAAATGCAAACCAATGCATGCGAGGTCAGGACAAGTTCTTGTTAACAATATTGATCCAATGCAATGCACAGCGATATATGTTGCTCACCTGGCGCCTGGCGATGGCGCGGAGGCGCTGCGGCGTGACGGTGGCGCCGCCGCAGGAGACGGTCTGCTTGGAGAAGGTGAGGTACTTGGCGTAGGTGAGGAGGAGGAAGGAGCTGGAGGTGACGTACTGCATGTTGCTGTCGCTGAGCTTGAACAGCAGGCCACCTTTGGTGTACTGCGTCTGGTCGGTGGGGGTCCCGGGAACCATGGAGCAGATGAAGGTGTCCGCGTGGCCCTTGTACTCCTGCAGCGCAGCCACCTTCTGCACCAGGAACGACTGCACCACGCATACAAATGAAACAGTGTCACCATCCCTTCTTCTCTAAGTACAATAGTAATGGTGACGCATATATGCTACTGTACCTTGGCGATGAGGATTCTGGCTCCGGCATGCTTGTTGTCCCAGCCGAACGTGTTGTCCTGCTCGTCGGCGCCGAGGAGCTGGCCGTTAACCTTGATGTAGTTCAGGTAGGTCGGGTTCTTAGTCGCCCTGTGTAGCCATGCGGCGCCCCATAGCAGCTCATCCTTTTCATATACAAACAAACACATGAGATCAAGGAAATATCATAAGCAATACATAGAACAGAGAGCTCCTGTACAAATACTACTAGTATTCCTTTTAACAGAACACTGCAGCCAATGGGAGCAAGAGCATGAATTTTTAACATTCTGGTAGGCACACCTGGTATCCGGAGTAGGAGCAGTAGTATGGGCAGACGTATGGCGCGAGCCTGGTGCTGTATGTGCCCCTGTGCTTGTCCGCGAACTCGAACACCTACACAAAACAGAGCGGCATTACCCTGGACAGCGAAATGCAGAGCACACCGGCGAAGCAGAAGAGCCAATGCTGCGTTTTATACGTACCCTCTTGGCCCTGGCGACGAGGCGGCTGGCGTAGGCCGGGTCGGACTTGCGGAAGACGAGGGAGGCGGCGGCGAGCGCCGCGGCGGTCTCGCCGGCGACGTCGGAGCCGGGGGTGCTCGGGTCGACCTTGTACACGGTCCTCGGGGTGTCCATGTCCTCCGGTCGCTCCCAGCACGCGTGGTCCTTGGTCGCGTCCCCAACCTATGACAACAGCAGTGACAGGAGAGTACACACACAGTGAGGTGAGCTAGCCAGGCAAACACCCCCACATTGTTTGCAGCAACCTTGGTCCACATGACGGCATGAGCGTCTAGTACAGAGCTTTTGTTCGCAAAAAAAGAAAAAAGAACAACTGTTGTGTGATCTTTGTACTTTGTTGTGAACAACATCGCTCATTGCTGTTTAGAATCTTTCAGGATGGTTGAGTAGAAAAGGAATATGGGCTCTGTGTTTGATCAGGAAGTAAAAACGGTGACAGAAACAGAGCAACTGTAAACCAAGAACCAAGAGAAATGACAACGAACAAAGAAGAGGTCGGTACATGAGCAAGTGACGATGAGTGTGTGCGCACGCGTGTACCTGGACGTAGACGGTGTCCGGGTGGGAGGTGGCCTTGAGGAGGTAGTCGGAGCCCCAGCGGACGGCGTCCCGTGCGTGCTGCAGCTCCCCCTTCATGAGGCCGCCGAACTCCACCACGCTCCACGCCAGCATCGTCATGCTGTACGCCAGCGGGAACCCGAACTTGATGTTGTCCCCCGCGTCGTAGTACCCTCCCACCAAATCAACCTGACCAAAAGTATAGGGAAGGAAAGAAATATTAGACCAAACATGTCATGAAAAAGCGGCGAGAAGTATAGGAGACAATGCTGACGAAATAGTGTTCTTGCCTTGATGGAGGAGCCATCGGAGAGGCCGGAGTCCCTCCGCCAGGACGCGCGCTGCGACGGCGGCAGCTTCCCGGACCTCTGGCCCTCGAAGAAGAGGATTGACTTGGTGAGCGCTTCCCTGTAGTTGTGCGCGGCGGGGCCGTGGTGCGGGAATGCAACGACATTGCGTGGAAGCGGGACGGCGAGGAGGAGGAAGAAGACGCAGCGGAGGAGAGCCATGGTCGAACCACCGTGCGCGAGTTGAGAGGTGTCCTCCTGTGTATAGCCGCTGCTACTGGCCACTGCCTACTCTTGGCTCTGCCTCTGCTCTTTGCTCTCTAGCTGGCTCAGTGCCTCCTCTGCCATTATGGTTGCCACTTGAGCGCTGCTTTTAAAGACACGAAACTGTTTTTTTCTCCTTATTTTTATCTGCGTCTTTTTTTTTATTTTTGGGAGGGTGAGATGGAGCAGTTATTGCGAGTTTTTCTGCTGTAGTTGCGTGCCCCAAGAGGTGAGCTCGTTCACATGGCAATGGCAATGACAATGGCATGGGGAGGTGAGGCTTTAAACGGACAAATGGTATCATTCCAGTAGTAGTAATAGTTTTGTGTTTATGGGAAAGAAACAGGCGTTTTCAGATCACGTTGGCACATGAAAGCATAAGATGACTTGTTGCAAACTTGCAACGAGTGATGGTTTCAGGCTTTGAGCCGAAAGTTCATCGTTGTTCATTGTGCTAGCCGAGGAAGCAATTGCCATGTATGGTCAAGTTTTGGTTATCAAGGCAAAAATGTTAATGGAAACAACGCCAAACAAGTGTTGGAAGTGGGAAGGGGCTAACCCGCCGCAGCAATCACTCGCAAGCTGAAACCATGCCCCGGAGTGGGATGATGGGGCGTTGCCCGCATCACCGCCGGCTATTAAGCCACGAAAGACACCTCCAAAAGGTACGATGACCTTGTTATTTTTATTGGACCTAGCAAGTCTTAAGGTCGTGCTCCAATCCACTTCGGCTTTTAGTTTTAAATATTGACTAAAATTATACTGTAACGGTTATTAATTTTTTTTCTAAATTATTTAATTAAAAAAATAAAAATATTATTATATCTCTATAAACAATGAAAAAAAAGAAAAAAACAAAAAAAATTAAGAAACTGATGTGTCCATTCTATTTCTGCTAAAAGATAAAGTCGAAACCACCTCTAGCGAGGCTTTATTCCAGCCCAGCCGAGCTAGTACTTTAGGTTGTGTTTGGTTTAGGGACAAGGTGGGATGTGATGGTCCTGTCCTTGGTTTTGGGATGGGATGATCCCATTTTTTGTTTGGTTGGGGGATAGAGTCATCCCTGTTTTTTGTTTGGTTGGAAGGATAAAGTGGGATGGAATGGTCTCATCCTTTGTTTGGATGGAAGGATGAAGGTGGGACATGTGTAGCATTTGAGTTTTTTTTTAAAAAAAAATTGAAGGCTATTGTTGATATGTTTCTACACATAAGCCTTTGAGTTTTTTTTAAAAAATTAAACAAAACAGTACTTAAAAAAACAAAGAGGTGGGATGACTCTATCCCATGCGGGATGACTCCGTCCCATGAAAAAAAGAGGATTGCCTGGTCCCGGATCTACAAGGAATATTCCTAGTGGGATGTCCTTGACTCTGCTTGTCTCCCATCCAAACACCTACAAAAACGGATCCATCCCATCCCGTCCCACCTAGTCCTTGCAACCAAACACATGGTTAGTCCCATCTATCAGACCATTACTGAGCTATGGTAAGTAGGTAGTGGTCGATTAAGGTACTAAGACCAGTCTCAGTGGAGGTTTCATGGAGTTTTATAGGCATTAAATACGCTGATATGGCACTGTATTGATGAAGAGAGATGATAAAAGTTTCATGGGAGTAGAGAGAGTTTCATAGGGATAAAACTCTTCTGCACTATTTTAAAAATATAGGTGTATTAGAAACTGGGACATGAAACTTCCACTGAGACTGGCCTACAGTCGCTCTTCCCAACAGTGGAAAATGAGATGAAAACATCCGATGCAATAAGAGAAACTTGGGCGGTATCTATTCCTTAGATAGAACTCAGGAAGAATCTGCCTGGGCTTTCGGCCCTGAACTTCAAGCCCGGACTTGCAAGAGACGGATAGCAAGAGATGGACGAGGCGCGAAGCATGGGAACACGAACAAAATCGGCAGCAAGAGACGGATTCGTCAAAGAAGACGGCGTGTCCGTGTCGTCCGCGCGCGCGGCTTTCCACGTCGCGTTCCCAAGGTGTGGCGTTCGCTGACTACGAGCGCACTGCCCATATGTGCGTCCGCGAAATCGAGTGCATGGCTCGGCGATTCGAGCGAAGGAGATTCAGCGTTGCCCGGCTGCGCTGAATTTTTATACTTATAAGAGCAGGTACAATAAGACTTAGTCAGCAGGCTATAGCAAATATAATATCAACAAAATCTTACGTGGCAGAGAGAGAAAGGAAGAGAGAGAAAGAAGCTGACTACTAAATTACAGCTAGCTATAGCACGTAAAAATATGCATTTCACTCTCTTACACGTGGGGCCAAATAGTTATTGTAATAGCTACCTTATTGTATGAACTATTTTTTTGAAGGCTATAGATGAAATGGACAAGTGTTATAGCCACTAGTTGGCTATACTATTGTACTTGCTTTAGAGCAAGTTTAATAAGGCTGACTGTGCTAGCTATAAGAGAATCCATGTCAGCATAGTCCTATGTGGAGGGGAGAGAAAAGGAGAGAGAGAGCCAAGCCAGCTCCCATGCAAGAGTCAGGCTATAGCACAGGAAAAGAGGTGTTATCTATGCATGTACCAATAGAACTAACTGTTATACCCATGCATGTATTAAATGACCAATACTCATGTATGTATTAAATGATTGAGAGCTCTTGTAGAGACAACTTATAGCCAGCTTATTGTATGAGTTGGCTGCATCTTACCTTTTGATGACATGGAAATGTATTGGAGGTAGCAGCTATCTATACTATTAAACTTGCTCTAAGGGCATCTCCAATGGTTATAGCTAGGCTTAGTCAGCAGGCTATAGCAAATATAATATCAACCAAATCTTACGTGGCAGAGAGAGAAAGGAAGAGAGAGAAGGAAGCTGGCTACTAAATTACAGCTAGCTATAGCACGTAAAAATATGCATTTCACTCTCTTACACGTGTGGCCAAATAGTTATTGTAATAGCTACCTTATTGTATGAACTATTTTTTTGAAAGCTATAGATGAAATGGACAAGTGTTAGGGCGTCTCCAACAGCTGGCTATTTAGTTAGCTAGATCTGATGTGGCAAGAAAAAAGTAAGAGAGAGAGTAGTCACTAGCGACGAGCAAATAGCTGATCTATTTCACGTAGTCCAAGAACATGAGAGAGGAGCATGTGAGTCCAACAGTATAAAATAGTCTTTGCTTTTGTCTCTCACCTCCACGTCAGCTGACTATATAGCTAGTACTAGCTATTACCATTGCGGACGCCCTTATAGCCACTAGTTGGCTATACTATTGTACTTGCTCTAAGACTTCCACATCATCTATATAGTACACACTAAAGTTAGCATTCTAAAGAACTATCTATAAGGGCGTCCGCAATGGTAATAGCTAGTACTAGCTATATAGTCAGCTGACGTGGCGGAGAGAGATAAAAGCAAAGACTATTTTATACTGTTGGACCCACATGCTCCTCTCTTATGTTCTTGGACTACGTGAAATAGATCAGCTATTTGCTCGTCGCTAGTGACTACTCTCTCTCTTACTTTTTCCTTGCCACGTCAGATCTAGCTAACTAAATAGCCAGCTGTTGGAGACACCCTAAGGATAGCTATTTGATGCTTACATGCACACACAGAATTTATGGAGGCTGACTCGTTTGGCGCTATAGACTATCTCTAAAGCTGTAGAGAGCTGCGTTCTCTTTCTTCATTTAATATCTTCCACGTAGGACAGTTGATGACATGGACTCTCTTGTAGATAGCTGCTATAGACCCATTGGAGATGCTCTAACTGAATTTTTACTATAGCTAAATAAAATTATATTATAACTGATGGTGTTTATTTAGTATAATTAAATTTAAAAAACTTAAAAATAGAAAAAAATATTAGACCAGTACGTATAATACAAACGAATACGAAAAAACAAACCGGCAAAAAAGCTAAAAAAATTAGAAAAAGACAAAATTTAAAAATAATAAAAAATAAATCAAAACCCAAAAATCTAGGCCTAAAAAAATAGATTAGCCCAGCACGTATAATACAAACGAATACGAAAAAACAAATCGGCAAAAAACTGAAAAAATCAGAAAAATCAGAAAAATAAAATTTAAAAATAATAAAAAATAAATCATAAACTAAAAAGCTAAGTCCAAATAAGCATGGCGTGACACAGGCGAGGACGTGACCAGTGTGGCCCTCTTCGGAGCACTGCCAAGTGCAACGCACGCAGCATGTTGGCGCGCCGCGCATGCCTGTGTCTGCACCTGGACTGGAGAGGGGGGCGGGGGTGGCCGTGGGCTGTTGGTCTGCTTCGTCGTTCTGTTCGCGCGCCGCGCGCGACTATCACACACCTGTAGCTAGTGCTTGGTTAAAAAGGCCAGCCATTTGCACGCGTGCTCCAGATTCTTTAACTCTCGGCGAGTCTTGTTTCGTTAATACGGTCACAACATAAGAACGGAAAGAAAAATGACAGTGTACAGTCGATTGCGTGCGGTTTTAACGCTTCGAGCTCGCCTCTTATGTGAACTGAACTGAACTTGGATCGCAGCACGCTTTTGACTTCGCGTGAACACTTACAGGTTACAACAGCCTACGGCACTCGTCTTCATTTCTTTGGCCATGAGCAGGGCACAAAAATGCCAAGCATTGTCAACTCCACCGAACCTCCTCAGTTTCCAGCCAACCAAAAAAAAAACAGAAAAAGGAAATATGCAAGGAAGATCCAAAGGCGATCTCGTTTCACGGCTTTCTCTCGCTTCGAGAAGGAACAAGACACATGAGATGAGATGAGACGAGAGATGCAGCGGAGCGCAGGGCGTACACTACGTGTCAGTGAGGTATGGGAAGACTGAACGACGCAGTGGGCAAAACGACGTGCGCTCGGGACTCTCCGTTCTTCTTGGGGCAAGCCGTCCTTCCTTACCTGAAAGATCGAATCGGCGTAATCATCGGCAGAATTCAAGCTGTGTTTTCTCCTCCCTTTCTCATTTGGTCGTCTCCTGCATCATAACCCAGTCCAGCAGATTATGCATTTTTCCTAGCTTCCTATTGCTAGTGACCATCGAAGTGTTTGTTGTTCACAAGTTAGATAAACGGCATGTTTTTTCTATTTGGCTTATGGCTTCCTGTGGCTTATAGCTTTTAACTTATTTACGAGAAAGAGTACAGAGTAACAGAAATTCGCATGTGGTTTTTGGCTGATGTAAATGAAGTCGATATAGTGTGTATAATAATCAATTTATAGGTCCCGCCTTGAAAAGATATTTTATTTAAAAACTAATTACTATAGAAAACTCAAAAAATAACTTTTAAAATTTAAAAAAAGAGACCTAAAAGCACACGCCCTGTTAGACTCTACCAAGGGAGGCGTTTATAGTCTTTTATCGATGACTTTTGGTTTTGGCTTATAAATAATGATGGCTAGTGGAGAAGTTCGTGGAGAGAGACACGCATACGATTTTCACCGAATGAAGACACTATAGTGTCTATTACATTCAGGTTCTAACTTCTAGCTCACTATTCCTTAATTTCGTCTTTTTCTAACTTTTTAGTTATTTTTGGACATTTCACCTTTTATTTTTTCCGTGTTCCTTTGCATTGTTCATAATAGGATGACTTGCTTTTTCTATTTTTAGTTTTTTAATTTAATTACATAAAAAAACTAATAGTTGTTGCAGAGCAAAAATAAGTCAGTTACAATGAAAAAAACCAAAAACCATAAAAAAAACCCAATTGAGCATAGTCTAATAGACTCGTCTTAAAAAATATTTTATTTAAAAGTTAGATACGATAAAAACTATTCACTAAAAAAGTAATTTTTAAAAATCAATGTCAACAGCGTCTAGCTGAACGGAGGGGCGTACCCACCAAAGTTCGAGTTAATTTCCATGCGTGCAGCTTCTTTTCTTCTTTCCTTTTCTGAAGGCAGTCAGTCAGCTGGACACGTGGCTATGTCCCTACTCACGTGATCGACGTCCTATAGGCGCCGCAAGTAACAAAATAAATGATCCACCGCCCGTACGTGAACCCACTCATTGCCTGGCCCGGGCGGTAGGCAGGTCGGTTCACCGGGCCATGCATGGAGGAGGCGCTTGGGAATATAAAGCCCACGGCAGACGTGGTCTTGATGGCACGGCACGGGCCCATTTAGTCAAGCCCGCTTGGCTCGGTGGATTAAACGGGCCATGCTAGCCCGTGAACTAAGCCACAGGCCAAGCACGACACATGAAGCTCACAGGTCATACCGTATCAATCTAGACAAAGATTAGTCTGACAGACCAAGCTAGGCCCATTTAGCCCTTCTCGATCCGTATTTTTTTTAAAAATACAATAATGTTGAAAAATATGTAGAATTCAAAAATACAAATTAAAAATTTTAAAAACAATTCTACACCATGAAAAGAGACACATATATTGAAAATATAATAAAGAGCTTTATTAATATTTAGATGGCTGCCTCGTTAAAAACTTTACTAAATAAAAACTAAACTTGAGAAAATATTGGCAAAGAAAAATAAGTACAGCATGTAACTTTGCAAACATCAATGTTCTAAAGGTCGTTGTCTAGATAAAGATCATCAAACAAGTCCACCAACTCTATATTTTCTATGGAGTGGTGATCTTGTGCATCAACTTGTTCCTAATCTTTGATAGTAAGAAGTATTTCCACCATCTTACACGTAAGACTTGTTCTTCACTTCAATATTCTTCTAGAAAAACTGAAAGTGGATTCAGAAGAAACTATCGAGACAGCAACAAGTGGCATATCTCGTGCCAATATGGATAGCACCAGATATGTTATCTTATGCTCGTGCCACCATTGCAAAATATTAAAGTGCTCATCCTATACCTGGTAATCCATGGCATCATTGTCCAGATAGGCGGATAGTTCCCCAATGTTGTGGTGGTTGTGTCTTGCTTAAATACTTGACGTTGTAGAACTTGAACCACTGGAGGAAGAACCTGCACTCTAGATTTTGCCCCACACAGCTTTCTTCTTACTTGCGGTGGTTGGTGGTGGAGTTCGTTGCAAGCGAACTCCCTTAAACTTTTCCCCATACTTTTGATAAACATCGGATAATTTAGTACAGACATATGCAAAATAGTTAGAATAATCTATTCCTACAGCATCACACAAACGTTGGAGAACATTACCGAATCCTCTAAGTTTAGCTCTTGGGTCTAAAATAAATGTAAAGTATATAAATATGGAATATCTTTTCAATATTTCAAATATTTTGTTTTCAGAGCACTGATAGCCTCTCGTAACCAAAATTTATTTTTATTAGCCTTCAAGTGACTAGTAATTTCAACAATATGATACACAATTAAAGGAGATGTAAGATAATACACTACGGATAAAGTAACAATGGAATCATAAAAAAGTTCCATAAACGATAATTACTTTTCAACAACAAACTAATGTTGCTCAGTCAATAGTGTATTGTCGTCATGGTTGTGATAGTGTGTATGATTACAAACAAAAAAATGCTCTTATAGGGTAAAACGTTTTTAAGCAACATATAAGTAGAGTTCCATCTCATCGACATGTCCAAATCAAACTTTTTTGAACGTACATTCATTGCAGTACAAACGTTCTTATGTGCTGCTAATCGTTGGTTAGAATTAATTAAGAAACATATTGTGTCACGGAAAGCTTTAATATACAGATCCAACCTCTTTAAACCACATTTAATTATAAGATTAATAATTTGACACACACATCGCTGATCTAGTAAGAAGGATTCAGTGTACGTATGTAACATCCTGAAAATTTTGAAATCTGAAAATGTGAAGCTTTTGAATTATTTTGCAATATGTTTTATTTGAATTTGGAGTTTATGATGTTTTTCTGAGAAATTTGGTGAAGGTTCCAAAAGTTGAAAGGATCAAGAAGAAACAAACATATTTAGTTAATAGAAAATCAAGATTTAAAATGCGAATCTGAAAAGATGATCCAGTATTAGAAGAGAGACACTTGAATTAAAACACCAAATTTCATTTTTGGAAATAATGGCACAAAGAGCTTAGAGCAAAACATAAAAATGTATATGTATATACACAAGAATAAACATAAAAGAAATATAAATATGTATATACATATATATATATATGTATATAAAATGAATAAGTAATTAAATAGAATAATATATATACATCCATGTGCACACATAAATCCAAAATAAAAAAAATAAAAAAAGGGAAGAGAGGGAGCCAGGCCGGCCATCACCCCCCGTCCAGCTCCTGCGCGCACAGCCCGCCCGCGCCCCCTTTTCTCTGGCGCGTGGCCCCGTCTCCACCCCGCCTTCCCTCTCTGGCCAGCCGGCCCCAGCCCCGCGCCAGCTCCTTCTTCCCCGCCTTCTCTCTTTCCTCCCCGTGCTCAGCTTCTTCTGACGCCGCAGCTCTCATCCGCCCCGTGGCAAGCATGCGCCCACACCGCCCACGGTTTCCCCGCGCCGCCCACCTTCTCCGCAGCCCCCTGTGACCATAAGAAGCTCCCCGCGCGCACTCCCTGTCTCTTCTCCCGTTTCTGCCCAAGCGAGCCGCCGCTGCCTCCACGCCGCCCTGGCCGCTCCGGCGAACTCCCCGCACCGATATCGCGTCATGGCGTGCCCCCAAGAGCCTCCTTCCTCCTCCCACGAGTAATCGAACTCCGGTACCCTTGGTTCGCCGCACGGCCGCCTTACTTCGTTCCCGGCCGCCACCGCCATTTTCGCCGCCAACACCTCCTCGGGCCCCCGTCTTCCGATTCCTCGCGGCGGGAGTGACGTCTCGACGTCCTCGACCTCCACCGACCAATGCCAGAGCCCCTCCTTTCCCCCAGCCCGCCGGCGACGTAAGCACACCCGCGCCGCCGCCGGTCTGCGCCGCCAACTCGCCGTGTTCCCTCTCCGGCTCGTCCAGGTATCCAGTAAGCATCCCTGCGAACCCCTCATGCTCCCGCGCTTGCTAATTTCTTCCTTCCTCCCTGCCGGCACCGCCGCACCGTACCCGTCCCCGCCTCCGGCCGCTCGCGCTGACGCCGGCCACCCCCGACGCCACCACAACCCGCGACGCCACCACCGAAGGTTTCACCATCCACAGGGCAACCCATTTTGACTGGTGCCGCAACCTCCCCGGCCACCGTCCGCCACCGGCGACGCCAACACCGAACCCGGCCTTCATCCTCTGTTTCGGTCTCAGCTGCGGATTAGCTTCATAAAGATTCCTGCGCGTTCTCAGTCAGCCCAGGCCTCCGGCCCACTTGGCTAACCGAGCGCGCTTAACACTTAGCATTTGCCCAAGGTCCCGAGTTCGAACCTCTCTTTGGTCATATTTTTGTTTTTGTCTTCTTTAGCCATTTCAAACAGGAATCAATTAAGAAATAATTCAAGAAAGCTAGGATAATGGATTTAAGATTAAATAAAATTTATATATGCATCAGGATATAAAGTTTATATGCACAAGAGCAATTAAGTGATTAAGAGAAATAGTTTAGAATTAGCTCACTAATACTTAATCAATAAAAATCAAGGGAAAATTTGGGGAGTAATCTAGAGAATATAATAGATTTAGTTGGGATGTAAAATAAGGTTTCTTAACATTTAATATCCGGCTGTTTATTGCATGAGCAACTAATGTAGATTGAATATTTAATTGGGTCATAAAAACAAATTGATTAGTATATGAATGCGGATTAGGTTATTATGTTTGAATAACTAATCCTATCTGAATAATTATCTAAAGGACTAAATATTAGTTAAAGACTTCACTAAAGAAAAACAACTTGTGATAAATGACCAAATAAATATTTCCATTAATTAAAATTAGGATTTGTGCCTAATATTTGGAGGTTGCCATTAAATGAACTCTAGTGGTAGGATTTGCTAATTATCCATTATTGGAATATAACTTTGTTAGATAAATAAATTTTAATTAAAGCTAATGACAACTAAAAAGTAGAGACTTTCTAAGGAAAATATATATAGATATCTATATATAAAAAATAGGTGATTAAAGAAATGTGGATGGCATGTGTGCAACTCATTATTAAAAATAGCAGTGTAGTTTTGCGGTCACCATAGATCTCACTAAAATATATACATATGTAAATGCTATCGTTAATATGCCGCTAGTCATGGAATCTCAAATAGTAACTTTAGTTAATAATGATAACAACATGTACTCATGTATAGCAGGCTTGCCTTGTAAGAGGATAAAATATCGGTATCAGTAGTTTTCATAGAGCACTCAAATTAAGAGGTCATAATAATATGTAGGTGCTAAGATACAATAGCTCTAGGTCATCAAGTATCCAAATAATCTCACGGATATATAGATACTCTAAAATAAACATGTAACCATTATCACGAGTAACTACGGTCACATAAAATGATACATATCCAGTTTTTCTTAGATAGCTAAAATTTGCAAACACTACTTATATATATACATATATCATATGCCCTGAACATTACTACTCGACAAAATACACCAATTCATAAGAATACCGTAACTCATGGAACTTCCTTGATAAATACAAAAATAATAAAAGAGGTGATCAATAGAAAGATCGAACCATTATATCCTCCCACCGACCCTGTCTCAAATCACTCGAATCTTCCATTAACTCAAAACAAAGCTAAATTGAGTTTACTCGGATTTATTTGGATCTTTTGAGTTATTTGCCTTTGTTTGCATTATGTCATTTAGCACGTAATTAGATATGGGAATCTTGAAGAATCAAAGGATCAGGCGTGATCAAGAGCGAATCGAAGATAAAGACCAGAAGCCCAAGAGAAAGCATTGAGTGAATTCAAGATCGCGGTAAACCGCGCCAGGCGAGTCAATATTTTGATCATGTTGAACCTACATTTTCTGCAAATTATTTTTGTTTAAATTATCAAATTGCATGCTGTTATGTTATATGCAAATACATGTTAATTTAAGATTCTAGTTATATCCCATTGTGTACTTGGTTAATATTACCCCTCCTTTGAAATATTTGAACATGTGAACATTGTCGCCCTAGCACAAATTATAATAGTAACCTTTTGAAAATAAGTCCGTAATTATATGCCATGCGTAGTATTGTTTAGATACTCATGGGCGCGAGAGCGCCCAAGCATCACTTTTAATCATGAGAAAATTTTGGTTGGGGACAGTCATGGTGGTAATGACTGATAAATGTTGGATATGATTATTTTATGTTTCCAAAAACTCCAACATGCTTAAATATCTGGGTGGATGGTTCGGGGGTATGGTGCAGTGGTGCACGAGAGTGTGGTTTGTGGTAGAACCGCCCGGATACCACTAAGGGATGAATCTTGTCATGTCAACCCGTGTAAAACAGTACAACCACAAGTCTGTAAAATACAACTTGGCTTAGTAGATTTACCGGACCCTGAAAGTCATCCTTCCAGAAGGAGGTGTGGGATAGTGCAAGCGGCAGTTTGTGTGACGGCTTGAATGGGACACTCGTGGAGGGTGAAGTTCTGCTGTGGCGGGCTAGCAGGGGTGGGGAACCAGCTGCTAGACGTTCAGAAGGAGAACATCCCGCACAACGTATGGGACCCACCGCAAGTGGGAACGACCCATAGGGTGAAATGATGGAAGGGGTGAGGTACTTTGAAAAGTCACTGTGATGGTCTGCTCAACCACATGTCTAAGGCATCATGTGGGGCAACGAGTTGATTGTCTCTTGTGATGAAAGTGTATAAACTCTGCAGAGTCAAAACTATTCGAATAGCCGTGCCCACGGTCAAGGGCGGACATGGGAACGTAACTAGATATAGTTCTGTTTACAAAATAATTGGGACTTGGGAGAAGGGAAACTTGAAGGGCGAAGGACTGCTCTGGTTTGGAATTGTCCTGGGTGTTGTCCCAGTGGTAAGTTAAGCGGCTATAACGCTGAAGAAATTGCTATATGGTGCAGATGCCATATAACGGTGGATGAAATCTGAATCGATATTAATAATGCATTTCCTTGTACATTAGGATTTGTTCCAAAATTGCTAAGTCATAGGGCTTTTTAATTAATTGTATTCAAAAGCACTCCACGCAAAATAAAATAACCCGAGCCTCTCATTTGTTAAGCCATGCATACTATTTATTTGCATTCTGTGTATTGCCTCGCGGAGCACGGGGTTGGAGTGCTCACGCTCGCTTTTGCGACAAAATTCAGCATCAGGAATCAAATCACCTCACCTCAGCAACAAGGTTGGACAAGCTGGCAGAAAAGATGAAGATGTCAAGGGCTAGGTCGCGTACCTCCAGTTGGCTGCCTGTGGGCATGTCCTGAAGGTCCCACCTGTGTGCTTCGTTCTTCCGCTGCTGCAATTTAATGATTTCAGCCTCATCGGCCCATGAGTAAGTTTATTATTATATTTACGCTTCCGCATGATATGTACTTTGATAATCAGAACTGTAATCTGTGAGCACTATCTACTGATCCAGGGAATAGTGCGGTGGAATCACAGAAGATTCCGGATTGTAAAATTTGGGTCTGACAATGTACTAAATAACAGAGTGACAATATCTATTGCCCTAGAGTTTGCGGCGGTATTGTCTAAAGTTATTGCAAAAATTTTATTATTAAGACCAAAATCTTTTCACAATTTTGATAATATAATATGCAATAGTCTCACCCATATGTGTTACATTAATTAGTTTGAACCCTATAATTCTTTTTTACTATTTTCCAGTTCTCATTAACATAATGAGTAACTGCACTAAGATAATCCTCTCTAGCTTAACCACTCCATATGTCTGAGGTCAAAGCTACTAAAAGTGTGCAGGAATTAAAGAGTTCTTTTAATTTAGCACAACAATTATTATAGTATTTAGCTAGATCTCTCATTATTGTCTGTCTAAAAACTGGAGGAAATCTAGGATCATGTGCGGTCCTTATGTACCTTTTTCAAACGCGGAAGACTCACTAAAGTTTAAAGGTAGATCCTGTAATGCAATTAAATAACAAAGACATTCTTTATCTACCTTAGGACTATATTCCCAATTACATACCGAACCATTGGAGTTGTACTGTAGTTGCTGCTCAAGATTGCTCCTTGTTTTCCTTTACATCTTGTAGCATGTCTAAACAAGTGTCCTGTTATATATAGCGAAAGACTTTGTAGATAATTCATGATGACATATTTTACAAGTAGCAATTCTTAGCTGGACTTCATTTTCATCTCTCTTGGATGCCTTATCTGAAAGATCAAGCTCCATATAAGGCTCCATTTAAGTTGGTTTTAGTGATAATGACAAATACCATTATAAGATTTTGACGATAATGACAAATATATTTGAGAGATTAACTTTGTTTATTGATTATGATATTATTTAGTCTCACATGGTTAAAACGGTGAAATCATAAGGTATGCAATTGAAATCATTGGATCCAAAATATATATTGAACTCCAGAAATAGTCCAAATTGAATATGTGCATATGTCTTCATTATACACACTTGTATGCACATATTTAGGGGGAGCTCTCTCTATGTTTTAGGATTTTATAAGTATTAATCCATGCTTCCTTTGATATGCATATTTAGGATCTTTACTTTGAAATACATTCTTGAGTATATATAACTTGTGTAGTTTATATATACTCATGTGCAATCGGGTTGTCATTTAACCTCTCCATTATGTGTTAATAGTTGGATGATTAATGACAACTCGATAAGTAAGCTTTACTTAAAAAGCTTATCTTAGAGTATACATTTGCTGTGTACATGTTGTATACTCAAAAATCAATCTTTATCTCATTGTTTGCTGAGATTGTCATGAATTACCAAAAAAGGAAGATTATTGAATCTAGTCCCTCCATTATGTGTTAATGGTGAAGTTTGGTAATTGATGACAATTATTTTGTGGACTAACATTTTCTATGAGTTGGATGAATAAGTTAGGTTTCACAAAAAAGGATGACTTGAGATGACTTCATGTGTTGAAGATCATCAAGACTTGATGGAAGACGGCTTTATGTGTTGAAGCCATCAAGAAGAAGATGTATCATGAGTTAATGTATGTCTAAGGGGAGATGATCATGTGTTTTGCAAATAATTGAAGCTCATGTGTTGAATTCTTGTAACATGGGAACATGCATTGCAAATATGTTTTGCACATGCTTCATTCCATGTTTCCATTCTTTGTGATATGGGGCTCATATTTACAATTGTGTTTTGCAAATGGTTTAAGCTCATATATAATCCTTGTAGCATGTGGCTTAGGATTGTGAATGTGTTTTGCAAATGTGAGGAGTCCATGTACCAATTCTTTGTGTCATAATTTCAAAAGTGTGCAAACGTGTTTTGCAACTTGTTGGAAATCATGTTTGATCTTTGTGTGCATGATATTATAGTTTGCAAATATGTTTTACAAAATCTATTGAGATATCTGCACTTATCAGAAAAATCAGAACTACCGACTCTATGTGAGTGGTACTACCGGATATCAGAAGTACCGGTATGTGTTGCGCGGTACTACCGAATGTGAGGCGGTTAGACTGGCTTTGTACATGCGGTCATACTAGCCTAATCAGTTTCACCCGGGCCAAAAGGGCAGTCTTACCGTGGAGCAGTTAGACCAGAGTGTACTCGGTGGTCTGACCGGTATACACTCGGCGGTCTGATCGGTATGTACACAGCGGTCAGACCGACATGCGCCCGGAGGTCAGACTGACATATTGGTAGTGGTCTGACTAGTCTGTGGAACTACCGTTCCTTCTCGCGGTATGTTTTTTCTAGAGAGTGACTCTTCTAATTTTTCTAAGAGCGGTTTGATCGGTGCGGTCTGATCGGACCTGGCGGTCATACCAATTCTTGTGTGGGCGGTCTGACCGGATTTTCAAACTAATGGCTAGTTTTATAGCCATTGGGAGGGCGGAAGTACCAGCCATATGTTGGCGATAGTTCCGTGCCTCGGGCTGATTCCTATCTTTGTCTCACTCTAACAGCTAGTTTTTGAGAGAAAAGTATAAATACCTCCTCAAGGGCTGCTGAAACAGGTTGATGGTGCTATTCTTCCATTCCTTGAGCTAGTGTGAGACTCTCCACTCAATTGTACATGTGTTGCACTTTGTGAGCAAGGAGAAGCGATCTAGATTGCATGTGTTGCATCTAGAGGTGGACTTAGTGTCCATTTGAGCTTGTGCATTCGTTGCAAGTGGTAAGAGTCAAGTGAGGGGCTTGACTTGTTACTTTAGGAGTTTGTCGACTCTTATACAGCGTTGGAAGCGTCGTGCACGGTGATCTTCTCAAAGAAGATTGTAAGAAGACCCGGCAAAATTGTGAAGGTTGGAGCTCACCTACCTGGAGCGGGAAAGAGCTACCACTAATGGATTTGAGGTGGAAGGCTTAATTTGTGGAGTCAGTCCAATTAGTTTGGGCTTACCTCAACGTGGACTAGGGGAGACTAGCAAGTCTCCGAACACCACTAATGTCATTTGTGGTTTGTTTTCTTGTGCTCAATTTATATTCAAGAAATTTACATA
Organism: Dendrocalamus latiflorus; assembly: GCA_017311315.1. Taxonomy (NCBI): domain Eukaryota; kingdom Viridiplantae; phylum Streptophyta; class Magnoliopsida; order Poales; family Poaceae; genus Dendrocalamus; species Dendrocalamus latiflorus. Next base: position 16,574,706 of record CM029664.1, on the reverse strand, counting down.
CATAGAATTATATTGATTGCTTGTCTTCCTAGGATTGCAGACCTTGTCTTAGAGTAATATTATTGGTACACTTAGGTGAACTTATTTGATCTAAGTGCTATTTGTGCTAAACCAATTTGATTTAAGCTTCTGCATTGTTTACTTGGTTTAGACAAATAGAAAAGGTCTTGAATTGTTATTAATAATCAGAAGAGAATTTTAGATTGCCTATTCACCCCCCTCTAGTTGGCCTTCTCGATTTTACATTGACAAAATCTACCTAGACTTCCGGTGTACCGGATCTGGATCTCTTTGCTTCGGTGCTTGCAAATGTAGAGGAACTCATAGAGCCTGATGGTGGTATTGCTTGCTCTCCTGTTTGAGGTGGAGACACAATATTCTCAAAGGATGCAAGGTCCTTCATCGAGAAAATTGCAAATAAAAAATGTTACTATTATTTGTTTCATCTTAGTACAAAAAACGAACAATAAAATCTTCAAAAAAAAGTATTTTTACCTCTTTTCCTAACTGCAACTGGATTTTGAGATTTCAAATATGTGGTAAAATATTTCAAATATTGATAGTTGGCACTGTCCCTGGGGATAGTTCTTCTGAGACTCTAGTAATTTTCTTGTCAGCAAGTTCTCTTTCTTCTGATGTCCTCGTGGTAGGGGAGTGAAACAAGGAGAACTGATTCGGCTTGGCCAATTATACAGATCTCGACATGGACGGCTGCTACGACTATGAGCAAACGATGATTCCTTCCAATAGTGAGGTGTCCCTGGAGATACATCCTAGGATCTTAGAGACTCCACTGTGGGAAAGGATGAGGAGGGATCCATATCCCCCGCAGCAGTACGTAAGACGGAGGAACCAGTTTCCCTAAATGACAAGGGTCAATCTGACCACGAACAGGACTCACAACATGACGAGGGGCTCGTCCCCAAGTGTTCGAGTCCCCAACAATCGCTCTAGTAGTTTCATCACCAACTGGTGGTCGTAACTCTCCAATTGTCCACGCAGAGAGCGTGGTTGGGCTCCTTGTGAGTCTGTCCGTACTCTTGTACGGTTCAACTCCAACAGGAGGCAGTTATAACCCGGAATTCCCCTACCTGGTGGGGTTTACTCTAGGCCACGACGTGCTCTCGCTGGAACATTCTTCAAGTAAGGGGTCCTCCATCAGAAGCGGAGATTCTAAACAAGTGGAAATTCTGATCACTCTCTCAGAAAAGGACATGAGGATCCTCCCCGTCGGTCACACCCTACCGCTCCTCATCAGGATGGTGAGGAGACCTCCAGTGATGAACCAAGTCAGTTCTCTGATGAGAGTTGGAGAAATTCTAGAAATGATCGTTCTCCACAACCCACCTTAGAGATCGAGGATCCCGAGACCGCCCAAAGGAGGCAATTGGCTGCCCAGAGGTCTTTGCCTGGGCATGCCCAGTATCATTCTAAATAGGCTTAAGAGCTCCAACGCATCAATAACCTCATCAAGAACCCGACTCCAAAGCTTGCTCGAATGCCATGCTACGACCACTTCACTTAAGAACTGTGCGAAGGTTCTGCAGCATGATGAACAGATTTGAGCAACCCCACCATTATAACTTCGAGAGTCAGATAGGTACGACTACGTCTAGTCATTCACAGAACTCACCACATGGGGTTCAATATGATGACAGGTCGTGACGGTTGCCTAACCATAACTCTAGCCGAAGGAGAGTTCTTCAAACGACTCCAGATAGATGAGTTGACCAAGGAGGCGATGGTTCACCACATCGGGCAAAGAATATACAGCAACAGATAGAGTACAGGGAGTACAACCCTCATATGAATGAGGCCTACTACAGGCCGGGTCCATCTGCTATCGGGCATCGTCGAGTACGATCGCCCAGCGATGCTAGTTACCATTTCCCACGAAGGAGGCAATAGGAACTCGTTAACAGATGTTGAGCATTCATTCTTGAACTTCGAGCAGTGCGCTGGCCACTACAATTCCACCCAGTGAGCATGGAGAAGTTCGATGGGTTCCAGAATCCCATAGAGTTCCTTCAAATTTACACTATCGTAGTTCAGGCGGTAGAAGGAGACGAGCACGTTATAGCAAACTATCTTTCAACAATGCTTGAAGAGTCTGCTCAGTCATGGTTACTCAACCAACCATTCGAGTTGATCTACTCATGGTAACACCTCTGCAATCTTCTATTGGCCAACTTTTAGGGCACATACAACTGCCCTAGAAAAAGGATGAGCTACACCAGATGCGACAAAACAACGACAAGACCCTGCAGCAGTTCATCAGGCACTTTAGCTAGGTTCGTAATTCAATTCTAGAGGTTTCTGATGCTTCTGTCATCAGGGCACTCAAGCAAGATGTTCACAATAGGAAGTTCATGGAAAACATCGCCTTGCATCCTCTGACCACTGTCGTCGAGCTCTTTGAGATGGCTGACCGTTATGCAACTGCTGTTGAGGCAGTCAAATGGACTAAAACCATTGATCAGGTCAATCGAAGTTCTAAAGAGGAAGGTGAAGGCAGTAAGAGGAAGGAGAAGGCCAAGAAGTCCAAGAGTAAGGCCAAAGGTGAGAAGTCTCGGGTCGAGACCTCAAAGGAAGTCTTGGCTGTAGGCGATGAAAAGCCTCAAAACCCCAAGCAATATTCCGATCAAGGCAAAGGTAAGGCACCCGCATGGAAGGATAGCAAGGTTAAGTGGTGCCCACTTCACAAGAAGGGACACGGCCTTCACAATTGCTGAGTTTTCTAATAAAAACTCGATGATTGCTATTCTGGCAATAGATCACTTCCCACGCTTGATGAGGTAGGGCAGCTGAGTGGTCGAAAGCACTCGAACGAGGAAGAATACATGCCTTTCCAGGATCCGAAGCACATGATCAAGCATATCTATAGAGGCTCATCCGCATACGAGTTGAACCGACAATATAAGGCTGTCGAATGAGAGGTAAATTCCATCGACCCACCCTTGTTAGCAATCTTTCAAAGTGGTCAGAAGTCACCATCTCTTTCGAGAAGAGTACTGTCCAATCCCTTTGACTCGACTCAGTCAGTTTCTGATCATGGTCGAGCCCACCATCAACTATTGTCAAGTGAATCGCGTGTTGATTGATGGTGGCAATTCTTTAAATATTTTATTTGTAAGTACTCTGGATGAGATGCAAGTCCCTCATACCAGAATAAAACTTGTACGATATTCATTTCATGGGATCATACTGGGGCCTTTGGCCAAGCCCATTGGTCAAGTTTCTCTACCTGTTGCATTCGAATCTCTAAGCAACTTTAGAATAGAGAAAATCTCCTTTGATGTGGTCAACATCGACATGGCATATAACGCCATACTCGAATGGCACGTTTTCTGATAGTCGCTCACTATGCAAATCATTGTTTTAAGTTGTCAAGTCCCAAGGAGTCATCACAGTTTGTTGTGATAAGAAAATTGCATTAACATGCGACCGTAAGTCCCTTGAGAAGGTCGGCCAACTACCGACTCGAGAAGCTACCAAGGTGCTGCCTTCGAGCAAGCACTTGAAGCCAAAAGCCACGCTGAGGCCGAACGAAGAGGTCAAGGAGGTTCCTTTGGACCCAGCGGAGCCTTCAAAGACTGTTTACATCGGGGTTACTTCCGACCCCGTATAAGAAGATGTCCTTATCAGTTTCCTTAAGAAAACGTAGATATGTTCACATGGTAGCCATCCGACATGCATGGGGTCCCTAGGGAGGTGCTCGAGCACAGGTTAGCTCTACATCTTGATAAGAAGCCCGTAAAATAGAAATTACATAGATTTGCACCAGATCAATGATAAGCTATTAGATCAAAATTGGACAAGTTACTCAAAGCAGGCTTTATAGAAGAAGTCGATCACTTAGAGTGGTTGGCCAATCCTATAATGGTTAAGAAGTTTAATGGTAAGTGGCGTATGTGTATAGACTATACTGATTTAAATAAAGCTTGTCTAAAAGATGATTTTTCCGCTTCCTTGTATTGATCAATTGGTTGACTTTACTGCTGGTTGTGAAATGTTAAGTTTTCTAGATGCATACTTTGGTTATCACCAGATTAGTATATCTTCAGAACATGAAGAGAAGACCGTATTTATTATGCCATTTGGGATGTTTTGCTTTGTCAAAATACCTTTTTGCCTAAAAATGCCAGTCCAACTTTCCAATGTTTGATGCAATTGACCTTTATACATCAAATGGGCCAAAATTTGAAAGCCTATGTTGATGATGTAATCGTCAAAAGCATCAAACGACTTAATCATCTTTCAAACTTGCAAGAGACTTTCGACAACCTCACAAAGGATCATATGAAACTCAATACCAAGAAGTGTATGTTCGGAGTTAATTCAGGAGAGTTGCTCAGATTCCTAAAAAGATCAAGGCCGTCGAGCAAATGCACCCTCTGACCATGAAGAAAGAACTTCAAAAACTCATCAGCTGCATGGTGGCTCTAAGTCATTTCAATGCACATCTGAGAGAGAAAGGTTTCCTTTCTTCAAACTTCCTAGCAAACATGAAGGTTTTGAGTGGTCGAAGGAGGCTAATAATGCCTTCAAGAATGTCAAGAGATATCTTGCGAGTGCTCATGTTCTGGTTTCTCCAAAGTGAGGCGAGACACTCTTAGTATATATTTCCGCCACATCACAGGCAGTAAGTGTTGTACTCATTGTAGAACACGAAGGCGTCCAATGATTAGTATAATATGTAAGCAAAGTCTTACATGGGCCTAAGGAGCACTACCCTCAGGTCTAAAAACTCTTATATGCCCTGCTCATGTCTTTGAGGAAGCTAAGGCATTATTTTCAGATGCACAAAATTATTGTGCAGTCTGAGTTTCCCTTAGGAGAGGTCCTCTAGAATAGGGAAATAGCGGGGCATATGGCAAAATGGTCGGTAGAACTTGGAAAGTTTGACCTCCATTTTATGTCTCGAATGGCCATTAAATCATAGATTTTGGTAGACTTTATCACTGAATGGACAAATCCTGAACGAGTTCAAGATCCCTAGTACGATTGCCATGACTAGTGGACGATGTACTTTGATGGGTCACTTATGTTAAGTGGATTGAGGGCCGGGGTGGTCCTGGAATCTCCCACGGGAGAGACCTTAAAGTATGTCATTCAACTACACTTTCTAGCCACTAATAATGTGGCCGAATATGAATGTTTATTGGCTAGCATACGAGCCGCGAAAGCACTTCGGATTCATCGATTACTCATGAGAGGAGACTCTCAACTAGTCATGAATCAGGTCAGCAAAGAGTATCAATGCTTGAGTTCAACCATGTCTCAGTACTTATCGGGAGTACGCAAGCTAGATAAGCACTTCTTTGGTTTCGAGTTACAGGATATCCCCCGGAAGGATAACTTTCTCACTGACTAGTTAGCTCGACTAGCTTCTTCCTGATCACGAGTACCATTAGGAATCTTCTTGGAGCAACTCCAGAAGCCTTCTCTTGTTGAAGTACCGAAGACATCTCCTAATGAGACAGCCTTCCTAGAATACGAGGATACCTGGATGGCTCCCATCTATAAGTATCTTCAGAAGGGTTCTGTATCCGATGACAAACTCAAAGCAGATCGTCTATCCCGTAAGGCCAAAATATATACTTGGTCAAGAGAGTACTCTATAAATGGAGTACTCAAGGGGTTCTCATGCGATGCATATCGCAGAAAGAAAAATTACAACTCCTTAATGACATACATGGAGTTATTTATGGAGCACGTGCATCTTACAGAATGCTGGTCGGAAAGGCATTTTAACAAGGTTTGTACTAGCCAATGGCCCTCAATGACACTAAAGAGCTGGTTAAGAAGTGTGTACAATGCCAGTTTCATAGCAGGCAAATATACCAACCGGCTCAGGCTCTTCAGACGATTCCTCTATTTTGGCCTTTCGTGACCTGGGGTTTAGACATCCTAGGACCGTTCCCAAGAGCACCTGGGGGCTTCGAGATTCTTTTCATTGCTATTGATACGTTCACAAAATGGATCGAGGCCGAACCTACGATTGGGATAACAATGGAAGCCACAAAGAGGTTTATGATCAGAAGTGTGATTACTCGATTTGGAGTACCAAGTCGAATAATTACAGACAATGGTAAGCAATTTTTGAGTGCAAAATTCCAATAATTTTGTGATGAATTGGGTGCCAAACTTTGCTATGCCTTGGTTGCCCATCCCCAAAGCAATGGGGCAGTCGAGCACGCGAATGGCCAGATAATGCAAAGAATCAAGACTCGAGTCTTCAACCAGCTTGTAAAGAACTCAAGGGCTTGAATACATAAACATCCTTCAGTATCATTGGCAATTTGCACAACTCCTAATCGAGCGATAGGAAAGACTCCATTTTTTCTAGTTTTTGGAGCTAAAGCCATGCTTCCACCGGAAGTAAAGATCTAGTTGACAAGAGTCAAGAACTTCAAGGACTCCAACCAGGAGAAACTTTGAGTAGATGACATCAACCTGCTCAAAGAGAAGAGGAATCAAGACTTAATCCGATCAGTAGTCTATCAGCAAGCCATGTGTAAGTACTACAATCGTATGGTTCAACCTTGCAGCCTTACTATAGGTGACTTGGTATTGAGAAAAATCCAATCCCAGTCTATTCGAAATAAATTTTCCCCTAAGTGGGAAGGTCCTTACATCATGGTCAAAGTCACACAACCAGGCTCTGTATGACTTGCTATGGATTAAACCAGATTCTATCAAACTCTTGGAACATCGATCAACTACGTAAATTTTATGTGTAAACATTTCTACTCCTTCAATAAAGTTTCAATTTTTTCAATTTTTATTGTCGTATGTTCAGTAGAGCTTCTTTTATGTTAGTTCAACCACTTATAGCACTTTTGATTTGTTTAACTAGTCAGAGAAGAGAAGACCACTAGTCGAAGTCTCTTCTCTCTGCATGTGGTCCTGCCCGCTAGAAGGAGCTTCCTAGTTACGAACTGTTCTTGACTCTTGCTAACAGCATAAAACAATTGCATTGTCTACGAAAACATTGAACATGTGTACAAGAGGTATTCTGAGTCTTTATCTTCTTATCATTTATGTCTTCGATTTAATTAATCTGGTTGAAGGGGTAACGTCACCTAGTCGAAGCCTTTCCTCTCTGCATGTGGTCCTGCCCACTAGAAGGAACTTCCTAGCGACGACTCATTCCTAATTTTTGCTGCCAGAACATGACATTTAAATTCGACAATGATAATGGATGACTACTCTGCTCTCTGCATATTTTACTCTGTACAATTTGCTTAGTTTATCAATATAAACTAAGTAAATAGTCGGGGGTTAGGATAGAGTTATTTATATATCTTTATTTTTTACTCATAAATTCTATATTATTCATATAACTTTATTTGTTACTCGTAAATTCTATCTCTTTCATTTTCTTTTTTGTATTACGAGTACTAACTACTCAATAAGATGAATTGCAGGAAAAAGGAAGAATTTTTCATCATCCAAAGGTATGTCTTTATAAAGTTATCATTTACATGCTACTCTGAAGAGGAAGGAGAGCCAAGTTGCATCTACTTCTTCGATCAGGCGAGCTACTTCTTCCACGGAGCAGCTAAAGTCATGGTTGATTGGGTGTACACTAAGTTTTTGGTCGCATACCTTGAATTTTGCCAAGGCATAGCTTATTGCGCCTTCAACCGCATCCCGAATCAACTCTGTCTGATCGGTGTTTAGGGTGAATAGATGCTTATCTAAAGTTTTCATTGGTAGTCCAATTATACTCGCATGAGTGGTTATGGTATCTTTGGAAGGACTCATCTTCTTTGAACTAAACCCATCGAGTAGATTGTTGAGAAGTACAACATTATCGTGGAGGATTGCCTTCATCAACTTTGTTTCCTCTTAACTATAAGTCGAGACTTCTAAGAGATGTTTTGTTTTGACATTACTTCTACAAACAGAATAACAATGGTCAGGAAAACACTTATCACAGGACTAGTTAGCAGAAGTAGTTGAAGGTGAAGCTTTTTCTTATCTACTAGTCAAGCATCAAGCTTATCAACTTCAGCTTCGTGCTCTTCTTCCAGCAGCTTCATTTCCTGGATGGTCTCTTTATTCTAGCAGCATTGACTCATTTTTTAATCACCTTGGTCTTTTCTTTGACCTTAGTTTGGGACTTACTCGCTTCAGCTTCTTTTTTTGTCAAAAGAAAAGAGTAAGAGGAACACCATAAAGACAACCAAATAAATAGTCTTAAGTTCAGAAATTACTATTTATTTTCTCCTACAATACTCTAATTACAGAATTAGCCTTCACAATGGTTATCGATTGATCGACATTTTCTTTCTTTAGCCTCTGTGTATCAACCCTCTCGTTGTCGAGCGCAGCAACTAAAAACTTTACATCGCTCTTAGACCTGCGAAGGTTAAAAGCATACATGAAAGCCTGGACAAGTGGTTGAAACAGAGTTCGACTACATAAACCAGTAACTTATGACTCTATTGCTTTCTTGGAGAGTTCAACATTGTCCTATCATAGGAGCATGAGTTGTCTGTAGTATTCAGCCACAGTTGCCATATCTTCTAACACTCTCTAAACAAAGGAGGATAGTGAGAAACCAGATCAAACTAGGTACAAATGTTTAAGTACTTAATACTTACATTCATGCTCCCACAAGCAAATTTGGCGAGTACCCCCCAGGAATCTTTGAGTCGATCAAGCTTATCGACCTTGTTCCACCACACCTTCTCAAGACATTTGTTGTCAAAGATGTTCCCTTTGTTGGGAATGTCTTTTGGGTGTGGAACCTGGCTCAGAAGTTGTTTAGAAGAAGATCCCACTATAAATGGAGGGTTAAAAATGTAGAGAAGAAGTTAGGCTATCCGTCTCCTCCTTCTCTGACTGTACCTTCTTGCGATTGAAGAGAAGCATCCGTAATGTTCTCCTTATCAACGTAGTGGTTAGAAGGATCTCCAACCTTTTGACTAGGTATTTCTACCTTCCTTCAGCCGCTTGAACTTCAGTTTCTATGATCACTCCTGTGGTCGTAGTCTCTATAGCTTCGGCAGCAGTCTCTATTGCTGCGGTAGTCGTTTCCTCGACCACCTTCTCCAGTGTGTCTTCAACCATGGGTAGAGTTGTAGGGGGCTTCTTAGTAGGAGCATCCTTGAGTAATGGAGAAGTTGAGCTAAAATCATGAAACGTAAGTCGGCATTTAAGAAGACATAGAGGTGAAATACTATATTTATGCTTATGTTTTTCATACTTTGCTTTTGCATTCTTTATCTTGAATTTAGAAGAAACTTTTCTCGAGATTAGTTTCTTCTTTTCTTCGACCACTTCTGGTCATATGGGAGCATCCTCGACCACGTTTGGTCAAAGGTCTTGAGCAAGAGTTACTGCTCCTTGTCCCACTTGCCCCACCTGGTGGTTGAGACCAGTTTGACCACTTGGAGGACATTCTCCTTTTCAATCACAAGTTCCACTGTTGCAGCAGTCTCCTTCATAAAAGATATAATTTTTTTTCAGTTTTCCTTTTCGAGTTGCTTAATAAATCCTCAAGAAGCACCCATTGAGTGAGTTTCAGTATCGTAATAGAAGGGTACCTTGATCTTAGGAGTCAGTTTCTCGAATACAGCAGCCCCTATCTCATTTGTGAAACTTACGTCTATGAGGAATTGCTTGACAGGGGCGCTTGGAGCAGCAGGAGGAAGGATAGAAAGGGGAACAACAGCATTTATCAGCTGATGTCTCTTGGTTGGAGGAGCTTTAGCTTTTTCCGCCTCTTCTCCAATAACCATCAGTTCAACCCCTTGATCGTTCTGATGGTTATTCATGCCTACATTTTGCAAGAAAGAAGAATATTATTTAGTCGTTCTGTACAACTACATAGTCCTAAAAACAAAATTAATATTCCAATTAACTTTAGGCATTCTTCTTTTTCTTCAGTGGATATATCCACTAGAATACGAGGAGCCTTCACTTCCAGTGAAGGAGTCTTCTCGCAAACACCCTTGACCCGGGAATTGATTTCCCCCAAATCAAGATCTGTTCATACAGGCATGGTGGTCGATACAGAGTACTCAAAAGAAGTAATCTAATTTTGAATATGAGTATGAGAGTCACTTACCATTCTCATAATCCCTGGTTGGATCCGAGGCACCTGAGTACATCCGCATGGGATGTGCTCATTGCTTTAGAGGGCTGATTTGACCTATGATGGAGTCCTTCACCACATGCCAATCCGTAAGACCCCTATCCCTCAACTCTTTGATAGCTAAGATGTAAGGAACTATTCGGGTGAGGTCCTTGGGGACCGAATTCCAGAGACTATTCTTCTCCGCAACCTTCCTCACAAAAGAAAGGTTGTCTTCTCTGGTCGTCTCCCAGTAGAACCACCACTTCTTCTATGCCAGCCATGAAGATCGAGTGTACATTGGGATGTACAACTCCATCTTGCTGTCGTGGAGCTTTAGACCGCAGCTCCTGGCGATTCTAGTTTGTCGACTTATCTCGTAAATATCAGAAGAGCTCAAGGTCTGGCGGAATTCCCAAATATGCCTCACATAGGTACACGAACACACTAAGCATTGTGATCAAATTGGGAATCAAGTTCACCAATTCGACCCCAAAGTACTCAAGCACAACGGTGAGGAAGGGATGAGCGGAAAGATTGGAGGAGATTGAAGGAATATGGTGACTTGGTCAGCGGCTGAAAGCTCGAAGTACATCGAAGAAGAAGGGGAAGTAAGAACACTAAAAGTTAGCCTGAGGTAAGTTTTACTAACTATACGGGTCAGTTACTAGTCTTGAGAACCATATGGTTATCTTGGGAACTGATTCGACGGACAAGATGATGAAATCGATTGGAATTCACCTCTTTGAAGTCCGTTTGTATTTACATCTCAAGTGAAATTACCTTATTGTCCAAGCTCATTTTGGTCGATGAGGGTCAAAAAGGCTTTGCTTTCGACTGCTATTCGTCTACGACCTCACTTTCTCAAGTAAGTTTTTTCACTTGAAGTTTGGGGGCTAGATGATAAGGATACTATAATCTTCGAATTATTACGTCATTATGTTCTCCGAGTATATCCCTTATCGTTAAGGGATAGATTTCACAGAGTAGTCGTAAGTCTTTCTACGACCACTTAGTCGTAAACCTTTCTATGACCACTTAGTCATAAGCCCTTCTATGACCACCACGTAGTCATAAGTTCTTCCACGACCACGTAGTCGTAAGTTGTCCTAGGACCACCTCGTGGTTGTGAGCCTTCCTGTGACTACTTAATCTTCAACTGGTCTATCTACGATTACCTACTGCATGGTAGGTCTATCTGACAAAATGGTTAGAACATGCACTTATAACCACACACGATCTCTCTCTGACAATAACCGTTGCACGATGAATGATCCACCACGTCTCTCTAACGATAACTTCCACCAGACGATTATCTCCTGAAACGTTGAGACGTCTTTTGGTGCAGGACAATGGTTGTCGCTTCGTCAACTATATAAAGGTTAACGCTAGGGGGGAATAGGGGGGTCACATTGGATCAGGAGATAGAGCTAGCCATTTTGCATTGCTCTCAGTTGTAGTCAATTTCTCTAACCAATAACCACACAAGACGTAGGGTTATTATTCTCCTAGAAGAAGACCCAAATCTGTATAAAAATTTCTGTGTCTCTACTCTGCATGTTCATACATCGAGCCTTCTAGAGTTTTCCCGAATCTAAACAAATCATACATAAGATCAATATTAAAACACCAAGTCTTCTAGAGTTTCTCAAGTAAGTTATTTTTACTTGAAGTTGGGGGCTAAATGATGAGGATATAATAGTCCTTTAATTATTATGTCATTATATTCTCCGAGTATATCCCTTATCGTTAAGGGATAGATTTCACAGAGTAGTCGTATGCCTTTTTACGACCACCACATAGTCATAAGTTCTTTTACAACAACGTAGTCGTAAGTTGTCCTACGACCACCTCGTGATCGTGAACCTTCCTATGACTACTCAATCTTCAACTGATCTATCTATGATTACCTACTGCATGGTAGGTCTATCTAATGAAACAGATAAAATGTGCACTTATAACTGCGCATGATCTATCTTTGACAATAATCACTGCACGAAGAACGAGCCACCATGTCTCTCTAACGATAACTCCCACCAGACGGTTATCTCTTGAAACGCTGAGATGTCTTTTGGCGCAGGACAACGGCTGTCGCTTGGTCAACTATATAAAGGTTAATGCCAGGGGAAATAGGAGGATCACATTGGATCAGGAGATAGTGCTAGGCATTTTGTGTTACTCTCAGTTGTAATCAATTTCTTTAAGCAAATAGCCACACAGGCTGTAGGGTTATTATTATCCTAGGAGAAGGCCCAAACCTATATAAAAATTCTTATCTCTACTCTGTATGTTCATACACCGAGTCTTCTAGAGTTTCCCTAAATCCAAACAAATCATACATAAGATCGATATTAAAACATCGACACATACCATATCCATCTGATATTACACATGCATATTGGCAAATACAGTCTGCAAATGTAATGCCACTGGAATCTATAGCCATTTGCCTGAAGAAAATATAACTCTCAAAATACTAGATGACTTTTTGGATTTTAATGATCCTGAATAATTTAAATCTATCATACTCTTTTGGCATATAAATTACCTCCCAATTAATCACATATATTCCTAGCGAATAATTATTCCAACTAGGTGGTCAAACTCAAATTATATTCTAGCAGAATATACTATATTTTATGCAAATTAATCGATGGTCATGTTTTATGTGACAATATTATATTTATGCTCTTGAAAGCATCTTGTAGATTTATATTACACTATCAAAACATAATACTCTTGACCAGGTCAAAACATGTTGCATTAATATAAAACTTGAAGTTTAAGTGATACAAATTTTAAATCAGAGTATGATGAATTGGATCATAATATTGGGCAATATATAAGAAGCTAGAACATTTCTGCTATCACATATTAGTAACTCGCCAGATGTTTGGGATATTCTACAAGTAGTAGAGATGTGCAATTTTCATGCCACTACATTACTAGCTCACTGCCATTTATCATGTGTCCATACTAAGGAGATTTTAAAGTATGCTATTAAGCAAGGTCAAATCTTGGCATCAGGGGGAGATAAATGCCCAAAATATTTGAATATCGCGACATTTTGCTGGAGAAATATCTTTAGTGTAAGATTCACACACTAACCAGGCCAAATTTAAGTTTAGTTGATACTCTTGTACACTAAAAGCAAGGAGACTGCCATATTTCTTTTTTCCATTGCATGGAGGAGTTATATAGTATTTACTTGAAGTAAATGTGCCGCTAAGTTGGAATACCCCGGATTGAATAGTATATCCAACTTTGCAAAGTTGACTTATTGGTCAGTGATCTAAAGTCTACGAGGTCACTTGTGGATCTAAGGTCTAGTGACATTTGTCAAAATAATCATTAAATACTTCTTAAATACCTTAAAAGAGAACTCACCTTGAAGGTGAAATACCTCATGAAGAGGCTCATCATGAAGATGAAAACCCCAGTAATTAGGCGCACACATATTACAATACTGGAGAACACGAAACGACCAATAAGCTTTCATTTGGTAAATGACGAAGATTTGGTTAACACTAAAAGACACTCAATAATGAGGATATTTGGAGAAAAGTTGTCGACAATCAGTTTGCCTCTAAAATCCGAAACCAAAGTCTATGGCCGAGCACTTGAAGTGTTCATATTGGGTAAAGAAAATGAAAGCAAGCAATTGAGGCCGAACCATAATCGCAGATGAAAGCCTTGGAACCTATTAGTTCAGACTTGATGAGTCATTATGAAATAATGAGGTGGTGAAAGCGATGGTTCAAAGATCCCTGTAGAGATTGATATTCTCCTGTTATGAATGAAATAATATTCCGTTATATAATAACTCTGGTAGATGACATGAATAAGATATGCAGTTATCGGATTCTAAAAATTCTTGATGGGATCTTTGAAAGGACTCAAAGCTCGATCCTTGGAGGACTCAGTGTTTCAACAAGAAAGTAAATTGCAACATGTATATATGTCTATAAAACTCATACATGATAAAATCTTACTCGAAGAAAGAATGTCTTCTAGAAGAGAAAACATATCCCTGAAGACAAATTAACTCATTAGTTGATCGAAAATACACGAACAATTATGCGATTCCTAGGATTAGATAAGGACCCATCCAAGACCCGAGGAAATGGAACGAGAAAACTAAAAACTAGAAGTACGCCACATAAGCACATATTAATGTGACAGTGGCCCGATCTTCCGAAAGGTACTGATAGGTCGATTGTGGAGAACACGACGTTGATGATCCAAAGGCTCCGATCCAAACAGATTGAACCCCTCGCAATCACTACACCACTGCTCCATTGGTTATCAACCGTGCCGAACGCGGTTGACCTCGCCAAGAAGGCTATCTCCTGCAAGCGAATCGAGAACACAAGCAAAAGAGTACAAGATGCAATCTGAAATTGTATTATGAATAAATATTAAGTTCACAAGTTGGGGTTCCTCAACCGAACGTGCGGTGAAACTGCTAAGCAGAATAATCTCTTAAGAAAAACCCGAGGAAAACTAAAGGGGTGCGACCTCTTTAAATAGGGGAGGGGAAAGCCGCACTTATCTAAGGAAAAGAGTGTGGTACTATTTATGATTACTGTTCACATGAACAGTACCCATGAAAATGACGGCGGCCCAAATAGCCTAAGTGGTGATACAAGGCCCAAGACCCACTTTGACTCGGACTGAAAAAGTGATGTGACTTGTTTGGCAGTTTTTGATCGGCTCGGATGAAGTTTGGAGGTGAGACTAGATCCATCTGAAAGTAGACTCCAAGAGCTTTCCAACGAGTACTCATGGGCCCCGAGAAGCCTTCTGGATCAAACGTTATGGCCGTTTAAAGTAGATGCTGTTAAAAAGGCCGAATCTGAGTCGAACTCGCGAACAGGACTTGAATTGCGCTTGACGGTTCCACTTCTACACTTGAGCTCGCGTGGTTCTTCCCCATGGTTCTGAAGGACAATTAAATCATCACAAGAATTAAGTAGTATGCCATTCTTTGAAACATTTGTATGCAAACTTAGGAACGCATTTACCTGATTGTTAAGTTGACGTGCTCACGCTCGAGTCATTGGTCCTTGTATCATAGTTTCAATTTGTTGAGTTTGTTGTAGAGTTGGCGCAGTTGTATCTATGGAAAGAATGTCCTCATCACATATGAAGTGCATCTTCTACCAAAAAACTGATGGAGTGGCAATATCTTTTATTACCATGAAGATATCATATACATTAGTGTTAATGACAAATTTATTAATCCCTAAGTGCCAAAATTAAGACTAGTTATATTAACTCTGTGGTGATATGATCATGCTTTTAGTTCTACAAAATAGATTTTTGTTGTAATAGAACTACTCAGAGATGGTTGCTAAATATTAAGACCCTGAAAGGTTTTGATAAGTCATATCCTGAAGAAATGTGGTATTGCAAATGATTACCCCCATATTCTAATAAATTTTGCTTATGTTGCACATAT
The DNA here is from genome assembly GCA_017311315.1 of Dendrocalamus latiflorus. Taxonomy (NCBI): domain Eukaryota; kingdom Viridiplantae; phylum Streptophyta; class Magnoliopsida; order Poales; family Poaceae; genus Dendrocalamus; species Dendrocalamus latiflorus. The sequence goes on along the minus strand of CM029664.1, from coordinate 16,559,158 downwards.
AGATAAATGGTATTTCAGAAAGTTAAGTATATTGCTCCTAAATTATTTTATCGTCTCTTTATCTAGATGAATAGCGATACAAATGTCTAAAAGGCTATACATTGTGGCAATCCAGTAGTTATACTCGCAATATACTGGCCTATATTCATTTCTTAAAATATATTAAAGGCATTGGAATAATAAGACTTCACCGTAAGTTGTCTTCAGGGGGAGCATATGCTAAACCTTTATAGTTATACATAAAATTCAAAAAAATCTTGACTTTAGTCTAACCTACAAGGTATTGACTTGATGATCACTACCTTAAAGGTTTTTACCACCTATTAGTATAAGTCCAATCAATGGACATGATAAAGGTCTTGATGATCATAATAAATCCTAAAGACAATTTATAAATCCTAAAGATAAGCGTTGTACTATTTTCCTCTTAGTGAGTTTTTCCCGTTGGGTTTCTTACTTGAAGGGTTTTAATGAGACAACAAATGCAATACAATTTAACGTGTGTTGTGTTCTCTTTTCTTCATTCTTTTTTCTCACTGTGTTTTTGGAAGGAGTTTTTAACGAGATATATGCATATCGTGGTATGAAGCCTCACAAGAATGTGTTTGGCTCAGGCGAATGATTAGCCACATCAAGAAGTCATGTGGCATAAACACCGTTGATGACCCCACTATTATCTATAAAGATAATGCAATTTGTGCAGTACTGATGCAAATGGGCTATGTTAAAAGTAATATCACGAAGCATATTGGTCCTAAATTTGTTTGTCCTCACGAGCTCCAAAAGAACGGAGAGGTAAAGATACTAAAGCGTAGGTCTTGTGATAATCTGGTAGATATATTCATAAAATCCCTCCTAATCTCTAGCTTCTAAAAGTGTGCGCAAGGCATAGGGATAAAGCGACTTAGATAATTGCAAGGTTCAGGAGTAAATACCTGAACCATATCATTTATTTAAGACTGAAATACTTATATGATCCTGAAAATTTAATGTTGTACTCTTTTTTTCCTTTGTGAGTTTTTCTGAAGTTTTCTCACGTGAAAGTTTTAATAAGGCAACAAGTGTGACACAAGAAACGAATACGATGTACTCTTTTCTCCATCCTTTTTTCCCACTGGGTTTTTGAGAGAAGTTTTTAATGAGTCATGTGTATATCATGGTATTCGCCTAAGAGGGAGTGTTACGAAACCTAGTATGTTGCGTTATGGCCAAATACCGAATCTACTCCTGAGGGGTTTTGACTATAAATAGACAATCTTATGTACATGGAGAATAGTTCTGATGATAATAAAGACTTCATTCCTTTGGCGTCTTCTCTAATTATTCTTTATAAATTCTCTGTTAATTAGTTACGTAAATTGCATCGGAGGTTATTATCATTATTTCTTAACACAAACATTTCTTGAGTCAGGCTAGGCTTGGACTTCTGCCATGTTGGACTCGGAACAGGTTTGAGCTAGATTCCGCCTTGGCCTGGGTTGGGCTTGAACTGGGCTGAGCCCTATATCGGGCTTGTGTTGGGCAAAATTTAGTTGGGCATGAAAGTTATGTCTTAGAAGTTAGTTTGAAGTCGTCAGTTCAATCTCAGGTTCTGTTTTCAAAATTATGAAGATTTGAACTACATTTGTGTTTCTGTTGCTCATACTCTGATACTCATTAATGCTATGCCATGGAGTACCACCCATCTGCTCTTCTTTTAAGGTCAGTCTCAGTGGAGGTTTTATGTCCCAGTTTCCAACACACCTATATTTTGGAAACAGTGCAGAAGAGTTTCATCCCCATGAAACTCTCTACTCTCATGAAATTTTTATCATCTCTTTCTTCATCAATACAGTGCCATGTCAGCGTATTTAATGCCCATGAAACTTCATGAAACCTCCCACTGAGACTGGCCTAAGTGAAGTCGTCAATTTTTTTACGGTCACCGAGATAAACCTTTATCCGTTACTTTTCAACGGCATGTTAGTATAAATGAAAATGATTTGAAGGACAAACTTGGTGATATAGTTTTCATATGACCAACAGATAGTTTTTTATGTTCAAAATTACAAAGTTTGACTCCATGAATTCTAAAACATCGATTAAAGGAGAATGGATGGTGTTGTGGCTGAACCGAGCGGCTGTTTACATAATTACACCACTATTTTCAGGTGATTGCACCAAAGCACAGCTCCGAAAGGAAGAACTCAAAACAAAATTCCCCAACTTATTCGCTCAATGGCTCTTATCGGATTGACGCCCTTACATTCACCGGTCATGGAAAGCACCGCTACCTAAAAACAAAAAAAAAAGAAAAAAAGTACAGCATCCGTCCAACTTAATAGGGTGTATTTTTTGAATAGTTTTATTTATAAATATATTACATATTTTATATTTCAATACAACATTAGTATGATGTTCTCTTTATACCCTAATAAATATACAGGTTTATTTACTATTTTCTACATATATATTGAATGTAGTGTTTAGAGATAGTAATTAGGAGTAATCTAGTCATTTTCATTATTTTCTTGGTCTATACGACACGAAGAAATACGTCGTATAAATTTAGAGAGAGGGAGTACATCCGATTTAACTTCGGGGCTTAATGTTGTTGCCCTAGGCCCCAAGGAAGAAGTGCAAGGGGAGTGGAGAAAGAATGAGCGAAAACACAAGAGATGAACTATATTCATCTGGCGACACACGCCTTCTATGACTTCCTCTTCTATTAACTATTTTCTCAAACTCTTCCCGAACTCTATAGATTTACATGCCTTTAAATAGGCCTCATGCACATACGATTACACCACCGCACGCACTCTCTACTGCTACAACTTTGACGGCCACTAACTGCCTATGTCGCTCCGCTCAGCCACCTGCTGAGCGCTCTCAATCGTCTACCCATACCGCTCCACTCAGCCACCTGCTGAGCCCATGCCAACTGCTACAGTGACCCGCCGCCTGCCCATGCCAGGCAGTTAGCCGACCGAGGACGACCTACGTCACCCACGACCACCCGTGCTAATACCTGCTACCAACTGCTACTATGATCGATGTATGATCACGACCGTTGGCTTTATTCTCGGCTTGTCTTCAACCACTGCACTGGACTATCGACCACGGTAGCTTCGACTACCGACCATCAACCACGGCAGCTTTGACTACCGACTATCGACCATGGCAGCTCTGACTACCGACCATCGACCACGGTAGCTCCGACTACCGACCATCGACCACGGCAACTCCGACTACTAACTATCGACCACAGCTTGTCGATGACGCCTTCGACCATGGTATCGATCACAGCTTGTCGACTATGCCTTCGACCATAGCTTGTCGACTACGCCTTCGACCACGCCTTGTCGACTACGCCTTCGACCACGCCTTGTTGATTGTGCCTTCGACCATGGCATCGACCACGGCTTGTCGACGACACCTTCGACCATAGCATCGACTACAGCTTGTCGACTACGCCTTCGACCACGGCTTGTCAACTGTGCTTTCGACCATGGCATCGACTACGGCTTGTCGACTACGCCTTCGACCACTGTATAGTATAAGATAACGAGTACACTTGGCTACGACCACTGTATAGTACACGACACACGAGTACATTTAGCTACGACCACGACACACTAAGACACGATTACGAACACTCAGTACTCGAACACACTGAGTATATGACAACGACCATACTCAACAGTAGCTACGACTATTAAGTACACAGTTACGACCACTTTCAACAATAAGAATATTTCCAACAATTAGATAGCTACGCGGAACGCGCACGGACCCATGTCAATATACTGATCGAATCATGTATAGAGGATGATTACACTTCGGGATCCAAAAACAAAAGAATCAACGACGACACAGCCGAATTGGTGCCTTTTTCACTTGCGAGCACCGCCCATTTATTGCCATCACGCCCTGACCTCTTTCCGAGTCGCTCACAACCCGGTGGAGAAGGGGATGGACGTGCCGGCGAGCCAGACGTCGCCGTCGATGAACGAACCAACCGTGAATGTGCTGGCCTCCGACGCGCTGGTGATCACGCGGTACCCCTTCCACTTCACCCGGTTGGACGTGCCGGCGCCGGGCCCTGTGTTCTGGTACTCGCCGTAGTAGAGCGTGTCGAGCGCGAAGTTGCCGTTCCACTCGAGCCACCCGGCGGGGTTGATGAGGCTGTCGAGCTCCGACTGCATGAACACCGTTCGCGAGTACTGCTTCCACGGCCGGCCCAGGTACGTTTTGAAGCTGGACTGCACGCCGACGAGGTCGGACGCGGCGGCGACCTTGCACTTCTGGATGGAGATGCCCGTGTTCTGGTTGGGGTCCTCCCGGCCCTGCGCCGTGTAGATGTTGCTCTGGTTGGGGAGCGGCCGCCGCGCGTAGAGGTTGCAGCTCTGGAACACCACGGCGGAGTTGCCGAAGATGAAGTCGATGGTGCCGTAGATGTCGCACTGGCGGAAGAACTGCCGGAGGGAGTGCACGTAGAGGGTGTCCTGGTACCCCACGAAGCTGCACCGATAGAACGCCGACAAGTCCGCGCCGACGCGGAGAGCCACCGCCTGGTGCTTCGATGGTCCGGCCGAGTTCTCGATCGTCAGGTCGCGGGCCAGGAAGTTGTTGCCGACCACCGCTGCGGTATGGCCACGGACAAGAATTGGTCAGTCCCAGGCAGGTACATGTTGTTTTGTTGTATGTATAGATTATGGGCTGAATTATGTGTTTTCGGGATAGAGGCCCAACTAATAGTATTTCTCTAGTTTCATTGTCTCGGCCCATGTGACCGTCAGTCTGGTTTGGGCCGTACTATTTGTGAACTGACCGTCAACACTGCGAGAATTTTATACTCCACATTTCTAAAAAAAAAAGAAACCTTATCGCATTGACTAGTCCAAAACCATTGATGTATGCGCAGTTATAACACAATCTGGCAAGCGACCTAACCCGACAGTACCCAAGTAATGCTTACGTAAAAAAAAAAGAAGTAATGCTAACATTGGTTTGTTCAGAGCTTCACATGGATCGGTGGGACATTGGAACACCGCACCACCTCTAATGTTTCCATTTCGTAATCGTATAGATCTGCCATATATTTCAACGATTGTGGCGCTAATGTCTACCCCTCCTTGGTTCAAGGCACAAATAGAGCGCTTCAGATCATGTTTTGATGAGGACGATTTGGTTCGGTCTGGGGCCTTTTATGCTTATTTCTGTTTTCTGACTTCTATTTGGAAAAGTCAGAAACTAATATAAATACTGAGTTCTCAAAATAGCTTTCTCACTCTTTCCACTGTTATCTCGCTTAAAGGATAAAACAGAGTTACGGTCGCATCACGGACTCTACTCCTCTCGTTTCTGTCTTACGCATTCATATTTCTATCATCACCACTCGTCTTCTTTTCTAAAAGTTATTTCTCTCCATCACTATTATTTATTTTAAATTAAAAACTATTAGCTACAATTAAAAGTTCATAGCCACGGTTAACATGGACAGACGCTTAGTTCAAATATATATTTCCCTATGCCACTAATTCATACTGGCCTAAATCGTCGAGAATGATTGGCGGATGCTTGAACCTTATATGCACGCTACATCTGACATGGCTACACACTATTTTAGGTGGTGGTAAATTGTAATATTGCACTGGAAAAACCTACGCCAAGGGCCCAAGGTGGAGTTTTGGGAACGAGATGGGCTGGACCTGGCCGTAGTACTAACAACTAACCACGTGCTCATTAAATACTATACACAAGTACTTCTTGATTCGGTCCTTCAATAATTCTGTTCTAATTTTGTTGTAATCTCAAGAGTGTGCCGCCAATAGGACCGCGATCCTGGATCTGTTCTGATCTCGTAGTCGAGCATGTTGCTCTGTTTTGTCCTAGTCTTACATATTGTACAGCGTTAACGATATCGAACCGCTAAACAGCTGTCTAGCCTTAGATAATTGAACTGTTATACCTGTAAACTCAACCAATAGAGTAATAACCTTGGAGATTTTGGGCTATTTTTCTCTAAAAAAGACTAAACTAATAGCTAAGTTCACCATTACCTTAAATCGTACGTACTCTTCTTTCTCCCACAATCAATATATAATATCTCAACATTACAGGTCTCTGCTGTTCACTTCCTCTTTCCTGGTTCGTACCGAAAATACTAGCGGAGTTTGTGGTACTACTTGTCTACTTCGATTCTCCTGCGATATTCGACCAATTATGTTGTAGGTTGTCATTCCTTACTCGAAACTTTGGTAGATGTCTAGTGGTGCAATTTATAATTCTTTTTACAAAACCTGACAACGAGTTATTTTAATTGATACACTACATTCCCCTTCAAATTTATTAATTGCGTGTCACGGCTCACGCACGCGAGATGATCCAAGAGCAGAACCCTGTCTTCAAGATTTGATCCCATGGCGACCGACGAGTCGTCGTCCACATCCAGCCAGATGAAGCGGACAGATGGCACATGGAAAGCTGCGCCCACATGCAGTGCAGGTTGAGGACGCGCGCGAGGATGCCGATGCATGCGCACAAGGCAACGACCAGCTAGGCGCCGCGTGTGGGCGACCACGGCGCAGCGGCAACTAATCAAGGTGGTATTTGATTCTTTCGACTTTCGGTCTGTTCTTTCCTTTCAAAGCTGACGGTATTTGATTTTTGTTATAGTACCTAACATTTAAACGAAGTATTTTCTTAAGACAGGGTTTACAAGTTAAACGATCTACACGTTAAAAGCCCAACATCTGTACCAGCCAAAATCACAAATGAGTATCTGTCTCTCCGTAATCTGTACCATAAACAACCAAAATTTAAAATTTTCAGCCATAAGCCACAGCCGCAGCCAAACAGACCCTTTGGCTTTCGGCTGCTTCCATAAGCCGGGAGTCTAATTAAGGGTGGTTTTTTTTGTTATGATTTATATCTATATTTTATAGTTTTTGTTTTAATGCAAATATTGTTTTGGAATGCATTGGATGTCAATAAATTAATAAGTCATTTAAAAAAACTATTCTAATAAATATTTCAAAAAGATAACGAAAAAATCGCCTTATTTGTTAGATTAAAAGATGACGAAAAAATCGTCTTTATTTATTTGATTAAAAAACCATAAAATATAACGGTTTCTAAAAGGCTTCTTCGAGTGACTTTCAAACACGTATGATCATTCCCTTGCTGCGTCTATCCATTTCCTAACCGAGTCCCATCTAGGGGTGGAAAAATAGCTTGAGGCTCGTGGCTTGGCTTGAGCTCGTTACGAGCCAAGCCGGCTCGGCTCGAGCTCGTTAAATTTCGAGCCGAGCCAAGCCTCCTTTCTGGCTCGTGAAAAAACGAGCCGAGCTCGAACCGCTCGCGAGCCAGCTCACGAGCCATTTGGCTCGCGCCTCCCGTCCGTCTCCCCACTCCTGCGGTCCTGCCTGCCTCCCCCCAGTCCCCAGATTCCCCACTGCCTTCGCCCTTCGCCTCCTCCCCCACCTCCTCTCCCTCCGTCCTCCACCGTCATGAATCCCCACTGCTTCGCCGGAAATCTCACCTCCCCTCCCATCTCCAATTCCCTCTCCCCATCCCCCTCCGCCGCTGCCATGACCCCCACCTCCAGCGCCGCGGCCTCCCCGCTCACCTCCACCAGCTCGGCCTCCGCCTCCTCCCCCACCTCCCCTCCCTTTCCCTCTCCCTCCGCCGCCATGACCCCCACCTCCAGCGCCGCGGCCTCCCCGCTCACCTCCACCAGCTCGGTCTCCGCCTCCTCCCCCACCTCCCCTCCCTCTCCCTCTCCCTCCGCCCGTCCGCCGTCATGACCCCCACTTCAAGCCATTTTGGCTTGAACTGGCTCGTTCAAGCCAAAAAGCTCGTTCAAGCCATTTTGGCTTGAACTGCCTCATTCAAGCCATTTTGGCTCATGAGCCGTGCGGTTACGTGCAATTGATTTCTCTCATTTCTGGGTGTTGCATGTTTGGTGCGGGAAGTTCCTGTGGACTTTGCGCAGCATCAAATCGCATCTTGGCTTGGCAACTCGGTGAGTATTCATTTGTGAAGATTGGGTTTTGTATCTCCGATTATGTCTCCAGTGATATCCCAGTATTCCCCGGATAATTGACATACATACTGTATGCTATGCTATTTATCTCTGCTATGCTGCTCTCTGTTATGTGCTCTCTGTTATGCTATACTGATAATTGACATACAGACTGTATCTGCTTTTTGGCTCGGTCGGGCTCGCGAGCTGGCTCGAGCCGCCAATCGAGTCGAGCCAAGCCTCCCGCGTAGCTCGTTTCCAAAATGAGCCGAGCCGAGCCGAGTCGCATCTTTGACCGAGCTCGGCCGAGCCTGGCTCGAGCCGGCGTCCCATCCCGTCCGCCGCCTCCCACCGTCGGGCCCCCCTCCCTCGCGCGCGGCCTAGTAGTAGGATACGGACACACGCTCCTACCCGTGTCGTACCGTTCGACGACGAGACAGGCACCGACTCCCATGCGCCTCTCTGTGACGCAGGGCTAGCAACACAGCTACTTTCTTGGCTCCGATATGTATTCTAATTGGAATTAGACGAGTTTAAGATTCTAAATCAAGAGTACTTTCTTTTGCATGGTGGAGTAATAACATTTCCATACAGGGCGTTCCAGATATCTACAAATAGCTTGTTAGTAATAATGTTTAAATAGTTTGACTATACGAACCAAGGACGTCATTTTTTTTTCTCGACGGAAGGAGGTAGTACGTAGTCCTGTAGTAGACACTAGTGGCGTAGCAAGCTGTGGAGTGGTGGTTGGTTGGAGGTGGTTGCAGCATTTGTAGAAGTCAGCTATCTGCAAAATTAAGGGACGGCTAGTGATAGAAAAGCTAGTGTACATGCATGATGAGTAATTTTGTGGTGGGGGTACCCGGCCGGACGAGAGAATAATTGGACAGCTAGATTTCTTTGTCACGCAGCGCGGAATGGGGGTTTCCAGGTCCCCTACCACTACACTCCTAACCAATACTGCCACCTTAAACTTGGAACCAAGCATGCATGCACGTCCATTAGCAGCAAGCTAGCACCAGCAACTAACACACAGTGATCAAATTCTATCGTAATTTTGTTTGATTTGTGACCAGAAGCTAGTGTTCAGTGCGCGCGTGCATGCTCGATGGCTTGTACATGCATGGCACCTGCACTCAGATTCAGCATGCTATCGATCCAACTCGACACATGCATGCATGGCAGGGATAGCCATGTAGATGCATGTGGCTATCAAATACCAGGGCATGCAGCGGTGGTCTGACCAGGCACCTGGTTCGTTTCCAATGGTGGCCTTTGCGCTCAGCAAAAGACGGATCACAAGCGTGTGGGCCACTGGCCTGTGTCGTGCACTGACTGCACCGACACGGAGGAGACAGGCGCCCAGATCGATCAGGGACGTCGTCTACATACGCCGGGAAGAGTTGGACTGCAGATCTAACGAGCCGATCGATCGAGCGAGCATTGCCAGCCGCGCGCGCACACAGGCACAGGTGCGCGCGACATGCCGCGTGATCTGGATCGCACGGCGCAGGAGCGCGTGCCTGAAGCCTAAGCGAGTCCCATCTTTGTCATGCGCGCATGTCGCTACTGGCAAATCTAGTACTAACAGCTTGCTAATTAACAACTTAAATTCTGAAGAATCAGTCTGGCCTGATCACAGTATTTAGCTAGGGAGGGCTTGCACGCGGCAGCAGAGGGCAAGCTCGCTCGTACGTAGCGCGTACGTACTAGATCTCATCATGTGGAGAGTGGCAGAACATTCTTAGCTTAAAGACGATTCGATCAGAAAATGCCATGCCGACAAGGACGTACATACGTACGTACGTACATCGCTACGTGGATGCATCCTCTTGGCACGCTACCGCTGCTAGCTAGCCAATTAAAATCCAAATCGCCCGGCCAGTATATACGTTCATGGGCTCACTCGATCAGAGGCACCATGTATGGTTTCCAGCATAGCTTGTATTTTCAGTTAATTAATTGGATTGTCTCACAGATCAAGGACCACATGCATGCATGCATGCTGTGCAGTTGTTGTGCGTAAGTTCGTGCAGCAAGCGAGCATTTAGGCTCGTGGTAGCAAGGGCGATCTATATGGATCTGACTGGCCGTTCTCGCAGCTGGTCGGAGCTACGTACTTTGGCTAATTAATGGTGAACACCTGTTCAGTGTACTATTCACCAACACCACGGTTTTTTCAGTTACAATATTATATTATACTATGTTTGAAACACAAGAATTTCGTCATTGTTATATATATGAGTATTACTATACAACATTCGACTGTTTTTTAGAACAAAAACAGTCAGATTGATCTGGGACGTTAGATCTCCATCCAACGGATCCACCCATACAAGCCCCCCTCCAAAAAAAATGACCCCCTCAAAAAAAATGATCTAGGGCGTTGAATCTCCATTTAACGGCTAAAAATCTGACTGTTTTTGTCCTCAAAAATAGTCAAATGTGTTTTTATCCTAAAAAAACAGTCAAATGTTGTATAGACACTCCCTTATATATATATATATATATATACTATCAAACGTGCGGGCAATCTATCTGTGCTAAGTGGTTTAATGTGTTCATTAGCTATTTCAAATACATCAATGTGCAGGTTAGCACTTTAGGAGAATGTCCCTCAAAAAAGGTAAAAAGCTTGTCCACTGGCTGGTCATCTTCATCAGTGTGGCTCTGGTCTTAATAGATAACGAAACATAGGAGATTTACTCACGTACACACACATTCCTCCCCCGGTACAAGGCATGGATATATAGGATTCCCTCCGTCTCACAATATAAAATAATATTTAATAAAATTATATTATATCTTTTCTAATAGAAATATGGTATTATATTTATTTAATATAAGCAACTATGATCCAGTTACATTAAATATTATTTAAATAATATGATTTTCTGGTATACAGATGGAGAGAGAGTAGTACTAAAGCTACCACCAATCGTGTGCCATTACCGCAACTCCGCACACGCTACTGATATACATTTACCAATGTAATTCGTTGCTACTTCAAATCACTGACACTACTCATTAACGAATTGATTGAACTTGCCAAAGCAACAGCCTAGCTAGTACTAGTGCTGGTACTTGTCAATGACGTACCGCACGGGACCGATCGATTTATTGCAGCAAGCACTTAGCATGTTAATCAATGCAAGGAGACAGGAGGCGTGTGCTTACCGACTGTGGCGGAGCGGAAGGTGGTGGAGCCGTCGACGACGTTGCGGCTGGCCTTGATAACCGTCTTGCCGATGCCGTCGCCTACGAACATGAGGTTCTTGTGGTTCTTCCCCACCTCCACGTTCTCCAGGTACGCCCCGGCCTTGATGTATATCACATATCTCTTCTTCGAGTCGGTCGGCGCTGCCGCGACCGCCGCTGACACCGTCGTGTACCTCCCGCTCCCGTCCTTCGCCACCACCGCGTCCGCCGTTATGCCCGACGCCGGCGCCTGCAGCAGACGACGGTCCCCGGGCTTCACCCACCGAGGGAACCCCTTCACCATCTGCCCGTAGCCCATGAACGGCTGCCGTTGCGCGGCCTCCGTCTCCGTCGGCATCGCGGACGGCGTGGACCCACCGCCGCCAGCGCCGGGGAGATTCTTGGCCATGGCGAGCGAGTTGCTGACCATGCGGGAGACGTGGTAGAGGCTGGGCTCCATGTAGCGGCGCACCTGGCCGCTGTTCTGGTCCGCGAAGCCGTCGAGGCAGGTGTACTGGTTGGTGATGGCGGCGGAGAGCACCGTCATGACGTGGTCCATGGTGACGCGCCTCGCGCCCAGCGAAGCCGAGGCGTTGGTGGCGGACGGCGACTCGAGGTCGGAGGTGGTCGCCTGGAGCTCGTCCATGGTGGTGCCGAGCAGCTCCATGCAGTCGGAGATGGCGAGGCGGTCGCGCGCCGTGAGGGACTTATCCTGGAGGTAGGACGAGCAGTTGGAGGCCATTGCGGTGACGGCGTCCTCGGTGCGGTTGACGGTGGCGCAGATGACGTCCGGGAGGGGCTTCTTGTGAAGGTCCGGGATGTCGGCAAGCGTGGACAGGCAGAGCTCCGGGTACAGCGTGCCCTCGCAGTGCGCGGCGGCCGCGGCCTCTGCGGTGGGGTAGAAGGGTACCGTGGCGGCGCCGTCGGACGCAGCGACGGCGGAGGCGGCGGCCAGTGTGAGGGTGAGGAGGACAAGGATAGGCTTGGATTTCTCGTGTAAGGGTGGCATTGTGCTGTGTCCTTGTGTGGTAGCTCCTGCGTCACAGTGAGTGGCAAGAGCTGGAGTGTGACTGTGAGTGATGGATTGGTTTCTTTTTAGAGCAGTGATGGATTGGGTCTTGGGGAGGGGTTTGCGTATTGCTTGCTATATAGATGATGAGCAGTAGTACGGTAGAATTAAGGCGAATCTTTTCTGTTTGGAACTGGGATCAGAGACAGTAGCACAGTGACTTGCGCTGTTCTAAGCCATCGGATCACGGGTTCAGATCAAGGCGTCGGTGGAGGAATACTTGGACAGGCATTATAGTTTGCACATTCGAAAATCTTCACCGCAACATCAATCCATCCTCTTCCATTGTACTAGCTACTTTTCTAAGGTGACATGTAAATAGTACACTTACCATCACAGCCGCAATGGATCCATTCCTGATATATGTTGGTGATCGAGTACGTTCTTCTGTAGCAGGCAACGAGGCTAACAGTTGCTCTGTAATCTGTTGGCCATATTGGGCGCGAACGACGTCGACCGGCTGCACGTGACACTCTACATTTTCGGCTCAGAGTGCCGCCTGGGACGACGTACCTGTGAACGTTCGACGTAGCATCCGCAGGCTACAGCTATGCCGCGGCGACCGGGCTCGGTAAGGGTTGGTGTCAGCCTCCGCTGATGATTTTTAGTTTTATCATAAATATTTTTATAAATAAATTAAATATCAATAAATTATATAAAAAAAGCTATCCTGATAAACTGTTTCGAAACAGCAGTGAAGAATTCATTCGATTTATTTGTTTGATGAAGGTTATAAACCATATATCATATGTCATAGGCTAAAAAGAACTAACTTGAGTGTCAGATTGGTTCCTGCATGCGTCGCAACCACCATAGGATTGATAACACCTAGTACTAGGTACGACACGAGCGAACAAAAGAACGCACGAACGTTACAATTTTGCTATCCGGCATAGGCGCGCAATAATTTTCCCGGGACCAATCTGTTGTAGCCCACTTGGTTGAGCGCCGATCGCAGCTCACAGCTGGTTTTGTAGCGTTTGTAACTACGACAAAGATCGACGAAACTCTCCATGTTTGTAACTATGATACAGTGAGATTCTAGATAGTATGTATATGTTTTGTAGCGTTCTCTTCTCTCTTGCTTACCGGCCCCTAGCTAGTCGTGGGGCTCACAGGTTGCATACACCCATTGATTAGTAACTTCCGTAAGGGACTAAATTCTATCCATTCCTAGAGTAGTTCTTGCTAGTACGTATTACGGATCCAATCAACTATTAGTAACGTGCAGTTTGGAGGCTTGCAGGTTTTGGACGGACACAATGGACGACAATCGACGAGGTGGTTGGGAAGTTGGGATCTACCTTGCGATCAGTATATATGCTAGCAGTAGCTAGCCGTACTGTATTAATTTTGCCACTTATATCAAGACCTATCAACACATGGAATGGATTGCGGGTGCATCTGACTGGACGCCATGCATTGTGCAAGCTGCTGCAAGCTAAAGGCTGCATCGATTAGCTGGGCCTGGCACCTGGTTCACAGCCACTGTATTGAATTCCTTTCTGCTTAATTATATTCTTCGTTCCCACATTTGGCGGTCTCTCCTGTTCACAAATAATTAGTACTAACTCGTTTGTCGTCGTGTGTCGCCTGGCCGGGTTGATTTGGATTTTAAAATGGAGGATCATAGGGCCTGTCTTTTGCGGCTACGATTTTTGGTTGAAATTTTTTGAATTTTGGCTATTCGTGATAGAGATTACGGAGAGAAATACTTATATGTGATTTTAACCGGTATAGATAATGTGTTTTTACTGTGTACTATAATTAAGTTATAGACCCCGTTTTTAAAAAAATACTCCGTTTAAAAATTAGATACTGTAGCAAAATCTAAAAGCCGCCTCCTAGAAGCCGAAAAAACATGCCCATATGTATACGGATACTATGCTAATATTAGATTTGGTAGTAGAAGATAGCAGTGAGCAGCAGGGTATACAGATTTATGTCCTTAGCAAGTAACGCAGAGGCCAAACAATGGTAGAATACAGTACGTATATCCAGTGGCGAAGCTAGAGCAAATCAGAGGGGGGTGCGTCTGCTTTATAGATCGGTAGATTTGAGCCGTAGTTATGGTGAAAAATTGATCTACTCAATGGTATTCTATTTTTTTCGTGGGTGCATCCGCATCCACAATGTTGTATATAGCTTCGCCACTGCGTATATCATGAAGCTTGATTGTTTAGAACCGTTCACGCTTTAGGCATTTTAGTCAACTTTTTTTTCGAATTTAGCTCCTAGATATCTATTTTTGCAAAAATAGCTCTGTCTCTAAGCTCGGTAAGCGATACTTGTCACTTGCCGTACCACCCAAGGTCAGCAGAGCGTTTGGCGAATGGCAGCCCAGGTGACAGCAGCAAGCAATGGGACATGGGTGGGAGCAATCGGGGCCCATGGCCTACCGAGCCTCGAGAGCGGCCTTCCAGGCTTGGTAGCGCACTGCCACACACTGGCAGCTTAGCAGGTGCCTTGGCGCGCGTGGGGATGGGGATGGCTGGCACGGTAGAGGGAGAATCTCATGTGGTCGATCGTGATAACGCGGCGATGTGACACGACGTATGATTTCTATTTTATTCGGCCAAGGATTCCGCTGTCCTCAGCGCCCATGTGCACCCACATGGGAATGTCAGTCTCGAACGCCTTCCTGTGCACATAAAATAGGAGGCTTCGTGGTCTGCCCTCTCATCCAAAGCCGCGTAGCTTGATTCTTTCTTGCCGAGCGAGAGAGCAGCGAGGGAGAAGAAAGAAAGAGAGATTAAAAAGACAAGTTTGCAATAGTTTTTCAAGGTGGTTTAGCTGTGATTTAGGACCTTTCGTAGTTAAAAGGATCGTAGAGCAGGTGAAGACCTTCAAGAAAATGTATATTTCATCCGCATGTGAACAATGTTCTTAATATGCCATTAGCATTTTCATTAGCGTAACTGTGGTTTGGCATTTTGGAATAAGCTTGGTAATCATGTTTAGTTGTTATATGTGTTTTTGTAATTAGCCATGTTTAGGATGTATTAGTGGTGAGAATAATTATTGTTTGTAAATAGCCGAAAAATGCACGCTGTTATTTGTAGTGTTCTTGGTGCATTCGCAATTCAGGAAATATGTATGTAAGTCCGTATGTATATATTTATTGCTCTTATGCGCTAACAAAAATTATAGAAAATGATGTTAGGATTGCAGAATACTCACTGTTAGTTGTAGTATCTGTGTGTATATATGTATGCATATACGTGTGTACTTGTATGCATGCATATAAGCACATGGCCATAGGCATATTTGATAGCTCAGCTATTTGTGTGTGCATGATTGTTCTGGGTTATAATATGTTGTATTTAGCATCATTGGACATCGATATATCATTTTCTGTATTGCAGGGAATGGCTGCTGGTAACAGTCACAAGCGCGATACATTGCTGAGCCCATCTTAGAGTGGACAACATCGTTATCGGGTGTGATTGAGCGGTGATGGACTGTCTCCCTTTGTTCTCCGGAGAGCTCAAGAGAACTAGCCTCTAGACGATTGGTATGTTCCAGTTCTGTCGTGGGCTAGGTTGCTGCTCATAGCGAGGATGATGCACAGAACACTCATTCGCATTGGACTCGTCGTTTCCATCGGTACTCATTAACCAATGGAGGCCAGAGACCTATACATTTTACTTTCAGTGGGGGAGATGACCATCACCCTATAAGATGTGTACCTTACTAGCTTGCCACTATGGAGTTATCCTATGGTTCCACCCTCCAATCAATCGGCTAGAAGGCACATCTACTGCACTGGTTTGGTCATTCCATTCTGAACAGGATTTATGGAGTGCCATATTCATAGCTACGGCGATGTAGATAATACCCAGCAGACACACCTGTAGAGTTTGTGAGGTTCCATCTAATTGCTTACTTGCTCTTCATGTTTAGATGGTCCTATTTTCTATAACTTATGGGGATTGGGTGTGCCCCAGCTACATCAACATCACTAAGTCCCTAGTGGACACCAAGCCTAATAAGGTCTCGCTGTATAGCTAGGGCTTGTTTGTACTGTGCGTGACCTATAAGGGTTTTTGCGACGGTTCATAGCGTGCTCATAGTGAGTGAGCCAAACCTCGTTGTCTGCTACATTTTGTTGTAGTTGTGGTCGTGGGAGCACTTATTTGTTGGTTGGCCGTACTTTCGGGGTGCATATGCACCCGTACCAATTGGAGACGTGGTTCTACGATCACGTCGATGGCAACGACCTGGTGGACAGACCCACCATGGGTACTTGCTAGACTGTTAGCGAACTAGTATGGTCTAGGGAGAGACTACAACGAGGGTAGCGTCGTATGGAATGGGTGGGCCACACAGTTCATCTCTAAGACCACCCCTTTTGGATTGTTAAAGCAATGTGAGCATGACAGATACTACTATCTTATGACCTGCCATCTTGTCTTCCCCTATATGGTGGAGCCCAACCCCCCAATCAGTCATGAGATAGTTCGGGCTTCAATAGCAGGTGCCACTAGCACCGGATCGTTCACTACCCAGCCACATTTATCTATAAGTAAATTTATTTGTTACCTTATTTCATAAAATCTGTTGCTTTAACTTCTAAGTTGCATACAATTCATTTCTTATTTATTTCCCTACTCAAATAATAGTTTTGTACCATCATTTTTCATTAGCAAATAAAGAAGGGATGGAAGAGCAATGACTGGAGGGCGACACAAGCACCGTGGATCATAGCTCGGGAGCAGTCAGCGAGGACGGAGGTCGAGTAGGTGCAATGGCCGTACGACCTAGACACGTACCCTGCGTACTTGTAGAGGCACATGCGCGAACCTGTTGTAGACTAACACAGCTCCCTGCGCAGCCCCTGACGTAGGCCACGAGTGCTGAGAGGTTGGCACTAGGGCCGAACCGACACCATATGACACGATATGATGAGACTATAAAAGGTTGCAAGTTCATATTTATATCCTATTGTTCATGCATATACGACTAACCTATTGTTCGCTGCATCTTGACCGATGGTGGTGCCATACTGCACCATGGATGCTTGAGCATGATCGAATGCTTGCTGGGTCTATCCGTAATATGTACGAGAACACCTAACATGCACTGGGGCCATTAGCTGCAACCTTCCTAGCGACATGATTACCCAGGGGGCGACGAGCTGCACCATTGTCTATCTGCAGCTTTGTCCACATGTTATAGCTCACAGTTCCCAGTCTGTGAAATACTCTACTCAGGTTTGACAATTTCATATTTTTTTTGCAATCAGCACGATACCTTATGTTTGTTGTTCTTCATACATGTCATCTTCGTTCAGGCCATTCACCCCCGACACTACTCTACTTATGTCTTCATCGCGGAGGTAGTCCGACCTGGACCTCCCTTGCTAGGGAGGGGGGACGATAGGGCACAACATGTCTGTCCATTTCATCAAGACAACCCAAGACACACGATACTTCAGGCAACAACGTTGACTTGCCTGTCGGAGACTACGAGGTGCAATACAACACATACGAACATGTGGACCTCCCGCGCCTCTGGTAGCATGATGAGTGGTATGATCAGGCATTCGATAGCTACATGGTCCACTAGTATGGCACGGACTAGATGACATCAGGCTTCGCTACAATGGGCTACCGTGGACCAGAGTGCCTTGGAGGTTCATCGTTCTCGCAACACATGACACCAGTGCTTATAGTTACAATTTCGTTGTTGTTCCATGATTCATTTTCCTTCAACTAACCGAATAGTACAAACGTGTAGGTCTCGATGCTGAAGTTCCAAGAGTAGGATGCTAGTTCATTCTCCACTGAGAACGCAGTGCATGTTCGTCTATTCAAACCGGTGTTCGCATTATAGTTTTACCTTCTGTCAGCTTAACGAAACGTGTTTTTCTCCACAGGGTGCCAACAATTATGCTGAGGATTGGGTGTAGCAAATGTTCAGCACTCAAGAGATTGGGCTCAATCAGTTGTCCGGTGCATCGGTTCCCACTTGGCCACCACCGCAATATGACTTGCATGACATATGACACTCCCTTGGCAGGCTGACTTTCCTTGAAGACCAGCTTCGCTACTAGAGGAAGTGGGCAGTGGACAATCCTTGACCTGGTACTACGTTCGGTCTTAGCACTTCTCACCGAGCATGTTGAAAAGCTGTTCCGCTTACCCTGTGTTTACGCTCCAAGTGTCAACCCAACCGTGTACTCATTAATGCTTTGTCTATATTGTACAAGTGTGATATGGAATTTGTCGATGTGTGTAGTGCAAATCTCCAATGCCAAAGGTCTCTCAGTGATTTTACAACACGCGATAGCTTTCCTAAGTGAGTTTACAGTACGCACCAGCTTTCCACAGTAATTTGATAACATGCACCAGCTTTCCCTAGTGATTTGACAATATGTATTAGCTTTTCTCAGTGAGGTTATAGCACGTGTTAGCTTTCCCCAGTGATTTGATAACATGCACCAGCTTTTTCTAGTGATTTGACAATATGTACCAGCTTTTTTCAGTGAGTTCACAGCATGCACCAGCTTTTTTCTAGTGATTTGACAACGCGTTCTAGCTTTTCTCAGAGCTTTTTTGAGTGAATAGACATCACGTCACAACTTTTCTCATTGATTAGACATCATGCACTAGCTTTCTATAGTGAAATAACAACACGCACCAGCTTTACTCCCGAACAGTGTACAACGATTGCCTATAAAGTCTGGCCAGCATCCACGACCGGCTCAAGACTCCACTCGAATTGATCTCCAAATAGGGGAAGAGGAGAGGGAGAAGAGAGCACATGCAGAGAACATCACTGCACCACTATTAGGGATGTCAAACTATGGAGAGATGCTTTGCTAGCGAAAGTGGATGGCCAAGAAGAAAGGATCCTACCCTGATAATTCTTATAAGGATGCACCCATAATGCCAGAGTTTCCGTGGCCGCAGTGCTACTACAGCAATCCAGCACATATCATTCAGTCCTCAAACCTAGCCACCGCTGCCCGGGCGCACTATAGGTGTGGTGAACTTTTTGCAAGCGAATGTCATGTATTGACAAATCACATTGTATGTTTTATTTTGCACACTGCCAACCTATTCCGTGCATGATGGTTGATCACAGAGCGTTGCCACTTCTTCTAATGGATCGACGACCTAGAGATGTATGACTAAGCAATCATCGAGCAAAAATACATGCTCAACTACCCAGCGGTGCTGGAGGGATTCACAAGCTGGAAACCTTACACATCAGATGACAAGGGAAAGGCCAGGATGGTGGACGACAAGAGAAAGGCGCCTATAGTCCCCGATGCCCCCTGCTGAATGCCAGGTTATTTTTGACTAGGATAAACCTACACAAGTTGTGGAAGCTGAGTACTAGACACGGGTCACGGGGCTAAAACCCACAAAGGAGAGAAAGGAAAGGCATCGATGGACCCAAATGTATACGATGAATATCTACAAGTATGACTTCCAAAAGGCGTACACGTATCTTAGCTGTAGTTGGGGTTAATGGTTCACGCATTTTGCCATTTGTATCGTACAAGTAGTGAGGCAAACATATGCACCTAACCAAACTCTACACGCCATGTAATATGTACCTTCATTGTGATGTGTTATGTCGGGCTACACATGGTCCATTACGATAATTTTTTGCAATAACGTATCTCTACTATTTAGCATAAATAGTTGGTGATGGTGGTTCATCTGTCCCTCCAATTCCCTACACCTTTCTACAAAATTTCTACCCTAATTCACAAAAAAAGAATCTATAAAAAACAAATTTGACTACCCTATAAATTCTTTAACAAATAAACAAACCGCTACTAGGTGTGCGGCAAAGCCAAGAGCGCGGAAGCATGTTAGGCGACCATGCATGAAGAGTCGATGGCGTGGGCCGAACAGCCAAATCCCAGCAAAGTCGAGCTGTCGTGTTTGGATAATATGATTTTCATGTGTATGAAAACACAGGTATTCACCTAATTAGAAAAATAAAACTATATTTGCCGTGGGGGGGGGCACTGCCAAGCCAGGAGAGCTCATCAGCAAGGGCGGACCTAAAGAAGGCCGAGTGGGGGCCAAAGCCCCCACTCAACTTTGAGTTTTTGGTGGTGTAACCAAATGTCTTAGCACTTGGGCCCCCACTTAGCCCATCTGAGGTGCCCCTACTCCCCTGGGCCCTAGGCCTTATCACACGAATGCTGACACCCGACAGCCCAAGCAAAGCGATCAAGCGAACTAGGTAATGAGTGAAGCATGTCCAGCACTAGCATGTTGACCCAATATAGTAGAGTAGCTAGTCTACATCGACACAGGAGCGCAACAACTAGTAGAGTGGCCCACATAGGCACCAGACACTATGCTTAGCGGTGCGCTCGTTGGTCCTCGCCTCACGTCTCTCCAACGGCCGGGTCTACTACAGTGTTGTCACGTGGTGTGGGCTGGGTTCCCCCAATCATTTTTTGTGTTGGGTCCGCCCCTGCTCGCCAGTGCTGTGGCCCTAGCTGGCTATTGTGCCATCCCGTCTCTTGCCACTGTCGCTTAGCCTGCCACGTCTGTCAAGCTCAGGAACAGGGCTATTTTTGCAAAAAGTGTGTTCGAGGATCAAATTTGAAAAATGGCTACAATGCCACAAACATAAATAGTTTGATTGTTTACTAAATCATGAGACATTCCGGAAGCTTGTTACTATTGTTTTTTGTGAGGGCATTTTGGTAATTTCTCAATTTAGAAAAGAAGGAAATAAATAAAAGGAAAATAAAAAAGAGAATGGGGCCCACCTGTCGGTGGGACAACCCGAGGAGATAAGGGGGAGGAGACCTAGTCTCCATCCTGTGCGGTGCTTCACTCAGTTTTGGATCTTGTCTTCGGGAGGCGGCGGCTTCAGAGGGATGAGGTGGTGCAGGAGGCGCTTGTGGCCCGAGGTTTCGGCTTCGGCCGTTGGTGGCCACCGTGCCGGGCTCCTCTCCCTCCTCTCATCTTTATAAGGGGGCCGCCTCACCTTGAGCAGATCAGAGAAAAAAATCTGAGTGAGTACTCGAAATTTCCTTCTTTTCTTCTCGATTTGGCTTCAGAGCTTGGTCTTTGGGGCTATCTCTCCACTGCATAACCGCTGGTATCGATAGTCATTTGCAATCCCTTGGTGCTCGATGGTGAGGTGCATTAGGCTGGTGCTTCTCGGTGTTCTTGTGCGGCATCCCATTCACCTCGACTTTGCTGTTTTGGTGTGTCGTGAATGGCAAAGGGAGGCATTGTATCTCCGACGACCATGACTTCTCACCGTGGCACAGCGGGGTGATTGGTTTCTGGGTCAGCACCATTAGGTGTGCGTTGCCTGTTCTTCTTGGTGGCTTCAAGTGCCATCCGCTCTATGAGATTCCTAGCTACTCTTTGCGCATTACTTGTTTTGTGAGCCGTACTAGTTGATTGAAATCTATGAATTTTCTAGTACTGGGAGACATTACCCGTGTTGCTTGTGGGCTGTGGGCTTAATGCTCTATGAAGAACTTTGTCTAATACTGAAATTGATTGTACAACTAGATTAGATTTGAGCTCTATTTGAGGTGCTTACTACTGTTTGTACCATAGCTCTTTGAGTTCATACTTTCGGTCAGTCAGATCTGTCATCTTGCTCTATGATTATTTGTTGTTAGTATTTTGCTTTTAGTTCAGTTCAGAAGAGATCATTTCCTTTACTATCTCGAGTATATGTGATTGTATTTTCAATTATCTAATCATCTTTAGATTGTCTGTTAGAATACTATTCTACAATCATTTACTTGTGAACTTTTGTTATACTGAAAGTTTAGCGTTGCTATCCTTTGTATATGCAATTTTTAGTGACAGTTAAGCAGTGCATAATTAGAGCTCAAATCCAAATCTTTAGTTGTCTTATCAATTAGTGAAGAATATAGACGAAGTATTGAGAAGGCCAAGATTTAGTATTGAACAACTCTGCATCTGAGAGCAATAATCATAAATAAAATCTAAGCTTTATGCATTTTATAGTCACTCTCTTGTTCTTTATTCAGAGTATATTGTCTTGTATAAATGACATGAAGGAATTACATATTTATATGTCATTTATATGTACTGGAAATATGCTTTAGTTATGTTTTATTATGCTTGAATTAAATATGAATATTTGTTTATACCGCTTCAACAGTTACAAGGCAAACCTCTGAAATGTCAAATGCATGGGATGTTCACGTGCAACCTATCTATCATGAAAAAAACCTCGACTCTTGTACTGATGGGGCGTTCGTATTCACTGCGGTTGCTGGCTTTTGGCTATGGCTGAAAATGAATAATAGTAACAGTAAGAAATAACTTTAAGAAGGATGGCACGAGCGGTGGGAAAATGAGAAAGAAATACGTGCGCGAGACAATAGCGAGAGAAGTGAGGTGCATGATGTGTCTGTGACTCCTGCCTTATCCCTAGAATGAGTGGAATAGAGAAGCTATTTTGAGTAATCATATATTAGTCTTTGCAGAAGCTAGCAATAGAAACTAATATAAGCGTGACCTAAACATCTAGAGGCACAAACCCACGCGCCGCCCAACTGAGGGACCTCGCGTCGCGGCGGCTCGACAAGGTAGCGACCACCCGGTCTACAATGCCGGCGGATGGGAACGGCTCAGGTGCAGGGGCCCCTGCACTTAGCGCCGTGCAGGGGTGCCCAGCTCCTGACACGTGTCCTCCAAAAAATCAAAAAAATTCCGAAAAATTCAAAAAAATACTTAAAAAATCCGAAAAAATCTAAAAAGTACTTTTTGTAAAATACTTTTTATTATAAAGTATTTTTAAGTACTTAAAAAAATATTTTTTAATAAAAGTAAAAAATCAAAAATAAACTTAAGTACTCACAAAAATACTTTTCATACACAAAAATACTTTTTTAGAATTTTTCAGAATTTTTTAAGTATTTTTTTGAATTTTTCGGAATTTTTTTGATTTTTTGGGGGACACGTGTCAGGAGCTGGGCACCCCTGCACGGCGCTAAGTGCAGGGGCCCCTGCACCTGAGCCGTTCCCCCGGCGGATATCTCCTCATTTGCGTACGACGGTCAGGCCCGCCGTACGGCTGAAATCCTTAATCTGCTCCTGACAGACACGGGCAAGTGGCCGTGCCCCGCACGCAACCATGACTGCCGTGCTGCGATCGACCCCGACCCGACGAGCTTGCGGGCGGTTCGGCCAGATGCATGTCCGCTCGGGCCATGCGTCGCCACGATGCGCGGTTGTTCCGGATGATCAGGCGACGCGTCCAGAGGCCGGCTCAAGTTCGCCGGCCGGCCGAGCTGGTGCATGCCTTGCCCGCGCGGCCGCGCTACAGGCGTGCGGAAACGTGCGAAAGGAAGAGGTGAACTGTGTACGTTCTCAGTCATGACCCATGAAGTCCGGCCCGGCCATCTAAGGCCCTGTTTGTTTCCACTTAAGATTATTATAATCTAACTTATAGGTGGGGGATTATATAAGCTAGATTATAATAAGCTGGTGGAAAATAAGCTGTCAAGTGTTTGGCAGCCTGGATTATTAGAGTTATGGATTATTGTATTCGAATGTTTAAAGACTACAATGTCCTTGAGAGAGAGGCAAGGGAGTTGGGGGATGGATGAATGGCAAAGGTGGGTAATATTCCTAAAGTTTTATGGTCCTTAAGATAAAAGGTGGATCTATAAGCTGAAATAAGCTCCTTTTTTGAGCTTATTAGATTACAATAATCTGGGCTATTAGATTATAATAAGTTACCTTATAATCTAGGCTGTTTGTTTCCACTTATGATTATAAGCTAGATTATAATAATCTTAAGTGGAAACAAACAGGGCCTAATGTCCATAAGCCCAAGGCTTTCGGCCCACTTTGAGATGGATGACCTCTTTGCATACTTCTTTCTTTTCTTTTCTTTTTTTTTCATAGTCTAGACGAGAGAAAAATTCTATTATGTACCGGTTGCACAATTAAGTTTGTGTAACCAACAAATGAGGTTTTGACACGTAGTAAAATTATTATAACAATTATTTTTAAAATATATTCTCCGTACAGTACGGTACTGTAGCGTCAATTTAAAGAATATTATTTCATACGGGCTACAGTGCTGTTACAGTAATTTACGCCTCGTGTCCAAACCTCATTTACTGGTCACGTAGGCTCAGTTGTGTAATCGGTACACAATATAATTTTTCTAGACGAGGGGCTAGAAGCCTTTCAAGCAGCAATGATGAACATATGGTGCACCCCTACCAAATTACTTAACCAGCAGCGGCGCGTACAGACCTCCAATTAGAGTGATCAACTAACTAACTACTAGCTCGTCCCAAATCCCAACTGGACGCAGGGTTTTCAGAACTTCAAGTCTTGTGGACTGACCGTTTGGTCAAACTTCGGCAGCTTCACTCATCCAGCTCGACGTATCGGTCATGCCCTACTATGCATTATGCAGACTTGCACACAGTCTGGCAGAGACACGGGTTTCTTCTCAGATCTGCCAAACTCGGCGCGTCGATCTCGTCTAGCTAGTAGTCGCCCACTTTCCGGTGCCATGCAGAGCACACTGCTGGATACTGGCCTATCGGGTCAGCCGTCAAAGCCCTCCGCTCTACGAAGAATTCAAACCGGACACAAACTTTCGGCTAGTTTCTCCACTAGTTTCTGACCCCAAAATTTGGTGTGGATTAGGCATTGTTTTTTTGGGACAGAGCAGTCTTGATTAACTAGTGTTCTCATGGACCATGTTGATCAACGACAGATAGCTAGGCCGCATGCCTGGCATGGCATTCCTTGCTTGCATGAGTTCCGATTCGTCGCCATTTCGCCAGAATGCCGAGTCGATTTTTCGTCCTCCGTGTGGGAATTCACCCATAAAATCTTTTGCGATCAACTAAGGTCAATTAAGTCCTGAACCGAACTTTTGAAATGTTGCGCTGCAGGCCAGGACTCAGCGGAAGTTACAACGTAACCAGCAATGTTGATTAGCTTTAGTTCTTGATTAATCGATTATGGTTCAAGACAAGCGTGAAAAATGTTCCAGATTGCAGGTGTAGATTAAGTTAATATATGCCACTAGTGAGAAACCCAATCACATGCAAACGCAAGTGGTTTGGGAAGGGGACCATATCTATCTGTCCACATAAAAGCTTGATCATGTGCCTGTCAGAGCTGTTCATTTGACACAGTTTTCCCAAGTAATTAACCCCGTATAGATACAGGAAAATCTATTGAAGAATGTCTATAGGGGGGAATCTATTGAAGAATGTTACTCCTCTATTTAATTAGGAATGTACCTTTTCGATATGTAACTCTAATGCTGCGTTTAGTTCGAAGTTAAAATAATCAAGTTATAGCTCACTATAATCCAAGCATGAATTTATTAGCTTAACCCAGATTTTATGTTTGGCATGTAACCTGGTTAGTCTAATATACTGTTTGTCTAAATTAAGCGGGTTAACTGGGCTAGCAACAGAAAAACAAAATTCAGTTGTAGTGGATTAGCTTAATCCACCTTTTTTTTAGATAATGGAACAACGTTCCAGCCTCTACCATCCGGGGATGATATACAGCTGGCTTAATCCACCTTTTGGTGGGTTAACTTATGTTAAGGGGTTAAAAAGCTTTGATCAGGTTAACTTAGTCCTCCCTAACCACGGGTGTTTGGTGGGTTAGACCCCTAAGTCCTTAACACACTTCTTAACCTTGAACCAAACACAGACCATCGTATTTTAGTAATGTGTTAGAAAAAAATATAAATATTATGAAAGTACTTTCATAACATATCTATGAAAGTACTTTCATTACATATCTTTAACAACATAGTTTTCACATTATTAATCAAAATAGTTTTGTATGTATACAAGCAAAGTTAGAAAATTCTAACAACACCTAGCCTAAAAACGGCATATATTTTTGAACAAATTAAGAGGTACATATTTGTAACATCTTTTCGTGTAATGTAATCATTTAGGCTTAATTAATACTCAATTCTGCTCAAGACTCAATTTGGTCCATGACTACTTAGAAAATAACAGAGGAATCATAACATGAAGTTAAACTAGTACATGCGGTGAGTTCTAAAGAAGTGGTGATCCCCATATGTCCAAGCGTCATCTAAGAGCACTTGAGTGGAAATATGAAATACTCTTAAGTTAGACAAATTTTAAGCTGCAGCATCTGAGTTTGGATGGAGCATATTCTTGAGTTTCAACTATTGCGTTTCCGTCTTTGGAAAGCTGAAATCCATTTAAATCATACATGCATTTATAGCGTAGGTATTATAGTGTTGAATGATGTTACATACTTTAGAAGGATGCGCGAAACCTTTGACCTGTCACTGACATATTGCACGTTGCAAATTGTAATAGTGATTTTGCTTTTCAAACTACTGCATTATTTGGGAATAATTTTTTACTGGAAATTTTTAGTGCTGTTGCATTTCACTTGCGTACATCCTGTGTGAATCTTTTGGTATTGTGCCTGGCGACTTGGATTTTACCATTTCAAAATTCTCTGTGATTTCACCATACTATTCTCATGATTAGTAGATAGTGTTCATAGATACATTACTGTATACCAAAAATATATCATGTGGAAGCGTAAATAATACAATAATATACTTACATGGGCCGATCAGGCCGAAACCAATAAAAATAGCAGCAGAAATGAAATCTTCACACGGGAGGGACTCTCTGGATACACCCACAAGCATCCAACTAGGGTTCGCAACCTAGTTCTTAGCCTCATCGTCGTCTGGCCTTGTATTGTATCATTCCTTCTAACTTACTGAATGATTGTAATTGAGCAACAGTGAGTACAAAAGTACTCAGTAAGCCACAACACAGAATGCAAATATTAATAAATGCAAGGCTGTCAATGGAGGCTAGGGGTCCTTTTATTTGCGGAAAAGCATTATTTTGAAAGTTACAATAAATATGAAATCACTATGACTTAGCACTTTTAACTAAAATATATTTTCAAAATTCTTTTAAGAGAATGCAGTAATAATATCAGTGCAGGTTATATCCACTTGTTATAGTGCATTGTGACCTTCACCTCATGCTAGTTATTATCATCACTGGGTCACGCCTAGGGAAATTCCAAATTCAAGGCTTGACGGCCGAACGAGTTTCATCCCGCCCACAACAAGTTTTTGAAATAGATACTAACTCAGGTAATTTTCCATGTCCACCCTTACCGTGGGCACAACTATTCGAATAGTTTTACACTCTGTAGAGGTTGCACAACTTTACCCATAAAAGATAACCATCTTGATGTATTCACAAGTTTCCTTAGACTTGTGAATCAAGTAGATTACCACAAGGCTTTTACAATGCACGTTCCCAGTGGAACTACACCCGCTAAGGTTTTCACCACTGTGGGGTGCGACAATCTCTCCAGAGGCCCCCTCTTGCGCCGTCACGACAAGGGCCCGTTACCCTGCGGCTCACTTGCATGTGTGCACACCAGTGGCCCAACCCACACTGGGTCCATGTAAATTAATTGGCCAAGTCATACTTATTATAGACTTGTGGTTGTACTATTTTACATTAGGAGATCATCACCAAATTCAGTCCTTAAACCTATCTGGACGGTTCTACCACAAACCACACATTCTCATACATCCATTGCACCAACACCTCTTACCGTCCGTCCATATATGTAGAGCAGGATTTAAGGGTTTTGAGAAGCTTAAAATCATCTTGTGCAACATACCAATCATTTCCCACAATGGTTGCCCAAAATTTCTTCATGAATTTAAAGATGATGATTATGGCAAAATAATATCCTTGAGTATCTAAGCAAGACTAAGTATAGTGTTTAGATACAATTTGTAGTTAGTAAGGTTACTGTTATAATTTCTAGAGCGACAAGAAATTAAAAGGGCCATTTTGTCCAAGGGGTGACATATACATATAGTAATACAAGATGATAGGCATTTAACTATATTATTATATTTGAATATATTTGCGTAACAAATAAAAGCATGCAGTTTAATAATTTAAACAAACATAATTTGCATAAGATGTAAGTTCAATATGGTCAAAGTGGTGCCTTGCCTAGCTTAATTTACCATAGTCTTGATCTTACTCAAAGCCTTCTTAGTTAATGTTCTCAAGATTATGGATATTCGTCTTTATTTGAATCTTGATCCCATTGGAGAGAGGGCGGTCCATGGCGGCGACGGCCGGAAGGGAGAGAGGGAAGAGTGAGGGGGCGCGAGTACGATGGGGTCACAGGGAACTCACCTAAAGCGATGGCGCAGCTGGGGAGTCGCCAGAGCAGGCTAGTAGTGTGCAGTTGGTTCGGCGCGGGAAGGCCATTGTGGAGGGCCCGCCAAAGGGGTGGAGAGCAGGAGGCGGTGGTTGGGATGGCTTCACGGGGTCTCAGCGGTGCTTCCGGTGCAGTCAATCTGTAACACCCCCATTTCTGGGGCTGTTAGGATACCCTCGCAACCGCCAAAGATTCTTCAGCTGCGAGTACTACAGATGAGTGTACACCATTGCCAACACAATCTTAAGCATAAAAACCAAACTTTATTACAAAATTAAGGCTTAGCAGCCAAGTTTTACATAGTCGGGGCGTACAAACCAATGTTATATTACAACACAAAAAGAAACTCCACAAGCATGTCTAAGTGTAGAATAAACCCTAACACCAGGCGTCGTCTATATCGTAGTGTTCCTCAGCGTCGTCTTCGTAGATTTCTTCATTTTCTTGACAAGCTTCTTCTGTTTATGATTTTAGCAAGCATGAGTATAATCAACTGTACTCAACAAGTCACATGGGAAAATGCTATATAACTATTTGCCAGGATTTCCAAAAGATGGGAGTATAGGGGTTTTGTTAAAGTATTTGTGGGTACAATTTTATTTGTAAACATTTTAATTTTAAACATAAGATAACAAATCATGAACTTCTTAAGGAATTTGGAGTTTCAAAACTTGGTTACCAAACTTCCACATTTCAAAAACATTTTCAAATCTACTTATGCTTCACTATTGAAATCACCCATCAAACACAACCTCATTAACCAAAAGTATGGCGTATTCGAATACCATTTATAAATGACTCTTCAGAGCTGCCCAACTTTACTCACAAGATTTCTTAACTCATGCGTCCAGGTTCAAGAAAACAAGGTTGTTTCACTGCTCATTTCTTTATGTAGCCTCTATCCGATAGACTATGGACCCCCCTGTCATGGAATACGGCGGCCTGACAAGGCGGAGACTACCGTTGTGAAAGTATGGTTTTACCGTTTTTATACCACATTCCTACGCCAGCTGTTCCCTCTAGAACAATATATCACATCCATATAGTAGATATTCAATTGATTTGAGCAGCTACTAAACTAGGTTTGACAAGTCAACGCTTGTGGTTGAGCGGTTACTATGTTCTTTACTTGGCATAAGGGTCTAGTCCTTATATTTTCATTGAGGCAATTTCCACTCACAAACCCATATTTCAGTGCTCACTGCACTGCCACCTTTCCGGTCCAAGCCTCTGCCCTAGGATAAGGTCATGGGACCTGGCCAACTCATGGCTTCCCGTGATATTTCTTTATCCTAGAACCATTTTTAAAATTCTATCAGCAAAATACCAAGACTCTTAATAGTGAAAAGTTTGTTGAGTTTCTATACTACCATGATTACGTTATTAATACATTTAATATTACTAAGTCTTGTCAAGGTGAATATGGCCATCAAATTAAACAAGGCTTTTTCGGGTGGTAGCACATTAGCTAATATTATGTCATTCTAGACATTTATTGTACAAAAAATAACAATGCATAAATAACATAATGAAAATACTGATAAATTACAAAAAATAACAATGCATAAATAACATAATGAAAATAAAGATAAATAAATAATTAAATGAATGTAGGTTCAATATGTTCAAAAGCTGTGAGTTGCCTTGCGGATCAACGTGTTCTACAATTTCGTATTCTTCTGATTCTTGTGCATGATCTTGAGCTTCTCCTTCTTGAATTGGCTGACCTTTGACGTCATGTACTAGTGCAAATCAAAGGAAAATAATTTAATTCCATGCTCAAAGGGTTGAGCTAGAAATAAAGAAATTAAATAAAGAAATAAAATCTAAGAAAAATAAAATAAAATAGGTTTAGGGTTTATAGGTGTCTAATACGGGAAAACAGAGCTGAGGGATGGATCAGCGGGCTCAAAATGGTTGAAATGGGTATATATTTGTATTTTCAGGTTTGGTGAACAGTAATGGGTCGAGTTCACTGTTCACACCGGGTATTTACTGTTCATGCGGGTTGGCTTCAAGAGATAACGGGTTGAATGAACAGTAACGGGTAGTTACTGTTCATCTTCTTCAACCGTCCACGCGCGTGACAAAAAACAGAGCAAAAGAGCAGTGGTGACCAGCAGTGCTATAGTGATTTGCGATGGGATCGGAGGCTATGGTTGGGTTCCTGGCACTGTTAAGGTTCCATTTTTGGGGTCGGCGGTGGCAGGGGAGGCGGCGTTTGCCGGCAGTGTGGTCAAAAGCTCAGAATAGTGTTTGACGGCACAGGAGTTACAAGGGGCGATCATCCTTGAAATTGGTGGCTATTTACCCATCTAGGGGTGGTCAGGGTGGCTTAAGTGGTGGTGGTTTAGGTTAGGGAGACTCCTAGCAAGCTATCCACGGTGAGGTGCTTCGGCCGAGCGGCGAGTTTCGGGGTTAGGGAAGAAGGAGGCTCAGGGAGCTAGGGTGATGGCTCGGGGGTGTTTCTGGGGGGCTTGAGGAGACTATGGGCGAAGGTAATTGGAAAGTTGTTGATCAGAGGGGCAGAATTGAGTTAGGGCTTACTTTGGGGAGTTCCAGCGATCGTCGGCGATGCTCCGGTCGAGGGGTCGATCGGATGTGTTGGGTGGCTCACCAGACACTGATGCACCTCTCAAAGGGGGCTCGGGGCCTTAAATAGAGCGGATAGGCGGTTTGGCACAGGGGTTGGTAATGGCGGCGGCGCGTAGCGCGTTTGGGAGAGCGCAAGAAGGTGCAGCGTAGGTGGATAAGGGGGAAGTATTGGCGGTCTTAGGCATGGCAATGCGGCGGTCAAAGATTGCGGCTCAGAGAGGTCAGCTAGGAGAGAGATAGGAGCAAGGGCGGTGGCGGGGGACCGACGGTGTTGACGCATGGCAAGGAGGTGTCAGGGAAGGGGGTACAGAAGAGTACGACTCCTGACAGTGTGCAGAGGCAAGGCAGTAGCGGGAAGGCGCGAGAGGGATTCGAGCGGCGGCAAAACTAGAGGTGGCGGTAGGATTTTCGGGTAATAAACAGTGATCACACAAATTGATTCAATGGGGAAGATACAACAGGGGTTCTAGGGCTTGAATGGCTGGGATTTGAGCTAGATTAGGCAGAGGTTCGAAGGGAATCAAAATTCAAAACAGAAATCCTAAATCTTTTGAAAATCGGTTTTGTTTCACAATCGACAAACGGCGCGGTGGGTGGCCAAAAGCACTTCGGGCAGCCGTTCGGCCAGAGACAGGCGATGGTGGCTTGGGAACTCTAGGGCCCAACTCTAGTATTAAAAGTTTTAATTTCTTAAAAAAAAATCACTTTTCCACTTTTTGAGATGTTACAGTGCTTGAAGCACCATGGATGGTAAGTGCTAACTCCTTTTGCTTTCTACCACTGAGACTATTGTTTCATACACGATCAATGGGCAATTAATCCTTGCTAGATTACTCAAAGACACCGAATCCATTGCGTGTAGAATCAAATCTATTATATACTAGACTTCATTGATAGGTCTTTTAGAGTTGCTAAGAAAAGAGAAAAATATACTACAAAAATCCCAAAAAGCAAAACATCTAACCCTTAATTTGGTGGATCATAATTTTAAAGGCTTAGATTTGATAGTTAACTTAGATATATAATAATTTATCTACATCTATACTAATTATACATTTAGAGAAAAATATAGCCATCAAAATAATGGACCTGGGTTACAGCGGCTCAACTTAAATGAAAATAAATCCATGTCAAGTACAATTCAAATTAAGATAAATGCAAACTTAAAAATAAAAAAATTAGCAATTTAATTTCTATACGACTTTCAAAGTAACATCTATAAATAAATAAAATTCACAATAATAAATCTAAATTTCAAAGTAAACACTTCAAAAAGCTAAATTTGTAATAATAATTAAAACAAGATAGAAATTGGTTTTTTTATACAATTCCAACTTAAAGCTAAAAATAAATCTATGGCAAGTACAATAAAAAAAATACAAATCTAGAATAAAAATTAAAGGATGATTAGATATTTGATTTGTAAATGAATTTGAATCCTAAATTCTAAAAATATTAAAATTTGTAAATCTATACAATTTGGGCACTTCAAGGAAGCTCCCATGTTAACTAAAAAGATCTAGACATCTATCTCACAGACCAAGTTATAATAGCTCAAATTAAAAGTAAGAGTCCATGTCAAGTACAATACAAATTAATTGTTATTTGGAATAAAAAATACAGAAAATTAGCAATTTGATTTCCATACAACATCCAAAGTAATATCGATAAATAACTAAAAGTTGGAATAATAATTAAATAAAAATTAGAAAAGTGAAAGAAAGAGTCCATGTGAAGTACAATTCAAATTAACTAAAATTCAGGGAAAAAGAAATTTAGCACTTTGATTTCCATAGGAATTTCAAAGTAAATCACTAAAAAACAAAATCTACCTATGATATACTAAAAGTCTATGGCATGAGTTTTACAGTTGCTAAGAAAAGGACAAATAAACTAGAAATTCTCAAAAAAAAAAGAAACATCTATCCCTTGATTTAGTGGACCCTTGTTGTGGTCTGTAAGCGATTACCATTGGATGTCTTTGATAAAATAAGGAATCTTATAAGACAAGGCAACTCATTATAGATTCTAGGTAAGTCCAATAAATAAAAAAATTGTAGATGGTCCACACTAAAAGCCACGTACGAGAAGAAAAGAAGGACGCGGATGTGCAAAATAAATGAGTAAAAGCTATGCATGAGAAAAGAAAAATTGGCACTTAGTGTTGGCGATCCTTACGTCATAATGATAATTTATTAATATATTTGCACATGCGTGGTATCGTTGTAGCATTTTACTGTGGTGTATTCCAGGGTATCGCATTTTTCTCTGTGAAGCACTATGAGTTACGAATATCAAATTGACATGTTTCTAAATGTTATCCGACTTTCCAGAGCAAAGAGATGAGAATTGAATATGGATGGGTTCCAATCACACATCAATCCAACCAACGCCAAAGGTAGGTGGCTAACCAAAGTCTAAATAATCAATAGGAGGCCTAGGAGTGAGTATTGCGGTTCCTATGTAGTGATTTGGCATTAGGGCATGGAAAAACCTATTGTTGGATAGCGGAAATGAAATTGGCCAGCCTTCAAGAAAATTACTATTTTATACTACGGGGAAGACCCCTAAGGTAAACCCTACCAGGACACTATGTGGCATGGCGTTCATTCTGTCACCGTCCATCCCCTGGCACAAAATGCAAGTCCATCTTATATTTCTAGACAACTACTAAACTACAGGTAATTAGGTAGTTACCACCCTAACCCACAATTACTTATGCAGGGAGAGAGCAAACAAGTGAAAAACAAGACAAGGAACGCGGTAAAAATAAGTAGCACAACCTTAGTTAAACATAATTAGCTAATAAGACAATATATAATACGATAATGATCACTTTATAGTGTAAACACAAAGTACTCATTCATAGTTAAGAAAGGTACATAGGATCCGGAACATACCAAACTACCGAAAATGATTCTTCGGAACAGGCTTCGCAAAGCCGACCCAACTCCTATCCTCGATACATGGCTACTAGATCTCCGGCGTCACCTACACTACACAAATGGTGTGTGTGGAATGGATGGAGAAGTGGTGGAATTAGGGGGTGATGCCCACTATTTACAGCCTTGGCCGACCGGTGTAGGTCAGTTTAGGCTACGTGGAATACATGCACGGTGGAGTAGTCCTCAAGTCGAGGAGGCAAGGTTGTCAGAATCATGATTCTAAATTGAATCGAGGGTTCTTCGATAGGATCACAAATTGTACAATCGATGTAGAATCTAAGATCTTACCTGATTCTACCAAAGAAATATTTTAAAAAATCTACAGTGTATTATAGCACTACTGCATTTTTAAAATTATGTCTTTTGAATTTTTCTTTACAAATTGTAGAATAAAGTTAAGATCATGTGTTATTTTATGATAATTATAGTGAACATAAAGAGATAAAAGTTAAAAATTTCAATTAAAAGGAAGTATACAAGTAATTTGTTGTAATAAAATAATAGAATCGAGTAGGATTGTATGAAAATTTTGATCATGATCCTACAGATGCTTAGGTAGAATTGTAAGAACATTAAGATTCTACCATATTAAGATTCTATCATAGACTCAGATTGGACTAGTCAATCTTGGATTTTAAAATCTTAGGATCGTATGACAGAATCAATATTCTAACAACCTTGCAAGGAGGTGATTGACTTGGTTGGCTGGTGCATATTGGATGGCTGACCAGTGTGGATGGACAACAAGGATCTGTCAAAGATGGCATGAAGAAAATGTCTCCATGCAGCACATTCGTGCGTAGCCCGGACAGTGTGGACCAGTTGGCCGAGTGGCCAAGTCTTCATTGGGTTGGGCATGTGGGCTGCACACCGGGCAGTGTAGGTTGGGCTGACCGGTGTGGTGAGTTGGGCCGTCTATGAGGGCAGCCTGGGCTTAGCTTCCCCAGGCCGAGTAGGCAAAGATGTTAGGCTAGTCAGTTGGCATGCTTGGTCGGCCGGCTGGTGTACAGCTCCTGGCCCGTGCTGGGCTAGTTGGTCGGCCTTCCGTGCCATTTTCCCCTTTCTCTTCATGTTTTTTCTGTTTTTTGTGTTTTCCTACAAATCATGTTGACACACAATATATATGGAAATAAATAAATGAGCACGAACATAGATTAAATCATCATTTTACCATGTCTTTTGTTCGATTTTTGAGTGTAAAATACAGTAATTTGGCATGCCAACACTCGACAAGAAAAAAGCAGAAAAAAATGAAAAGACGTATTCTACTTTCACACTTCCCAAAAAGGTTTGTTTTACAACATTGATTCTTTTTGCTAGAATCACCATTGATTGGTGTGTTCTAAATAAATTGAACTATATGAACTATTAGATGTTATTTATCATACAATAAAAACTTAGGATAGTTGGTTACATCAGCTAAGAAAAAAAAGAAAAATATTGTAGAAATTCTCACAAATAAATAAAAAAACATCTGGCCATTAATTTGGTGTACCCTAATTATGTTTAGCAATCCATAATTAGTAGATGTTACCTATAATGAGAATGATTGCTAGAAATTCTCACAGAAAGAAAAGCATCTAGCTCTTAATTAGGTGGACCCTTATTATGATTAATAAATCATAACTAATGATTTTTTTTATCTATGGACGTTCCCATGAAGTTGATTTGCACTGTGAGATGCAAGCACATATAGTTGGGAAACTCTTCTATGTAATTAAGAACAAGATGCTAGAGATAGAATTGAACTCAAGTGATCCATGCACAGACATGAACTTGCCTACAATATCTATTATAATTTGTATTCTTTTAATTATATTAATACGGATATAACTATTGTTCCTATTATTGAATATGCCGATTAAAAATTACAAAGAACAAATCATATATATTTAGGAAATTAATATATTTAACAAGAATGACTTATAAAAGATGACAAGGATGCTTGACTACAAGCAACATCTAGCTATAAATGATTGGCAACAATTTCCCCCCAAAGATATAATCTATATTTTTTGTTTTAACGTATACTACTGTACACTAATATCACAAATGAAACTAATTCTACAAACATGAAAAATTAAATCTAATATTTAAATTCTTTCATGTGATCTACAACCCTTGAAAATTAACTTGTAGTATACGTTAAATCTAGTAGTATACGTTAAACACATGGTTGGCTAGCTTCTTGGTGGGGTCTATAAACTTATTGTTGAATTTTTGCTGAAAACTACTAATTATCAGTGTTATCGGTGGGGTCTGATAATTCAAATTAGGAAAAATTTGAATTTATCAAATTTTCATCAAAGATAAAGGAAATTTGCAATTTTCTTTTTTACATTTCAAAATTCAAATTTCAATTCAAAATTTTCATTTGAAAAATCTGGTACCATCAGTTACCGATTCAATCGCTATCCTCTAATAAAATTTGTAAACTGATAGCGTTTTTCTGGTGGAGATCCATGCATGCGTGGATTGAGCATCTACATCCACAACCTTCTTCAAATTAAATGGTTGTTATAGCTTGCAAATGCGCAACGTAAGTTTCCCAAAAAGCTGAGAAACTAATTAAACAAAATTAGGACTCGCTATTGTTTGATCGATCAGTGCCAGCAGTTAGTTAATTAGCTGGTTATTAGCCTGACCGAGTGCATCCCACACGTCCACTAAATCCACTAGAGCGTTAACCATTTTGGCTAGTGGTTGCCTACCTACCGCATCAGCGCGCGCATACCACAGAAATCTCGATTAGTGTGGCGAAACTCGTGGCTGTTTGGCGTGCGTACGTACAGCATGTGGAGGATCTTGTGGCGCCTATCTTGATCAGAAACAGTGGAACCGCCGTGGCGCACCGCGCGAATTAAATAGTCGCTTGATTTGCTAGTTGCAGCTAGCAAATGGTTACCAGTGGTTTTTGACGGCGGCCACCTTAATAATACTTATTAATTTATGCATGGAAGAGCTAATAACTTTTGGATGGATCACTGTTTTTAGCTTTCAAAGGATATTTTTCAGTTTTTTACAGTAACTATCTTTCTAATAGAATGCCTTTTTAAGATATGATCTATAAGTTAATTGTATTATACACTATAGCGATTTCATTTATATCGGATCATGCGCGAGTTTCTGTTACTCCATAGCCTATCTCACGAACAGCCAAAAAGTCATAAACTGAAGCAAAAAGAATAGACCCGATGATCCCTATTAGTATTAGGTCTTGAGTTTCAGTGGTCCAGCGTGTTCTAAGAAAACTAGTAGTATTGTCTGCCTAATTTGCGCGGCTAGATACCATAATACACATGTTTACACTTGAAAAGAGTCATTTGTTATTAAACTCTGATGCATATAATTAAAATTACAGCTATATTTGCTATGCAACTGTAATATCTATATTCGGTTATTCTGCAATATTATACTATGAGCTCACCAAATTAAATGGTGTAGATCTTTCTTTTTTTTGTTAGATTATGTTAGACCATGTGGTTAGGTTTAGGATATTTTGGTGATGAATAATTGACAATGGTTAATTTGTTATGATGAATAATTGGTGATTTTATTTAGCGAAGTTATGCGAGGTGTGTGATGCATGCGTGAACTGATGTTGGTCAAGTTGGGACGAACTTGTGTCGGAAAAATATTCTTTGGTCTTTGCATGTGCAGATTGAGAATGGAGACGATCATGGTCGGTGACGAGGTGTACCGGGACTAGGATGGGGAAATCCGAGATTCGGACGGTCAAGGAGGTCACGAGATAGTCGGGCTCATGCTTGGGGCGCATGGAGATTAAAGGTGAATGATACGTTGAGAAGTTACAGGAGGTGCGGTCCTGGAGGCTTCGACACGTGACACGTTAGAAAAGTCGGGAGTGTGAAAAACCTGTGTTAGGAAGGGTTTCGGGTCCCTTGAAAATTAGTGGGCCAAAAGCCTAGTTGAGGTAAAAAGACCCAGTCTAGTTGGATGAGTTGGATTAGGATTCTAAGTTGAGATTGAATAGGATGCGTAGAAGGATTAGGATTCTAAGTTAAGATTGAATAGGATTCATAGGAGGCTGCGTAAAAGGGGACAGAAATTGTGATCGGAGGGACGGCTTTTGGGGTGACCGAACGCTTTTTGGTGTGGCGAAAAAGAACATAATACAGAGCGACGCGAGAAAACGGAGAAAAAGGTGTTCTCGCCGAGACTTTGAGCGGCAACTGCATGGATGGAAGGATGAATAGTGACTGCAATTTTGAATAAAGTTTGTGAGTTTTTTTATTTCGCATATATTATCCTTTTTCCTAATTTTTATATTCCATATGAATTCTCCATGCATTGATCTCTAGCTATATATTTGTGCTTACATTCATGAATTAGTTTGAATTAAAAATCAATTGCTAGATTGAAAGAAAAACGGTGTTTCGCTGATCGTTCGGAATTTTTTCTCGGCGCTACAGCAAAATCAGAAATTTTTTTTGTTATTTCTGGTTTTTGCAGATTAATCAATTTAAAAGGCAGAAAATTTTTAAAAAAGTTTCCGTTGTACACTGCAATCATTCACCCCTCTCTGATTGCCATCATCGATCCTACAGATTAATTTTGGATTTTTAGTCTCTCATAAGAAATACGGTGACCCCTAACATCCCTTTTAACGTATATAGTTTTAATTAATAATACTAAGAGTGTTTGCTGAATTTTAAAGCATATGAAGGGTGTATATTTGCTAAAGCGACGATATCGTGTGGAGGGCAGGCTTGTTATTTCTTTCATGTGGAGGCCGCAACGAACATGTTGCATTAATGTTTCATAACATGCAAAATACAATTATTGTCATGTTTGTGGAGTTAAAATTTGTATTTTGCATTGTTTGTATTTTTCAGAGGTTTCTATTAGGGAAGCCGATCTAATCGGTCCCTAGTTGGTGCTCAGATCGGCCCTAAAGATTGTCTCTAGGATTTAGAAAATAGGTATGGAGTTGAATTGAATTATGCTTGGTCAATGAATTTATATTGCATGAAACATGTTTTGATTAACATGGGTCAAGTGTTGAAGAGCTTATGCTCGAAAATTTCTGTTGTTGAATGTGCAGGGAAGCTTGGAATCAACCATAATCAACAATGAGAATCAAGGCTACGCTCATGAGGAGCCGAGGTCTAGAACGGTCAAGGATGCCGGGTGAGTGTTGAAGAGCTTGTGCTCGAAAACGATTTCTGTCATTGAATGTTCAGGGAAGCTTGGAATCAACCATAATCAACAACGAGGATTAGGGCTACACTCATGAGGAACCAAGGTCTAGAACGGTCAAGGATACTGGGTGAGATGGTTATGCTCAAACATGGCACAAGGAAGATGAAAAATAGTGAAGAGAAGGTTCGAACGACGAGTTGCACCAAGTGGTTTGGTTGGTTCAAGTAACATGGTCCGATGAAACAAATCGAGAGAGACTTGTCGATGCGTGGCAAGTGATTGGTGCACCTATACGTAGTAAGCATAGGGATTGCTTGCAAGCTAAGAAAGTGACCCGGTCATGGAGGGGTATTTTGGTAAGGAGGCCAAATACCAAGAACCATTTGGAGAGAAAGTCTCAGGGCAATGAAGTCCGTTGGGGGTAGATTGTGTAGAACCCGGATTTTTCAATCAGAATCCCCGTTAAACACCACACTATTCCCTGGATCAGTAGATAGTGCTCACAGGTACATTGCTGCATCATTTCATACATCGCATAAAACTTAATTAATAAACCATAATATTACATAACCAGGTTTGAAATACACCGCGTTGGGTGACAGTTTACATAAGGGCCTATCAGGCCAAATGTCCACATCACAAAGATAACAGCGGAAGCAAAGTAAAAGTAAGACCATCATCCACAGGCAAGCGACTGAGGGGGTAATGTGTGCAACATATACTATCTAATCCTAGGTAATACATGTGCACAAAATCTCCATCTAGTCTAATCCTAATTTTCTTCATTATTTCCTCCATCTGTGGCAGGGGGATCTTCATAAGCATAGTGGTCCTGGGTTCCTACTTATGATTTTGGTCATGCGAGTGTGAGCACAAATCCACCGTGCTCCGTGAGCCAATACACAATATGCAATAGGTAACATGCAAGGCTTATCAAGGATAGGCTCGGGTTATTTCATTTTGCCATAAATTTCCTTTAATTATATTACTTAGAAAGTTCCTAAGACCTAGAAGTTTGAACTCATAACATAATTTGTGAGAGAAGACTATAGTAATAGCAATGCAGATTCCATCCACCATTACATGGCATCCGCACCATATATTAACTTTTTAGCGTTATATCCGCTTACCTTATCACTGGGACGACACCTAGGGCAACTTAAACCAGGGCTTTCCACTACCCTCCACTTTTCTGAACCCACCCACAAAGTATTTTGAAATAGAACTATATCTAGTTAGGTTCACATTTCCGCCCTTGACCGTGGGCTTGGCTATTCGAATAGTTTTGACTCTGCAGAGCTTGCACACTTTACTCCACAAAAGACAATCCACTCGTTGTCCCACACGATTCCTTGATCATGTGGTTGAGTAAACTATCACGCTAATTTTTTAAAGTATCTAGTCCCTTTTGTCATCTCACCCTATGGGCTGCTCCCACTTGCGGCGGGTCCCATACGTTGCACGGGATGTAACCACGGATACTAGCGCCTTCGGACTCCACTCTCCACAACGCTAGCATGACTGGTTATGTCACCCTCCACTCGGTGTCCCTTTAGACCTCCCCTTGCCCTTGCATTATTCCCTACCTTTCCACTACCGGTGAGATGAGTCCGGGGGTTTCGATAGTTTTACTTAGCCAGGTTGCATTTTGTAGACTTGTGGTTGTACTGTTTTACATAGGATATCATGACAAAATTCGCTCCTTATGATTACCTGGGCGGTTCTATCACATTCCATAAATTGTGCTTCCATTGCACCACGTACTAGCTCCCCTACCATCCACCCAGATATTTAAGCAAAATTTGGGGTTTTCGGAAGCATAAAATAATCATGTCAAGGTACACCCATTAATTCCACCATGACCTCTCAAATCATTTCCTCATGATAAAAAGTGATGCTTGGGGCCTTTAGGTGCCCCCCAAATATCTAAGCATTTCTAAGCATGGCGATTAGCTATAGACTTATTTTCGAAAGTTCTAATATTTTAGTTTTCACTAAGGTGACAAGGCTCGGATATTCAAGGGTTCCAAAGGTGAGTAACACTAATAAGATTATTAATGGGTATATATAACTAGCAGCTTGAAATCGAACATAAATTTGCGCATAAAATAACAGCATGCAATTTGATAATTTGAAATGGAATTAATTTGCAAAAAATGTAGGCTCAACATGATCAAAGTATTGACTCACCTTGATTGCAGTGGGCTTGGTCTTGGTTGTCGGGGTTTCTTCGGCTTCAGCTTCTTCTTCCTGGGCCTCGTACGCTATTTTTTTTCGGAAAATTTATTTATTTGCCACCCTTACGACTCGGGTGGCAACAGATTTGCCACCCGGGCCCATTGTCAGTGACTCAGGTGACCTCACATGTAAGTGACAGAGTCTTAGTGTCAATCTTAAGAGTGGCAAAAAAATTGAATCTCCATTTTTTTCGATGAAAATTTAGATAAAAATTAACAAACCAAACAAATTCTCACTAAAAATTCAAATGAGCTTCAACAATTATGGTTTTGGTTCCATTGGATAGAGGTTGAATTTAGATGAATTTAGAAATTTGTTTCACTCAATTTGGAGTTAAAATGAATAAGTTATGCCCTTTTAAAATTCTCAGTTTAAATAAATCCGAAAAATAATTAAATCCTAACATGTGGGTCCCACTTCTGTTTTTAAATCTTTCTTTTATTTTTATTTTCCTTACTCTGTGTCTCTGACAGGTGGGGCCAGTTACTGTTTGAATTAGAGGGACCTAGCCTGCATGTCAGTGAGAGGTTTGGTCTAATTAACCGGTATTAGCATTAATGATCTCATTAATCACATTTAACCGTTTTTAACCGCCGGTCTATAGTACTCCTTCCTTCGGCCGACGTTCGGCGAGCTTACCGTCGGCGGAGGAAGCGGCGACCGGACGTGAGCATCCCTAAAATGGGTTGCTCGCGCCCGCGCCTACCCATAAGCGAGGTCTCGCCGGCCAATTTGGCCGGAGCATTGGCCTGCGACGAC
The DNA here is from genome assembly GCA_017311315.1 of Dendrocalamus latiflorus. Classification (NCBI taxonomy): domain Eukaryota; kingdom Viridiplantae; phylum Streptophyta; class Magnoliopsida; order Poales; family Poaceae; genus Dendrocalamus; species Dendrocalamus latiflorus. The sequence goes on along the minus strand of CM029664.1, from coordinate 16,516,957 downwards.
CGGGGGCGGCGGCAGAACAGGGGAAAGGTGGGGGCGATGGCACATAGCGCTAAAGTTCAATTGCGGGCTAGGGGAGTATCTTAGCAAGCTCAGGAAGCTACCTCAGGGGTCAGAGAGGCTTGGGGAAAGCAGTGACGGCTGGCAGAGAGCGACGGAGAAGGGCGGAGGAGTTGCACATTGCGGGCGAAGCAGAGGTGACGAGTGGTCTAGCAGAGATGGGGAATGGTGTCATGGTGCTTTTGGGGTGCTTCGGTGAGAAGGAATTGGACTACGGCGGCGTTGAGCAGCGGATTGCGCTTCGGCATGATTTGGGGACGAAAGCGACGCCGGCAAGCTACAAGGCACAGGAGGCCAATTTGTGGAGGTGGAAGACAAAGGGAAGTGGCGCTGTGAGAATGGGAGTCCGTATGGGCTTTATAGGTGGTGGAAAGAGGCTGGCAACGGACGGGGCAGCCGTTCGGTCACTTCGCTGTCAGGCAGCGGCAAGCTGCAGTGACCGCGACGAGATCATGGGTGGATTCGAGCACGACAGCATAGTGCAGAGGCACAGGCTTTGCGTCACGCATGCTGGGGCAGACGCGATAGGGCGGAGAACTGTGGGCGGCGGCGAAAACTCTGTGGACGGCGGTGGAAACACTGTGGGCGGCGGTGGTTTTGCTGTTGCGCCGACCGAGGTGACGTGACAGCACAGTGAAGCTGTGGGCGGGGTAGTGGAGACCGTGGGCGATGGTGACCAGCGAGATTTGCAGGGCGCGGCGAGCTGGCGGTCGGCGACGGAACAGTACGGCCCGGCTCTGACTTCGCCGAAGCGAACCGGGAAGAGGAGAGGGAGAAATGGGCCGGGCCGGCTCAGCCAGGCCAATGCTCTTTTATTTTATTATTATTTATTTACATGTGTACATGTATACCTATATATATATATTCATATTTTGCTCATTTTACCCCTTTATTGCTAGCCTCACCTTTTTATGCATTTATCCATTTTAATAGGGTGCATAACTATATATATATATATATATATATATATATATATATATATATATATATATATATATATATATGTATATGTATATATACATATTTCTTTCACTTACTTTTGTTTACTTCTATTATTATTACTAAGCCCCAAATTAAATTTTAAATTTTTGGGTTCAAGTTGTACCCCCTTTTGATGGATCATCTTTTCATATTCGATTTTTAAAACATAAATTTCTCTTATTTTTCACAATTCCTGCATGATTTATTATTATTTGTTTTATTTTTCATAAATTTCTTCATTTATTGGAATCTCAACCAAAATTTAAAGAAACACCATAAAAATCCAAATTTCAAGAAAATACACCCCAAAATAATTCAAGGGCTACATATTTCCAATTTCAAATTTTCGGGATGTTACAGAATGGCACCCATCGCGGTAGAAGTGGTGACGGTAGTATCTGGTGCTGTAGACACAATGGTGTGGTGGCAGTGAAGGGACGGACACGGAGGATGAAGACCACCCAATCTACTCTACCTCCATAACCTATCTACGTGCAATGTCGAGCTCTCGGCAAAGATCATCCATCTCCTGCATCTGGGCTAATGAATCATAGAGGTGATGCAATTCCTTGAAAATCACCCTGGTATGTAGCATCCATGGCTCTGGTCAGTGTCACCTATTGGGTCAATATGGGGCAATCCTCATGGGAGGTGGTGAAGAAGGAGTTGAGTGTCTCATTATTCTACCGAGACAAGTAGCGAAAGGGTGCTCTCTACAAGTCATTATCGTAGATGTTATAGAGATGGCGGACCGACTCTCAGGTGGCATCTCGAAGTCCAAGCTCGAAGTTGCCCTCTGGTATAGGGCGGGGAAGCGGGAAGCCTGAGTGTTATCTTCCATCTCTCTCATAGATGGTGTCCTTAATGTAGGTCCCGATGTAAACGCGGTGTCCCTCGAAGAATGCACGCTTCTGATACTGTACACATCCCAGCACGTATGCTAGGCGGTCCAACCAAAGTTAGAGCTTCTCACCATGAGTGATCTTTTAGGTAGTGTTTGGTTCAGGGGATATCCCAGGATGGGAGGGGGCCAACACTTTTTTTTTGTAGTGTTTGGTTGTAGGATTTGGTGGGGTGGGTTGGACCCAAAAGAAAAGATTCTTCTGAAAAGTGGGTTGGGACGATCCGCCCAAAACGAGCGAACCGCGCCAACCCACTTCTCCTGCGCGCGCCTACGCCCTAATCCCCCATCTCCCCCGCGCAGATTTTCCCCGCCGCCCACGCCCCCTTCCCCATCTCCCCCGCCGCCCGCGCCCATCTCCCCCGCCGCTCGCGCATCTCCCCCCGGCCCCCATCTCCCCGCCGCCCGCGCCCCCTTCCCCATCTCCCCTGCCGCCCGCGCCCCCTTCCCCATCTCCCCCGCCGCCCGCGCCCATCTCCCCCGCCGCTCGCGCATCTCCCCCCGGCCCCCATCTCCCCGCCGCCCGCGCCCCCTTCCCCATCTCCCCCGCCGCCCGCGCATCTCCCCCCGGCCCCCATCTCCCCCGCCTCCCTGCCGCTCCTCACGCCGTCGGAGGTCCGGTCGCCGTGCTCCGGTCGTCGCCGTCCTCTCCACTGCCGGCCGGATCTCCGCCCCGGCGCGTCCTCCCCGCCGTCATCTCCACTGCCGGCCTCCTCTCCACCGTCCTTTCCGGCCCACTTCCGCCGAGCTCCAGCCCGTCCTCCTCTCCGCTGCCGTCGGCCTCCTCTCCACGGCCGGTTTCCTCTCGCTGCCGTCTGCACTGCGGTTTCCTCTCGCTGCCGTCTGCACTGCCAGATCTGCAAGGTATACCTGTGATGTGTGATACTTGCGATGTGTGATTTGGCATGTTGTGATATATTGTGATGTGTTGATATATTGTTGATCTGTAGATGGAAAAGAGGACCAAGATTTTAATTTTTGCGGCAGCTGCGCAAATTTTGTTGTCAATGATGGCCATGATTATTGAGTCTAGAAAAAGAAAAAGATGTGTAAGGAGAGAAGGTATTAGTTATGGACCACTAGATGAAAGGGATAGGACAAGAATTGAGTACCTCAACAAAAAAATTTGGAGGGATGATACAACATGTATCAACATGCTTAGACTTACTAGAGCTAGTTTTTTTTTCCGGTTTTGTAACATTTTTAGGAACCGTGGATTGCTTCAAGATACCATCCATGTGTGTGTGGAACAACAAGTGGCTATGTTTCTAAATACGGTTGGACATAATCTTAGGAATAGGTTAGTTGGAACTAATTTTGATAGATCAGGAGAAACAGTGAGCCGATATTTCAATATAGTACTACGTGCTGTTGGTGAGCTACGAGATGAATTAATTAGGCGACCTTCATTGGACACCCCAACCAAAATAGCAGGGAATCATCGATGAGATCCTTACTTTAAGGTGTGAGGTTCTTCCTATTATTTTCAGAGTTGTTTCTATGTGACATGTATGTTGCCTAATCTGTCATCCATGTTGTTGAATATAAAAATAGGATTGTATCGGTGCTATCGATGGTACACATGTAAGAGCCTCCGTTCCTAAGAACATGGAGCATGCCTTTCGTGGTATAAGGAATGTTCGGACACTCCATTCCTCCATCCAAACAAGAGGTGGGATCACTAGATCCCATTCTATCCCTCCATCCAAACAAAAAACAGGGACTAATCCATCCTTGCAACCAAACAAAAAGTGGGATTATCCCATCCCACATACCTGGGATGGAGCTATCCCATCCCACCAAGTCTCCAAACCAAACACATGCTTATGGCTTCAACATCTATAAACAGTTTGAGTGGAAAAGGTTAGTAACAAATTTTGGAAATTAAAAGAGAGATAGCGAAAGAGCAAGATAGTAAGAAAAGGGAAGGAGAAAATAGCAGTAATATGGTATATTTTTCACAAAGGTTTTGCTTAAGGAAATTAGCATTTTCCATAGAACAATTTCTTAGACTAACAACCATTCTAACTAGGGTTTATCCTACAGTCGATACGGCTCTGATACCACCTCTATGGGGACCCAGATTTGATAATCTGAATCTCTTGTGCATTTTAAGCTAGTCCTTGGATCAGTAGCTAGCTCACACAATAACATCAATAAATATCACATCCATATATGTCAATAAGAAAAGGAGTACTTCATATTACATAAGCAACTGTCAATAGGTTTTATGATCAATTTTTACATACCGTGCTGACCGGCCAAGTAGTATTGTTCATAACAAAATAGCAGGAAAGTAAATAAACCAAAATGGACCTCCATGTCTTGCCACAAGCAATCAACTGGGGTTAAACCTAGTCATGACCTTCGTCTTCCATGTCACAGCCAGAGGCATAGGTAAATCCATACACTGGGTTCTCACTTCCATCATCTAAAACCACATATTAAGCAGCAACGAGTACAAAAATACTCAGCAAATCCCTATAACAGAATGCAAGTCTTTATATATATCTACATGCAAGGCTTGTCCAAGTGAAGGACTAATGTCTCTTTTTGTACAAAGCCAATTTGTCAAATATACTATCTTAGATAGTTTTCAAACCTATAACTTAGCTATTTTTACATTAAAACCAATATCCATTTTGAGTCAAATTCATCATGAGAGCGAAATCCTTCCACTTTCATTTCCAATCTCAAATTTGGTTATCAGAACCATTATCAGTTAATTATCTATTTATGAAAACTATGCAAGTGTGACATTTATACACTTTTGCCCATTTTTGGGGCATGGCTATATATTCCAATAGATTTTTAACACTCTACAGAGGTCGTACAACTTTACCCACAAGATATGATTAACTCATAATATCTTCCACCACGCTTCTATAAGTAGGCGAAATGCACCAAAATTTTTAGAAATTCATGAAAAATCATGCATGTTTATTCGAAGGCAAAATTGGGCTATTACACTATTCTACCTGCACACTTCCTAGCAATGTGTATTTTAGGACTTTGACTTTTTTGCTTTAATCGCCATTGATATGGTGGATTCTAATTGAAGTTAAACTATAACAACCATTGGATGTTATCTATCATACAATAAACGCTTAGGATGATTGATTACATCAGCTAAGGAAAAAGAGAAATATTGTAGATATTATCACAAAAAATTTAAAACATCTGGCCCTTCATTTGATAGACCCTAATTATGTTTAGCAATCTATAACCAATGGATGTTACTGATAAATGAGAATAATTGATTGAAATTCTCAAAGAAAGAAAAGCATCTAGCTCTTAATTAGGTGAACTCTTCTTATGATTAACAAATCATAACCGATGATTTTTCTTGATCTATTGAAGTGCACATGAAGTTGATTTGCACTGTGATATGCATGCATACATGGTTGAGGAACTCTTGTATGAAATTGAGACACGAGATGCTAGAGATATAATTGAACTCAAGTGATCTATGCACCTTGCCTACAATATCCAATTCAATTTACATTCTTTTATGATATTAATATGGATACAACTATTGTCTCTATAATTGTAGATGCAAATAAAAAATTATAAAGAACAAGTCATACATATTTGGAAAATTATAATATTTAATAAGGATGGCTTGGCTATAAACAACATCTAGATATAAATGATTGACAACTATTTCCTCCCAAAGATATAATCTATATATTTTTTGTTTTAATATATACTACCGTGCATTAATATCACAAACGAAACCAATTCTAAAAACATTAAATTGAATTAATAATGTTCTAAAAATTCTAATATTTGAATTCTTTCATGTGATCTGCAACCCTTTATTTGCCGCATGTAGTTCCATCACATATGTACCGCTAAACTAATCAAATATGCTTTAAGCATGATTGTCAAGACCCACATATGTAAATCCGGACCTCTCTGTATATACCACACTAGTCTAGTATCACGCTAGTGCACATAGTGTAAATATAGATAAAATACCGACCATATACTTGATTAATAATTGAAAAGATAAAAATATTATTAATTATCAGAGTTGCGACCTTACGACCAAGCTTACAATTCATAGCATGGAAAGCTTAAGAAACTTGCAGTGGAAAACAGAAATAAGCGTAGTAGCCATTCGACATGCATACAGGCAATCGACTGGAGAGCGAAGTCCTAATCCGCAAAGTCATCGAAGTATCCCCTTCAAGTACCTCCTATAGATATGGTTTCTCTTCTTCAACTAAACAACAATAGGCATAAAGCCGTGAGTACATTGGTACTCAACAAGTCATTTGTAACAAAGAATGCAATATAGTATGCAAGGCTTACCAAAAGATGGCTGAGTGGTTGTTTTGTGGAAAGCAATAATTTAAGTAAATACAATAAATAGATTGAAAGCGAACTTTGAAAATGATTAGTAAGTAAATAATCAAAGGAATTGAGAATAACCACAAATGAACTGACCATTCACTCCAATGAACTTCTTGTGAACTAACCGTTCACATAATGAACCACCAATGAACTAACCATTCACTTCCCAACTTAATCCAACTAAGTTTTTATGAAAACTCTACCCCTCATGTGAAATCGTCGAGCATTGTTATTAACCAGGGACATGGCTATTTGAATAGTTTTACACTTTGCAGACATTGCACAACTTTACCCACATGATGTGATCATCTCTACGTAAAAAAATTGCAACAAGGTTTTTACAATGCTCAATCTTAACCTGATATCGCTCACTAAGGTTTCACCGTTGAGTAGGCTAACTACCTAGTCGATAATTGTCCCTCTTGCGCCAATAAAACATTAGTGGCGAAATCAAAGTTGAAACTTTAAAAATTATTATGCCAGGTTTATCCCATACTAGACATGTGGTTGTACGGTAAGATTCAGATTAATGGCGCACAAAGTTATGTCCTTAGACATTACCCAGGCGAAACATTCACATCCCTGAAATGCTAACCACGCTTCCCCTTTACTACACGATCCTTCGCCCAAGTGAAAACTATTTTGTATAACCACAACCAATGACACTACCTATGCCAATGTGCATAAATTTTATAACTGTGGCTGACCACCACGATTGAATACCTCATTAAGTCAAAATTAATTAATTGATCACATGTGATGATAACCCAACATACTACAATAAGTATGGCTAAGCATACTAGAAGTACAACCCAAGTGACAACTAATATTGTATCACTAGATAAATATCCATCCTATGGTGACAATGGAATCATGGCAATCAAATTATCAAGGAGAAATTAATCAAATAGATCATTAACTACCAATACAAAGGTTTTATAATAAAACAGCGATACATAATAATTTAAAACAAAATAATACATAACAGATTTGAAAACTAGGTTTAACATGATCAAAGAACACGACTTGCCTTAGCCTTGCTTAGTTAATTGCTCTGGATCTTCAAGTCTTGCTTCAATTTCTTCGAAGGCGTGATCTAACGAGAGAGAAAACAAAATGAAGCACAAAATAAAATCAAATAAAATCCAAATGAAATTCAAAAACTTCAAAACTAGAACCAAAAGATAGAGCTCAATTTTAGATGAATTTAGGAAAAAATTGGATCAATCGGAGTTAGGACGGAGAAGAACGGGCTCTTAGAAAATCTAATCGAAAGAAAAAACTGAAAATTAAGAAAAGTTATTGTGCTACAGACTCGGTGCGCGGTGCATGGAAAAGCTAGTCTACGGTAAACTCGGCTCATGGAACAGTATACTGGTGACTAGGCTATTGGCGCAGCGGCTAGAGTTGACGTGGCCGGGTGACATGGCATGGTTGACTCAGCTAGCCTACGGGTCTATGGAATAGTGCGACTGGCTCATGGGCCCCATGCGTTAGTGGGACGGCGCACGGTGGACGGAGTCCACAGAGAATTCGAAGGGTCGTGTGGTGCGGGTGCGTGCTAACATGGTGGACTCGCGAACCGAGGCGACAGCACAACTGGAGAGATGATTGGCACAGCAGGTTTGACTAGCGAGGACGGTGAGGCATGGCAGTGTAGGAACTCACCGACGGGCGGCGAACGGCTGTAGAGCACAGCGGAGGAAGATGACAGGGCGATCGCCATCGATGAAGACGATGACGCTTTGCTCGGCGATGAGGGTGACGGTGCTCAGATGCGGTGGCTCTACACGAACGGTGAGGGCGTACGATGGGGCGGTTGTAGGGTGCGATGAATGAGGGGGTGGCGCGGCTTAAATAGGCGCGGAGGCCAAGGACACCGACTCAAAGATGACAGAGAGTCCCGGACGGGCATGAACGCTGAGGCGGATCGAAAGCAGACGGTGGCATTTGCATCAGAGACAAAGAACAGTGCTCACGACCCTTGATGTGTGACACATGGCTAGGTAGGGAAATTAGACGGCGATCGCGCTACCTGGCTGGATGGCTGACACGAGGCGCGCATCTAGCGGGGCAAGGCAGTTGCTGGCTGGACTGAGGCGCGGGAAATATCCAGGCCGGGCTGGGTTTTGGCCCAAGGGGTTTTAGGGTTTTTGAGGGAATTTCCTATTTTAAAAAATTCAACTAAATTCATTTGAGCTTTAGAAAATAGCAAATACACCCAGTAAAATCTAGAAAATTCCTTGAAGCAAAAGGAACTCAAATAAAATACTTTCAGCAAATGTTAAGGTTTAGCTTAGTCATATTAAATTCTTTTAATTAATAAAAATTCAATTTAAGCTTTAATTAATTCTAGATAAAATTCAAATGGTGAATTTTATTTTAAAAGTTTCAAAAAGGCTCTGAAAATCAGGATGTTACTATGATACCCGCGTAGGTGCACGGGCCACCTTGCCGATTATTTAAAATTCTTATATCTCTAATTAAGGTCCACCAATTAACAGCTAGTTATTTTTCTTTTCGGTGAGATTATATTTATCTTTTTTCTTAGCATCCGTAAATCACCTGTATATGGGCTTTTATTATACAATATTGTAGGCATGATCGTGGAGAAAGAACATTAGAGGTATATATCTTGATCATTTTTCTCACTTATATATGACGTTCATAATCCTAGTGCCTGATCCAAATACGTCTTCTATGAAAAATCGGAGGGAGTACGTAGAAAGCAGCATTGAGGTAAGAATCAAGTGTGTCAACTCTCAACCGGCCCATGGCTTAATGCTTAAGCTAATGCGGGCACTCAACCGCATATATGGGGCATATATATTTACCTCAATCATTGCGAGAAAAGTACCAAAAGTTTATCTCAAGAATCAAATGGTACATATACGCACAGAGAGGGGACTTCACCGTAGTTTAATCATACGTACGCTCACACATGTTGTATTAACATTGCACACGTATGATCAACCACCATACTAGTACATTGTAATTAGTAAACCCCAAATGTCGTAAGAAAACAAAAGAACCATTGGAATCTTGCCAACCCAACATACATGAATCTCCAGCTCGAGAGTTTTGACTTCGCCCGGTTTTTTCCTCGTCACCGCCATCTGATCGGCGTCCACACGCGTTTCTCAGGGACCCCACGAACAGCCCACTAGCGTTGCCCCCAGGCATCTATCATCTTTATTCAAATCTATACCTATACTATTAGATAAGGTATAAATAAGAAATAAAATACCCACTTAAATTTGGGATGGCAGGGTAATAACCACTTACACATCTTTACTCATACCTATTCAAACATAGTATTTAAGAGTGCACTTGAACTATCTATAGACTTAGAATACACGTACTCAGTTATAACTTCTTATAAAAATATGTAGGAGTCACCTGTGCACCTACACTCGTCAATTTATACAAAGTAGCTCCATACACATATAACTATTTCCAACAAATTTTAGTCAATTTCGTAAAACTTTTGTGGTATGAACACGGGGTTGAAATTTTAAATACCGAAGTTTTACAAAAGCTTCCAATAAAAGCATATGGGCCCACGTGTGTGTCTAACCCTATCAATTTGCATAAAGTAACTCCTCTACACGCAGAATCATCTCCAATAAATTTCAAATGATTTCAAAAAACTTTTATAGTGTGAACACAGGGTTGAAATTTTAAATACAGAAGTTTTTACGAAAACTTTCTTCATAAACCTTTTTGACTTAACTATTTTTTCCTTTTCCTGTACCTACTGGGTTAGCTAAATCCATTCAGCATACCTTTGCATTTAGGTATAAAATATTACTTTAAATAGATATAGACAAAATTAAGTATAGATTTATGTTACTCGTACTCTACCAGTAGCAATCATACAGCCAAGTGGCTACGGGCTTCCACCATACGTATCTGACGTGCAAACTTCGCGAACGAAGCCCTTCTCTAATCCACCGTATAAAAGGACACCTCCATCCATGGCTCGATCGCCACCACCTCAAGCACAAGTGTACATTACACACTCGCTGAAGAAACTCGGCATTTGTGTTGATCAGTACAGCTTAGGTAGGTAGATAGCCTAACCAAACATGGCATCCTTTCACACTACCACGAAGCTCTCCACCCTCCTCCTGCTCTCCTTCTTCTTCCTGGCCCGCTCCGACCCGCCGCCAGCCACGCCGGTGCCGCCGTCCACGGCGTGCAACGAGACGACGGACCCCACATTCTGCCGGTCCGTCCTCCCGGCGAACGGCACCAACAACCTCTACACCTACGGCCGGTTCTCCGTCGCCAAGTCCCTCTCCAACGCCAACAAGTTCCTCGGCCTCGTCAACCGCTACCTCGTCCGCGGCGGCGCAGGCCTCTCCGCCGGCGCTGTCGCCGCTCTGCAGGACTGCCAGCTCCTCTCGGGGCTCAACATCGACTTCCTGTCCGCCGCCGGCGTCACGCTCAACACGACCAACACGCTCCTCGACCCGCAGGCCGAGGACGTGCAGACGCTCCTGTCGGCGATCCTGACCAACCAGCAGACGTGCGCCGACGGCCTGCAGGCCGCCGCCTCGGCGTGGTCCGTGCGCAACGGCCTCGCCGTGCCGATGGCCAACAGCACCAAGCTGTACAGCGTCTCGCTGTCGCTCTTCACCAGGGCGTGGGTGCCTCCCAAGGCCAAGAAGCCGAGGACGCCGACGAAGCCGCCTCACCACGGGAGGGGGCTGTTTGACGCCACCGACGACGAGATGGTGCGCAGGATGGCCATCGAAGGGGCCGCCTCGGCGGTCTCCGTGGTCAGCGCGGTGACGGTGGACCAGAGCGGGGCCGGGAACTACACGACCGTCGGGGCGGCCGTGGCGGCGGCGCCGAGGAACACGGACGGGAGCAGCGGATACTTCGTGATACACGTGGCCGCGGGCGTGTACGAGGAGAATGTGGTGGTGCCAAAGAACAAGAAGTATGTGATGATGGTCGGTGACGGCATCGGCCAGACAGTGATCACCGGCAACAGGAGCGTCGTTGACGGTTGGACGACCTTCAACTCCGCCACGTTCGGTGAGTTGTTCAACTTAGTTTTCTCATACCGGTAATGCTTGAAAGTAAATTAAGCATTTTACGAGTCAAAGTGAGTTGACTCTTGATATAAGTTGATATATACCTTACCGGCCGCTCGGAAGACCATTGACATTACATGAGAGCCCAAGATTATTTAGTAGCACGCATCCTTTTCTGTAAGCTTACACTTCCATTAAAAAAAAATTAAACGGTATATATGGTATGGGATAGACTATTGCACAGGCGACTGAAATTTTTTTATGTTTCAGTCACCTAAAGTTGCACTTTGAATCACCTGAAATTGCACATGTTTTTTTAAGGGGCTGCAATTTTAGTTGATTACCTGAAGTTGCACTCTCAATCACCTAAAGTTGCAGCTGTTTTTTTAAGGGGGGCTGCAATTTTAGTTTATTGAGAGTGCAATTTCAGGTGATTGAAACATAAAAAAATTTTAGTCGCCTGTGCAATAGCAAAACTGATATGGTATTAGTTAGGTGTGTCACTGCATTCTTGCAGAGTCGGGTCACTGCCAACTACTGATACATCCTAACCTTACGTTTACACCTGCAGCTGTGGTTGGGGAAGGGTTCGTGGCGGTAAACATGACGTTCCGCAACACAGCCGGCGCGGCGAAGCACCAGGCTGTGGCGCTCCGTTGCGGCGGGGACCTCTCGACGTTCTACCAGTGCAGCTTCGAGGGGTACCAGGACACGCTCTACACTCACTCCCTCCGTCAGTTCTACCGCGCCTGCGACATCTACGGCACCGTCGACTACGTCTTCGGCAACGCCGCCGTCGTGTTCCAGGACTGCACCCTCTACAATCGGCTCCCGATGGCCGGCCAGAGCAACACCGTCACGGCGCAGGGCCGCACCGACCCGAACCAGAACACCGGCACGACCATCCAGGGCTGCTCCATCGTGGCCGCGCCCGACCTCGCCGCGAACACGGCGTTCGCCACCGCCAACTACCTCGGCCGGCCGTGGAAGCTGTACTCGCGCACGGTGATCATGCAGTCCGCCATGGGCGGCCTCGTCGACCCGGCCGGGTGGATGGCGTGGAACGGCGACTTCGCGCTGAGCACGCTGTACTACGCCGAGTACAACAACTCTGGGCCCGGGTCGGACACCAGCAGGAGGGTGACTTGGCCCGGCTACCACGTGCTCAACAGCACCGCGGACGCCGGCAACTTCACCGTCGGCAACATGGTGTTCGGCGACGTTTGGCTGCCGCGAACCGGCGTGCCTTTCACGAGCGGGCTCAACTGATCGACGATGATTCGTAGTTGCGTCAAATATTAGTAGATGTAATTGTGTAACTGTTGAAAGAGATGCTGAAATAGGTAGAGAGAGAAAGAGAGAGAGAATAAGAAGTGGTGCAGAGATACCATGGAGTCAAATGAGCTTTCTTGTTTGTTTCAGATTTGTTAAAATATACAGGTGATAATCTAATCGAATTACAAAATGAAAAAAATAATCTTGTCCCCTAAATTTGGTATGTGATTCACGAAGTTGCGTAAATCAACTATTGATGCATTGGCCCAAGGCTGAAAGTGCAAGGCCTGGATAGGCCGCAAGATCTATTCTACGCAAAGACAGTGAACTACGTGTAATAAGGCCCGAGACGATCTCGGGCGACCAAGGTTACGGTTTACCACCGAGATCCAGCCTACTCCCGGAATTATGAAGTGTCCACGAACGAAGTGTGCTCAACCAAAATTTGAGCAAATTTTGTAGGATATGAAATAGAGCTTACAAATTTTGAAATGACGACTCTGTAGGCACGGTGGTACCATGATCTACAATACAATCATAAGACCCTCGATCCTGTGAACACCAACACTGAACTCAACTACTCAATCTAATCACAAAGAGCATTCACAACCACGATCCGGATCCTATTACCTGCTAAACATGTACTAATCTCCATGGGTTCAACGATATGCCCATCAAATTCCAAATTACTGCAAGCAAATTGAAAAGGCTAAACTGCAGAGGCCGAGGACCGTCGGATGAGCTTGGTGATGGTGAGCGCGATGCTGCAGAGGCTCAACCTCGCGGTTGCGCGCCGTGAGTATGTTCCGGTAGTCCGGCACGGCCTGGCACCCCCTCTTGCACAGCTTCACCTCCGCCTGGCTCGCCGTCACCAGCGCCTGCGACTCGCCGTACGCCCCCAAGTCCAGCGCCACCGTCGCATCCGTCAGAATCCATTGCCACATTTTAGGGGTGGGAGTGGGTCGGCCTGCTCCAATGGATCGCCGATCTGAACCCAAAATTGTAGCTAGATGGGCCAGAGGTGAAAAGGGTCGAGAACCTATTGATGCTTAGGCTCGAGTGGATCGATCCTACCTCCTCGTTCCAGCGCGTCGCCCTGCCGCCGCTCACCCTCTCGCCGCCGCCGCTCTCCTCCTCGATCCTCCACCCCTCGGCGAGGCTGCATCCATCCCTACCGCCGTCACCGCCTCGATCGACCTCCACCAAGGAAGCCTACGTCGGCGCCGTCACATCCATCCCTACCGCGGCGGCTCCCAAGAAGAAAGCCGCTTAGCCGCGGCAGCGCCCAAGAAGAAGGTTGAGGCGGCGGCGACGCCCAAGAAGAAGACCATCGCTCATTCGGTCGGACCTTCAATGACGTGCCATGGCCGTCAGCGTCAAAGTAGCCGAGCCAAGATGGTGTGGCAGCCGAGCAGCAAGAGAGGAAGACGACGGCGGCCGGCAGTGGCAGTGGCAGTGATTTCAAAGGGCGCCGGTGTGAGGGCGGCGGCGGGGCTACTGGTGATGGCATTTTTACAAGTAAACTTTCTGTAGTTGATGTTTGTTTTGCCCCTCCCTTGTCAAATTGTATGATAGTTATTTGTGCCGATAGCAACCTTCAAACTTGATGGAATTACTTAGTGTAAAGCGAACAGCTGCATTAGTAGGCATTACACCAACGTTCTACCTTTCTCGGTACTGCAGTATTAGACACTGCATGTGTCTCAATTTTAGTAATCATGCTGCTATATTGAAAAGGACAACCAGAAGTATATGGGAAAATTGCTCTAATGCTACAAAATTATGCACCATCATCCCTTTTGCCACATACTTAAACATCTTTGTTATTATGCCACAAACTTAATGGATTATTTCTTTCTTTTGCCATTTCTTCTACTTAAAGTCTATTTTCATTTCAGTTTGCTTTTTCCTTACCTGAAATGACCGTTTTGCCCCTCTCACTCCATACCCCACCCCCGACAGAACAGATCGATCAGATCGATCGATCTCTCCTCCCCTCGCGCGCACAGGAGCGATGGAGCCGGCCACCCTTCCCGTCGCCGGCGACCCGTGACCCGGCGTTCCTCCGGCCCGACGGCGGCGCCGACGACCCCGGCCTCCTCCGCGGCGGCGCCCCCGACCCCGGCCTGATCGATCTGTTCTGTCGGGGGTGGGGTATGGAGTGAGAGGGGCAAAACGGTCATTTCAGGTAAGAAAAAAGCAAACTGAAATGAAAATAGACTTTAAGTAGAGGAAATGGCAAAAGAAAGAAATAACCCATTAAGTTTGTGGCATAATAACAAAGATGTTTAAGTATGTGGCAAAAGGGATGATGGTGCATAACTTTGTGGCATTAGAGCAATTTTCCCGAAGTATATATATTGACATGTTTGATAATAGATTGCTGATACATTATCCCTTGCACTTTTTACTATATAAAGTTCATGTCATAGCATCATAAATGGAGCTCTCTGGGAGTCTCATTTCAGTTTGTTTGATGGATATAGTAGATGATTATTTCACCATTGTTGCCTACACATGGATTAAGGGTTACCTTATTTTAGTGATTTTATTTTGTGCCCAGCATCCATTTTTCATTCTATAAAAACCTGCTGCTCAAAAAACTAACTGTAGTTTTTCTGTTGTTCCTTTGCAGAAGGCAAGTTTGGTCCTTCTCTTGCTTAGTGTATTTGAAAGATTCATCCTACCTTAGTGCTTTTGCAAGACAGCTCTTGGTTGATTTCCCTGTGGTTTAGTGTTTCCCATGCTAGAGAAAGAAAAGTTCTTTTTCATTGTTGCTTTTCGTTTTCCTGATTAGTCTTGTAGTAAACTTGTGATCATCCGATATTATTGTTGTATTCAGTATTATGTTGCTGAAAATGAGCCTGAGAATCCAGAAACTCCTAGTTTTGTCAGTATACTATTTAATTGATTGGTGATGGCAAATTTCATTTGCAGATAATGCAAGAGTGATTGTCAATCCCAATGGTGAGATGAAAGGTAAGAATGCTGACTTTCACTGCTTTATAAGGACATGTAGCAGCATTGAACTGGCGTTAATGGATTATGTGATTTATCTTTTTCAGATTCTGCTATCACTAGACCCATTAGTAAGGAGTGCCCTGACCTTTGGCCTAAGATCGTTAGTGCAGCAAATGCCATTGTCTAAGAGAACTTGTTTGAAGGTGTAAAGACAGCTATATGATCTCAGTATTGGTTGCATCTGTGTTGCTAGGAAAATTGTGGAATTTTGTCCTGCAATTCTTAGAATCAATCATGTGTATTGTTTGTCCTGCAAGGTTCGTCCTAGCCTAATGTATATCATTTGCAAGAGGAATTTAATCTTAGCACTTCTAACGCTATATTTATTTTTGCCTTACCCATTTTGAAGTGTACTTCAAGGCGTTATGGTTTGGTCTCTCCGTTGATGAAAATTAGTATGTATTTCTGTGTATTAACAGCAAGCGAATAAAAAGGAGTCGACCATGTGAACTAATGGGGCATTGGTTCCATTCCATCCGAGCATATTGGTCAACCGTTTGCCCCCGAAGGTTAATTTGGTCCGCACGGAGCAGGGTCGGGTCGAACCGCCCCGAACCATTCCCACCCCTGGCTGCATTGCAGTGGCTCAATTACTGTTTATCTTGTTACAGTAACTTGCAAAAAATTTGTTCGTGACGTAGGAGGAGGTGAGCGCTGACACGCTCGACCAGCTTAGGTGGCTCGCCTATTTTATCGGCCACCCCTTCACCGCCGAGGAGAGGGCAGCTGGGGTCGACGAGGCGATTGTGAAGGCGTGTAGTGTCGGGAGCCTATCTGTTAGAAATAATTCTATCGAATCCGTCTAGAAAAACAAATTTATTTTTTAGAGTCAATTTCTATATCCGAATCTAATTTATAAAAGTTTTGTTTAAATAGTAAATAAAACCAAAGAAAATGTGTAGTGATTCGAGCACCACCAAATATTTCTTGTTATTGTATTGTCTCTATTCATAGATTTTGTGAAGATGTAAAGACCATCCGATCATCATCAAAAACGTTTGGACCATTCGATCAGCGTCGAAACGTTCGGACCAGTCTAGACGGCATCGTGTGTGATCGGAGCAGTCTGAAGAGAAACCTGATTTACGGTCGTTGATTTAAGATCGGACGGTGTTTGAGTGGTGTTGAAGCATCAGACGGTGCAGAGTGGTTGTAGCCTCATCTTGAGTGGTCGTAGTGTTCTTGAGCGTTGAGTGGTTGTAGCCACACTCTAAGTGGTCGTAAATGACAACGAAGTGGTCGTAACAAGTGTCACGAGGTCGTATCCAGCATCTGGTATCAGATAAGGTGCCGATGGACTTGCAGAAGGAGTAGCACATGGCAAGGAGTGGATCTTCGTCGACAATGAAGGAAGAAGCAAATTTCCTTCCATATCCAATTCTCAACTCAAAGAACTATCCGGCACGATCTATGAAGATGCAAGTGAACATGCATGCCCAAGGTGTTTGGGACACGGTGGCTGATCCGGTCGACGCTAGTGGAAAGATTGATCCAAAAGGAAAGGCTAAGGAAGTCGATATGAAGACCGATCAAACTACTTTGGCGCTCATCTACGCTACCATACTCAACTCGATGCTCAGTCAACTTGTCGGAAAAGATACAACATGAGAAGCATGGATTGCAAAGGTGTGGATCATGTGAAGAAGGTTCAACTACAAACTCTCCGAGGAGAATATAGGACGCTGCATATGGATGAAACTTAGTCAATAGATTAATTTGCAGGTAAAGTAAATGATGTGGTCAACGAGATTCGATCTCTTGGAGGTACATTGGAGGAAACTACGGTGGTCGAGAAATACTTACGTGTCCTACCCGAGAAGTTTATGTCGTGGTCACAACTCTTCTATATTCAAGTAATCTTCAAAACATGAAATTAGAGGACGTAACAGGATCTCTCAAAACTCATGAGGGATTACTCAAAGGGTGTAAGGCTAGGACTGATCAAGCATTGCTAGTGAAAAGTAAAGAGAAGGGTGAAAATAAAATTTGGCGGGATTCAAATCCAAGCAATGGAGGAAGCTCGGGATATGGCAATTGGCGTGGATGTGGTCGTGGTCAAGGTGGCTGTGGCTTTGGTTGAGGAGGCCATGGTTTTACTGTTGGTCGCGGAGAGAAAGCAATGCAAGGTGAGTCCTCTTACAACCGAGGTAAGCTAAGAGTCAAATGCTTTATTTGTGGCAAAGAAGGCTATTATGCTGCAGTCTGCAGAAGTCGTATTAAGTGCTATGAGTGTCGAAAGTTTGGACACTATACTGCTGACTGCTGTTACAAGAAAAAGGAGGAGGCAAATTTAATTCAAGCCAAAACAAAGCAGGAGCCATCACTTATGTTGTCCATCTGTGAGGAGAAGATGTATAAATTATGATGTTAACTAAAGAACATGTCCAACCGCAACTATTGAAAATTGGAGAAGAGACGATGGAATCAAATCTTTGGTATCACGACAATGGTGCTTCTAATCACATGACTGAATAAAGGGAAAAATTTAGTAATTGAATGAAAAATTTTGAGGCAAGGTGAAATTTGGAGAAGGATCAGTCGTTCATATAGAGGGAAAAGGCACTATTTTGCTTCCAAGCAAGAATAGAGAGCAGAAAGCATTGACAGATGTCTATTATATACCTCGATTGTGCAACACCATCTTTAGTTTGGGTCAATTAACTAAGGAAGGATGTGATGTGTCGCTAAAAAGACCATACTTGTTACTGCATGATCGCGAGGGACAACTGCTAATGAAGGTAATGAGAACTCCAAATCGGCTATATAAAATTGAGTTAAAAGAAGTCAAGCATGTCTGTTTCAGTGCTCAGGTAGATGATATGGCCTTGTTATGGCATGATCGACTTCAATCTTTGAAGCAGATGACTGAGAAAGGGATGGTTCATGGCCTACCGCCTATCAGTCATCCATCTCAAATATGTGAAGGTTGCATTATTGCCAAACAAACAAGACTCCCGTTCCCACAGCAAGCACAATATAGAGCTACACAGCCCCTAGAATTGCTTCACATTGATCTTTGTGGTCCTATTAGCCCCTGAGTCGAATGGAGATAATAAATACTTTCTACTTCTTGTGGATGATTATTCTAGAGTAATATGGGTATACATACTAAAAGGAAAATCAGAAGCCAAGGACATGTTTCAAAAATTTGTGGCTCTAGTTGAAAAAGAGACTGATCACAAACTCAAGGCAGTGAGATCTGATCGTGAGGGTGAATTCTTGGCGTAAGAATTCGAATCAATCTGTGAGGCGAAAAGAATTAGAAGATATTTCACAGCTTCTTACAGTCCATAGCAAAATGGAGTAGTTGAGTGGAGATATCGGATAGTTATGAATACGGCAAGAAGTTTACTCAAAAACATACTGCTACCAGGAAGATTTTGGGCTGAGGCTATAAGACATGCTATATATATATATATATATATATATATATATATATATATATATATATATATTTATATATATATATATATTCTCAGTCGAGTACCCACAAAAGTCCTAGAAGGGAAGACTCCATATGAAGCATTAAGTGGAAGAAAACCAAGGTTAGAATACTTGAGGGTGTTTGGTTGCTTGGCATATGCAAACGTTCTCACTCATCTGAAGAAATTGGATGATAGATCAAAGGAATTGATCTATTTAGTAGTTAAGCCAAGAACCAAAGCTAGTCGGTTGTACAGTCCACATGAAGAAAAAATTATTATGAGTCGTGATGTGATCTATTGTGAAGATAAAGCATGGGAGTAAGAGGCAAAGCAATCAAAAGAAATCAGTTTGCAAAAGTGGATTTCTTTCTCAGTCGAAGGAGAAAACAATGATGAAATAAGTCAATTTCATCTTCAAGAACCGGTTACACCCATATCAAATACATCTACGAATCCACAAGTGGCTGTAGAGGTGTTCCAGCTTCTCCACAAATTGATCAAGAAGAGGTAGAGACCCTACCAAGCAAAACACCTGTTTATCGAAGTCTTGTTGAAATTTATGAGCAGAACGAACCCATCGAGATGTCTGAAGAATTGTAGATAATCATTGCTGATGAACCAATGGGATTTTAGCAGGCTTTAAAGGAAAATCATTAGAAGACTGCTATGCAGACAGAACTTGATTCCATAGAAAAGAACAAAATGTGGATCCTGATAGACTTACCTCATAATCATAAAGCCATGGGGCTAAAGTGGATATTTAAAGTGAAAAGAGATGCAGATGGCCACGTTGTTTGTCACACGACAAGACTTGTAGCAAAAAGGCTATGTTCAAAAAATGGCATAGACTATGAAGAGGTATTTGCACCGATTACAAGATTAGAGATAGTGATATTGATATTTGCTCTCGCTGCTCAGTATGGATAGGAAGTACACCACATAGACGTCAAATCTGCATTCCTAAATGGTGATCTTGCCGATGAGGTATATGTATCACAACCAAAGGGTTTTCAAGTGAAAGGACAAGAAGGCAAGGTTTATCGACTCAAGCCTTGTATGGCTTGAAGCAGGCGCCTAAAGTAAGAACAAGAAACTGGATAATTCATTAATCAACCTTGGTTTTGAAAGATGCAAGCAGGATCCAACCTTATATACAAGAAAGACTGAAGAAGACATGCTGATACTCGGTATATATGTTGATGATCTTATTATCACAGAAACGTGTGATCGAAGGATTGAAGAGTTTAAGAAAGAGATGATGCTGCAATTTGAGATGAGCGATCTCGGACTTTTGATTTACTACCTCGGTCTGGAGGTGAAACAAAGTAAGCATAATATTACAATCAAACAGTAGAATTATGCAAAGAAGATTCTTGAGAAGACAGATATGACAGGATGCAACCCTTGAGAGTACTCCATGGAGTCAAAGTTGAAACTCGACAAAGATGAGATAGGAGAGCTGATCGATGTACTGAATTTTGAAGTATAATAGGTTGCCTACAGTATTTGATACATACTCGATCAGATCTTGCATACTCAGTTGGAGTACTTAGCAGATTTATGGAAAGACCAACAATACAACACAAGCAATCATTAAAGCATGAGCTAAGGTATCTAGTAGGAACTGTAGATTATGGGTTGATATATGTTAGGCATGACAACACACCAATGTTTGAAGGATTTTGTGACAGTAATTTGGCTGGAGATCTAGTTGATCATAGAAGCGCAACTAGGATAGTGTTCTATCTACATGGAAATGTGATTACATGGTGCTCACAGAAGCAAGAAGTGTAGCATTATCATCATGCGAAACGGAGTTCATGGCAGCAACTTCAACTGCATGTCAAGGTATTTGGTTAATAAGATTGCTTCATGAATTGACTAAGAAAATCATCAAGCCTTTTACATTATTTGTGGACAATAAGTCAGCATTAGCGCTTATGAAAAATCTGATGTTCCATGAAAGAAGCAAGCATATTGATACTCAGTATCATTTTATTTGAGAATGCGTTAAAGAAGGGCTGGTGGATGTTTCACATTTCAACAGAAGAACAGAAGACTGATGCACTTACAAAGGCATTGGGATGAGTCAATTTTGGTTGTATGATTAATCTACACGGTGTCAAAGAAGTTGGTTAAAGTCGGCAAGGATTAGGGGGTGTTTATTGGAAATAATCTTGCCAAATCCGTTTTCGAGTTGAGTCCGAGTCAGTTTAGAAATAGAAATTTATGTTTCAGAGTTGATTTCTATACTCGAGTCTAATTTGTAAAAGTTAGTATTTAAATAGTGAAGAAAACCAAAGAAAAGGTGTAGCGATTCAAGCACACCAAAGATTTCGTGTTATTGTATTGTCTCTGTTCATAACTTTCGAAAATCGACTGTGGCGTGAAGAAGAAGTCGATCGGACCAATCTGATCAGTGAAGATGTCAGGACCATCCGATCATCATCAGAAACGTTTGGACCGTCCGATCAGCGTCGGAACGTTCGGACCAGTCTGAACGGCATCGTGTGCAATCGGAGCAGTCCGAAGAGAAAACTAATTTACGATCGTTGATTTAAGATTGGACGGCATTCGAGTGGTGTTGAAGTATCGGACGATGCGGAGTGGTCGTAGCCTCATCTTGAGTGGTCGTAGTGATCTTGAGTATTAAGTAGTCGTAGCCATACTTTGAGTGGTCGTAAACGATAACGAAGTGGTCGTAACAAATATCACGGAGGCATATCCAGCACTGTCGAGCTCGGAGGTGAACAAGTCCGGAACGGTTGAGGTGATGGAGACCGATGCGGAACAGATGCGGAACAGGTGTTCTTCCGGCGCGGCGTCATCGGGGATTGGCACAACTACCTGACGACGGAAATGGTGAAAACGATAGATGAGATTACGGACAGAAAGTTCACTCCGACGACGATCCCTCAGTGACACCATAAATCTGGAATAAGTGATCTTCCTGTAGTTCGACTAGTTATCAGTTCTATGTTTTCATGAGAAACTGTAAGCGTTTGTTCGTAAGTTACCAGGTGCCACACCACTACTAGCATGTTACCAGGAGCTCTCATGGGTGACGCCTCCCACCAACAATCGGAAAGATCTCGCCGTCCTCAACCCACGTTCTCGGCGACAAGGATCTACTACACATTACCTGCATCAACAGCTGCTCTCGCGCCATTCCCGGGGTTCACCGAAGGTTCGGGAGGACGCCGCCTACCTGCAGCACGGCGAGACACCTCAAGGATCAAGTGCCATCTTCTTCAGCAGTGTTGTAACACGTGTTTCTGTCAGTCGGTTATATGTCGTGTGTGATTTCTATCTCCTTCAAGGGCAATGTTGTATTTCAAAGGATGTTTGTACTGATCTCAAGTTTAATATAAGGGGTACTACGTTATCCTTGAAAAAAACTATATTCGCCCAGATGTTTTCTGGACATTACACGATACACATGCAGGACTGCAAGTTTAACCTGAACATTTTCTAAGCAAATCTTATGGGCGTCCGCACTTGAAACATGAACATTTATCGGTATTACACTACTCTCATTCACTCAACATCCTAAAGTTCGGTCTGCTCGATTCGTCTATCACTAAATTACAATCGTGTGAATCCATGTACAACACCCAATGTCACAACAATAGTACCCCCAAAACAATAACAGATCAGAAGCCAAGATCATCAGCAAACGCCTTAGTCAGCTGCTGAGAAGGGCGCAGGCTCCCACCGCGGCTGATCCGGAGCGACTGGAGCGACTTCTGGATCTCCATGGTCATGGCGCTGTCCACGCTACCTGCGGATAGCCGCTTGTGCGCCTTCTGCAGGTGCAGCTTGAGTGAGCTCGTGCTCAGCCCGACGTCCTTGCTGCAGATTGGGCACACCTTCATCTCAGGCCGCTTGCGCTGCCAGTCCATCGACACCTTACCGTGCAGCTTCTTGTCAAGGGCCAGCAGGGCCTTAGCAAAACCATCATTCGGTTGTGCTCGACGGTGTACTTTCTTTAGTAAGTTCCATGCTTTTGCAAGAGTAAAGCGCCTGAAAGGAGAAGTACCATGTTAGTGGCAGGCATCAATGAAGTTCCTGCGCGGCCATTATCATGTAATTTGTTCATAGGATAGGAGGATGTGACTAGTTAAGATTCTTACTTTCTGAGCATCAGGTAGGCAAGGACAACTGTGGCACTCCGACTTTTCCCTTCAAAGCAATGGACGAGAACCTTACCTCCAAGATGATCTACGTGATCTATAAAATATGATGCTTCTTCAAAAAGATCACTGATGTTTGCATCATCGTCATCACTAATCTGCAAAAAATAATATGATTTTCCGATTTCAATACAAAACTCGTATTATATAAAACGGTACTAAAATAGAGGTTGATGCTCTTACTGAAAAGTTCTTGTATTCAAAAAGATCAGGAAATTGGGAATCAGATTGACCAATCTCATTCGAACACAAACATAGTATATGGGTAATGCCCAAATGCTGAAGGGTGTACATAGACCTTGCAGCCAGAGCCCCACCTATGAACAAGTTGTTGATAACAAGAGAAGGTCGCTCAGTGTTTGCAGCATCAGAGATCAAGGCTATCCTTTCAATGATGTGTTCAAGACGCACCTGCAGTTTATTTATTATCAGCCCACTATTTGCTTGAAAAGGAGCCTCATATATTTAGATACATTTCGAGACCAACCTTCAATTCATAGGCATCAGCTACCATGTTGTTCTCAGTTCCATCAAAGAATGCAGAATGAAAACTATTCTCCTGACAAAATTTGATCACATCGGTCTTAAGCACTTCATTCCATTGTTCTATATCTTTGAGCAATTCAGGATCAACCTGTTGCATCACAATAATACTTGTAACTTGGGATCACGTAATTGCCACAAACAAGCCAATCTTGTAGAGCTAGTTGATTTTCTTGTAGAGCTAGTTGATTTTATTTTTCAATAGAAGCTTTGTGAAGTTTGTTGCATTAAATATTAACACTACTTGTATCAAGTAAAAAAAGATAGACTGCCCAAACTAAAATTTGCTTCCACCAAACAAATAAACATAGATATATACTCAGATAAGTAATCTTAGGATGTTTTTATAAAAACAAAACAGAATCCTCACTTTCAATCCGAATATTCTTACCTTTGGAGTCTTGTAAAAATCACGGAGTTTCATTGTCATTCTTAAACTTCGGGAACCCTCTGTGCTCCCCTTGAAATATTTATTGCTCCAGCTGTCCCTGGACAGAGGAGATACTGAATCTGAACTTCCACGAGATCCCGCAGAAGAAGATTTTGTTGCGGATTTCAGTATTTCAGAATCGCTATGCAGTTCATTGTTCAGGTGCTTACTAGGAGGCCAAGGAGTACTGTAGCTAATTCCAGGCGATGGAAAATCCGAAATCACAACATTGTTGTTGTCAGACTCTTCAGAGCCTTTAGTAATTATGGACAAGAAAACTCGCAAAACACCATCTAGTTTTTGGTATAGCTGGAGAAGAAACAGATGGAACCCCTCCAAATCCCTAAGAGCTGCACGAAATGCCCCACGGAATTCATGAACCACAGCAGCATTGTCTTCATCAGAAAGGGAGCAACAAGAATCAGTGGAAGTAATCGCCTCATCAGGTCCTGGCAGTCCAAGCTTACCACCGGAAATTTCATACAATATATTTGAGGAGTAGTCTGAGTTATTCAAAATGAGCTCCACAACTTTGGGATACCGTTCATGATCTTTCACACGTCTCCCTGCAGGGGGGCGACGGGGCACCCCAGTGTCGATTGCTACAATGTGGAAAGTCCCGTTGGTACTTTCAGCATTTTGTCGTACACTTTTGAATGCATCTGCTTTTGGTGACATTGGCTCCAACTCCGGAGAATCTAATCTTCCATTTGCAGAGTGAGACCGCTTCTCTCTCTGGAAAAATTGAGTAATCAGTGGATTGGAACTTCCTGAAGTGCTATTGGAATCTTCCAATCTGTCCACACTGTGCGAGGATGATCTATCTGAAATCATCAGATTTGCGGGATTGCCACGCCAACCAAGCTGACGGCATGGGAGCCTGTCCTCATTCCTGAGTATCAGATCTAGCATCAAGACCCTTCCCAGGGATGAAGCAGTAACACAAGCAGCTTCTCGTGAAGTGAATGCCTTTGAACTCTCAAGCAGGGGGGAGCCATGAATATAACTGCCAAGCCAGAAAGATAACAGTTTACAGCTCCCATATGCAGTTCACAGTGTGAAAATGCTTATATTTACAATAATTGTACCAAGGGGTAGTAGTACCTCATTAGAAGAAGGCAGCGGCTTAGCTCAAGAGCTTCCAACAATTCTGAGCAAGTCATCTCACCAACCTCATCATTATTTGAAACCGCTACTGCTCGTGCATTTTCTGCGGCATGTCTAATCTCCTGCCACTCCAGGCTAGAATTATGTACTACTCTAGCCTGCCATTGTTAGAAAAAACTGAATAAGAAATCAAATGTTGCTCCATAACATAATCAAGGTGTACAATACTCATTGGAGGTTCGCAAAATACTTGTGGTGTCTGGACTCCAAGCAATCTTGCAAATTCATAACCCAAACGTTCTGCCTGTGTTGCCATCTTTGATGATGAGAACTTTATAACAGCAGCTGCTTCTTTTGGTAACCCATTGTTACCTGAAGAACTAAATAGAGCAAAGAACACAACACCACCAGAGTTCACAGTCACCTATAAACACAGGAAGTAGAAAGCAGCACATCAGATGGACGGATAAATAAAGATGGTAATCATATGTGACATAATGTAGTAAAAGAATATGATCTTGCATGTTTAGTCTACAAAATATTAATCCAAAAGCAAATGATCACTGATGTTGGTTCTTGCCATGCAAATTGGTCTCAGATATGGTAAAGAAAGTATAAAAGCAAATGATTATTTTCTCACTGTAGTAAACACTACAAAGAATGTTGAAATTGACATTGCAATCAGAAGAAACAAACCTCAAGAGCTTTACTCATTTCATCTTCAGAGTGTTCCGAACTACTACTATGTTCTGTATGGTGCAGAGATGACAGCATATTCCATGAAAAATCAGTTGATTCAATATCTAGTGCAGAAGCATTCCCAAGCCTCTCCCACAAACTTATTTCTGGAGGCTGATTGCACGTCAATGGATTTTCTTCTTTGCCTGCTGGTTCTGCTCTAACAAGCTCACTACAGTAACACAGTCACAAACACAACGATAACATTAGCATAACAAGTTTAAAAAGCTGATTTAACAGCTTATAATTTACTTAATTGCATGGCATGTTGAGTCAAAACAAACCCATATATATTACAACTCATACAAATTCATCCTGCTAGTAAACTTCCCTTTTATTTTCATATTCTAAATTCTAAAACATAATAATCAAATACAAATGTACAAGATGCCATCATGTGTAATTGGTAATCTGTAAAGTGTAAACACATCATTCTATTAATGGATTGTTACCTATGTTGCAATCATTCTAGTACACAAAGTTTTTTTTTGAGATGATCACTGTAATACAGATCAACACGTAGTATATGCATATTGCGGACTATTATAAGGTCACACCTACTAATATTTAGTTAGACTTTAAAGCAGAAGTGTTGATTTAATCATGGGTTAAAACATAACTTGGCCAACTAGAGTCTAGACTACCATATACAGATCCAAATTTATCATCTTGACAATAAATAGAAAAATTAGGTGTATAATCTATTATCTTAATAAAGAGGAAAGTTGGAGCATCTTAATAAAACTCGACCTGCGGGGGGGAAGAGCCACCCCCGGGCATTTCGTGTAGAAGAAGATCTTCTCACGCAGATCGAGAAAATCTCCGAACCCCTGCCCCCACCCTGACACGGAGACCCGATCCCCGTGTGAGAACGGGCCGGGTCTTTATCCGTGCTTTGGCTTATGGGGACAGGCGAGGAGATTTTTTTCCCCGCGGCAACCACAAATTCGCTCACCCGAGGGGAGTCGAACCCGGGGCGGCGGGGGTGCTACTCAGTGCCTTTGGAGCATCTTAATAGAGATGAAAATAGGAGGGATATACAGGTATATAAATCCAACCTAACATTTCACTAAAAGAAACAAAAACTAGAGGAATCTATGTGATGGCATGGAATTCAACTTTTCAGATAACTTGTTTGCAGGTAACTAAATAAATCTAAAAAGAGAATTCAATCTAGTTTCCCAGGCATGTGTTCAGGGAAGGTTCCATAATTTATTTGCAAGGCATTCCACTTTTCAGATGAAGTATTCTGGAAACTGATACAGCACTTACACCAGAAGGTTTTCTACAGTGCAAGTTTTGCCCAATAAGAGGATTATAAGACATAATTTAATTTAATAACTGCAGGCTATCAATTAAGTCGTACAGATGATCTTTAGCGATACTAGGATGTAGATGGATTTCGCCAA
Source organism: Dendrocalamus latiflorus (assembly GCA_017311315.1). Taxonomy (NCBI): domain Eukaryota; kingdom Viridiplantae; phylum Streptophyta; class Magnoliopsida; order Poales; family Poaceae; genus Dendrocalamus; species Dendrocalamus latiflorus. The sequence continues at coordinate 16,489,473 of CM029664.1, read as the reverse complement.
GCAACCTTAAGTCCGCGCTACTAAACAGTGAGAAGCTCCCACTTGGCATGACTTCAATCCTTGAACTCCGATGCGGAAACCCTGATGGCCGGAATGCACCACTCCGCTTACGTACCAGTGACAACCATTTCTCAAATGTCTGCACTGGTGTTGAGATATCACCACCAAATAACAAAGAAACCACCTATAAACACAAGCAGAAATTTACAAAACTATCGAACCGATTTGTAATATGGGGGTTTTGAGGTTTTGTTCAGTAAGGAAAAGCAAGACATTTAAAATGACAAATGGGCAATGGAGAAAGTAACACTTACACGAGAGGATAGCTTCAGATCTCTCTCGTTTTCCTGCAAGAAATGTAAAATTTCTTATATTTAAGTATTTTTATTTCGTGCCCAAGAAAATAGTTAAAGCACGTTGATAGTATATTTCACTCGCGTGTTGTGATTGATGACAACACGGAGATAAAAAGACAGATCAAAAGAATAACAAGATCGATTATTTCTAAAAATGAACTAGATGAAATTTTGGCACCCAGCTTGTCTAGATTCTCAGCTTCTAAAAAATACCCGCTTATGCTCGCCTTGGGATGGGAAATGATCGAATTAATCAATTTAAGGTCTTAGTTCTCCCGGTCTTACAATGAAAAAGTTCCTAAATTTTGGCACGTGTCCTACCAAACCGCAACTTTTCTGGAGGAATCAGAAGCTAGAAACTCTATGTAAAACAGAATGCTAGTGACTCTATGTAAAACAGAATGCTAGCCTCTATTGGATCAGGAGGTGCCAAACGTAATGCATCTCGCAATGAATTGAACGAACCAAGAACGAATCGCTTCTCCTCATTCATAATCAAATGGCCCACGCGAATCAATCTGGATCAGGTGTCACCACAGAACGTGCATTTGGGGCCATAAGGAGGGCTTTATAGATAAGATCAGCCTAAATCGCGACAAAAGACTAACGGAGACACTACATTTTAAGCCGAATCGGATCGATAACCAAGAACAGACTTAAATCTGACCAAAAGACACCTTAAAGAAACCACATTTCGCAACTACATCGCTTCATCGCATCCAGCAAGCAAGCAAACACGAAACCAATCAAGAACCCAGACCCGAAGCAGATCAAGATTCCCGGACAAGGGCACTCTCCCCCCAAACCCTTCACCAAGGACCACCAACTCAAGCGTCTCAACCCAGATCAGGTCACGCCGCACGAGCACGAGCAGGAAACAGAGGAGAAACGAGCTCACCCTGGGAGGGATGGACAGCTCCTCCTGCTTCTGCTCCGCCTCCTCTTGCCGCGCCTCCCGCTGTTCCATGGGAGGGCGCAGGTAGCCGTTGACGGCCCAGGCGAGTGGTATGATATACTAGTCTTAACCGCCGCTACGGCCCTATACGGCCGCCTGGCTCCCGAAGGGAAAGCGCGCCGTCAAATCCGACGGAAAAGGCGGATCTTGCGCGAGTTTTCCTGCCCCCGCTCCGCCCTTTCCGTATAGGTGTCGGCTTTTTCCCGTAATGGAGGAGAGAGGGACAGTAGGGAGACAGGTGGGGAGGTAGTGGGGGAGACGAAAGTAGAGTGATCAGTGGTGTGGTGTGGTGTGGTTACCGAGACGGTCAAGGTCAAGGGCAGCAGAGGCAGTAGCCGTCCGATCATGGGTGGGACGGCAAGATCAGTTGCTAACTGTAAATTATCAGGTTCCTTAAAACCTGCTGCCCTTTGCTGCTCTCACAGAGTTTTGAGTGGCGTGGGCGCTTCCTGTGATATCCACGTCACCCTGTCGGTCTTCGCCCGATGGATTGTGTTGAGTGGGGGACGAGCGGCCAAGATCCCCCAAGCCGGAGCGCAGCGCAACGAGCTGGTTAGCTCACTCGGTCGCCTCCTCCCCCGGTCTCTCGCCCCACGCCGCCTCCCTCGCTCTCCTCTCTCTCGCCCTTCCCACTCGCGTCGCCCGCCCCTAACCCCGTCCTTCCGCCTCCCCCCAACCCCCTCCTCCCCCGCTCCCTCGCCGCCTCCCCATCCCTCGCCGCCGCCGCCGCGGGATGGGATGCTCGCGGGGGTGGATGGACTCAGCTGTGGCCGGATCCGGTCGGCGCGGAGGCGGAGGGGGAGGCGCCGAGGCCGAAGGGGCCCTCCTCCCCTGCTCCCCCGCCGTCTCCTCCGCTCACCCGCCGGCCGCCGCTTCCCCCCTCCCCCTTCCTACCCCGCCGCCTCCTCCTCCCCCGCCGCCCCCTCCTCCCTCCTCCTCCCCCCTCCCCCGCCGCCCCGCCCTCCCTCCTCCTCCCCCTTCCCCCGCCGCCCCCTCCTCCCCCGGTTGGATCACGAAGAGTGGGGGACGAGCGGCCAAGATCGCCTGGAGCCAAACCCTACCTCACCGCTGCTCCAGCCCTCTACTCCTCGCGCCAGCTCTCTCTCTCCCTCCAGATCTCCCCCGCTTCCCATCTCAGATCTCACCCCCACCCGTCGCCGGAACCCTAGCTCGCGCCCTTCTGCCGTTCGGTTTGGGCCGGCCGCCATGGGCATCGTCTTCACGCGGCTCTTCTCGTCGGTGTTCGGCAACATCTCACCCCCACCCGTCGCCAGAACCCTAGCTCGCGCCCTTCCACCGTTCGGTTCGGGCCGGCCGCCATGGGCATCGTCTTCACGCGGCTCTTCTCGTCGGTGTTCGGCAACCGCAAGGCCCGTATCCTCATCCTAGGCCTCGACAATGCCGGCAAGACCACCATCCTCTGTAAGAGACCCCGACGCCTCCTCCCTTCATCCGTGAATCTCCGCGGTCCCGCCTCGGATCTGCGTTTTTCGTGAGGGTTCTGACTTCTGATCGGTGTGGTGTGTGCAGATCGGCTGCAGATGGGGGAGGTCGTCTCCACGATCCCAAGTGGGTTCCTATGCTCATTCCCGACTCCTTTGTACATTGTTTGGTCGGGGTGCAGATAGGATGTTGGATTTGATGTGATGTTGTGTTTGTGTGCTTTGCTGCAGCGATTGGCTTCAACGTGGAGACGGTGCAGTACAACAACATCAAGTTCCAAGTCTGGGATCTCGGTGAGTGACTCAGATCTCGCCGCTCTCCATTTACATGTTTGCATTCGAATGAACCAATTGCTTTAGACATATCGAGTATAACCAGGGCTAACATTGAGCAAATCGTACAAGTTGGAGTTGACAAGGATTCACCATGCCAATGTTAACTGACTTCATGTATGTATAAAATCAAGTAAAATGGCATGTTCTGTTGTGCGTTGGCGATGTTGTTTCAGCCTTCTGAATATCACCATGAAGTTATACCTTATGATCTATCACAGGATAACTGCAAGAGATATTGAATGATGTTATGTCTGGTTATAAAAAAACACTTAGAATTATTTTTGTGCTATTTATTATTTTTGCTCAGCTGATGCTAACAAACGGTATTCCACACTTTTAATCCGAAAAAAGTTAGGTGCACTAAGATTTCAAGTTGTTTAGCATTTTAGATTATGTATTGACATTATAACATTCTTAATTGTTATGATACAATCCAATTTCCAATCGAGTGTTAATAGCATGAATTTTGTAATAGTAGTTATTAATTTGTGGACTTTTGCTTTCCTGGACAGGGAAAAGGAACTAAAGATGTTAGTAAGAAAAATAACACGTATTTTATCTCTAAAGGTAGCTTTTGCTTTCCTGGTTTGTTCATTTTACTTTATGTCAATTGCGCTTTCTTTGTGCAAATTCTGCATCACATATCATTAAATTAGGTCCTGCATTAGGGATAGCAATCAGTTAACGTTTAACTGGGATTAATAGCGGAAAACCCACCTTTTTGCACTGTGCAGCAAACACTACCACACAGCACTTACTCATGTGCTACATGTTTGTAAGTGCATTTTATGGTACTAATATGTCCTAATTGCTGTGTGAAGCTTCATAAGTGCGATGTATCTAATACTTGCACCTCCATCCTTCATAGCATGGGGTGAACGTTTGAGGTTAGATCTCTTGTAGTCTTGAAGCAGAGATCGCGGAAGGGATCAGAGCAGCGGCGCTCAAAGAAGAAGGTGGAAGTTTGAAACTCGGGGTTGAGTTCTCGCTTTGCAATCACAGAATAAAGGGGAAATGTTTTAGTATTTGTTTGGCTTTGGTACCTTCGCTATCAACTCTTGTTAGAATTTTAGGGGTTTTCTCAAGCGTGGTTTGCTGAGACTGGAGACAAGGAAGGTGCATTCCAGTCACACCGACCTGTAACCGTTGCACTTTCGATCAACTTTCTTTGGGGATGCACTTTGTCATCTACTACTAACTAGATAATGTACACCTGTTGCTTTCTTTAGTTATTTTATTTTTGACTTGGTACATGCACTCGCTGAAATTCCGTGCATTGCTATTATGCATTTGCAAGGTTTGTCTACCAGTCTGTGCATTCATTCTTCTGATTTATGTTTCTTTTGTGATGATATTTTCATTCGATGATGTGAGAAATGAAAAGTGTGCATTATATTGTGTACGACCATATGGTCTCTTAGTTCCTTTACATACATTTTGTACTATTGTTTTATGATCTTACTTCAACAACGTTGTAGGGCGCCGCGAAGCGCGCTTCCTTTTCTAGTCAGTATATTAAAGCCAGGGAGTTCTCGGCCACTCAGCTATGCCACGTCAGCGTTTTTGCAAAAAAATCTCTGTATTTCTCGAAATAGCATAAAGATCCTTGCTTCCTGCAAAAAGGTCCCTACCGGGTTTTTTTGAAAACCCCTCCACTTCATCGAAACTGCGTATTCATTGTTGGATAGCACTTCACGGTTTTCCTAAATTACGTACGGGTTCTTGTTTAGCTACGTACAGGTCCTCGATTTTTTACGAAAAAGTCATGTGGTTTTCCGAAATTACGCATGTGTCCTCGATTTTTTTAAGAAACTCCCCGTGAATTATCGTCTCTTTTACTTCGGTCCTGTGGTTTTTTCGAAATTACGCATGTGTCCTCGATTTTTTTAAGAAACTCCCTGCGAATTATTGTCTCTTTTACTTCGGTCCACACGGAAGCTAGCGCAGGGTGCGGCTGCGCTTACGCTGCTAGTATCTTAAGAGCTCGTTTGGTCTAGAAATAAGTGTTATCAACTTGGACCGGCTATTGATTCGACCAAAGTCTCGGATCACTGACTCGGTGGTTGAATCATTAGATCACTGGTCGGACCGCATGTTTTAAAAATAATTTTTCATAACTATATGTATACACACACATATACATATATGAGAACGCATCCTATGCATACAGCAGGGACCGGTACTCATGCACTCCACGCATGTTGTCCGTCAGATCTTCATCGAACGGCCCAGATGAACGGGAGTGGCTTTTTGCAAGAAACTACCCGCCACTCATGTGTTTCGGAGCAAATCAGTCCCCATTCACCCCGTTCCCCACCTCTCTCTAGACTGCAAACTCGGCCGCCTCTTCCCCTACTCGCGTGCCTTCGCCCCTCATCGCCCGCCCCCACCCCTCTACTCCCAGGAGCCACCCCTGCCCCTCTCGTCCCCGGAGCCACTGCCCGCCCCCACCCCTCTCCACCCCCAAGCAACCACTCGCCCCCAGCACTCTCCTCCCCCGAGTTGTCACCCGCCCACGACCCTCTCTGCCCTCTATGTGAGTATGAGTAGCTTTGTTGATTGACAAAGTTGTCATCAATTAAATAGTCGTTAATTCACACCATTTCATATATAATATTGTAGTGTTCATCATTTACACCTGACTATGAGCACGAATTGAAGCCAACTTTAGGGATGGAATTTGAAGATATCGAGTCTATCGAGGATTTCTACAAGTCATATGCACATCGTGTGGAGTTCTCAATCCGTGTTGGGCAGCAGAAGTTGTTGAATAAGTTGGTTAACTGCAAGCGCTTTATGTGTTTGAGGCAAGGTTATAGGTCCAAGAAAAGTAAGGAGCTTGGTAATCCCTCAAATAAGAAGACACATAATGTGAAGGAAACTAGATGTGGATGTGATGTACATATTTTCTTCAAGCTATGTAGTGGTAATAAGTATAAGATAGCTTCAATAGTTGAGCACCATAATCATAGACTCTTTTTGCCTGATAAGCTTTATTTGATTAGATCGAATCGTGGAATTAGTGAGAGAGCAAAAAATACATTATACACATGCCACAAAGCAAGTATAGGCACATCGCATGCTAATAGGCTACTTCATATCAGTGAGGGTGGTTTTGAGAATGTTGGATGCGTGAAGAGAGACTTGCAGAATTACTACCATGACCTTAGGAAAAAATCAAGAACGTAGTGCTCAAATGTTTGTAGCCCAGCTTGAGAGAAAGAAGGAAGTCAATTCAGCCTTTTTCTTTGATTTTGTCGTGGATGAACATGGTAGGTTGGTGCATGTGTTTTGGGTCGATGCCACAAGTAGGAAAAACTATGGTCATTTCGGTGATGTGGTATCCTTTGATTCCACGTATACCACCAACCAATATGACATGATTTTCGCACCATTCACTAGAGTCAATCATCATTTACAAAGCTTGTTTTACATTGCTGCATTCTTAGCAAATGAGAGGACCGACTCATACGTTTAGTTGTTTGAGACCTTCCTAAGAGCAATGGGAGGACAAGCGCCTAGACTTATCATAACTGATGAGGCCGATAGCATGAAAGCTGCTATTAATAAAGTACTACCAAATACAGTACATAGATTGTGCATGTGGCATATCATGGAAAAGGTGGCTGAGAAGGTCGGACCATTGGTTAGAGAAGACCCTAATCACAATGAAATGTTGTCATTTCTGACTTTGGCTTTATGGAAACAAGTGCTTAGTTAATAGGTATAAGATTCGTGAATCGTGGATACCAGCCAACTTCATGGACATATCTCTTGCAGGCATTCTTAGAACCACTACAAGGTCAGAGAGTGCAAATTCATTTTTTAACTGGTTCATTGATCGCAAGCTCCCTTTTGTTGAGTTTTGGCTTAGGTTTGACATAGCATTGGAATGTCAACGTTAGGAGGAGTTGAAAGCAGACAACACCAGCATCCATACAACACCCCAATTGATGACTCCATGGCCCATGGAGAAACAAGGCAGTGTGGTACTCACACATGAGGTGTTTGAGAATTACAAGAAGATATTATTGTTGCTAGAGACAGTTGTTGTGTTTGGGCCATTATGCACGATGAGGGGACGAAAATTGTGGACATCAGCGATGAGTCCAATTTAGATAAAGATAGGGAGGTTGTAAGATCGAGGAGGCCGACTAGAGGGGGTGAATAAGTGGTCTTAAAAATTCTCTTTCAATTAAATTCATTTTCTATTTAGCTAAACCAAGTATATAATACGGAAGCTTAACTCAAATTGGTTTAGCACAAATAGCACCTAAATTAATTAAGTTCACCTATGTTCACCAACAATTCTTAGGCTATGTCAAGGTTTGAAATCCGTGTTTATTCGATTTGGGCGTGGCGTTTGGTCCCTGCGATTTGATCCGCGGGCACAGAGGAATGCGACCGCTCGACGAACGAATCTGGGGGCGAGTACCTCCGGCGGGGTCTTTGGAACCAGCTTTGGCCAAAACTGGGGAAGGGGCAACAGTGTAGCGGAGGCGGCAGAGGGGATTGGGTGAAATAGATCTGGCATGGGGAGTAGCATGGTGAGGTTGAGGGGAGCACTAGGCTGCAACAGGAGGGAGGTGAGGTGGGAGGGAGGCTGGGGAGAAGGGTGGTTGGGCTGGTGGTGTGCTGGCATAGCAGCTGGGGCGACTCCGTGGTCGCGATCGCTGGGGTGGCGAGATGTGAGACGCTGGGGGTGTCATTGCTTTGTATTCAGTTTTGACATGGAAATTTTAATCAGCACCATATTGGTCCTTGACCCCTTTTGGAATCGCAGCTGCACCTTGGATTGATGCTCACATAGTTTGTTTGTCTACTTGTTGACCTGACAATGCCTATGCTGTGCAAATATGCGGATATCAAGGAACTTTTTGTTAGGCTAATTGTGTCAAGTAGGATCAGTTGGATTTCGATGTGCTTGATTGTATCATGACTGCATTTCTGGTATTGTTTTCACATCTCCATTGGTTAAAGTGAGCAACTAGTTTATGCCCTTGTTATGCAATGTGACTGTGTAGACATTGATTGGTCTTCATTAGATTGGCATGGATTCAAAACTCGGTCTGACAGGTCTTATTCCATTGAAACTGCATGTTAGGTATTGTTCCCACATCTCCATTGGTTAATTGAAACTGCATGTTAGGTATTGTTCCCACATCTCCATTGGTTAATTGGTGGTTCTTTGAAAACAAAGAATTTGATTGTATATTGCCCTCACAGCGGAAATTAGTAGAATTTTGGTGATATTCCATTTCTAGAGATAATCAAACCTCAAACTCACTGCTGGCGTGCTTGATTGTGTCACTGCTATCATTTTCGTCTAATATTGTGTCACATCTGATGTACTTTAAAATGAGCATTTTTAGCATTTCATTTTTTGAACCTGCAGATAGGTATAATACCGCCCTCGTTTGCCACAGATGGCGTTTCCTTGCATGTCATCCTCGACTATGGTTGCATGTTACCCATGTTGCATGTAACATCCAAATAAAGAAGCCCCTTTGCATTGTAAGCTTTGCCATCCATTCTCCTTATTGTCTCCGTAGAAATTTGATATGGTGAAATGCTTCCTGCATTCTGTACTTTTTTTGTTGTTGGTGCAACTGTGACCTTATGTTAGTCATTTACTATTCCATCAGATTGGCAGGTGCAACTGTGACCTTATGCTAGCACTGATACCACTATTAAAGAGATAGCACAATCTATGAGTGGTAAGTTATAAAAGTACTGGAAGAAGTCCAATATTGCTCTAGCTGTGGCAAGCTTTCTCGATCCTAGGTTCAAAAAAATAGTGGAATATTACATGAAAAAGTTTTATGGTGAGCTATTGTATAAAGTTGAACTTGAGAAATTCATGAATGTTGTGAAGCATATGTTTCTGTTGCATCTACTGTCCCAAAGAGTACTACTACACATGCTCTTAGTGAAGAACCAGAAGATCTCTTTATGGACAATGAAAATGAGGAACTTCATAACTTCTTATATGACACTCAAGATGGCACTGGTCAAGATGAGCCAAATGACTTGGAAAAATACATAGCAGAACAACCACTAAAGCTTTCAAAATCTAGCAATCATAAATTTGATATTTTATCGTGGTGGAAGAACCAGGAATATGAATATCATATTCTCTCGAAAGTTGCTCGTGATGTGTTGGCCATTCAAGTGTCAACAGTTGCTTCAGAATCTACTTTCAGTGCTGGTGGCCGGGTCATTGTTCCATTTCGCAGTCGCCTCGAGCCTGAGATGGTAGAAGCATTGATCTGTACCAAAGATTGGATAGCTGCATCTAGAAAAGGTGATAATTTTAATAGTTTGTTATCTTTTAGTTAGAAAAAAGTTGTGTTTTTTTTCTAATGTACCTTTTATTACATTTTCCAGATTCTAAAAATAAAGTTGCATCTATCACTGCTGATCTGGAGGTTGTTGAGACACTTGCTACTAATATGTTGATTCAGGTATTTCACTCTTCTTTTTGTAAATGTTTTTTTATCTTTTTTTGTTACAAATTTGCTTCTAACTTAGTTTGACACATTAATTGGTGAATTGTAGGAAGAAGAAATAGCTAGTGATGACGAGCCATAGAGCATGAATGCACTTTGAGCGTTCAGTTGTTATCTGCTTGAGGCTATGAGCCTATACTATTGTTATTTTGTGTTTCTATTATGGCAAGATAAACTTATGTTATGTATGGTACTCCGTACTCGTAATCTCGTATGAACTTTTGTGTTCCTATTGTGGCTTGTATGAATTTACCACTTATGTATAATTTGTGTTCCTATTGTTCTCACTACTTTCTTCTATTCTTCGTTTTGTTGAACCTTTGTGTTCCTATTGTTCCTATAATTAGCTTACAAAGTTTCTTGATGAGTATTGGTTTCATATTTTATATAAAACCAAGAGGTCGGTGTAACTTTGTAAGCTTTTGGAACTAAAGTTTAAGCTTTTGGAACTGTCATCATCTGTATTATCTGCCTATATTATCCGTTTCCAAGCCGAATCCGTTACATATCCGTCCCGATGGTACCGTATTCGAAACTCCGAATATTCTGAATTTGTATTCGTATCCGGTCTTACCGTATTCAACTCTGAATCCGGAGAAAAAATGTGGGTTAGGATATGGTTTAAGCAATATCCGTTTGAATCCGATCCGTTTTCACCCCTAGGTCTCAACCATGTCGGTTCTGACCACGTCGGTTTGACCACGCTGGTTTCGATCACACAGATCTCGACCATCTCGGTTTTGACCACACAGGTCTCGACCATGTCAGATCGACCATGCTGGTTTCGATCACAGAAACCTCGATCACGTCAATTCTGACCATGCTAGTTTGACCATGCTAGTTTTGATCACATAGATCTCGACCACGTTGGTTTAACTACGCTGGTCTTCGACCACACAGGTCTTCGACCACGCTGGTCTCGACCATGTTGGTTCTTGACCACACAGGTCTTCCGACCACCATGAATGCGGTACTTTTGTGATGACAATGTTGGCAGTTCGGTCCAGCAATAGTACCACACACAACACTGTGGTAGTTCTGATTATTCTAACAAGTGTATATACTTGAACATATTTTGCAAAACATATTTATAAGATTTAGTATAATACACACATAAGGATTAAACATAATTCCCAACAAGCTCCAAAGCACATTTGCACACATTTAAAATCATGACACAAGGATTGTATATGAACTTTAACCATTTGCAAATATAAGCCTCATACTACAAGGAATAGGAAACATGGACTTCAAACACTTGCAAAACACATTTACAATGTATAGTCCCATATTACAAGGGTTCAACACATAAGCCACAACTATTTGCAAAACACATTTGTAAATATAGACATCATGCTACGGAGAGCTAGAGCAAGTGAGGTTGAGTTATCAACATATGATGAGACTCAAGTTACTAAACATGACCCCTCTTAATAGTATGGCAACCAATACTAGCAATCTGGTCTTCCAACCAAACACTAAGACTGGTAAAAGACTAGAAGCATATCCTTAGCTCTAGTTAGTCATTTCTTTGTCTTGCGTCATTATCTTGATATGCATCAACTCATGATGCATCTTTCTCTTGACTTGATAATCAACTCATGATCATCTCCTCTTGGATATGCATCAACTCATGATGCATCCTTTACTTGACTTGATGATCTTCAACACATGATGTCATCCCAAGTCATCCTTATTTGTGGAACGTAACCTATTCATCCAACTCATGGATAACCTATTCATCCAACTCATGAAAAATATTAATCCACAAGCCAATTGTTATTAGTTGCCAAACTTTACCATTAATTCATACTGGATAGACTAGATTCTACAATATTTCCTTTTTGGTAATTCATAACAATCTCAACAAATAATGAGATAAAAGTTGTTTTGCGAGTATACGACCTCTATGCAACAATTGTATACTCTTAGGATGAGCTTCTTAAGCAAAGCTTATTCATCTGATTGTCATTAATTATCCAACCATTAACAAATAATGGAGGAACTTGATGACAACTTGATTATAAGTATATATGAACTACACATGCTATATACATTTTTAAGGGATATGTTTTAATGTAAAGATTCTTAATATATGAAAAAGAGGAACATGATCAATACTAATCAAACCACAAAATATAGAGTGAACTTCCCCTAAATGTGTACATACAAGAATATATTGTGAAAGCATATGCACATATTCAAGTTAGACTATTTGGTGAAGTTCAATCTATACTTTGGATCCAAGAAATGAAATAAAATATAAGAATGTGATGTCGAATACATACCTCTTATGATTTTTACTTTTTCATTCAAATGAAACTAAGCAATATCATAATCAATAAACAAGTTAGTCTCACAATTAGATTTATCATTATCACCAAAACTAACTTAATGGAACTTGAACTTACAGAGGTTCGCTACAACACATCAACCACGATAGCTCATTGTTCATGCAAGTTATTTGAGGCCAAAGGAATCCCATGCCACCATATTATTCAAGTGTTGAGAGGTGAAAAACAAAATGAGTTACCAAATAGCTACATTATGAAAAAATAGGGAAAAGGCGCAAAAGGTAAATATCTCAATATTTCATGTGCTTACTCTTCTAGAAATCAGAGGGCTAACTATAATTTTTTCAACGAAAGTGTCTACGATGGCCAAGGGAACCTATTGGAAGAGAATCCCATTGACGCATTGAAGGCCATAATGAGAAAAAAGATTTTGATTGTACGAAACAAATTGGAAAATCTCATTCAGAAGGCCAAGCACTCGGGATGAAGGCATGAAGGCATTGACTACTTGATATCTACTATCTTTAACCTAGAGGCACATCTTGACCAAATGGTCCCCGTTGTTAAGAACACAAGACAGGAGGAATATGAAGCCTTCATTGATTGCAACAAGCATGCTAAGGTTGACATTCACCCACCGACTGATATTCATTCGAGGGCGAGGAGCAAAAGAATAAGGAGAAACAAGGAGGAAAGGCAAGCTAGTAAGAAGCAAGGAGGAAAAGTGCCTCGTTTGTGCAATATTTGCAAGTAAATGGTGCTTCACAATGCCCGCAAATTGTCCAACTAAACCGAGAGGGAGCATAGAGGCAAGAAAGTAAGATGCATGGAGTTGCTTCCCTCAATGGTATTGGTATGCAGAAATAATAAACTTGCTTCTCAAGTGTTAATTTGTATGTCAGATTATTAATTCTATGTTTGATATTTGGAGAGAAATCTAAATTGAGTTAGTAAACTGATATTTGCATAGCTGATATGAATTTTGCATTAAACTAATTCAATTATTCTACTTTTGTATTGTGTATATTAAATTATGGATTTTCTAATTCTCCCGCTTTTGTATTGTTTGTATGGTGCAAAGTGAATTATGTTCTTACTAGCTCACTTGGTTTTGCTGTGTATATAGAAGAAAGGAGGTGAGCTACAAGATTAATTAAAAGTTCATTTCTATGTTTATGGAAGGGAGTGATATTGGATGAGGTTTTGTCCACTTTTTTAGGATTTTCTTAAGGAGCGTTGAAGCCTGGTTGGCTGCTTCCTTCTTTTTGTTGTCACTACCTGCTGTTGTCTTAACTTTTGTTAACAAATCTGTACTAAAACCTATAGTTCACTTCTTCAACAGTGCATGGGCAAAGCTCCTGCATTTGTGTTATCATGCTAAATATATTTCAACTCATTGGCTATTGTGCACAATGCCTCATCAACCAGTGATTTGGACTTGTTCACTTCCTTTCGACATGTTGATTCAGCAAAGAAATATGGCTTAAACTATGAACATTACAACTCAATTCGCAATTAAATTCTCTAGAACTTCTGCATTTCGCATTCTGGAAGTGCTCAAGAGCACAAGCATTCAATTGCATTCAGAAGCACAAGTAGCAATAAGCAGAGCAGAACCATAACCTGGAGAATAACCTGATATTGTTCAATTGCATTTGGACTCAAGCATTCAACAATTGCATTTACCATTCAACAATTACATCCATGTTTAAATACAAGAATTCCAATACAACTATTACATATGATTTTCATAATATTAACAACTATCATCGAACAATTCTCACACAAGGTCTAGTTTACTGAGGTAAATGGACTACACAAAGGAAAATTATTGTCGGTAAGGAGCTTGGTCAGGGAAGCAGCAGTTGGCCATTGGTACCACACCGTGTACCATTTGCCGCTTCATGATGTTGAAGGAGGAGGTCTGCGCCAAGTTTGCACCGCCACCACCTTGTTAGGTTCACGCCAACGCTACCTTGCCCAGGGGTAGAGGAGGGGCTACGCAGCTGTGCCTCGGGGACAGCTGGGGGAGAGGAGGGGTAGAGGCGGGTGGTGACCGGGAGGAGAGGAGGGGTGGTGCCTCAGGACGGCTCAAGGTGGATGCGGGCGGCTGCTGGGGGAGAGGAGAGGCGAAGGCGGGTGACGACTCGAGAGAGAGAAGGGCGGAGGTAGGTGGCGATGAGGGGAGGAGGCGGCGGCGGGTCTGGGAAAAGGGTGGGCTACGGCTAGGGTTCGTTCCGGGTGGCGGCTGGAGGGAGAGGAGGGGCGGAGGTGGGGGCGGAGGAGGAGCGGAGGCGGGGAGGAGAGGAAGATGTGAACTGGGGGAGAGGAGGCTGCGAACTGATCTGATTTACTCTGGAGGTGAAGGGGATGGATCGGGGACTGATTTGCTCTGAAAACATGAGTGGCGGGCAATTTCTTGCAAAAAGCCACTCCCGTTCGATGAAGATCGGACGAACAACATGCGTGGGGTGCATGAGTGCACTGACCTTGGTGTGTGCATAGAATACACACACTCTCTCTCTATACATATAATAGTAATAGTAATTAAAGAAAGTGAATGACAAATAACAAATAGCTAGTGATGCTCATAGAAACAACCATGAGATGCATGACCATTAAGCAATAAAGTCATGTATAAGTCAATAAGATAAAATCAAGAACGTTATGAAATCACAGCAGGCTAAAATCCCGTATACATTATTTTAACAAACAAATTTATAGGCAAATAACCACTAAAATCCTAGTAGCTCTCAAAAGACAAATATTACCATCATTTTTCTTTTGAAAAGTTCTTTAATTTGAGGATAATTTTGTCTTTTAACCTCACAGACAAAACTTGGCCAGTCGATACAAACCGACCGAGTCAGCCGGGTCACTTAAAACCTAACTGGGTCAACCAGGTTTTCCTGGGTCAATTGCATTAGTGGTCCTGTGAGTGTGACCGGTCTAGCGTAGCTTCTGGGTTCGGGTTTTCTGGTTCAACCACCGCCCCGGTTCGGATCCGATAACCATGCTTGAAGCTAAATTGGGTCAACGAAATTGAAACTCCCATTCAATTTTGTATTGAAATGGAATCGGTATATGATTCCAATTATATTGTTTGGATGACTTATGTATTTTTAAAGTGGAATTGATGGCATGTTCTTTTTTGTTTTGGTTTTTGTCTTTTGGTTACGGTTTATGTCTTTTAGATTATTCATGAGATATAATACGGAGTAATAGAAACTCACGTGTAGTTTTGGCCGATATAAATGAAGTCGCTACAGTATGTACTACAATCAACCTATCGACCTTATCTTAAAAAGACACTTTGTTTGAAAATTAGTTAATGTAGAAAAGTTGAAATGCAGCTTTTAGAATCTGAAAAGAAGAGACCCTATATCAAATTCAAATTCAAATATTGTTTGGTTCCCATTCCTAAGAATTGTCCAACAATATACAAGAACATCGGCTATGCAAGAGGAAGGAGGTGGTCGTTGGAGTTGAGATCTACGCCGACGGCCGAAGTCGAGGTGGTGGTGGAGGCAGCGGCCGAACTCGAGGCTGATGGCCGAACGTCCGCAAGCGCCAGTAATCGCCTTGTTTTCAGATAAGTAGCAGTGTATACTCAAGAATACAAGAAAAGTGTATACTCAAGAACACAAGCTGTTTTGGCACTGCAGAACGTTGCCTTTTCTAGGTTTACTTCCTCCTTTATATAGCAAATAAACAATAGAAACTGAACTAGTAATGACCAAGAAACTAACCCGTGCACTGAAGACTAAAAACGCTAACAGACATGCATACTAAAACGCCCATGCATGCAGGATGTGGGCGGAAGACATGCATGTGGGCGGAAGACATGCAGACAACAATAGTAACTGACATCCAAATTAACTAGATTAACTAACATTACTCCTCCTAATCTAGTTGATGTTGATGTTGATGACGCCGAGCTTCGAGCACAGGTGCAAAAATCTCACCCTGCCAAGTGATTTTGTCAATATATCTGCTAGCTGATCGTCGGTTTGGATCTTTTGGATGGCAACTTGGCCACCCTCGACACACTCTCGGATGAAGTGAAAGCGTGTCTCGATGTGCTTGCTTTGGCCATGGAAGACCGGATTCTTGCAGAGTTGTATCGCCGATTGGATGTCGACGTGGATGGTGACGATGCCCGGAGCTCGCCCATAGAATCTGCCGAGCAGACGACCAAGCCAAAGCCCTTGGCATGCCGCCGATGACACTGCGGTGTACTTAGCCTCGCAACTGGACAACGCGACCACCGATTGCTTCTGGGATTGCCATGTCACGGGTGCCTGACCGATGCAGAACAACACGCCGGAAGTGCTCTTGCGATCGTCCAAATCTCCCGCCATGTCCGCATCGCTGAACCCCTGGAGCTTGATGTCGCCGAAGCCGCTGGGGTAACTAAGGCCGAAGTGAATTGTACCCGCAACATAGCGCAGTAGGTGCTTGACGACGCTCAAGTGCTCCGTTGTTGGTTTCTCCATGAACCGGCTGACGTACCCGACGGCAAAGCTGATGTCTGGCCGGGTGTGGACCAAGTAACGAAGGCCTCCAACAATACTGCGGTAAAATGTAGAATCAACAGGAGGGTTGGAGCTCTTCTTACTTAGCTTCAAGCGCGCTTCCAAGGGAACTTGAACAACATTGCAGCCAACCATGCCCGCTTTGTCCAGCAGCTTCGTCGCGTACGCCGCCTGGCACAATGTGATCTTCCCGGGCAGCTGCTTAATCTCGATCCCGAGGTAGTAGCTCAAGTGCCCGAGGTTGCTCATCTTGAATGAGCGCTGCATCTCTTTCTTGAACTGATCGATCTCACCCTGATCGGCACCGGTGAGAATTAAGTCATCGACGTACATGCCCAGTAGTAGACACCCGTTCCCTATGCCGCGAGTGTACACACCGTGCTCTTCCTCGCAGCGCGTGAACCCGAGCGCCACTAGCATGCGGTCGAGCTTGGCGTTCCATGCTCACGGAGCCTGACGTAGGCCGTACAGTGCTTTGCGCAGCCGCAGTAATTGCCGCTCACGCCCGGCGATCGCGAATCCCGGTGGTTGAGCGACGTAAACCTCCTCCGTGAGGTCGTCGTTCAGAAACGCAGACTTGACGTCGAGATGGTGGAGCGCCCAGCCCTCGTGCGCTGCCACCGCTACCAGTGCGCGCACGGAGTCGAGCCGCGCCACAGGTGCAAAAACCTCATCGAAGTACACGCCAGCGCGTTGCACGTAGCCCTTCGCGACAAGTCGTGCTTTGTGCCTGACCACCGAGCCGTGTGCATCTTTCTTGAGCTTATAAACCCATTTGAGACCAATGGGTAGGTGTCCCGCAGGGAGATCAACAACCTCCCAAGTGCCGTTGTCCACGATCACGGCCATCTCCTCCTCCATCGCCGCGCGCCAAGCCGGATCAGTGTTGGCCTCGGCGAACGATGTGGGCTCCTCAGATGCCGCTAAGAGCAGCTCCTCCAGATCCAGCTCGACTTGCTCGGAGTTGTTGATGTAGTCCTCGACGGTGCGGAACCACCGGGGTTCTCCCTTGTCGTCCAGCTCATTACCGGACGGGATGTTCGATGGTGGCATGGTGTACGTGATGCGCGCGTCGTCCGCACTGCTCCTGGTGTCTGAGGGAGTGCGTGGCGTCTGCTCCCCTTGCTCTTGTTCTAGTGAGGCTGACGGGGATACAGGAGAAGCTGGCTCATTGCCGCCCGTGAGAGCACTGACCGTGTATTCCACGGTGAAGGTCTCAGGGACTGTGTTTCCGCCGACCTCCTCCCAATTCCACCCGCTGCCCTCGTCGAACACCACATCGCGAGTGACGTGCAGACGACCGCTCACCGGGTCGTACACACGGTACCCCTTTGAGCCCGGCTCGTAGCCCAGAAACACCATCTTCACACTACGATTGTCGAGCTTGGCGAGATGGGGACGCGTGACCTTCACATGTGCAATGCACCCGAACGTGCGCAAGAAGTTCACCGCCGGCTTCTCGCCGTGCCAAGCCTCGTAGGGAGTCATGCCAGTGACGCTTTTCATCGGAGACCTGTTCAAAATGAACACAGCCGTGCTCACCTGTAACATCCCAAAAATCTGCTTTCTGAAAAATTTAATTTCAAATTAATTACTTTAAAGTATTTGAGTTTTATTTGGATTTGCCCTGAATTTCTGTTTTTGAAAAAAACTAGATTTGAAAAGTATTTTAAGTAAAACCTAAAATTATTGTTAAATAAAAAGATATTTTGAATTTCTATAAAAATCCTAATTCAAATTAATTATTTGGAGTTATTTGGCTTTTATTTGGTTTCCTGGATTTTCTGAAGTTCAAAAATGTATTTTTGAATTAAAAGGTATTTTAAAGTATTTTTATTAAGTCCAAAATATCACCAAGAGCTTCTGTGAATTTTCCTGGAATGTTTGGAAGTAGTTTCATATTTTTCTGAGGCTTAATGGATTTTCTGGGGTTTTCTGGAAAATCTAAAAATCCAAAAATAAAAATAATTCCTCTCCCTTCCCCTCCGGCCGCCAAGTGGACGGCCGGGATCAACCCACGTCGCCCGACCGATCCCGCCTCTCCCCTTTCGCCGCTCGCCACCTGGCCGGTCCGGATTGCGCCGCGTCGCCCCGCCGGCCCAATCTGGCCCGTCCGCCCCGCGCTCCTCCCTCGGCCGCCCGATCCGATCCATGCCGCGCGTCACCATCCCCGCCGTCCGCATCCCGCTCTCCCCGAACGCCCGACCCCACCTGTCGGCGCGCTCCCGCTCCCTCCTCTCTCCTCCTCCCCGACCCCACCCGTCAGCCGCCCCTTCTCCCTCTCCCGCTGCCGCCCGAGCCCACCTGTCAGGGCCATCCCCTCCCCGCGCCTTCTTCCTCCTCCCGCCCGGCCGCGCGTTCTCCGCCGCAATCTCCGCCGCTCCTCGCCGCGGGATCTCTTTCCTTTTCCCGCACGCACCGTGTCCCACGCGCCAACTCCCGCCGCCATCCCCGCGCCCAAATCCCTCCATCCCCGCCCCGTTTCCCCCTAATTCCACCCGTAACCGCCGCCGCCCTGCGCATCGCCGGCAAGAAATCCGCGGCACCCCCGCCTCCGTCTGCCCCTATAAAAGGCCACTCCTCCCTCTCTCTCGCCCTCTCCATCGCCGCCGCGCTGTACGCTTCCGCCCCCGCCGCCGTCGCCAACTCCGGCGAGGAATTGCCGGAGCCTCGGGCCGCGTTGCGCCTCGCCGACCCCACCATCGCCTTCGCCGCAACCTCGCGCACCTCGGGGACCCTTCGGCCGCGCCTCCTCGTCGACGGAGCACCACCGCGCCGTTGAGCCCGAGCCACCGCCGCCTCTCCTCGCCGCCGGCACCACTCCGGCCGCCTCCGGTAGGGCCCGCACCTCCTCCGCACTCCCCACGGCCCCCTCTCTCCATTCTGACCACCGCCGGCCGCCGCCGCCCACCGGAGCTCCGGCGGGTGTGCTGTCCCCGAGCGCCTCTCCGGCCGGTCGACCACGTCAGCCGCCGGGCCCACGTGGCTGCCACCTGGTGCCCCGTCAGCGCCACGGCTTGGCCACCTCGGTGCCTCCCTGCCCCGTTAGCGCCTCACCCCCACCCCGCCACCTCAGCGTCTCCTCTCGGCCGTGGACCCGGTCTATAGACCTCGGGCCCACATGTCAGTCCCCTGCCCGAGAATCCCTCAGGGCTGACGTCGTTGCTGACGTCATAAGCCCGATTTTCCAGTATAAAAACAATTCGGCCGAAAAAGGAAATTCAGTGCTGACGCAATAATTCCAATTTCCTTTAGAAAAATAATTCCAGAAAATCAATCTTTTTCTTTTTCTCTCTTTTCAAACTTCCCGGAGCCCGTTCTTCTTCGTCCTAACTCCGTTTGAGCCCATTCAAATTTCTAAATTCATCAAAAATTCCAAACTATCCATTTCTTCCATCCTTTCAAATATTTAAAATTTATTTAATATTTCAAAATTTAAATTTCAAATTCCAATACCTAGTTTAATTTCAAAGCCTTAGTTCCATTCCAAATTTTCTGTGCACTTTCAAAATTTAAATTCAAATCTTGCAAAATCTTCATAAAATCCATTCTATTTTCCTTGGTCCAAATATTGTCTCAGTAATTTTGTTTTCCCAACCGATCTTCCAGATATTCGTTCTCCCTCGTGTGAACCCCAAATCCGCTGAATCTTTCTCCTAAATCCGTATGAAATCATAAACTTCCTTCCAGTATATATATTATATATTTGTGATTTTATTTGTATTTATTTGTTCATTTGTTTTGTCGTTTCGCGCGTAGAACCCGACGTCGCCGAAGAATTTGTCGAGCTGCAGCAAGAAGGACCAAATAGCGCACAAGGCAAGTCTTCTTTGATCATCTCGAACCTATGATTTTGAAATGTTTTAATTATTTTAAATTATGTGCATTGCGATTTGCATAAAACATTAGCTCAAATCTTAAGGTATTAGTTAATCCCACTTTGTTATGCCCTCAATTGAGTTGAATGCCATGTACCTTTGTTACCCTAGAATTTCCTTTGTCTCAATAATGAGAGTATTATAATCATTTGTGAATAATAGAATGGTAGTATAATGCTTAGTCATGCTATTTAATTCTTTTGTAATCTTGAAAATAGGAAATTATGATTTGTTATATTAAACCTTGTGTTTACAAGTTTAGTGGCGATTGGAGTTGCCACTGTTCGTTTAAAAATAAAATAAAATGTGAAAATTTGTTTAGATTAGGGTGGATGGTTTGTTTGGATTGGTGCGGGAAGCACGAGATCTTGTAAAGTTTGTGTTCCACCCTAGTCAACTAAGGACCAACACTTGTGTTTGTCCAGACTGAGCACTACCGTACAACCCTAAGTCTATATGGGTACGACCTAGCTGATTAACTCATGATAGTCTAGTTTAGGTGCCACCAGTGGTAAATGGGTGCCAGGGAGTTACTGGTTATTCACAGTGAGGGACAGGGATTTACTGTACTCATATGGCGCAAGAGGGGGCTTCGGATTGGGCAGATTTAACCCTTCTGCGGTGAAACCTCAGCGGGTGGTGTCTAGCTAGTCTAGAGGGAGGTAAAGGCTTTGTGATAATTTATCTGTGTCTCATGCCAAAGGAAGC
Organism: Dendrocalamus latiflorus; assembly: GCA_017311315.1. Lineage (NCBI taxonomy): Eukaryota > Viridiplantae > Streptophyta > Magnoliopsida > Poales > Poaceae > Dendrocalamus > Dendrocalamus latiflorus. The sequence goes on along the minus strand of CM029664.1, from coordinate 16,468,460 downwards.
GTGGTGACTGCTAAGATAATTTATCTCTTGGGGGTAAAGTTGTACAACCTCTGCAGAGTGTCAAACTATTCGAATAGCCGTGCCCACGGTCAAGGGCGGGCAAGGAATGCATTCACATGGTAGATTTTTGGTTTTGGTTTTAAAATCAAAGTTTTTGTATTCTGAGAGTGGAGGGAACTCTCGGAAGGGTATCCTGGCAGTTGGAGCCAAAGAGGGTGGATGGAACCCGCAGTTTTAAACTTGACCAATTGTAATTGGTTAGCTGGTGTTGGTAGATGGAACCTTCACTATAAATTTAATGATAGTTCTGTTAAAATATTTACTTTATTAAATTGATGCCTTCGAAAATAATTAGTAGTAATTGAAATTAAAATATTGCTTTGTGCAAAAGAACCATATAGCCTTCCTTTGTTAAAGCCTTGCATCTATTGCATTTTTCCCAAGACTTGCGGAGTACTTTATGTACTCACATGCTGCACTGAAAAATAATAATCAGAGGAATACGAAGCCCAAGAAGGAGACTACGACTACTTCGCGGATGGATTCGACGAAGGATTCCAGGAGTTCTAGGTCGCGCTTCCCCAGTCAATTGCCTGTGGCGTATTGATGGGTCTTCGCCGGATTTATGTTTTTGCTTCCGCTGTGTTCTGTGTGTGTGAGGTCTTGAAACCTCATTTGTAATAATGAGACCTTTCGGTCAATACTCTTTATAATTGTAATAAATCGTTGTTGGTGATGTAATCATTTCTGTTTAACTGTGTGCACTAGCTTTGATCTGGGACTAGTGCTGTAATACACAGAGGGTCCGGGTTTGGAAATCCGGGGTCCCGACATCACCGCCTCCCCCCAGAATGTACTGGGCACCTTCTTTGCCTTGAGCAGGCATCGCGCCATAGCCATCACAGTCTGCTTCCGGCGCTCCACGATGTCGTTCTGTTGTGGGGAGTATGGCGCCGTGAGTTGCCGGTGCACGCCTTTCTCTGCGCAGTACTCACCGAATGTCACGGACGTGAACTCGCCTCCACGATCAGTACGTAGCGCGTGCAGCTTCCGCCTGGTCTCGACCTTGACGCCGGCTTGGAACTTCTTGATCGCGCTGGCCGCCTCGTCCTTGCTTGACAACGGCACTAGCCACATATAGCGGCTAGCATCGTCAACGAGGAGGAGGAAGTAGCGCTTGCCGCCGTGCGTCGCTGGCATGACAGGCCCGCACAGATCTCCATGTACAAGGTCCAGACGTCCCTTGGCGCGATAGTTGGCCTCGACAGGGAACGGCGTGCGCCGCTGCTTGCCGACGAGGCACGCGTCACAGAGCTGGTCGATGTGATCCAGTCGGGGAAGTCCGCGTGCCATGTTGCCGCGCGCCATCTTTCTCAGCGTGTCAAAGCTGAGGTGGCCGAAACGCTCATGCTAGCGCCAGGCCTCATCGTCTGAATGTGCGAGGAGAGAAACCGGACGTGCAACTGTGAGTGTGATCTTGTACAGATGGTTAGCCGATCTGCGTACCTTGGCGAGCAACTCGTGCTGTGGATCACGCACTCGCAGCACGCCGTGCTTGATCAAGACCTCGCAGCCGAACTTGTTGAGTTGACCCAGGCTCACAATGTTGCTGCGCAGCCTGGGAATGTAGTACACGTCGGAGAGAACGCGGTGTTGCCCATCACGCGCCGTGAACACAATCGAGCGCGCCCAACGATGTCCACGACCGAGCCATCGCCGAATTTGACCGTTCCGGAGACATTTCGGTCCAGCTCGGAGAAGGCAGCAGCGACGCCCGTCATGTGGTTCGATGCGCCCGTGTCGAGGTACCATACACCGCACTTCTGCTCGCTGGTGTCGGTGTCGCCAAGCTGCACCATGGCGCGCTCCTCGTTCAGATGAACGCGAGCACCCACGCGTTCTGGGTCGACATGAACCCGGGAAGACATCGGCCTGGGAGCCAACGCCGCCACCTGGGCCATAATCAGGGCCGGTTCGTCTTCGTCACCGCCTTCTTGGACTAGGTGCGTCTGCGCCTCGTCTCTTTTTTTTCTTTCTGCATTCACGGGCCCAATGACCTTTCTTCTTGCAGTACTTGCAGCGGTCCTTGTTGGAGGCTTGCCCGCCTCCGTCTTCGCGCGGTGCGTCTCGGCCGCGGTTGAACTGCAACGTGTCACGGCGTGGGGCGTTTGAACCGCCACCCGTGAAGTTGCCACGCCTCGTGCAGCCTCGCTCTCCCGCCGACGCATACGGAAGATCATCTCCTCCTCTTTGGAGGAGAGGAGCAGGCGTGAGCCCAGTTCCGCGGCCACCGCTCGCACCTCGTACCACTGCTCGACGGACCGGAGTCGACCCGTGACTTCCTCGACGGACATGTCGTTGATGTTGAGCAGCGTCCCGATGGAGATTGCGACCTGCATGAACTTATCAGGGACCACCTGCAGCATCTTGCGCACGACCTCGCCTTCGGTGATGTGGTCGCCGAGAAGCCGCAGATTATTGGCGAGGCCCGTGATGCGCATCGAGAAGTCATCGATGGCCTCCCCTTCCTTAAATGCAATATTGTTGAAGTTGCGTCGGAGTTTCTGCGCGTTCGCCTCGCGCACGCGCTCGACGCCCATCCGCATGATCTTGACAGCATCCCACGCCTCCTGCGCGGAGTCCTTATTGCCGATCGAGGCCAGCATCTCCGGCGGGACAGCTCGAGCAATCGCTGCTAACGCCAGATGATCCACGCTGTACTCTGCGCCGCCGGGTTCGATGGCTCCCCACAAGCCTTGCGCCTGCAGGTTGATGCGCATGAGCATCGCCCACTCCAGGTAGTTGGTCTTGGTCAGCATCGGATACTGCGCCGACGCTTCCTTGACCATGCGCTCGATGACGACCTCGCGCTCTCGACCATTCTGTTGTCGCGGACGGCGAGGACCACGTGATGGCGACCGAAGGCGATCCAACTGCGGAGGTGTGACCGACCTGCCTCCCACCGGAGCTGACATGGCCACCAGGATCCTGAACGCAACTCTGATACCAATTGACGGCCGAATGTCCGCAAGCGCCAGTAATCGCCTTGTTTTCAGGTAAGTAGCAGTGTATACTCAAGAACACAAGAAAAGTGTATACTCAAGAACACAAGAACACAAGCTGTTTTGGCACTGCAGAACGTTGCCTTTTCCAGGTTTACTTCCTCCTTTATATAGCAAATAAACAATAGAAACTGAAGTACTACTAACCAAGAAACGGAACTAGTAATGACCAAGAAACTGACCCATGCACTGAAGACTAAAAACGCTAACAGACATGCAGACTAAAATGCCCATGCATGCAGGATGTGGGCGGAAGACATGCAGACAACAATAGTAACTGACATCCAAATTAACTAGATTAACTAACAGAGGCAAGCTGTCGGAGTTGAGGATGAAGCATGTCTAGGAAGAAGCCAGCAGTGGGAGTTCACAGTGAGACGGTGGCAGTTGACGTAGCTCAACATGAGCAATGACGGTGAATCTTGTCGGTGAGCTAGCGGTGGTCGACGACGGGATTTCACCAAGCTCACAGAAGATGGAGGTGACAACTGCAGTGGTTGAGGGAGCTCGCGTCGAGCCAGCAGCGATGGATCTGGTCCCAATAGTGGCTTAGCGGTGGGAGCTCGGTGACCATGGTCTACGGAGGGAGTTCGCGGTACTCGAGGAAGAAGGTGGAAGCGATAGTTGCAGCGGTTGAGGGAACTCGCGTCGAGCCTGAATTCCGAAGCATCCAGGAATTTCCAATTCCCTCGAACCTGGGCCTAATTCAGAGATCCAAAATAGTGCAAATGATCCTAGCACAAATTTGGTATTCTTTTCTATATTTAGTCTAGGCTGACTCCAAGACTCAGTTGCAAAACATATTTGTTTGGTTTGCAGGAATTTCATAGAAAAAGTTCGATTCCTGCAAGAATATAAGAAATTCCCGCATTTCAAATGGGGTAATAGTTTGGAAGTGGAGGATTGGGCTAGCTATAAAAGCTCTGGTACTTGAGTTGCTTGATCTTCACCTTTATAAGTTTAGGATAATATTTTATATATGATTTTGGTTATTCAGTTACTTCAAGAGTTGAGACATGTATGGTGAACTCGCAAAAGGAAAAAGAACATGTATGATGAGACGTATACGACGAGATCAATAGTTAAATAGGAAGGCAAGGATAAGATTAACAACTAGCAAGGTATGGACTCCGTTACCTGCTGCTCGTGCATCATTGCAAAAATGAATTAGTTGACCTTGTTGCCACGTGATTTTCAGGAAGAGTTCTTACAATTATTTTCATCGTGTGTTGGAACAATTGGGGATAAATTGACATTTGCCTAGTTGTCAAATGTCAACTTGAGACCTGTATCTCATTTTTGGAGCGTCAATTGTACATTACGAAGGAGTTCAAAATGTTCACTGTCTTCTCTAGCTTGTTGTATTGCTCCATTTGTACGCTCGTTAGCTTGTGAACTTATAGGGGGAAAACAAAGTTTCAGACTTCTATTTTGGTTTATTTAGAGCTTAATGCAGGGACATTGTTATGAAATTCTAACTTGTTTTCCTTGGTCAGTTCTGCCCCAATTAAACAAGCTTTCAGTTTCCAAAAGCACCATTAACTATATAATATGCAGGATAGCAATTGAGTTGATTAAGTTTGTGATTGTTAACCAGTCTTCCCGGGTGGTGTGACTTACCCAGATTTGCTATAGTCCAAGACCTTGATAATGTGGCATCATAAACCATATTTCTTTCTTGTTTTGGCCAAATTACGCCAGTATGTAGGCATGTCAACTTCAGGACTGACCAAGTTGTATATCGATTCCAATATAAGATTGGGATCATCTTTCACGACCGATGACCATCAATTTAATTATTTGATGAGTGTGACTTATCCAGATTTGCTATAGTCCAAGACCTTGATTATCTGGCATCAGAAACCATGATTCTTCCTTGTTTTGGTCACATTACGCCAGTATGTAGGCATATCAACTTCAAGACTGACCAAGTTATATATCATATTCCAATATAAGATTGGGATCATCTTTCATGGTTTTTCCGATGACCATCAATTTAATTGTTTGATGAGTGTGACTTATCCAAATTTGTTATAGTCTAAGACCTTGATCATCTGGCATCATTAACCATATTTCTTTCTTGTTTTGGCCAAATTACACCAGTATGTAGGCATGTCAACTTCAGGACAGACCAAGTTGTATATCATATTCCAATATAAGATTGGGATCATCTTTCATGGTTTTGCCGACGACAATCAATTTAGTTGTTTGATGAGTGTACGTAGGACTGGTATTGCAACAGAGAGGTGAATGGTGCCTTTAAAAATTTTCAAGTATTTTCTTAATCTTTGCTCCAACAACTTTGAGATTCTATGAAGATTAAAAAGCTAAAAAAATCCAAAAATTCTAGGAGCTATTGAAAATTTTAGTCCACAAGTAGTGAAATCAACACTATTTCAAAATCGAAAAACCATTAACTTTTGATCTGTCGATCAAAATAACTTGAAACTTGAACCAAACCTAGTTCATGACTTTATGAACCTATTCCAACCAAGAAACCGAAAAAACTTAAGAGAATTTGGATGTTTTAGTTTGTGAAGCTCTCCTGCACCAAAACCGAGCCAAAATCTAAAAATGAGCTAACTCTCAAACCAAAACTCCAATCACTTGAAATTTTGTATACACCTTCTCTAGGATGTCAGAAACCTATTCAATCAATGATCAAGAAAATTGTTGCTAAAATTCTGACATTTTTATATATGAAGTCAGATTGCACTAAAAACAGGTCAAAAATCACAAATGGTGAATATGACCTGCTCATGGGTGAATGATGGCCAAAATGACTCTAGATGTGTCCCCAAATGCCTTAGCAAGCAAGAACACCAAAACAATTGAGTTAAAAAAACAATTAGATCAACAAATCACTCGGAGAGACCAGAAAGAGCAAAAACCGGGTTTCTTCGTGAATTTGCCAACCAAGTGCTTAGATGGGTAGAGATTGATTTTCAGAGTTTATCTCAATCTCTTATATGTCATTGACACAACAAGATTAAGAAGACGATAGAGAAGAGATGAAAACCAACCAAATCAAGGGCAAATAAATCAAAACATGAAAGATCCATGGAGATGAACAATGATTGATGTATTGTCTCTTGAAAAGGATGGTTTTACAGCCACTTCACCTTAGAGGATAAAGAGCATACCAAGCACTCAACTTTCAAACCCTAACCCTAACAAGAGAGCATAAGAGAGGTAGGTTAGATAATTAACCACAAGTCTCCATTCCAACTTCTTAAATAGATGGACTAGGAAACCACATCTAATTCTTAGTAGATACTATCCACTAGTACAATAGGGGAAACCGCTAACTCCGTACACACAGGTTTTAACTCACTTACTACACTTATGCATACTTTTCAAAGCGCATAAACCTGAATCCGCTAAATCCTAGGTTTTGATCCATCTTGATCATATTAGCTTCTCTATGTCCTAAACCGCCTTCCCAAGTGCTTCTCATGTGCCGCAGTTTTCTTCCAAATCCGTTTCCGGTATTTTGGTCAAACTACCAAAATATCCTTCCTTGATCGGGTCATCCCCTTTCATTACAATCAATCACCACCTTTCATTACAATCAATCACCATACTTTTCACATATAGGTGCACCACTGGCTTGCCACACGTTAGCAAGTCTCTCCTGTTTCAGTTTCATCAGGCCACATCTCACTTGGACTGACCAAACTACATGGTGCAACCCCACTGTTCAAACTCGCCTTCAACATTTCCCACCTTTCTCGTGCCATGCTTGAGCTCACCATCTCATCTAGCATCCTTAATCATTTTGGGCCTCAGCTCCTCTATGAGCGTAGCCCCGATCCTCGCCATTGACCATGGTTGACTCCAACGATCTTACACATCCAAAGACAAAAAAATCATTTTTGGACATAAGTTCTTCACAACTTGACCTACATTAGCAATAACATGTCCCATACAAATTATAACCAATGATCTAGGTCACCAAATCATCCTATGGCTTAAAATTCTCAAAATCATCTATTTCTACAACCTGTCTAGAAAAATCTGTAAATTTGTAAATTCTATATTTTTACTTCTCTAAAATGTCAATAATTCATCACTAGATCTTCTCACATGGTTTCAGTGTGGCTTATCCAGGTTTGCTATAGTCCAAGACCTTGATCATTTGGCATCATTAACCATATTTCTTTCTTGTTTTGGCTAAATTATGCCAGTTTGTAGGCATGTCAACTTCAGGATTGACCAAGTTGTATATCATATTCCAACATAAGATTGGGGTCATCTTTCACGGTTTTGTCGATGACCATGAATTTAATTATTTGATGATATCTGAGACAGCTTTTGACATGAAATTTAATGCAATCATTTTAATTCAATAAGCCTATCTATTTTTTTTACAAACTAGCATGGTAGCCTGCGCATCTGCGCAGGCATCATACTTAGAGAATATTTAATTGGTTTAGCGATACATATGTGATTATAATAAAGGAACTACATCTGAAAAATAAAGCGTTGCATATCACATGAAAAATTCAAATATTAGAATTTTAGAATGTTATCAATTCAATTTAATTTCCATGTTTGTACAATTATTTTCATTTGTGATATTAATGTATAGTAGTATATGTTAAAACAAATAATATATATTATATCTTTGGGAGAAAATTCTAGTGCTTTATATTTTTTTAATCAGCATCTTCAGTAATACACAATAGTTGTATTCATATTAATACAATTAAAAGCATGCAAACTATAATGGATATTGTAGATAAGTTCATGTTTGTACATGGACTGTTTGAGTTCAATTCTATGTCTAGCATCTCACGTCTTAATTTCATACAATAGTTCTTCAACTATACGTGCATATGTATGCATATCATGGTGCAAATTAATTTCATGCATACTTCTATGGATATAGAAAAATTCATTGGTTATGATTTGCTAATCACAAGAAGGGTCCACCTAATTAAGATAGATGCTTTTTTTTTTGAATTTCTAGTAATTATTCTCATTTATCAGATAATATCCATCGCCTATGGATTGCTAAACATAGGTCCACCAAATTAAGGGCCAAATGTTTCTTTTTTATTTTTGGGAGAATTTCTACAATATTTTTCTTTTTTCTCAACCAATATAATCAATCATCCTAAACTTTTATTATATGGTAGATAATACTCAACTATTGATATAGTTCAGCTTTAATTAGAATCCACCACTTTAATTAGAATCCACCACATTGATGGTGATTCTAAAAAAATTTAAAGTTGTATAACACACATTATTGGGAAGTGTGCAGTAGAATAGATCTTTTTTTTTCTTACTGAGTGACACTTTTTTCTCATGGATGGCTTTTTCTCAATTATTTTGCACATCCATATTCTTTTTCTCCTCTAGTACATGGATTTTAGTGTGTCATCTAGTATTCTTTTTATTTATTGAACTCATTTAGAATCTATAATAGGTAACCTTGTCTTATTACATTTTTTGTTTTATCCTGTCCTTCCAATATCTACACATGTTCATATAGTCAATGTGTATAAACTTGCATGCATGCCCGTATTATGTACAGGAGATCGTACATTGTACGAGACACGTATAAACAGTTAAACACACACGTATTATACGGCCTTGTTCAAGGCCGTCGAAAACTTCTTGTCGCCGGTGACCGCCAGCGACTTCACCTTCTCGGTGGCTACGGTGCGCCCTTCAGAGGACACCACCATGTGGCCAGTTTGCTCGGCGAGGGTCGATGTGTGGACGGGGACGATGGTTAGGCGGTCCTTGTCATCATGCTTCCCGATGATGACCTTCATAGCCTCCTCGACCATACTCTGCCTGTTCGCCGGCGGCAAGGCACCGCAGCTGACGTCGAGGACGGCGACAAGGTCGATGGGGGCATAGTCACGCATTCCCGGCGGCGGCACGACGCGCACCAGCACGGGGAGGCCGTGGTGCCCTTCCATCCCGTGGATGGCATCCACCTTTGCCCAAGCTGCTAGCTGTACCATGTTGGGTTCAGTACTCATAACTGATGAGCCCTGAGGAACATGAATTCAGAACTTCAGATACATACGGACGTGCACAAGAAGTTAACTAAAGGCAGACGAATTGAATTATCAAGCAACTGGTGCAAATTAACTTCACCGCGAAACTGTACAGCGAGCGCCGTTCGATAGTCTCCAATTCGCGATTGTTGTTAGCACCAAGTTCGCCCATCTTCATCACAGTCAGCTCGCCAGGGACGACGTACGCTTCCGGCGCTCGCACCGTCAGCTCCTCGCGACGTGTGGACATCAGCCAGAACTTTGACGTCATAGCACGCTAATGATGCTGCAACGCTGGATGTGTCAGCCACGAGATCAGGCATGCCTCGCCAGCTTCGGACCCAAAACTGGATTTAGCACTATTGCGCATGGTATTTACAAAACTAGCTGTATGCTAACCGTATTTATAAAAATATCACTTCTGTCGTCCGGTGGACAGGCGACACTGCCGGTGGGGAGACGGCAGGCAAGCCTGCCACCCGGTGAGAGGGTGACATGTGATTAAGCCACCTGATAAGCCGGCTTAATTATCTGCCCTAATTTTTTTCATTTTAGTCTTTGTTTGAATTTTTAAATATATGAAATGACCTAAAAATTTACGTACAGCCTTCCGACACAACGTACTTCGCAGTGTAAGTTCTGGGTAATTTTATCCATTGTGAATATTGCTCAAAAATTAATACAATTTTGGTATTTATACGAGTTTTTACAGATAGCAAACAAGCTCCAAAATTATAAATTTTTATGTGAAACCTCCGGACGTAGTTATAGTTATTGTGTAATTTTTTAGAAATTTTATGTGGTTCAAATTTATGACGTTTATTCGGGTTAATTTAATCATGAATTTATAAATATTTCACGATTTTTTAGAATATTATACATTAGGAATACATGTACAAGTAAAAGTAATTATAGTAGCCAAAAAATGTATCACACTGGATGTGATATGGCTCACCCATCTGAGCCACTGCTACCTCCTCGTCCGTTGAGCACGAGCATGTTCCGTGGAGTACGTCAGTCGGTCTGGAGGTTGCGTCTCGGGTCGAAGGAGGTATGGAGACTGTTCTGTTTGCTCAATGGCCAGCTGTGGTCCAGTAGGCTCAGGTACAGTAGCCTGGGTCTGGTAAGGGTCGAAGTCCTCCAGCTAAGACATGTCGAATTGTGAGCCACCCGCAATAATGTTGTGAATGAAGGAACTCTCGCCTTGACCGTACAATGTGGCAGCGAAGCCGGAGGAGCTCTGCCCACCAAAGTGTCCAAACCCTAGGTATGCTGCGAACGCTGAGCTCTGCCCTGCATGCACTACAAACCCTGGCACCATGTAGTACTCTCTAGAAGTATCTGGGAGGCCTGTATCGTCATCGGTGGACTCATCGTCACCCCCACGTTGAATTGAAGGCTACAAGATGAAATGATATTAGTCACAATAAATATTCCAAATGTATAAAACGAATCTCATACCCCCGAATGTGCAGCGAAGATAAAGAACGGGGAGCGGTAGTCTGTGCAGGTGGTGCAGATGTCAAAAGTGATGCATCTCGATGACGGACCTGCGGCAGAAGAACGCCACAATGTTGGTGGAATGCAAGGCTTAATAGGAAAATAAAATGTAGGTTTGTACGTAAGTTACCTCCTCATCGGTACGACGTACAGATGATCAGCGGCTAGTACTACGACGCCAGGCAGATTCGGTAGATTGCGATGGCCGGCTGGACTCGCTAGGTTGCGATGACCTGGCGGGTGGGCATGGTGCCCCCACTGGGTGGCTTGTGTGCACAGTGTGATCCGTGGAACGGCTACAGCATAAGTTGTGCACTATTTTTTGGCATGCTTTATGATGTACTTCATAGTATTCTGCAGGGCCGGTGATGTCTCTGGGCTGCCGATGGTGGCCTCAGACGCCCTTGTGATGCGTTGTGCCCACATCAGCTGAAGTGATATACGAAACAAGTTTAGTAACGACCAGTATGAATTTATTAAATCAAATGATAAGAAAGTTGAACTATCTTATGCTGTCATGCCGCTGCAAAGCGCTGTGGAGATCGATCAAGCGTTGAAGACTTTCTTCGTTCGTGATCTGCTCGGGACAATCTGGTGTAGGAATGATGAGTTTGCTGCATGACCGGGGTACGTATCACTCTAGGTACTCGTCGTACGTCTAGATGTCATACGGACGCTGCTCCATGATGACATCGAGGTGCGCCCTGTCCGTCCATGCTGTCATCCACTATTGCTGCACTGGTGCCAGTGAGTACCATGCTGACCAGCCCTTGATTGTCTGCATTTCCAGAATCATCGACGTTACATAGCAAGACATACAAAGTTTACACATTAGTCGGATGGAGTTTGACTCACCGGTGTACGGCTTGCGGTAGGAACCTGCCGTCCATAGGGGGCACGGCCTGGTGCAAACCGAACTGTTGCATCATGCGATGTGGTGCGTAAGCCTCCACCATGTACGAGAATACCAGATGGTATGTTGTCGTCCATAACTCCGCGTCCTCCAGGCAGTGCAAGGACAGCCCGCGCGGCAATATACGAGCCACAAAATCTACAGTCTATGGACCCCAAATGACGTCGCTATCATACAACGACTCGAACTCATTGTACCACAGCAAGTAGCACCTCGACGGTTTGTCCTTCGCCCACCACAGACGAGCAGCAGTCCACCAGAAGCCCATAGTGGGCCCGTCTATTAGGTCAGCGAACTCGCTGAATAGGTGCATTGGCGTCATGATGGCCAGACATCTGATAGGGAAGTGCTCCCAACTCCACAGCTGCAGGAGCACATAGCAAACAGCCAGATTGGGGGTACCAGCAGTGGTACGCTGGCAAGCGTCACATAACCCCCGATACATGGCGCATAGAACCGCTGATTCCCAGTTGTGGCGGTGCATCCTGCGGGCACACACTAAAATTATTCAGCCAAGTGCGGGGAACGCCGCGTGCACTCTCCGGGATAGGCCGGCCAAACCAGTCCGCCAGCCTCTCTTTCCAGTCGGCTGGTGCAGGGGTTGGAACAAGTGTGTCACCCCTAAGAGGGAGACCGGTCAAGAACGCAACGTCCTTCAAAGTGACCGTCATCTCACCTCACCGAAAGTGTAATGTGTGCGTCTCGGGTCTCCACCTATCCACCAGTGCCGCGAGCAGGCTGCCATCGATGGTAAATTTGTGTTCGGTGGAGACCAGCCTCGCAATGGGTAACAAGCCCATGGCCCGTAGGGTTAGGACGTAGTGCTCGTCCAGCACCCACGGATCCCTCCCCCCAGCTTGAAGGGCGAAGGGCTAGCCGCATCACCCGTCATCCATAAGTGGCAATGGTGTTTCTCATCGTATGAGTGTTCGAGAAGCTCTAGTAAAGCCATACCTTCCAATACATAGGACAGACCAAATATCAGTGCAAAGATTAGTAATGACAGCAAAACTTACTTCATAATACAAAGTACATTAATTATAACTACGACTACGGGAATAATGTCGAAAGCATGCTATAAAAAATTACCTGTCTTTTGTGAGAAGCAATCAGCACTGCCACGCCCTTAATAAGTTATGCACTGTCTTCTCAAAATAATTATCTACGCACTCTTTATTTTGAGAGTACCTTGTAACAAATGGGACAAACGAAATATTAGTGCGAAGATTGATAATGACAGCAATATACTACAAGCCAGTGATTACATGTGTGTAACTACATATGAATACTTCATTAATTACCGATAATTTGATCACTCATCCGAAAGGAAATTACGAGCCATTCAGTACCATCATCCTTACCATAACTCATAACCTACCCCTAACTAATTGCCACTATAGTAATTATGACTACTTAATTACATATTTCTATTCAATAACAAATTATGGGTATCGTACATGCACAAAAATAGTAAAAACTATGTCTAAATTACTACGACCTACTTACTTCGTAATACAAACTACATTAATTAGGACTAACTAAATAACACTAATTAACTAGGATTACGGGAATAATGTCGAAAGCATACGATAAAAATTACTTGCCTTTCGGGAGAAGCAATCAGCACTGTCGCGTCCTTAATGAGCTATGCATTAGCTTCTCAAAGTAATGAGCTACGCGCACCCAATTTGAGCGACGACCGCGACAATAAGCTTCTACGATGAGTGACTGAGATGAGCAATGACGAACTATGAGAAGTTATTTATGGCCGAGCGAAAAGTGAACCCAGTGTGTTCACCCCGTACATTGAGATCCCGTTGTCATGAGCAGCACTTCAGGTGATAGGGGACAGCATGGTAACACTAACAAATGTGCAAACGAGGGAGCGAGCGAGGGGGGACGACACGGACATAATGACATTTGTGCGAACGAGGGAGCGCGTGAGGGGCACGATACACGCAGAGTGACAATTGTGTGAGTGACATAGCAGGAAAGAGAATATAGCACGATCAAGTCGACACATGCGTGAAGCACAGAGGTCAACCACTTGAAAACATGCCTGAGCATCGTTAAATTTATGATTAAAATAACCCAAATAAATGTGACAAATTTGGACCACATAAAATTTCCAAAAACTTTCACAATAACTATGACTATGTCAAGAGGCTTTACATAAAATTTTGTAATTTTTAGAGCTCGTTTGCTATATGTAAAAACTCATATAAATATCAAAATTGTATGAATTTTTTTATGAACATTCACAATGGATAAAATTATCGAAATTGTACATAAAGTTTTATAATTTTTTAATGTCATTTCGTATATTTAAAAATTCAAATAAACACTAAATATAAGAAAAAAAACAGGGCAGTTAATTAAGCCAGCTTAATCATCTGCCACCCCCTCACCTAGTGACAAGCTTGCCTGTCGTCTCCCCACTGGGTGGCAGGCTACTGTCGTACACTGACGGGCTGCAGGTGCCTGCCACCGGTGGTGTCGCCACGTGTCGCCTTGCTGGTGCTGCCGCCCACCCACCGGACGGCAGAAGTGATATTTTTATAAATACGATGGGCATACGGCTACTTTTGTAAATACCGTGTGCAACAGTGCCAAATTTGGCTTTTCCTCATTCCCTCCTATACTCGGAGTCCTTGAGGCGAATGTGGTTGAAGGTGTCGGCGGTGCCAAGCTTGGTGATGAACCCATACAGTTATTTATGGATGTTGCTTTAAAAGTTGTATAAAAATTAAATTACTAATTTTTTATTTTTAATTCTAAATTTTTCTTAATTTGGATTGTACCTAACATGGACTCTTTTTTTAAATCTTAGCTGTTAAAACTTGGGTCAATTAAATTAAATGTTAGAGTTAGTAATCTTGTATTCAATTTGGTGGTCATAGTCATGTTCGAGTTGGTGGTCATAGTCATGTATGAGGTAGTGGTCGTAGTCGTGTTCGAGTTCGTGTACGAGTATTATTTAGTTCTTCGAGTTCGTATCGAGTCATAGAAGTCGAGTTGTAATCGAGTCCGTTTCTTAGTCATAGAGCTGGCTTGGTTGGTGGGGGCAATGTGCCTCAAGTGCGTGCAGCCGGCATAGGTGCAGCTAACGTAGGCGGGGGGGAGACATACAGGCGTGCATGCATTGGCAGCAGAGCGCAGTGGGTGCGGTAGTCGAAAACAAGATCACGCGCCAGAGGAAGAGTTGGTGTTGGTGGAGGAAGAGTGGGCAAGCGCAGCAGGTGGAAGATGACCATACATGGAAACGAGGCCGAACAGATGGCTGTGGGAGCAGGTGCTCCAGCTCAAGCAAGCATGCAAGGAAGGACGAGATCAATCCAGATGCGAAACGTGGCAAGCATCGGATTGTGCAAGGCTCAGGAAAGAACGGCGCACAGGAGTACAGGTAGAAGGAAGAAGTGGAAGCAAAAGAGAAGATCGGCGTGATCAAGATGAAAAACAAGATTAAGGAAGTGATTGTTAGAGTTAGTAATCTTGTTTTCAGTTTGATGGTCGTAATCGTGTTCGAGTTGGTGGTCTTAGTCGTGTACGAGTCAGTGATCGTAGTCGTGTTTGAGTTTGTGTATGAGTATGATTCAGTTCTTTGAGTTTGTGTCGTAGTCGTAGTCGAGTCCGTTTCTTAGTCGTAGAGCTACGTATAAAAGAGAGCAATGTAACAAGAGAATAGCGAGAGAAAGCGATTGGTGTGATCGAATAGAGAGAAATTAAGAAGAGAAGGAGGAGCGTTTTAGCTCTAGGAAATCTATCTGGTATCGAGTTCAACGTGGTTCACAGATGTGGTCGTAAACGAGTTACGACCACGTCGATCGAGCGGAGGTGTCTACAGGAGTTGAAGACATGGTCATAAATGAGTTACGACTACGATCGTGGAGCAAAAGATGTGGTTGTAAACAGGTTATGACCACGGTGATCAGGTCTTCAACGTGGTCGTAAGATTTATGATCATAGCGGTCGACAGAGTCACAGTGTGGTCGTAATCAAGTTACACTACAATGATCGAGCCTACTACGTGGTCGAAGGAGCGCAGCGTAGCGTGAACGTGGTCGTTACTTCTGTCAGCTGAAGTTACGAGTACGTGGTCGTAGCTGGGAAGCGTGGTCGGAGTAGCTACAGCGTGGTCATAGCCAGACTCTGAGTGGTCATAACGACTGCCAAGGTGGTCGTAATTGTGACATTAAGGGCTGGATGTTTTGCTTTTTTGTGAAGGAAGTCATCATGGAGAGAGACGAGCGGAATAAGGGAACCAATGTGCTGCAATTGGATGCGATGAGGAGTGCATACGAGGTGGAGAGGGATCCCGTTTAGGACGCAGTTATTTCTTCATGAATTGAATCGTTTTCTAAAAAAATTCCTACATTCAAAAGAAGACTTTTAACCCCAAAAAATTAACTTCATATTTTCTAACGTTCTCTCCGTGCAATACATACATATTGTTCATTTGAGACGCAAATGGCGTACACGGTTTTAGACTCAAAAGACTATTTGAAAAATTCACTTTAAAAAATCATTTCGTTTATTTTGACTTTCGAAAAAATCAAAACTACAAGCTAAGAGACAAAAAAAAGATTTTTTTGTAAATAATCCACATTTTATTCGAAATAATAGAAATATACCCACGCAAATATTTTTTTTACAGAAATAGCCTCCAGTCGCCCAACCTTTAGACGACTGGATCCTGTCGCCCAATGGCCACACGACGCGCAAGCAATCCGTGGGCCGTTGGGTGACATAATTGCAGTCATCGAACTGTTAGGTGACTGCTTCCAGTCGCCCAACGGTTAGGCAACTGCAAATACAGTTGCCCAACCCTTCGGCGACTAAAGGCCGCGCGGCTGAGCCCCGATATTTCTTCCGCCCACGCCGCACGGAGAAGAGAACAGGAGAGTGAAGAAAAAGAGAGGAGAGGAGAGGAAAGGAGAGGAGAGCGAGAGCGAGAGCGAGAGGGAGGAGGATAGGAGAGGAGAGGGAGAGTGAGAGGAAGAAGGAGAGGTTCCGCTACTTCCGTTAGGTAAAAAGTTTTGTATGTTGTAGTCAATATTTTTTATGAAGTAAATAGTTTATTTAGTGTATAATTAGTATCCGTAGAAAATTGTAGCTGTACAAAAGAATAGTGCAACTTGGTATAGGAAATTTAGTCAATATAGTTATAGAAAAGTGGCAGTCGTAGAAACCTGTAGTTGTAGAAAATTAGCATCCGTACAAAATTGTACTTGTAGAAAATTTAGTCAATGTTATGTACAAATCAAGCATCCGTAGAAATTTATAGTGATTACAAAATTCAGTCAATACTTTTGTACGAATTAAATAGTTTGTTTTGTACAAAACAATAATACATAACGTCTGTAATTAATTACGAATGAATGTAATATCGTTAGTACATTGAAAAATCATGTGTACTGTTATACCTAGTATATTGGCATTTAAATCAATATGTCATGTAAATTGTTGAAACCCATTAGGAATTATTTACAGTAGGAGAGAGCTCGAGCAGTGAGACAAGAGCGACGTCGGTGCGCAGTCTGCCTATAGGGAGTTAATGCTATGAGGGTAGTGCAGTTGGTTATAATAGGTGAACGGTCATTGAAATGTAAATTACAGTACATCAATACTTTCATAATGTGCGATGCGATTTGACTAGTTGCGACATTAAAAGTATGTGCATGCAAACATCAGTAATGCTGATACCCACTACATTGAAAGTGCATTACGGTGTCGGCACCATTCGTGAAGGTCCGAACAGTGTTGACTTGAGCGATTTTGTGCAAGCCACTCTGGTACACCCGGACAGCGAGAATGCTCATATCACAGATATGATGTACTAGCTCACCCATAGTTTCTTCTTGGACCCTGAGGTGTACAGCGTCGTCATACAAGGGCTTTGGATCCGGTCTCCCACGGACATTAGATGTGACTTGAGAATATTGATGCGCACTGTTGCATGGAAGGGTGCTGACGCCGTGGATACGAGTGCGTGATGCTTGTGCAACCATGCCCAATAGAAGTTGTACAAGGTCGTGCCGACGGCTATCATGCGGGAGGTGTGAACAGCTTGGGCAGCCAGCATGCTGGTCAAGAGAAGGAAGTTGCTCGTGACGAGGCCAATGTTGTACATGGAGGAGAGGAAGAACGATCATGGTATGGTGAGGCTACAGGACAAGCTGATAAAGGGGAGCATGTGAAGTACATAGTGCATCAAATGGAGAGCAATGACCGGATGGTTTGGGCTGAAGAGGAAGCTATACAGGAGGGTGATGACGACAATTTGGATAAGGATGAAGCTCCCATCCCACAGGAATGGAACTGGTTTGATGTTGAGAGTGTTGCCGCACATAACAAGCACGAACCACCATGGGAGTATCATGGCACAGAGGTTCGGTTCCATTCAATGTTTGCTGACAAGGCATCGTTGCAGGATTCCATCAAGCTGTAGGCCCTGTCCATGCAGTGACTTTTCGGGTCATGAAATCTAACCAGGAGCAGTACAGCGTGAAGTGCGAACAGGCCGGTTGTCCTTGGAGGGTGCACGCACGTAGACCGAAGTATGAGACTCATTTGATTGTGTCAAATATGGAGCTGTACTCCTGCATTCTCAGTAGTGTTTTGCCTAGGCATCGTAACTTAACATCTGCCTTTATAGCCAATCTAATGTATGCAGAGATAGTAGAGAAGAAGGACATGGAGGCCACGCACATCATTGTGGCTATTGAGAAGAAATTCAAGTACAATATTAGCTATGCGAAGGCATGCCGCGCGAAGTAGAATGCTTTGGAGAAACGGTTTGGGTCTTTCGAGGCTGCGTATGACAACCTTCCTTGTATGCTTCAACTGTTGCAAGATAGGAATCCAGGCATGTACATTGCTGTGAAGGACAAACCATCTACAAGGTCGCTAGATTTTGAGGTGTTGCAGAGGGCCTTCTTAGTTTTCAGTACGTGCATCGAGGCATTCAGGCATATGCTTCCTATAACTTAGTTGACAGGACCTTTTTGACCGGCAAATACAAGAGCCAGATCCTTACGACCATTGGCGTTGATGGCAACAATCAAATTATGCCCTTGGCTATCGTATTCATGGAAATTGAGAATTACGATAGTTGATTGTGGTTCCTTAGACATGTGAGAGTTGAATTTGCCGGTGCTCGTTCTAGTGTGTGCGTAATCCATGATCACCACGCTAGGAAAGTGAAGGCCATAAGAAAACTTTAGGAAGACCCCGAGGAGCCCTTCCCTTAGCCGGATATGAGGAACAGATGGTGCATTCGTCACCTAGGGGTGAACTTCTTCAAGAAGTACCCAAAGCAACCGTTGATGAAGTTGTTCAAGAGGCTGGCTATGCAGAACCAGAAGAGAAAATTTGATGCTTTGTGGGCGTTGTTGGATGAGCACAGTACGAAGGACGTCGATGAGAGGAACAAGGGACCGGCCATGGCTAGAGCGGCACAACCTGAATGCCTCACAACACTGGCTAAGCCTAACGCGGCTAGTTCGAGGAGGATGAGCTCATGGAACATCAAGTGCTTCTCATAGTGGATCGAGGGAGAGTCATCGGAGAAGTGGTCCTTGCCATATGACATGAACGGTGCAAGGTATGGCATAATGACGACTAACCTTACCGACGTGTACAACTGGGTTCTCAGGGGCCTCCGTTCTCGGCCCCTCGTCTCCATCGTGGAAGGTGTTCTGCACAGCACAATCGGCTATTTCAGGGAGAGGCATGCAAATGCTGCACTTCATACAGCCAATCCACAAACATTATACTCGTCAAAAATTATGGCATACATGAAGGCGAAGACAGAGAAGGGCCAAGTGCACACGGTGCACATCATGGGCAATAAGGAGCATCGTTTCAACATGCTCCTCTGGGATAGAGCCGAATTTGGGATGGCTCGTGCCCTTGTTGCCCATGAGGTATGCCTTAGAAATCATGTAAATAAACCTAGCTACTTGTGCAACAAGCCGAAGCTATCATACAAGCCATTCTCTCATGTCCTCACCACATGTGGTACTGTGGGCATAGATCCTTCGAACTTTATATCCGAGTACTTCTTTAAGGAGAGGGTGATGCATGCGTGGTGTGGCGAGCTTAGGATGATACAAGCCGAAGTGATGTTTGAAATATTGTTGCAATCTTAGTTGTACTTTTGCTTATGATGTTCATTTGTTCGATCCATGTCGATGCTCGTACCACTCAATTAATGGCAATCGCACCGATGCCCACACCACTCGAATAGTGAACTCAATTAATGGCAACCGCATTGACGCGTAAACCATTTGATTACATGCTTGACAACATTGTACAATACTATGGACAACAGGGGAAAGTACTATGGTACAACCTAATCCATGCATGCCTACTGGTAAAATGAACCTCACACTTTCCACATGGAGTGTCGCAGAGGGGGCCGCCTTAGACACGGCTGGCCGTCGTTGTAGTGGCAAGCACATATGCAGTTAGGGTTCGCACAACAGCATGTCGGATCATACGAACTTTCAAAAATCACGCCCTTTTACACTTTTAGCCACGGAATTCGGGGAAGGGGACAGAAGGTATTCTTCCGATTTATCTTACAAACTTTCTATGTTGATGACCTCCTTGTTGCCCCTCTCGAGCTGCATCTGCTAATGGAGGTCATCGTTCTGCTTTTTGAGACATTCAATCCATGCCTCCAGATCAAGGATTCGCTCCCACAACATATCGACGTACCTCACAACGTACCATTCATGAGGAGGATCAATCCATTGCACAAAGTCGCATTTGGCCATCTGCTGGAAAAGAAGGTTAACATCGAAACTCTATTAGCAGTAATACAAAATAGACGATTGTCTAATTGTGCCCCAGTGTGTGGGCATCGGAAGAAAAGTCACCCGCCATCCAAATGGCCTTCCGCCACCTACACGACCACATCCTTCATGTGACTGCATTTCGGTCACACTGGCTGAGCATGCCTGTTTAGCAACAACCAGTAGTTAACGCCAAAATCCTCCCTCCTTTTGAGTGGAATGTCTCCCTTTGGTGACCCATGTTCGACTAGCCCCTCGATGTCTGTTATGGTATGTTACTCTAGGATGGAGAAGCTAGTTCTTCCTACTAGCAAGGGGTGGGGCGTGCATTTTATATCCTGTGAGGTGTCGCAGCGTGCTTTATGAGAAACTGCGTCATGTGCAACCTTTGTGCAGTGACTACACCAGACGGGGTAGCTTTGTGCAGTGACAAGACCATACGGAGTAGCTTTGCATAGCGACAAGACCACACGGGGCAGTTTCATGTAGTGAGAAGATAAGACTGTGCAGCTTTGCGTAGTGAAAAGACCAAATAGAGCAGCTTTACGCAACAACTACACTAGATGGGGCAGCATTGTGCACTGACAAGACCACACAGGGAAGCTTTACTGTCGGACCTCGGGTTAGCAAAACCCAGATCCTCTGTGATTCACCGCACTATTCCCTGGATCAGTAGATAGTGCTCACAGATACATTACTGTATATCGAAAACATATCATGCGGAAGCGTAAATAATACAGTAATACTTACTCATGGGCCGGTTAGGCCGAAAATGATAAAATGCAGCAGCGGAAACTTCACACAGGTGGGACCCGCGGGACTTGCCCACAGGCAGCCAACTGGGGTTCGCGACCTAGTCCATGACCTCATCGTCTTCCAGCTCTGTCGACCCTTTTTAGGCATCGCAGGGCTTGACTTTATTTCCTTTTTGACTGAATGATAGCAGTTAAGCAAGAATGAGTACGATGATACTCAGCAAGCCACCACACAGGATGCAATAATAATAGATGCAAGGTTGTCAAAGGAGGCTTGAGGTTCTTTTATTTGCTTCGTGCGACATTTGCAATACTCATAATTAAAATTCCTATGACTTGGCATTTTATAAACATGCTTTAAAGAGTTTGAAATTGTGCAATAAATATAGCGGTGTTGGTTCCATCCACCGATTACATGGTTCCAACCACCTATGCTAGCTTTTGATCCTTATGCCACTTCCATATTATCAACCACGCTGGAGTACGTCCCTCCAGGAAAAAGCCCAAAATCAGAGTACCTCCCTCTGATAGGTTTTTGTCCCACCCACAAAGATTTTTGAAATAGAACTAACTCGAGGAAGATTTCCATGTCCGCCCTTGACCGTGGGCACGGCTATTCGAATAGTTGTATACTCTGCAGAGTCTGTACATCTTTACCCACAAGAGGTAATCGTCCCGATGGTTCTACATGATTCCTTAGCCATGCAGATCGAGCGACTACCACGAGGCCTTTACAATACCTCGCTCTCTAGCATCTCACCCCTATGGGGTTGCTTCCATAGGTTGTGCGGGATGTCCACCACAGGTTAGCGCACTCGGACTGCACTCTCCACCATACGCTAGCCTCGGCGACGTCACCTATATCCGATGTCCCATTCCACGGGGGCTTTTATTACCCACCTACACCCGTTCTCCGTGAAATGGCTAGAGAGTCTAGTAAATTATTCAGCCAAGCCTACAATTTGCCAGCTTGTGGTTGTACTGTTGTACACGGAGGGGTCATCACAGGATTAAGTCCTTAATTTGTCCGGGCGGTTCATTCCACAGACCACAATCCTTGTGCTACATCCACACCCACCACTCTTACCATCCGCCCAGACTGGTATAGCAGATTTTTAAGGTTTTGAGAAGCATAACTTAAGTTATCACAAATAATCAGCCACGTACATCCTGTGACTGTCCCAAAACCAGTTTTCATATTTAAAGATTGATGATCAGGGCCACTAGTGCCCTGGACTTGTCAAGACTAGCACGGCATTAATATGACTTATAGCTAGTAAGGTTATTATTAACATCTAGGGTGACAATGGTCAGGTGATTCAAGTGTCAAGGAAAGGCATAGTAGTTTTTAAGACATCAAATAGGCAGGTAACTACCTTAAGCTTTAACATACATTTGCCTAGTAAAGTAAGCATGCAATTTGATAATTTAAAGAAACATAATTTTGCACAAAATGTAGGATCGACATGATCAAAGTGATGACTTGCCTTGCTTGGTGTACCACGGCCTTGATTGATCTAAATCAAAGCCTACTCAGTCAGTGCTTATAATTTGCTGATCTTCGCGTTTACCCAAGTCTCGATCCTAATCGAATCCGTCGCCTCGTCGAGTCTTCTGATTCTAATACGCGGCAAAGAAAAGAGAGACCAAATAAATCCAAACACTTTAAATGCCCGATTTAATTTAAATTATACATTTAGTATGATTTGAGAATAGAAGGATGATTCGGATTAATGGGCTGTAAACACAGCGGTAGATGAATTGGGTGAAGGATTTAGGTGGTTAAGTAACTTTACCGTGAGGGAGAATTTTAGGATAACCTGGATGAAAAAGAAGTAATTACAGGAATTATCCACCTTGGAAAAGGAAGTGGCCAGATGTAGCCGATTTGGGAAAGGCAAGGCTCGATCTTTTATTTGATGACTTTCTTTTAATTGATTTATATTTATCAAGGAAGTTCCATGAGTCAGGCAGGACTTAGAGACAGATAAAAAGGGGTTAGCGAAGATAGCAAAGAGCTTTGTGATTTTAGGATACAGATACGTAAGGTGAGTATAATTAAATACGCGGTGTAACTTTGATATCTCATGTGGCAATACTTATTTGAGATTGCAGTAGCCAACTTAATAAATCATTATGTTAGCGACTTAAGTAAATGATGGGGTTGGCCATTTTAATCCAGTCGTTATTAGGAGCAAAGTTAATCAGCCGGCTTATTAACAATTATTAATAGATATGGCCAACGATTATGTTTTACTAAAAGAGATGCTATTACTTTATAGGGATCTTCTTAATAAGGCTATTCCTTTTATTATTATTATTATTATTATTTAATTTTGATCATTAAAGTTAAACCCCGAGATAATGATTGGGGATTTGGGTGCAAGACAAAGACCAAGGATTGCTCTTTCTTGTTTAAGACTTTCTTAATCGTATTTTATTTGTTATCTTGATCCCAGTATTTTAAGATAATGTTAAAGTCTTTACTTCATATATTTTAAGCATTTTTGAGAAGATGGCTTCCATGATTTTAGAGATGAGTAAACCACACTTGATATTTCATGTGGCCAAATCTTGCCAAATTAATTTATTAGTTTGCATTAATGGATTTAGATCGGCGGATGAAAGATAGCACCTCAATCCCTCGAGATAAGATTCAAGTTATTATTTGAGTTTCCAGAGTAAAGTTTGAAAAGATTGAAATTATCTTTGTAAGGCTTAAAACATGCATCTTCAATTATTTAGGATTAACTTCTATCACCTTAAATTCATAAAAGATGATCTTCCACTTAGCTTCATATATTTGATTTCTAACATCAATATCCCGTGAATTCATGTCGATTACTTGTCATATGAAAATAAGACCCTGCGCAACTTGTTTTAATTTTTACTTGAGGACATATACGTTATTTTGTTACTCTTTATTATCATGAAATTTATTAAAGGTAAGTTTTTGATTGCAAGCCCTTAATTGAATTTCGTAACTAATTCCTTATTTTCATCATATTTTATTATCTTGCCCAATTGAGAAAATTTTAGATAACAGTTTCGAGATTTTAGAAAAATGAGACGATGCCATGAGGAGCCAGGCCATTTTCTAGTCGGGCCCACCAGTCATACACCGACAGACAGAGAGAGCGGAGGGAGCCAGTTCAGCAGAGAACAGAGCAGAGTTGGGGTAGAGCAGAGAAATAGGGGAGCGGGGCTGGCAGTGGGGCCGTGCGGCGTCGCCGGCGAGGAGCGGCCCGGAGAAGCGACGGCGTCCGGCCAAATGGGAAGCCCCGGTGACGTGGAAGCTCGGGCAGGCGGCTGCTTCGGCTGGGGAGGCGCCAAGGCGGGCTGGCGGCGGCGTTAGGCTGCCGGGGATGAGGGGGGAAAGGGGCGCCGGCGGCCGGATGGGAGGGAGGAGGGGGAAAAGGTGCATGTGAGCAAGAGAAGGGGGACTAGAGCTCACCTGAGCAGTTGAGTTGGTCAGAGGGCGGCGGAGGCGAGCTGGCGACGGAGACTAGGGGCGGCGGCGGGTGGCTTGCGCGGAGAGATCACACCGGCAGGGAGGAGCGCCGGCCGGCCATTGGAGAAGCTCCAGGGCACCGAGGAGCAGCTCCTGCCGCGAGGAATTGAGGGAAGAAGCCCTGGAGGGCGGTCGGCGGTGATGGAGGCGATGCCGGCCGGTGAGCTCAGGAGGAGGAAGTGGGGAATGGGGAAAAGATGAGCCCAATGCTTGTTTTTATAGCTAGGAAAGATGGCGCAGGCGAAGCAGTGTCGGGTATGGCGAGGAGTACCACCGGCATGGGCGACGGCATGGCGAGGAGTACTTCGGCATGGCGTCGCGTCCGGCGGCATGGCGCTGCGCGTGCGTAGGGGAGTGCCGCGGGGAGTAGGCCGGTGGTAGGCTACTGGCGCAGAGGTGACGGGGAAACCGGGGCGGAGCGCGGGCTGGGCTGGTGCGAAGAACAGCGGCGAGCGGAGGCAGGCCGGCCTGGCGCGACGAGGGAAGAGGGAGGAGGAGCAAGGAAGAAGGAGGATGCCGGTCGGCCAGCGGCCAGAAGAAAAAGAGAAGGGCCGAGCGGGCTGGGGAAAGGAAACGGGCCGGAAAAAGAAATGGTGGGCCGGAAGAAAAAGGAATGGGCCGGCCCATGAGAAATTTTGGAGATTTTATGAATTTGAGATTTTTTGTTTTGAGAGTATAATTGGAATTTGAAAGCTTAGTTCAAAATTTATAAATTTAATTTTGTTAAGATTGTCAAGTTTTAGAGAAATAAATCTTAATTTTCTGAATTTGGATTTCCGGCTACCAAAATTAGATGGAAGGGTTTTATATTGATTTTCGATTTCTATTATTAGCCTGGAATGACCAGATTTAAATGTTAAAGTTTGAATTTAATACTCCCAAGGAGTTTTGGATTCTCCTTAATTGTAAACTTTAAATTTTATTTCTTGATTCCAATATTTGGATTTTCATTAATCGGGCTTTTAGCAATAAATCAAATCGAGAAATTCAAATATCGCCAAAATTTTTTAGAACACAGGAAAAAAGATTAAAATGTTTTTAAGATTTTTGGAATTACACTAGCTCCTTAGTTGGGATGTTACATTTACATAGTGATAAGATCACACGGTATAGCTTTACAGTGACAAGACCACACGGGCCAGCTTTGCATAGTGACAACACCAAACGGGGCAGCTTTGCACAGTGACTACACTAGATAGGGCAACTTTATGTAGCGACAAGACCACACGGGGGCAGCTTTGCACAGCAATAAGACCACATGGGCCAGCTTTGCGCAGCAACTTTTCGGAAAGACAAGGTAACACTCTACTTCACAAGCTACTCATATGAAATAAACCACACCATGTAAACCCTTTGGCTTATAAAAGGAGGTGGAAGACATCTGGGAGAGAACACTACACAACCAAACCCAACATTACATCGGAACTTGCTTCACCACGTCGGGATAGACAAGAGGCAAAAGAAGCAATAGGACAAGATGATGAAGAAATAGAAGAAGACCCGCGAACTAGCAAGGTCTGTTGCTGCCCGCGACAAACAAGTAAGGGCTGCTGCGGCCTGGGCCAAACAAGCAAAGCGTGCCAGGAGGTCAGCTCGCCGCAATGACGTCCCCCACAACAATAACCCTATCCCAAACGTTCCAACCGAGTGTTCGCCACAACACCCGCCCGAGGGAGAGACGCCGCCCCTCTGTTGGTGCACGGACCTATGCAGGTTTTTTAAGTCCAAGCAACGGCTCAGTCTGGGCATGCATTATTGTGGTTGCACAAATTACTCTTGTGACTATCTCGATCGCCGTCAGGACACGAGCAGCTATCATCAGCTGGTAAGGACTAGTTATAGTGTGTTCCCCTAATATTTCTCTTTTAATGTACGCACTAACAACCTCTCTCATCTAACCGCAGTCCCAGAACTGCTATGTGGCTACCATAAGTGGATTGACTTAGAAATCCACCCACATGACCAGTGAGCTCTCAACTTCGAGGAGTGGGATATCAAAAGGGCCTGTGAGATCTGGGAGGAGAGCCACAATGACGAGCAAATCGAGCGTATATGTCTAGAGATGAAAGCTCATCTCCAAACGTGCACGCACAGGGAGGGCGAGGCTTGCGAGAGGGAGTGCAAAAAAAAGAGAGAAATGGTGGCCAAGGCAAAAGAGGCCACCGAGGAGTTCAACGCCGAACTCGCAAGGGAAAATGGGCTCGGTCTACACAGTAGATTGGGCCGTCCCACACTAACTAATCCCCTAAAGGTCGAATTTAGTTCCATTCTAAAAAGACGTATATGTATCGTAGGAGTAGTTCGGTTTATTGCATCGTGCATGATTTTCTTTCTTATGCATGTAACCAAACTCTATGCGCCGTGCTACTCCAACTTTACTATGAAGCCTATTTTAATTTGAACAAGCGTATTTGCTCGTCTTTTCGCATTCAATTATTCACATAGTAAGTCATTCAACAACATTAACAAACAAGTTCTCCGTGTATGAATTTCCGGTTACATCACAACATCACTTACCTTCGTACTTACCATCGTTGTTATTTCAATCATTCTCAAAAAAAATTCATGAAATTTCTTACACTACAACAGCATACGACGATCGCAAACTATTATTGCGAATCTAATATATTGTCTACCATTCATAATCTACGAAAATCACAAATGGATCAATAGACATTGCCTCCTGTTTGTAGTTGCTGAACAGCTGAGCGACTACAAATGTAGTCGCCGAATAGCTGAGCGACTACAAATGTAGTCGCCGAACCATTAGGCGACAGGCTCCAGTCGCCCAACGGCTCGGTGACTGGAACTTGTCACCCAACGGCCCACGGACAACTTGCGCATCGTGCGGTTGTTGGGCAATATGTTTCAGTCACCCAACGGCTCGGCGACTTGAAGCCATTTCTGTAAAAAAAATATTTACGCGGATATATTTCTGTTATTTCAAATAAAATATGGATTATTTACAGAAAAATTTCCAAAAAAAACAGAGCTTTCAACTATTCTAGGTACAGTAACTTTACACAAATGAGAACTGCTTGCACCGTTGTACGTACCCAGAAAAATTACCATTCATGGCCGGCAAGTTCGACTTGAATTTCTAGAACCACATGCTTACAAACAATCTAGCCTAACACCAAACTGTGCAAAGTTTACATAAATCATGCAAGAAAGTTGTAATAAAATCCCAAAAGAACGACCAATGAAAACCAAAATTGCCACGCAATCATGCTTCACCAACTTGTTGGATTGGAGTCGTGATCCAAAGAAACAAATGCTGCGACGACCACCTCTGATGCCGAAAGATAGATACGTGATGACCTAATTTCTTCGCTTCACACACACCGAGTCACTGACACAATAATGACTAGACCGGCGCGTCCATATCCTCCACAGCCGCCGTCGTGCCCGGCACGCCACCTTTGCGCTCCGCCTCCGGTGCCGGCACGACGACGCTTGCCCTACAGAGCGGGCAGGTGGTGTGGAGCCGCAGCCACACGTCGACGCACGCCGCGTGGAACCGGTGGCCGCACCGCGGCAGCGCGCGGCCCTCGTCGCCGTCCTTTAGCTCCGCGATGCACACCGCGCAGTCCGCCGCCGCCTTTCCCCCTGCGGCGCCGCCGGAGTGGACGAAAGTCGGCAGCGACGCCACGACGCGGTCGCGCTCGCCCCCGTCCTGGATTCTTGGAGGCGACGACGGCGCCGAGGCGGAGGACGACGCGTCGCTATTGTCGTCGCCGCCGCCGCGCGCGGAGGCGCTGGAGGAGGACATGGCGCGTTTGCGCCAGAAGACCCTCCAGAAGTAGAGGTAGACGAGGAAGACGAGGGCAACGTTGACGGCGACGAGGCAGGCCGTGAGCACGCGGCCGTGCGGCGCCCAACGGGTGGTGGCGGTGGTGGTGGGTACTGTGCCCGAGTCAGTGTCACCGGAGAGGATCGAACTCGGGCTCTTATCCGACATGGCGACGGGTCCAGTAGCTTAGGTGTTCATGTACAGGAATTCCGAGACCTTGAGGTTGGGTAGGGGCACGGCCAGTCTTGCGTAAAAGCTTTGGGGGCAGACATATTGGGAATTGACTATTGGAGGCCATGAATAGGCAATAGTGGAAACTGTGAATATACTATTGGGCATTAATTTCATGATCCTATATGTTCCTTCCATTAATTTTATTCATATGTTAATTGTTGGTAGACGGACCACGACAAATATGCGTATGGCAAAACTATCAGCATGAAGAACATTTGTTTGATTAAACAATCCTGTAACGGAGAGGTGCCTACGGATTGTTCATATCGGCTCACAGTATCATGTATCCTAGTTCTGTGGCTTTCGTCTTATTTCTCTCTTATTTTTTTCTAATGCTTGCATTTTTTTAAAAAACCACTTCTTTCAATCACTATTTATTTTTAGCCAAAAATTATTAGTTGTAATAAGAAAACCATAATCTGTAGCTAATATGAATATACCCTACAAGATAACTAAAATTTGATTCGCCATTTTTTCTGTCAAAAGCTTGGGTCCGACAGCAAAAAGATTGATCAACCAAATTTTGGCACGAGAGCTACAATTTGACAAACCAAATTTTGGCAGGCAAACGTTTTGATCGCTATTTTTATGAGAACTACTAGCCAACGTTGTACTATCAAAGATGCACTCGATGGTACAGCTTGCCCCTCCTCCTTCCCTACCTCCACCATTCTGTCCCTCCTTCTCTCTTCCCTAATGCCAACAACAGCTCTACACGCCTTCTTCGCGGCTCCTCCCCCTGCACCCAACGACAAGCTTGTTGCCTTGCCGCACCACTGGCTCCTCCTCCTCTGCCGGCCACCCCTACCTAACGTAACATTCTCTCAGCCCTCGCCACGTTCTCCTACCCTCTGTTGCCGCCCACCATCCTCCATGGTTGTCCACCGCTGGATCACTGCCTCCTCGGCCTCCCTCTACATTAAGGGGCATGGTGAACGTGTCGACGGTGATGGCGCACCCTATCGGGCGTCATGCGAGAGTGAGGATGAGCTAGAGAGAGAGGGAGGACGATGGATGGGAGCGAGAGGGAGCGCATGCGAGAGAGAGAGAGGGAATGGCAGTCGAGAGTGAGAAGGAGCACATGAGAGAGTGTGAGTGACCAATAAGAGGATGAAAAGATAATGCCATAACCGTTAGATGTTTAGATTGGATGGTTTGAAGATATGCCGTTGGGAAGATGCAAAACAGTATACCATTTTATAATTTTTCTATATTTTTATTTGATTCGTGACCGAATATTTCAGTCACGTCCTAGCTACATTTGGGACCAAATATTTTTGGCCAGATATTAGTCGACAAATTGGGTACTTACCCGTCTTCGCAATTTAATTGAGACGTACGCTGTCTGGAAGTGCTTGCCGCACCACCAGCCCACCATGTCGTTGTGCTTGGGCCGCCCTGGGGAAAACATTGAAGCCTATGAACTTTTGGTATTGGATGCAGGGGCAACTCCCATTAGTCCAAATCGCTGGGTTGTTGAGAATTTTGGACACATCTGGCCTCCAAAATACCCGAAATTCCACATTTTGCCCCCATTGCAAAACAATTCCACAAATAGCCCCCTGCCCGAGCGCGGCTTCGCCTGGTGTCGCCATGTGTCCGGTCGTGCGGTGTGGTACCGCATGACCGCACTATAGCTGGGTCGTGCGGTACCACACCGCACGACCGCACTGTTCATCGCCCCCGACCGCGCGTTTTGCTGCTCGACCGCACGACCGAGTCCCCCAGTGCGATGAACAGTGCGGTCGTGCGGTGTGGTACCGTACGACCCAGCTACAGTGCGGTCGTGCGGTACCACACCGCACGACCGGACACGTGACGACACCAGGCGAAGCCGCGCTCGGGCAGGAGGCTATTTTTAGAATTTTTTTTGCAATGGGGGCCAAATGTGAAATTCCGGGTATTTTGGAGGCCAGATGTGTCCAAACTTCGGTTGTTGATGCTCTCTTTTGCCCGTCCACGTGGACACATTTCGAAGTTCGTTTATCCATGCTCCACCATCCACGATTGTGGGAGCATTCTTCCCTCTTGTTATCGGGGCAAATGGTAAGCAGTTTTTTTATCGTGCTGCTTGATGCCATCCCATTGCTTTTAAGGTATGCTTGAAATGCATGAATTTTTGTTGAAATTTCAAAGGAACAAAACAAATCTTCAAAAAAACCTTAAGATGATTATGTATCTGTTGGGCGCTCAATAGTATGGTAAGCACTTGACAAAGGCCCCATTCCAAATGACTTCAGTTTCTAACTTTTTTGGCTTCGGCTAAACGCATCGGATTCTAATTTTGGTATTTGTTTTACTTTTCCCTCCTTTTTCTTTCCGTTATCCGCGAAAAATATAATGGTGTTTTCATTTTTCTTCATTTTACTTTAATTGAATGGCTAAAAAAACTAACAGTCGCTACAACACAATTTCAACATTATGCCAAAAGCCGCAGTCGTAAGCCGAAGCTTTTAGCTGCTTGGAGCGGCACCAAATTCAACTATAAACCTAAAAGATACTTTTGAAAACCTCTATACATCCCCTACTTTAAATTTTATGGTCCACTATTGCCAGATAGAACAAGTGTGGTAATTAAAGTTAGCAATCATAGGGTGGGTTCTTTTCGACTACGGCTTATATTTTTTTGGCCCTAGCACAAACGCTTGTGTGAATGAATCGAATACCGATAAGCCGCTTTAAAAGACTATCCTGACAAGCTGCTTCAAAATGATAATGGAGAAACTGTCTCATTTGTTTATTTGAAAGAAGCCATAAGCCATAAGATATAAGCCAAAAGGCATGTTCTTTTAGGCTGCAACTTATATTTTTTGACTACGACTTATTAATATAATAAATAGTGATGGCTGAGAAAAGCCAAAAATAAAAACCACTTAATGGTAAAAAAAGAATAGGATCGAAAAGAACTCGGCCATAATGTATAACTAGTAAGGTACCCGTGTGTTGCAACGAAGTACCAAATGAAGATAATACATATTATCAAATGTGATCCCAATTCCGCTAATTTGTATAGATATAGATAGAAAGAGGATGGATGGATATATTGTCATGTCTTCACCTCCATGGTCTTGTTGTTAACAAGCCATAGCCGATTCTTTTCACGGTTGGTGCCTCAGAAGAGCGAAAAGAGGCTACTTGAGAGCTTGCTTGGATGAGCCAGGTTATTGAGCGAAAAGATCTCTAAATTCTGATATTGAGACCCATGGTGGATTGCAGCAATACAGATGGAGTTCACATGGTTTTGGAATCCCTTAAACTCAGTCTCAATCATCAGGCAATAGTAGAGAAATATCTCCCTTAAACTCAGTCTCAATCATCAGGCAATAGTAGATAAATTAGTTCTCACATAGACACTAAAGTACTTGATTTCTGTAGATGAGAAGCCTCGGAAACTGAAGTTTGTGCCGTGGAGCAGGGCTTATTGCCCTTCCTTGTTAGTTGTTTTCTACATCAGAGTTGGGCAACAACGGTATAAGAAACCCAAGAATAGGGTGGTTGAACAGTACCAAAACACAAAATCAACTTAGTGCTAGCATCCACTTCCCATTTGAGAAAGTTCAGTTTTGATTGGAACCAAATTGTTTCTGCATGTCACTAAATGATACGGTGGCAGACCCCCTACTCTTAGATTTTTGCTGTGATGGATGCTCCTTCTAGCCAGTCATGTAAATTACCTATGCAAATGAGTAACAAACATTTGGTAACCAGTGGTGCAACTCAATCTAAGAATCATTTCTAATAGGGGGACTTCATAATTGCTGGCCTGTATTAAATTACCTTTGTTGAGAAAAGATACCATTGAATACTTGAATCACAGTTAGGTTAAAACAAAGGGTAACATGGTCTATGCATTTTTGTTGTCCTTCATTCTAATAAAGAAACTAAAACATCACAGTATAAAACCTGAAAGGTTGCTGGAATAGTTCCATCTTCTAAGCCGAACATTGACTGGTAAATGGCCACAGTTGCCAAGGCTATATCTCTCGCTAATATCTGACAGCAGAAAACTAAAACAAATTCAATTACCAAGGTAACTGAATTAATTAGAATGTAGCCATTTTTTAGTAAACAAGTATAATAAGATGCTCACAGGACTTCTTTGAAAGAGAGCATTTGTTTCCCCCGTCACTCTAAGATGTTCAACAAGTTTCACATCTAGTCAACAAAAAGAGTAACAATTATCAGGATAAATAAGCAATACATGGAAATGTTTAACAAAATGACAACATTTTCTTTGATATGAAATGAACTTGCTACTATCCTAATTGTTGATTGAAAATACAAAAGTGATCATTGCTATCTGAAAAATGTAAGAATATTTTTCACAATGTCAAGCATAAAATTGAAAGGTAAGTTCAAGATTAAAACTGAAAGGCATGTTCATTCAAACTTCACAAAATAAGGTAAAGAAAGATTAACAACACACACTAATTATAGGGAAAATCATGTTTTTTTTGTACAAACCACTATTGTACTTGATGGTGTACTGGTCAACATCAACTCCTGGAAGGGTGAAGCTTGCCCTTGTCTATTTCTTGCATCATAGACCTTGAAAAGTGCAACACAATGTCACCATCAGAATGAATAGACACTAACATGTCAATATAAAGTAACAATATATATGTAAGGCGCAATCCAGCTGTTAGAAATGGCTGCAAGGTATATCTCATAAGAGAAATGTCAGGCTGTGATTCTAAGAAACTGGATGCCATAAAAGAGATGTAAGATGTAAGAAGCATGAACAAATCTCAATTGGGCCTAACTTCAGATCATACAGGAATCATACTTGTGCTAAAGGGGACATTCGGGGACTGATGACGCCCTCATGTTCCATTTGAGCAATTGTGTAAGCTATTCTTAGTTCCCTGAATATAGCATCCAACATAAGACAAGTCAGATGACAATTAGAAAATGTTGATAGATGGTAAATTTCAAAATTCAACAATATTTGACAGGTTACAACAATATTTGACAGGTTACCACTTAAAGAGTCTCTCCACCGAGAATTACTGCAAGAAGATGGCCATCAGGCTTCAACACCAATCTGCACTGCCATCAAAGGGTAGCAATTATCATTAGTTAAGATATTTCAGCATTGAATAATTGAATATTACAAACACAGTTCTCTTCTCCTTAATGAATGAAACGTAGTTCTCACGCGTTTTCAAGAAAAAAATATTACAAACTATATTGATATAAATAGTTTTGTTTTTTCTAAAACAATTACCTGTATCATCGCTTTAGGTAGATCATTTGTCCAATGAAGCCCAAGACAACTTATTATCAAATCCTATGAGCATCAAAAACCAAGAACCACATTATGACAAGAGTAAACGGTGCAAGATCAGCATGTATCTTGCATTCTTGTTACTTCTACTTTTAATTTTACCAATTAGCCACTCGAACTTCAAACTTATAATTGACTCACTCGAGCATGAGCATAAGAAATCAGATAATAAATTAACACTTTATTTCCTATTTTACAGATAGAGAGAACATATATATTGTCATTCATGTATGAATTAATCTAGAGCATCATAGGAGCTGTAGATTTGCATGCTCAATTTTACACTAGAGACGTCATATTTTTAATTGCAGGTGGATCAAAGTGAACAAAATTAGCAGGGTATCATTGGTGGTTGATTTCTAGAATTAGCATGTGCAGGAGGGACATCATAGTCTCAGCAAAGCACACTTGGGTTTAGTGCAGTTTACTCTTAATACATGCAAACAGCGGCGGATCCAGCGGTGGGGCGGGGGGTCGAGCCCCCCTACCGCTACTGGACCCTTAGAGCCCCCTGGAGCCCCCCTAAATTTTTAACCATGGATGTATAATGTAGAAGGGGCTGAGGTCAAGCTGAAGGTACTTCAGCCCCTCCAAAAAATTTTCCTGGATCCGCCACTGCATGCAAACACACTAAAAGCTAAAAATGGCTTCAATTGAACTTTAACCTTTCTTTGATCGGAAGGAACTCTTCATCTCCAATGACACAGTGCGTCGCGACTCCATCGCAAGTAGCATTCTCCTGCCTCTCTCCTCCTCTATTTTTCCCCCATCAAACTTGATTGAATTGAATCAGTAGCACTGCAGCACCATGGCCTCCTTTCTCCTGCCGCCTCGCCTCCTACCGTCCAATCCCCTCCTTGCCCTCGCCGACGCGCATTGCGCCACCACCAACACCGGCCCTCATCCTAGCCTCGAAGTGGCGCCCATAGAGAAGAGCAAGAAGAGGCAGGCGACGCCCACCCTCCCCGCCCTCGTCGATGCACACGACGGCGGACGACCTAGGCGAGCTCTGCAGCTGTGGATCCTAAAATCTTGCCGCTGACGGATATCTTCAGTGAGCTTTGCAATGGCGGATCTCAAAATCGCGACGCTAGTAGATGTCCACGGCGAGTTCCCTGTCGGGAGTTGGGAAGATAGAGTAGGGAGGGGATGTGCGTGTAAGGAAGGGGACGGCGTGAGGCATGGGTCGTGGGTAGGGGTGGTAATGGGTTAAAATCCAACCTAAACTAAGAGCAACTTCATCCTATTAGTCATTTCTCCTTCTCTATTTCCTATGATGAAGAGACTAGCTATTATTTTCAGCTCTCTATTTGAGTTAGCATTCCAATGGCCTAGCTATTTGAGAAGCGAGTGAGGAGGCGCTCACCAAATCTAGCTAGCGGCCGGGAGAAAATAGCGACTTGATAAAAATGAAGAGGAGGATAAAGAACCGGTTGGAGTCCATTTCTTGAGTCATATTAGGTAAATATACAATGAAGAGCAGGATAAAGAACCGGTTGGAGTTGCTCTAACCCAATCCTCACTTAAAGAACCTCAAAACCCCACCCAACCCAACCCAACCCAAAGAACATCTTCCATAACCCAACCTAAAACCCATATGACATTTCAACCCAACCCAACCTAAATGGTTAAAATGGGTTGAAACCCATTTTAAACCCATTGCCAACTCACTCTTTACTAATCTACTACATACACGTACAAGTGTATTTATAGGAAACTTTTGAAAAACTTCGGTATTTAGATTTTCTAACTCACGTTCACACCATAAAAGTTTCACGAAATCGCATGAAATTTACTATAGATAATTTGGGGTGTACAGAAGCTACTTTGTGCAAATTTTTAGGCCCGAACACAAAGGTAGGACCAACATATTTTTATAGAAAACTTCAAAAAAAAAGTTCGGTATTTAAAATTTATAACTTGTGTTCATACCACAAAAGTTTCATGAAATTTTCTAAAATTTATTATAGATGATTTCGGGTATAAAGACACTATTTTGTACAAATTATTAGGCCTAGACACACAGGTGGAACTAATAGGCTTTTATAGAATTTTTTTTAAAAGGTTCGATATTTAGAATTTCTAACTCGTGTTCACACTATAAAAGTTTCATAAAATTAGTTGAAATGTACTATAGATGAATTAGGGTATAGAGGTGCTACTTCGTGCAAATTGTTAGGGCCAGCCACATACGTAGGATTAATAAATTTTTATAGAAAACTTTTTGAAAAAGTTTAGTATTTAAAATTTATAACTCGCGTTCACACCATAAACAATTTACAAAATTTCCTGAAATTTGCCACAGATGATTTCGAGTATAGAGACGCTACTTTTTATAAATTATTAGGCCTAGGTATAAAGGTGGAACAAATAGATTTGTATAGAATTTTTTTTGGAAAAGTTCGGTATTTAGAATTTCTAATTCACGTCCACACTATAAAAGTTTCACAAAATTATATGAAATTTACTATAGATGATTTAGAGTATAGAAACGTTATTTTGTGCAAATTGTTAGGCCCAGACACATAGGTGGGACTAACAAACTTTTATAACAAAATTTTAAAAAAGTTCAGTATTTAAAATTTATAACTCATGTTCACACCATAAAAGTTTTACAAAATTTCTTGAATTTTACTACAGATGATTTCAAATATAGAGGCGCTACTTTGTGCAAATTATTAGGCACTACATGCCAAGATAGACTCTATGGGTAGTGCCAACCCACGAGTTAGCCATATTGCAATATTATAGGTTGAATCCGTTCTTAGCCTAAAATGTTAGAACCCATTCCAACCCCACTCAACCTTTTTTATGAGGCAACCCAACTTGACCCTACCCATTCATTCTTTCAACCCATTTCCACCCAACTAAAACCAACCGAATCAAGAATCCAACCCATTTAACTCATTTGAGCCTAACCCATTAACACCCTTAACTCGTGGAGAAGGGATGGCGTGCAGTGCCTGCGGTGGGGAAGGGTGTGGGGAAGCGAACCAGAGGTCGTGTGGGAACGCTGTGCGATACCAAGCGAGAAGCGAGGAAAGTGGCAGGTGAACGAACAAACTCCTATATTATATTAGTAGAGATATGCACCGGGCGCAGATCCTCTGACGTAACGTCAGGTGACGTTGGGTCACTGACGTGTGGGCCCACGGCTCGTGGGGCCCACGCGTCAGTGACCCAACGTCACCTGACTTACGTCAGAGAATCCGGACGGATATGCACCATGCACCAAATTTCTAAGATTCAAAATGCGACTCATCTGCCAAATTTGTACAAACCATGTACACCCAGCGTTACCAACAAATCTATAGAGTATTAGTTTTAAAAAACTGATTTTCTATATTAAATAGTTTATCTATAGTATCAAATGAAGTACCTTTTTAAAACAAAATCTACTAATCAATTGTAATATATACTATAGTGACTTCATTTATATCAATCAAAATCGCACGCGCTATCTCTCTATAAATTTTCTATAAGCTATTATTGTTTATAAATTAAAACTAAATTCAAAAGGTCATATGAACAGGGCACTACGCTCAGTCGACCGAACGATCGCTCAACGAACGCTCGCGGAGACCCGTGCAGGAAGAAACAAGGAACTTTCCGCCATCCAATCCCAGCTCGTCCTGTCAGAAGGAAGCGGATCGGGTCGAAGCAAAGATCCGCCTCGTCTTCTCAAGATCCGTGCCGCTCGGCAGCCTCCCCATCGCGGGCGCCCTGACCTTGGCCGCCGGGGCGGCGTCCCCCGCCACATCTATCCGCACCTCGGGCTGGGCCTCGGTGGCGGCCGGCGCCTCCACGTCGGCGCGGCAGAGCGGGCAGGTGGAGTTACCCCGAAACCATGCGTCGATGCACTCCACGTGAAACCGGTGCCCGCACCGCGGCAGCGCGCGCACCTTCTCGCCGTGCTCGAACTCCGCGAGGCAGACCGCGCAGTCCCCGGCCCCGGCGCCCGCGGCGACCACTGGGAGCGCGCAGAGCACCGCGGGGTCGAGCCCGCGCGGCGACGGGGAAGCGCCGCCGTCGCGCTCGTCGCCGGCTCCGGAGATGGCCAGGCTCCGGAGCAGCCGGCGCCGGCCGCGGAAGTGTCGGCGCCGGCCGCTGTTGTACATGTGCAGCGCGACGAGCGCCAGCAGGATGCCCGCGAAAGCCCCGGACGCGGCCAGCAGGAACTTGGCGTAAATCGACGACGCCTCCACCTGTCCGGGCTTGAGCATGTCGTTCGGCAGCTTCGGTTCATGTGGTTTCCATCGGACGTCGCCGCATGGTGGCACACCGCATGGTATCGGGGGGCCCTTTTGGTTGGGGTGTGGGTGACCGTCGTTGGCGCCCATGGTAGCACTCTGCAATTTCGCTGTGTAGTTTGGCGATTGAGAGCACGCTGTTTTTGGCTAGTGAAGTTACTTATACGTAAATTTAGGACTAAAATGCCCTTAGCAATGCTGCCAGGAAGTAAGTTGAAACGGAAGGGTATTCTCGGGGTTTTGATTTTGGCGGGCCGTGAGGGGTACGCCCGGCTGAGGCCAGGCGACTGACTGGCCACAGTCCGCACACCGCTCGGTAGGCCGACCGTCCGTCCGCGGATGGATGTCAAACGGACGGCCGTGGATGTGCGTCCGGTCAACGTCAGAGTTAACGAGTCATTTTGGAAGTCCTTTTCACCATTACCACTTTGGAAGTCGTTCCTCGTCGCGACTTGGACTAGGCGCTTCCCCGTTTCCAAAGTCGGTCGTCGCTTGTGTGGACAGACGCGTAGCCTTGCTTGGTCGTATCAGTGCGTGCAGTGCAGGGAAGTTCCTGGAAACACCGCGCGCGTCGGCACTACGTGAGTCACGGGGGTGACCCGGACCGGATGCGAAGGCAGGAGGATCTCTCACATATTCTAACCCGCAAGAAACAAGAAGCGGATGTCATCTCAACCTACACAGCCGGAAAAAGAAACCAAAGGGCTCTTTCATTCGAAGGATTTTTAAAGAAGAATACGAGAAACGCGGGATAGGATAAGAATGCACGCGTAAAAATTCACAAATATAGAAATCTTGTAATATTGGATGTTTGACTCGGGGGGAAAAAAAGAAAGAGCACAGATATTTTAGAGCAAATAGTAATCTTTGTAGGAAACGCTAAGATTACGGTGATTTAACCAATATTACACGACAAATATTCGCGACGGTAGCAACATAGGAAGGCAGGTATACAACAGCGAGCAACAAATGCGTACAAGCCGCAGAAGCGATAAGGAAGAGCAACAGCAAGCGGCACAGTGAAACCTCGAGCAGCGATACCATGGTAGCTCGAGTACGAACGACTGTAGCTTGAGGCTTGACTCCAACGACTGTAGCTACAGTGAGACCTTCCCTCTGTGTAGGGGGTGGAAAACGGTAACGGATAATTCGTTTTATCCGATATTCGTATTCGAGAAAACGCAAATGTGGTTAGGAAAATCCGTATTCGAAAATGTTCGTATTCGTATTCGAGAATATTCGTATCCATATTTGAGAATATTCGTATTCGCATTTGTATTCGAGAATGTTCATATCTGTATTCGAGACTATTCGATTCGTATCCGATCCATTTCTAGAACCCATGAATTTAGGCAGTTTTAAACCGTAACCAATCAAAAACCGGTGAAAAATCGGCAAAACCGCTAGGAATCCATTTTATCCGATATTCGTATTCAAAAATATCCGTATTCGTATTCGAGAATATTCGTATCCTATTTGAGACTATTCAAATTCGTATTCGTATTCATTTTAAAAATATGGATTTGTATTCGTATTTAAGACTATTCAATCGTATCCGATCCGTTTTCACCCCTACCTCTGTCCCTCTCTCATGCACGCACAAGCTAGCGTAGGAAATTTTTCATCTAATCGGATCGAATGTTTTTCTCCAGTGAAATTCCTCCAAAATCGGTTGGAGTGAATAGTGTTTGTGTAATTCTGTCGAGCCTTTGCTGTGAATGAAAGGCGTAAACAGTACAAATCCTTAGGAATAGGAATCCTGTACATTCATTTTTCATACGGGACGATACCAGCAGTGATACTCTATCTGCGCCAAGCTGATAAAAGGGTGGTTCTTTTGAGTTTTGACTTATGACTCTTAGCTAAATTTTGTGAATTCTAATTGTTCGTGCGAGAGAGAGTACGAAGAGAGATATTTGTATATGATTTTGACCGATATATATGAAGTCGGGATAGTGTCTACTACAATCGACTTGTGAATCCTGTCTTGAAAAGATACTCTTTGAAAATCAGTGTTACAGAAAAGCAAGACATAAGCCCAAACAAACCCAGCCCAAATCAGGATCAAGCCATTCATCGAACAATTGCGACATCAAACAAGCGCCACCTGTTCATGATGGAAACCTCTCCCTTTCTCATCTCATCTCCTTTCCTGGCAGTTCGGAGGGAAGTGGTCCAAACTCAGAAAGGATAAGCAAGAAATTGTCAAAAGCGAAAGCTGATCGATTATGCTTCTGTCCTGATCGAATGGACGACGTCGCGGGGCTTGCGCGTGCACCCTGAAGAGCATCTCTGATCAGCAAATCTACATGGCTGCTACACAAATGAGCTTACTGTTCCATACTCCACACTATCGATGCAATCATAAACTAGTAGAAAGTGGAACTTTTGAAAAATCGTCTAGTTGTGAAAAAAATAAACTTCAAAATTAGCTTATCGGATGAACTTACAAAATGGTTTGTCGGAAGTATGCTGACAGCTGACGGAACTCAAAAATGATTCTGAAAACGCCATTAGGGAGCTGAGTTTTGAAGAAATGTCTACAGACTCCCTTACCGCCTTGATCAAGCTCCCTTTCTGTCTATTGGCAGTATGGAAGGAGACGATGGAGTCCAATACAAGGAGACGGTGGCCGGAACCAGTAAGAAGATAACTTGTCCGTTACGCTCTCTTTCTGTTGAGGGGCGAATGATTCTCGAAACTTTTTTTTTCAGTTATTTAAAACCTTCATTTAAGTGACTATGATAATCATTAAATTTATACACACCAATACAGCAAAACAAAATAAAACTCAAAACAAAAGCCAATCAAATCAGCAACCTTCCACAAAATGCTGGTCAGACCGCTGTTGATGGGCTAGTTTGACCACTGGCCCGAGACCGGTCATACCGACAAAAGCTGATTTGACTGCAAGTTTAGAGCCAGTCCAACCGGTCCTCTATTCTCAAACCCAAAAACCTCTCAAATCAAAAACTCAAATATCAAAACTTGCACAATTCTTATTCAAATACATCTGAAGTTTTGCATAAGAGTTGTTCAACGTACTAGGAATCTAAACTAATCAAGAATCACAAAGTTTTTAGCCTCGAGTTCACCAAATTGAATAAAATCAAATCTAGTTACAAGAGCAACAAAACATCTAAATCTAAAATTATTTTTTGTTCGTGAGGATATAAACAAGAGATTAGGCTAGAACTCTTATGAACTTGAAATCACAAATCTAGTTGAATAGCAAGCAAAACCAAGGAAGAATATAAACAAGAACATGATTGGGACAAAGTTTTGATCTATTTCAGTGGAGGATGATGTTTACATATTCACGAATGATTACAAGATACAGCCAAAACATCACTATTTTCTCAAGTTTTCTCCCTCACAACCATGAAGATAAAGTGGTAGAGCAAAAACAAATCATAGAATTCTTGAGTCTACCACCTCCTCTCCTCCCCTCTAAATAATCAGAACAAGCCTAATGGGTTCAACTCATTAAGTTTACCAACCTTATTAACACGGGTTTTAAACACTCATGCACGCTTGTCAAAATATTTACAAGATTCAACGCGCTAACTATTTAGCGATTGATGTACTTATCAATTCCAGCTCTCCTTGACCTAAACCATTTCCCCTTTGCGCCTCTTCA
Organism: Dendrocalamus latiflorus; assembly: GCA_017311315.1. Lineage (NCBI taxonomy): Eukaryota > Viridiplantae > Streptophyta > Magnoliopsida > Poales > Poaceae > Dendrocalamus > Dendrocalamus latiflorus. Next base: position 16,426,700 of record CM029664.1, on the reverse strand, counting down.
TGCCGCGGTTTTGATCAAGAAACCAACCTAGTTTTTTGCCAACTACTAAAATACTCTCCACAAAGCTTCCGGACAACTTCTCTTGACTCCATCTTCATCTTCATCTTCACCTCAAAATATCTCCACGTGCTTTGATACGCAGCCCATAGTAACCAATGACTAGCCATCACGTCCTCACACATTCAAACTCCTCGAACTATGTCTACGTGCATCGGCCTCGTCACTTGGTGCTTCCTGCTTGAGCCATGTAGCCCTACTCGGACTTATATGGTTGCTCGAACCTTAGCACCCCCGTCTAGTCCTAGTATATTGCCATCGACCACTACGTCCTCTAAGCCACCTCCACATCTAAATTCCAAGCAATCATATCGAGCACAAGCTCTATATACTTAACTCACAATAGTCAAAACTATACATGATGCAATGTAACACAAATTCTAATAGCTGCCAAGTTATGAACTGACCTCAAACTAACTTAGCTTAACTCACCTTAATCTCTAGCCACAACCATTATTCTAACCGCCCTTCTCACATCAGTCGTACCACTCCGGTCAGACTGCCAACCACTGACCGGTCTAATCAGCCACCCAGTGTGACTGCATTTTCAATGCCGATCATACCAAACAACTCACCCTGGTCAGATTGCCAACCATGGTCAGTCCAACCACATGCAACCAATACCAAAATTCACTCTTTGGAAAAAAACAGTTGCCAACTAGAAATCAGTCACACTGCCCCAGCGGTCTGACCGCTCCCAAAATCCTATCACACCAGACCACTTGTCAGACCACCATTCACAGATCGGTCTGACCACTTCCTCCCAACAGTCTAACTGGTCCCACCGATTGGTTCGATCGGGAACACTAACAACAAACCTGAATTTTCTAAAACCATTGTAAAATTCAAATTCAACCCAACTAAAGTATCAATTGTTCATCAGAAACATATATTAGACCTAGTACATGGTCTCTCAATCTCCCTTAATGAACACATTGGCAATTCTCCCGAAAATGCAAAGTTGAGTTGGTTTTAGAATTTGGAAGAGAATTTTTCAAAACAAAACTCAACTTGGTTCAGGAACTAAATAGAAGTTGAACATAACCAAGTGAGCTAGAAAATGGAGTGAAGAAACTCAAAAGAGCAAGTTTTCAACATAAGCACTCCAAACTCATTCAAACTTGTTAAATCCTCACTCTAGGTCTGTATGAAAAAACATTTGTTCATTTTGACCTTGATCATGGTGAGAAGAAGCTAAGCAAATCGAGAATTTACAATAAAGCTAAAAGATCCAAAACTCAATCATTTTCTCCCCCTTAGCCCAATTCATGCATTTCTGCCACACTTTGTCCCCCTTTAACAATAAATTCTTCAAGTAAAAAAAAGGGAATGAGTTAATGATGACTAAGAGGCAAGTATAACTATTTTTGGTAATTTTTTATATCTTAGCTGCATTGAGGGCTTTGAGAATTATTCAAGTAAACTAAAAGATATTTCATTAAGCCATGCTAATTAGATTGCAAAATCACATAAGAACATATATAGTAAAGCAAGCCAAGACTAGTTAGAAGTGATTACATGGATTAAAAATATATCAAGATGTCTCAAAATCACAAGTATAGCTAGAGAGATCCTAATCTAAATCATGACAAGGCAAAGTGCAAAATGAGCTAACATTCTAAGTCAGGCAAGAAATATGGTAAAGAACTCCAAAATAACTCACATAAACTAAAGGCCTATTTGAACATTGCAATTGGCTAAATCAATGGCTTATCTTAGTAGAGCAAATTCTACATTAGGAGCCATCTACAACTGCCCCAAGCTTCAATCCAAATTGTAACTCATGTTTGTATGGTTTATCTCAGTAAAGTAAATCCTAGACTAGGAGCCATTTACAACCACCTGCTAAGATTCAACCAAATTGTAACTCAGATCTGTATGGTTTATCTCAGTAAAGCAAGTCCTAGACTAGGAGTCATCTACAACTGTCTCCCGAGCTTCAACCAATTTGAATAAATTTTATTTAGTCAATTTGGTTGATCTCAAGTCATTGTCGGCCACATCAAACAAAGAGCTTTAGAAAATGTTCTTGATCATATATAACTCCCCCTGAGTTTATGCCAAGTGCAATGGCAAGCAGTCTTATGAGAAAGAAATATTGAGATGAAATTACAAGCACAATTTAAATCATTTAAAGTAATGAAAAGGCAAGAGCTACTACATACTTCATGGTGGAACTAAATATCTCTACCTAAGCTAGACTCAGACTCAAAACTCAACTAAGCACTTTGTTGTGGCAAAAATTAGAAAATGATCACTAAAGCTGTAGGACCAATGCTGGCAATTAGAGGAGAGGGTGGATGATTCCAAAACATTTTTCCCCTTTGGTATTCAAATCTTTACTTAATGATTATGACATTTACAAAGTTCATATTACACCACTTAGACTTAGCAAGACAAAACAAGAAACTCGAGCCAACAAAAACAACAGTCTGTAGCCTGAGGCCGATCAGACCGAAGATCATGGACCGGTATGACCGCCGAGATGAAGCCAGTCTGGCCGTTGGCCGGTTTGATTGCTGGAGCAGGGCTAATCTAACTGGTCTCTTGTTCCCCGTCTGAAATCCTCTTAGGACAAAATTTTAAATCTTAATAACTTCCTCAAATCTCATCCAACACTTGTAAATTTTGCATGACACTTGTTTAAGCTATCAGGAACCTAAACCAAACAAGAATCATTAGGTTCCTAGGCTCAATCCACTGAATCGAAGAGAATTGAAACTAAGTCACAAGAACATTACAAACCATAAATCATAAATTACTTCTTGCTCGTGAGGATCTAGGGCATGATGACTTTCAGATCAATTCTCATATGTCCTAGCAAGGCAAATTAAGCAAGAGACCGAGTTAGAACAACCGCAAACACAAAATCATCAATCAAGCTCAAGAACAAGCAAAACCTAGTAAGAATACAAACTAGAACATGATTGAGACAAAGCTGTGATTGATTCTTAGGAGAAGAAGATGTCTACATGCACCTGGATGATTACAAAGTGTAGCCACAACACCTTTCTTTCCCTCCCTCAAACTCTCTCTTGCAACCATAAGAGTAGACAAGGTATAAGATTAAATCATAACCCTAGAATCCTTGATCCAGCCACCTACTCTCCTCCCCACTAAATAATTAGCACAACACAACCTTAACAGGTCCAGCCCATTAAGAAAACCAGAGAAACCCATCAATCCCAACTAACACAGGTTTTATACATTCACACATGTTTTTTAAATCGCTTACAAGACAAAACCCGCTAACACCTTAGCTATTGATCCGCTTGTAATTCCAACTCTCCTTGATCTAAATAGCTTCTTTGCGTTTGATCAAGTAACTAACTTCGGTATTTGGCTAACTATCAAAATACCCTCTACAAAGCTTTCGGGCACCTTCTCTTGACTCTGTTATTGCCTTCACCTCAAAGCATATCTGCATGCTTTGACACATAGCTGGTAGTGCCTAATGACTAGCTATCTTGACTTCACACGTTTGGCCTCCCTTGAACCGTCTCTTCATGCATCAGCCTCATTACTTGGCGTACCACATGCACCAACTCGCCTCACCATAATCCTTATCTTCTTTGTGCCCCCACCCATGCCACATAGTCTTGCCTAGACTTACATGACTACTCTGGACCTCAGCTCCATGTATAGTCCCGGTCTATTGCAGCCGACCACACATCCTCCAAGCCACCTGCACATCTAAAGACCAAGCAACCATATCGAGCATAAGTTCCATACACTTGACTCACATTAGCCAAACCAATGCATCATGCAATGCAATACAACCATGACCAAAGAACCAAGACCATCCCAAGAACAAATCTCCTAAAATCACCAAAATTCTAGAATTCACTCCTTTGTTGGTCTGACCGTCATGGTCTGGCTGGTTACACTGCCCCATGCTCTTAGCTAAGTCCTCCAAATGACCCTCTCTGGAAATGTCAGGAAAACTCTATCTAGTTTTCCTTCACAACTCCATTTCTAGTGAAACCTAGTGCAAACTCATCACCAAACTATCCCTCACATTATTTGGTCTAGAATCCCCAGAAATCCACAAAAAGCACCAGGGCCAGTCTGATCGCACACTCTATGCTGGTTAGACTATCCTGAGCAATTTCTGCTTAACATGTCCTTGGCCAGTCTAATCTGACCCGCATTGTGGTCGACCGGCCACCCATGCATAGTAGCCTGACTAGCTCTACAAATCGGTCAGACCATCCCACTTCCAGAAATACTGAAAATGAGGTTCTATTGCACAACCAAAATTTAACTCAACAAATATGCCAATTGTTCAGCACATATTGACAAGTGACATCTCACGTGGTTTCTCAAAGACAAAACACAAACCTAGAGTGCGATGGAAAATCATCTTAATTGATTCGGAAGCTAACGTTAGTGTAACTATTTATGACTAGCTCTTCCTCACCTCCATAAAGAAGAAATGTATCCTTAGTCCTTCTAAAGTATTTTAGGATGTTCTTTACAGCTATTTAGCGACCTTCACCTAGATCTGACTAATATATGATCATAGCATTTAAAGCATATGACATATCTAGGTGTGTACAAAGCATGACATACATGATAGACCTAATGGAAGAAGCATATGGAATCTTACTCATCCGGTCTCGCTTATCAGGTGTCGATGGACACAGAGTTTTGCTAAGACTAATGCCATGTGGTATAGGCAAGAAACCCTTATTGAAATCTTACATGTTGAACCATTTCAATACCTTGTCAATGTAAATATCTTGGCTTAATTTAATTAGTCTTTAAGTTATATCTCTATATATCTTTATACCAAAAGTATATGCTATCTCTTCTAAGTCTTTCATAAAGAAACTATTTATTAATGAAGACTTGGCATATTCAAGCATGGGAATATCATTTTCGATTAATAATATATCATCCACATATAAGAGCAAAAAATAAGTGCTCTCCCACTAGCCTTTTTGTAAACACAAGGCTCTTCTTCATTCTTGATGAAGCTAAACCCTTTAACTACATTATCAAAATGAATATTCCAACTCTGAGATACTTGCTTCAATCCAAAAAAATAAGTGCGCTCCCACTAGCCTTTTTGTAAACATAAGGCTCTTCTTCATTCTTGATGAAGCTAAACCCTTTAACTACATTATCAAAATGAATATTCCAACTCTGAGATACTTGCTTCAATCAATAGATAGATCTCTGAAGCCTGCATATCTTTCTAGCATTTTATGGATCGACAAAACCATCAGATTATGTAATGTATATATCCTTACTTAGGTTTTCATTTAGAAATGTTGTTTTGACATCTATCTGCCATATCTCATAATTGAAATATGCAACAATAGCTAGAATGATCTGGACAGATTTAAGCATAGCAATGGGTGAGAAAGTTTCACCATAGTTAACACCTTGAACTTGTTTGAAACCCTTTGCTACCAATTGTATTTTATGGATATGAACATTTTCATCCATGTCTATTTTTTTCTTTAAAAATCTATTGCACTTAATGATTTTTACACCATCGGGCAAATCATCTAGGTTTTGAACTTGTTTGTCATACATGGATTGTATTTTGGATCTCATGGCTCCAAGACAATTCTTAGAGTCTAGACACTATCATCGTTTTCTCATAAGTCTTAGGCCCATCATTGTCTAACAATAAAATATCACATCGATACCTTATAGGCAATTGACGTGGCCTTTCACACTTACGTGGGGCTGGTGCCTTTTTCATAGGAACTACAACATCTTGTACGTCCTATGGTGGTTTAGTAGGAGTTAAAACATTTTTTTACGGTTCTTGAATTTCTTTGAGTCGCACCATGCTCCTACTAACTTCTTTTGAAAGAAACTCTTTCTCCAAAAAAGCACTGTTTCGGGCAACAAATACATTATTCTAATCCCTTTTATAAAAGTAATATTATTTAATTTCCTTAGTATATTCCACAAAGAAGTATTTATATGATTTGGGCATGAACTTGTCAGATGTCAAACATTTTACATATGTCTCACATCTCCATGTTTTAAGGAAAGACAGCCTGGAACGTTTTCAGTCTATATCTCATATGGTGTCTTCTCTATAGCTTTTGATGGAACCCTATTTAATGTGAACATGATTGTTTCTAGAGCATACACCAAAAAGACAATATCATATTAGATTGACTCATCATAGACCAAACCATGTATAACAATGTCTAGTTCCGTCATTTAAATACGCCATTCCATTGAGGTGTTGAAAGAAGAGTTAGATGTGGAACAATTCCATATTGCTTTAGATGATCATGAAACTCATAGCTCAAATATTCACCTCCACGATCTGATCATGTAAGTTGTGAAGTACTGAAAAATCACCTATAGTTATTGAGCTCATTGGTCCATATACATCATAAGGGCCAATAAGTCATTTGCCCTCTCACCTAAACAAGTAAAAGGTGCCTTAATCATTTTGCCAAGTAAATAAGACTCATGTGTTTCAAATGATTTAAAATTAAATAAGTTTAGAATACCATCTTTATGGAGCTTCATCATACGCTTCTTATTTATATGACCCAAGCAACAATATCAAATATAAGTGGGATTCAAATCATTCGGTCAAAGCCTCTTAGCATTAATGTTATATATACACACATCCTCAAGATTTAAAATATATAATCCATTCACCAATGGAGTATAACCATAAAGCATATCATACAAATAAATTAAACAACAACTGTTCTTTATTCTGAACTTATAACCTTCTGCTTTGCTTAAGGCAGGAACATAATAACAATTATTCGATTCTAAAACTAATCCTGAAGGTAAAAATAATGGTAAAGTGTCAATAGTCAATGCAACAACTCTTGCTCCATTGCCCACATGAAGATCAGTCTCGTCTCTTGCTAAACTCCTACTCCTTATTAGCCCATGCATCGAATTGCAAATATGAGCAACCGATCAAGTATCAAATACCCAAAAACTAATATGAGTAGTAGCAAGATTTATTTCTATAATATTTACACCTGAAGTAGAAGTCTTACTTCCCTTCTCTTCTAGCTCTGCCAAGTACTTCTGGTAGTTCCTCGTCAAATGTCCAATTCCATGGCAATGGTAGCATATAGTGCAAGTATAGTGCCAATCTTGGGCTTTTGAAGTTAGATTTGATACTTGAGATGTCATCTTGAGTTTTGACCATGCCCTTTCCTTTGCCCCCAAGCCTTAGCCTTCTTCGTTTTGATCTTGGTAGTCTTCTGAACCATCATCACATGATTAGTGATTTTCTTGATGCTCTTCTTAGCTAACTTGATCATCTCAAGCAATTCGGTCATTGACTTCTTCATGCTATTCATATGAAAGTTTAAAATGACTAGCTAAAAGCTCAAAGGGAGCAATTGGAGAATTACATCAATAGCCAGCTCTTGGCTAAGGGGAAGACCAAGCATTTTCGAATTCTGAATGTAACCAATCATTTTGGTTACATAAGGTCTGACTGGACTTCCTTTAGCTAATTTGCACACAAACAATGATTTAAATGTTTTGTACACTTAAGACCTTGCCTACTGCTCAAATATACCCTTAAGACCCATAATCATATTATAGGCATCCATGTACTCATATTGTTTCTGAAGCTCAGAGTCCTTGGTAGCAAGCATGAGACAACTAACACAAGTGAGTCATTGCAATGTTTCTCATAATCATTCTTTTAGGATGAGTAGCATTTTCAGCTAGTTCATTAGGACATAGAACCTCTAGAATATATTCCTTCTTTTCTTACTTGAGAACAATTGCGATACCGGTCAATGAAATTTGTTCCACTTAGTTTTTCTTTCTCAAGAATAGATCGCAAATTAAAATTGAGTGCAGAGGAAGTAGGTGGTGGTATGGTCTACAACATAAAAATGTCTATGCAAAATTCAGTACTATGTTTATGTAAATCTTCAATTAAATAATGTAACAAAAAATACTCCTACTACATGTTTAAAAGCCATATTCCCTCTAACGGTATATAGTGAGTCAAGATCCATATTTCACCAAGTCCTAGTGAGCTTTTGCATCACTGCTAGAAACCTAGCAACATAGGTAATCAACCCCTTACTAATTACATTACATATAACTCTTGTTCATTGAGTGGCATCCATATGCACTGGCCTCAACACCATGCCGCTAGACCCAAAACTATTTTGATAGACCAATCAAGTTAAACCAACATTATGCATGAACGTATCCAACACTTACCCTATCTTATTAAGATAATTAATGGCACCCTACTTTGGTAGACCTATCAATTAACGATCAAAATTTTAAGAGTAAATTGCACTTTGCACCAGGTAAATTGTCACTTGTTTCACTTTGCACTAGATTTTACATATACTTTCACTTTGCACCAAGGTGGAGCAAATATTGTTTCACTTTGCAGCAGAGTCCCGACTTCTACTACGGTCCCCTTCGACTATGGCCCCGATTTCGAGCACGGCCCCTTCGACCATGACTTCGACTTTGACCAAGGCTTTGACTTCGACCACGACGTCGACTTTGAGCACGGCCCCCTTCAACCAGGGCCCCTCGACCATTGCTTCGACATTGACAACAGCTTCGACCACGGCCCTGGCTTCGACCACGGCTTCGACTTCCACCCTAGTGCAAAGTGAAACAACATTTGCTCCACACTGGTGCAAAGTGAAAGTATGTGTAAATCCTAGTGTAAAGTGAAACAAGTGACAATTTACCTGGTGCAAAGTGCAATTTACTCAAATTTTAATAGGTGCAATAATTGGAAAAGTATCAAATTTTACTTATTTTTTCTAAAGGGATAATATTCTATCATGTTAAAGACACCCAAGATAATAATAACATGGACAATAATATAACAGGAACATCAAAAGCATTCATAGATAATCATATTAAACTGTGAGATAGTATGACCCTTACCATAACAATCTTCATCACTACACTTCCTATCCACCAAGCCATCCATGCTTGAGGTCACCACATTCATCTATTTAGCTATTACTCCTAACAGCTAGCAATAAATTATATATGAGGATATCAAGCATCACAAGTTGACATGCAGGTCGTTATACAATAATATGTAGCTCAAGGCTATAATTCAGCATGACACATAGGCCATGATAGATTCATACATGCACCACATACACAAGGGCCATACCATTCACATCAATCCCTGTAGAAACAAGGTACACAAAGAATACTATTTCATCGTGTGATATAAACACATAATACTTATAATGCACCAATGATTACCTAGCACATTGGTCCCCACTTTTCATTAATCAATCACATTGATCAATGAGTGAGGTTTATAGAAAGACTAGTAAGATGCACGTGTATTGCAACGGGGTTCTAAAAGAAGGTGGTACATATCATCAAATGTGACCCAAATCATATAATGAACATAAAAAAGGGAGGCATCTTATCATCAAGAATGAGCTCGGTGTGGACAGATCTACTGTTGCTGAGATCGCCACTCTAGATCTGCCCTCCCTGACCCCGTCGACTTTGCAGTTCTTCCTTGCCTCTGGTGGTGTACACCTCATTTGAGTCTATGTACTCCACCTCCCTGTTCATCGTTCGTACCGGTGTACTCCATGTCCCAATCATCGACCTCTGTGGTGTAGACTGTCGTTCTGTCATTGTCCTCAATGGTGTGCACCAACGCCTCATCATCTGCACCGGTATGCTCCTCTTCTTCACCACCGAGTATCACTCTGCCTCTATCTTCTTCACTGTCCTAGTGCACCGGTAGTAGCATGGCGACGCATGGGAGGAAGGAGTAGTGGAGGTTCCAATGGGCTAGCTGCGTCACCTTTTTTCATGGCCATCAAATTTAGATCTAGTGGCTAGGATCAGCTGAGGGAGGAGGTTGCTCTAGATATAAATAAAAAATGCATCTGCCCCCTCCACTCCCACCCAACGCAGCCTCCTCCCTTCCCTCATCTCCCCTCGCCTCCCCTCACCTCCCCCTACCCGTGCGCTACCGCGTCCCCTCCACTTCCCGCGCCTCCTCCTGGTCAGTGGCTCCACTCCACGCGTCATTGGGCCCATTGCCACTAGATCCACCATCCTTAAAGTCACTACCACTGGATGCACCATCTCTGAGGTAGCCGCCTTTGGATCTGGCTGGTACACCTCCACCTCTACTTCTGATACACCTCTAGTACTCTGTTAGGGTCATCATGCTCCTCACTAATGTCTCCAACCCATGACCGCCTGATCTCAGGGTCATCGTCCTCGACATCGGTATTATCTACCCTGTCACGGTGGATCTGACAGACCTCAATGTTGTCGCATTCGAATCTAGCATCCCCAAGGTCATCGCCATTGGATTCAATCATCGTCGCCTTCACCATCATTAGATCAGACCGTCCTCACAACGAGGCAGTAGGGGCGATGGTAGATTAAGAACATGGAGCCATAGCTGGAGCTGGCTGACCAACTGGTAGAAAGGAGAAGTGAAAGGTGGTGGTGCAAACAGAGGAGACTCAGAGGGAGAGGTCTCTACCACTGGACCTAGTATCCCTACACCACTATCGCTGAACCCAAGGGAGAAGCCGGAGTCGGGGGAATCTGGTGATCCCTAACCACCGTGTCATTGGATCTGACCATCCTTGACCCTAGTGGTACCAGATATGGCCATCCTCAATCCCAGCGCCACCATCTTCCTCCCCACTGCTGCCTCCTACTCATTCTTTGAGCCCAGCCGCCAATTGGCGATGACCTTTCTGCTTGTCGTGGGCGTCGATCACCAGCACCACCACTCATCATGGATCTGCCCTACAAAACTGGTAAGGCACTGTTGTAGGGCATGGAAGAGTGAGAGGATTAGAAGAGATTGATTGGAGTGAGGAGGGGGTGGCATTGATCAGGATACAAGAATAGCAAGATTGGGTAGTGATTGGGGCCTCAAGGGTATGGCCGCGTGGGAAGGGAAGAGGAGCGCTTGGGGTGTGAGGCCGCGAGCAATTCGGGGAGGGAGCCAACTGACCACATAGGCCCACATATCGTTGTATGTCAAGAGGAGATGTAGGAGTGTGCTGCGGTAGTGAGAAGGAAGGGGAATGTGGTGAACAGACAAACTCTCTTTTTATATTAGAGAATAGCGATCCACAATACCGATCTACTAGCTCCATATGTCTGTGCATCATAGTCTACCTCGATGGCGGTGTCCCTGATAGGGGTAATGTGAACTAGTGCCTAAACTGATCAATCAATATGAACCGATCTAGGCTATCATGCCAGACTAAGTAATTGATCCAATCTACTACCACCACATATCAACTATATATAATCAATCCAGATCATATACTTCACAGGATGGCTCTGATACCATTATTGGGATACAGGGTATGTTACACTAGTGCAAATTAAAATTACTACTGCATAAACTAGGAAGTCATGCAAATGAGATATCATGGATCGTTACCACTAAACGTGTAGTGCAACAAAAGAAAGAGTTAAAGTAGCCCAGTTCAACATAGCGCATGTTGGTGTAGTGGAAGTAGTCGATCTCCATGAGCCAATCGTCTCCCCTCATGATCGTCCTTATTAGCTCCGCAGTCGCGACAACATCTCTACAAAGTCCACATGTCTAGGGAGGAATGTTGTGCCTCAATGTTCTTGCACCAATGTGTATGGTAGGGCTTGTGAGAGGTGGCATCTAGGGCTTTGATGGGTGTGTACAAGATGCCTTCCTCAGCCCTATGCCTCTTTTAATATATCCCTCGGTGGAACTCTATGTTATGGGCCTAATAAAGTGCAAAGCCCACCTAGCCCATTATTAACAGATCCAATCCGAACTAACATGTTCCAACCTGTTAAGTGTGTAACCCTGTAAGTTCCTGTATATTTGACCGTGGCCCAAAAACTCCTTTTCCGGTCCACAAATCGGTAGTGATCCCTAGCAGGACATAGAGACTTCCAAATATGCGTAAAGATCATATTGGATGAACCTACATAGTGCTTATGTATCAATCTCTTTGCCTCACGATACCAGATCGAACTCAAGGCGAGAAGCGTGCTATCCTATGAAAACTCGATCCTTCACTCAAACTTGTAGTGGATTACTTAGTTACAGTTGACTTCTCAACCACATTCAGAATAGCAACGCAATTCCTTAATTCAACTATATCAAGGGGCCCAAAGATATATCTCTCGTTATACAAGTGGAGTAAATTTTATCTTGATCACTTATATTACTCCACATATTTTATAATAAATCTAAAAGCTAACTTTATGACCATCTAGTTATGGAGTAGTATTTGGCAACCTCTAATGAAACTATTACATGTAGGAAACTATGTCGATCTCATGTCTAAAAATCCTATATACACTGTGTATGAGACCAATTGATGACATTTAAGAATATAACAATTCTCACGATATCTCATGATAGGTCAATTCAACACTATATTCTCTAACATGTATCCACATTATTAATTTGATATCTCCATATCCATGATCCGTGAAACATGATTATCAATCAATATATATGCTGATGCATAACTCAATATATAAGATCATGGATAATTTAGAATAACATCAAAATATGAATAAAGAGTTCCACGAACAAGTTAATATGAAAGATATTTATTTAAGAGACAAAATAGCATATTATTCGAAAGATCAAAAATATAAAAGTAATATAATCATCTCTATGATTATTTCTACAGCACATCACTAACAATATCATCCTATGTGTTCTCAATAAAACTTGGGATTGAATGTCGGGATGATTTTCAGCTTCTGGAAAAGAGAAATTTGTCCTGACTCGTGAGGGAATTTGGAAAAGAGCAGATGTAGTCACGCAAACTATGAGCTCTCCCTTCATGGGCTAAGAAACTCGGCTTCAGCTAGGCCTTAAATTGTTTGGAAACAAAATGTATGACAGGGTAAAGACGTGGTGAACACTACGGATCATGACATATATTTTTGGGATGTCCCCAAAGGGACTGTGCTATATATTTCTTGAATTAAGAGGGTATTCCCTTGTTTTTTTATACTAGCAAGGTACTCATGCGTTGCAACAGAAATCAAAATTTATAGCAAATATTATACATGTTCTGCTCATTCATCCTAACCACTTCTCTGGCTTTGCCAAAACTAAAAAAGAATTTCCCCCCCAAATCTTTTGAAAGGAGAATTTTGGATATGAGAATAATTGATTCAGGTAAGTCCATAAGTATATATGGCCCTGTTCTTTTCAGCTTCTAAAAGCTGCTTTTTGGTATTGCTACAGTAATTAGCTTTTAAATGATATATTTTTTTCAAAATAGGGTCTACTAGTTAATTGTAGTCATAGCATAGTAACGTACCTCTTGAGATGTCTAGACATTTTCAAGAACCATGGTAGCCTGCCTAGCTAGGTCTGAAGACAAATGGACAAGATGTTGCATGTTCTTTTTCTTTACTGTTTTCAAGATCCAAAGCGGCTGACAAATAAAAAGCAGAAAATGTTAACACAAAGCAATGGTTCTGTGTAAGTTAGCACCAAGGAAACAAATAAAAGGATATTATTTCGATGATGCAGCAGTACTTACAATTACAATGTTGTCTAAATGACCAACATATCTCTTGACAGAAGCATCCTCAAACACAACATACCTGACATGGCAACCAATAAACCAGTGGTCCAACAATTTTGCACGTTCACTAGTAGCAGCCAGAGAACATGCATTGCATCATTCGAGCTGATTTGCATTTCTCTTAACATAAAATCCTAACAAATTCTTTAATCCACATGGTGTTGTAATACGAGATTCCATCAAGAGAAACAACAAAATGTTCTCTTTTTCTGTCTGAAAGCTATGGTTTGGTGGATTCTGGTAAAATGTCAACCATCATGAAAACAAGCAGCAATTGAGATGGACCATACCTTCTTGATACTGTACAAGGATTCGTCCAACCTCACATTTGTAGTAACACCATAAATTAAAGAATGCCTAGTAATTTAGCAAAAACAGAAAAGGAAGAACTAATGATGGGCTTGTCTTAGGTTGTTGGGCCCATATTGTTTTAGCTGCACGGTGAGAGAGCCAGAGCCCAGAGCCGTCGGTGGCCTGGCTTATTGCTTTCGGATTGGTTTAGTACCACATCGCGGAGCGAGGCGAGGCGCGAGGTGGCGGGGGCTCTATAAGGGGCGCGCGGGAGGCAGGGTAAAGCTTCAACCCGTCCCTGCGGGGGCTGAGAGGCGACTCGTTGATGATCGTATAGAGACTGACGTGTCGCGCCGACACCCACGAACCGAACACGTTTTGCCAAGGTGCGAGCGATGTCCCGCTCCTACTTTGGGCGGGCTCGCGCGCCAATTTTTGGAAGGTCCTGAACCCCTCTGGGAGACGGGGCCTACACGACAGCCACACGTAGCAACGTTCCTAATTAACGTTTTACGGATTCGTTAATGTCAGCACAAGTTACCTTCAGTTACCGCCTACCGTTTCGCTATGTTTTTCCAAGTATAAGAAAAGGCTGCTATACTCGTCTACAGTATAAGAGAAAGTGGCTGTATTTATCCACCGTATAAGAAAAGGCTGCTATGTTTGTCTACGGTATAAGTTGCCTGCAGTGTAAGAAAATGCTGCTATGCTTGTCCACCGTATAAGAAAAGGTTTCCAAGCACACACTTACGTGTTACAATATTTATCCCAGTTCAGGGACCAAGCAAAACATTAACTCTTAAGAAAAAAAACCTAACGTCAACATAGTGAAATAGAGGTAGTAGTCAAAAGTGCTAACGTCAACGGCACTCGTTTTTAGTAACGATAACACTATTGATTTTGCTATTTAAATTTTGATCAATAATAACTTTTAAAATAATTCGGTAGATGACACGAGGATGTAATAATTCTTAATTTATTACATATTTATAAATAATATTATTACATCATTATACTCTTTAAGTATACCCTTTATATTCGTAAAGGAGAATCTAACCACGTGGTCGTGAGCCATACCACCTTTAATCGTAATCCTTACCGTGATCATTTTATGATCGTAAGTCTTTCTACAAAATATAACATAGTTGTAAGTTGTTCTACTACACTATGGTTGTAAATTCTTCTACGATTAGCTTGGCTTCGACCAGCATGTCTACGACAACCTTCTACATTGTGAGTCTGTCTGACAAAGCAATTAATGTACGCAGTTGTTTTCTGGAATAACTACACGTAATTTCTCCCTACCCTTAGCGATAACCGCTTGACAGCGAAGAGGTATCACATTGCTGACAATAACTTCCACAGGATAGTTTCTCATTTGAAAATTTGAATCCTTAAGGCGTCTCTTGGTATAGGGGCAACTGTCATCTCTTCATACGCTATATAAAGGCTGACGTTAGGGAGAAAAGGGGAGGGAGGCAATAGAGGAGAGAGAAGAGCGCAAGACATTTAGCATTACTCTCTCTCGATTGTAACTAGTAGATTTAATGTCATACAAGAATAGGGTTATTATTCTCTTCAAAAAAGTCCAAACCTGTATAAAATCTCTCTTTCTGTGTTGTCAGATCTTTGAGAGATTTCTCTAATTTAAATGAGTATACATAAGATCGGTATTAGAACACTGTCAGTAAGAGAAATGAATAGTATAGACAACGAATCAGTAGTGATCTCCAGATCGGACCCATACCATAGCTAGACACTTTTTGAGCCGGTGGAGACTGGCCTGATCACCTTCTTGAGGCTCTTTATCGGTAAGAAACAAAGTGAGTACTAATTTACCCTCAGTTTAGGAACAACTGAACTTACAGGATTTTAGAATAGAAAATTTTTGAGATCAGACTAGCGATGCATGTTTCTATAAAAAAAACACATTATAGCCGAACAATCGCAAGCTGGATAAGCCAAATCATTGAGCGCATCTTGAAACATATTTGTTAATAAAACGATAGCAATACATTTTTCTATAAAAAATATTTTGGAAGTGTTATAATCTTATAAGCTTTTTGCCTTATATATTTTTAAAAATTAGTAGGAAAAGGTACACCTAATAGACTTTGACATTCCAAAACGATCTACATTTGTAAACGCTAGATTTTGATATTTCAAACGAACATACATTTAAAAACCCGGAAGAACATGACTGAAAAATATGTTAAATTACTAATTCTAGTTTCTTTTACATTTACACATTACACACACAATCCTAACTAAAACTAAATACTGTTTGGACGGATCAGGACAGCATCTCTTGTATATTGCAATAGCAGATAATGGTTAATAACAAGTAAACAGAGAGGTAACTAATGCACATTTATGATGTATAAGTCGTCTATATTATTGTACTGTAGAATCTGTACAAAAGTTGTCATTGTTCGCAAACTTCTCAATCAGTATTTCCATCATTTTCTTGTACATTGGCATGTAATGGTCATTGATCATGGTATTCGATAATCGGATCTTACTGTAAAGATCTCGCGGAGTCTCATAAATACCAACTGTGCACTCATCAGTAGCAATCGGATCATCCGGACCAGTATCTGCAGGCGGCATGGCAACCATGTGCATGATTCTACCAGGGGGGTAGAATTGCTGCCTCTTAAAGCTATCTAATGAAAAGGATTGCCTGTCCTCTACATTTTTTAGGACAGCACTTTCCTCCTCCATTATTTCCTTGGCAGCAGCTGCCTCTTCCTCCTGGGTCCGTGCCTCCAATTCAGCCTGGCGATCCAGGTCCTTCTCGAACTCAAACCACAACTCGCCCTCGGTTATCTCATCTTCCGCATGCTCCCTAGAGGTTTCATGCTCACTCAGAAGAGCCTCTTCTTCTGTTTCCTCATGAACTGAAACACTGGTTGCGGTATACTGCAGCTCCTCCACAACCTTGGTGCCACATTGTTCTACAACAAAGGACTCTGAATCCACTGTAGATGTAACATGGGTTTCTGCGGTCATTTCATCCTTAGGACTTGCAGCTACTATGCCTACACCTCTACGGCGTGCACCCATGCATGACCATGACGACAGTGCTAACCGACTTCTAGCAACAGCCTGTGCAACATTCTGTGCTTGTTTCATCACAACCTGCATGGAGATCTTTATGAGGAAGGTTGCAAATTTGCAATAATTCTTTGGGTTTGGTGGATAAATAAATCTACATATTAACTAGACACAAAGCTATCACAAAATGACGGAATGCACATCTTTCATGCACTATCTGAACAGCATCCTTCAGCACTTTTAGTTGTTTAGTTGAAACAGCCATACAACTTCATATTGTACAACAGAGAATGTTTAACCTGACAATAGAAAACCAGTAAGGTGCAAACATCACAGTGGGTCCTAACACATTCCCACTGAGCAACAAAACATTTTTTTGTGGTACGGAACATTAATTCACCTACATATACAGTTTACCAGCTTTGGGTTTAAATATTTACCTGGGTTTTGCTTGAAACAGGATGTAGCAGTGCCCCAGCACCTGCAACCCTCTCTCTGGCACCAGAGAAAGATTGCAGGCCGGTTCCTAAAGCAGTAGCAGACCGATAAACAACATTTAGGAAACGTGTCTGCTGTATCTGATCCCTCAAATCATTCAACCATGAAGATGCTGTTACCTGGATGAGCGGATAGGATCATAAAACAGGAGGATGAGAGGCAGTGAAATTTGCTGCTGCTACCCCCCCCCCCCCCCCCCCGCCCGGGCGAAAAATAACATAACTTAAGGAAAAACATCAGCAGGGGGTTAAGTAGGGGAGAAATAGCACATCATGAAATGGAGTTACCTCAGAACGGAGATCATCAATTGATGCAGTTGATACTGTAGGAACCAGATCAGCACCATTGACAATGGTGGTCACAAAGTGCTTGCCAGATTCTGCTAACTCCCATGTCATGCATGAAGCTGACAACACAAATTCCACCGTTACCAAATTGCTCAACTCAATTTAATGCATACCAAACAACAGTGATATACCTGGTGCAAAAGCAACACAAGTTGTTGAAGAGAACTCTTTGTGTTCTCTCAGGATGTAGGTCAGTAATGCAGCAGTACCACCACCCAATGAATGACCAACAATCTAACAGATTAACAGAAGAAATTCAGCTATTAAAAAATAACAAAATAGTAGAAGATGTATGGTTGAAACAAAATGACGAGGCAATTTGGTATGAACAAATTGAATTTTGCGATTCTCCTATTGATGAAAAATAGGTATGCTTATACAGAAAAAACAAAAATGCCTTGGATCACCAGGTTCAAGTTAATTGGCATGATAAATGCATATCCATGATAAGTATTTTGGCTTCTGGAACCTTTTGTTGCCAGCATAGAAACCACATAGTAAATTTACTATAGAACCATGAAAAAACATCATCCGCTAAAACAATTTAAAGAGCCAAACATTACTCTGAGATAGGATCCAGCTAAGTAACACTCGAGTTCTGAAACCATAAACCAAACATAAGCATGCACCTTGATTTGGTAGTCTGGGCATTCACTGACTGCTTGACAGAGGCATGGTGTTATACCTCTTGCAATCCAGCGGGCTGCTGCGACCATCCCACAGTGCGCATATCCTAACACTAACTTGCTGACACCACCTTCGTCTAAAAGCGAGTGGTGAAATGGTACTACAGCACCAGTAGCAGCAGTCAGGGTGTCTTTCATGCTATGTGTACCTCGAATCAAAACAAGAATGGATTTGGTGCACTCATCACGCAGAATTGTATGAGCAGGCTTCAAAATCTGTAAGAATAGACGCAAGACAGGAATTGAGAAAAATACCAGGCAGTTATATTTCTGTAACTAATAGAAACTAATCATACCTTAATCAATGAAGAGAACAAAAATTGCTATCAATACTTACCCCCGCCTTAGGTTCCTCAATAAGAACATTCTCTTGGGAAAATCCAGCCAATTCCAGAAACATTGGAAATGGCTTCTTAGAGAAAAGAAAGCACAAGTCGATCAAACGTCGCAGAACAATCAGCTCTTCCATGATTCCAGGTCCTTTCAGTTCAATGCAATTGCTTCCAGCAAATTCACTGGCGACATGTAAATTGCCCTGAAAAGTAACACCAAGATTACAATGAACAATTAGTTACAAACACATCGAAGGCTTTTATGATCAACCAAGATACTAGTTAAGTTGCACTCAAGAATCAGTAGTTGCCACAGGATACAGGAAAAGGAATAGTACATTAGCTCTGATTTCCTTTGCTGAGTTATGTGAATAGTAAATCAGATTTGCATCCCTCAAATGAAAGGTTATCTCACAGTCATAAGTCATAATCATCTTCTCTTAAGGAAACGTTTGTTAAAGTATAAAAAGATATGTTGTTATTTCAATGAAACATTTGTTAAAGTATAAAAAGATATGTTGTTATTTCAACACTGCCCATTCATCTATTCAGTAAGCAGCTTAATAGGTAGAGCACAAGTATAATGCTCCCAGCCGTGGACTCGCCAGAGACAAATATTCACCAGCAAAACAAAAACCACTTCAGCCTTATCGACCACTACTGATATACTGCATAACACTAGAACCTCCAAACCTCCAAAGTTGCGATTTTTATTCACTATGGAGATAAATCAGCACCGAATTCACCTAGTTCTTAGCACGCGACACTCTACTTCCGATCAATCGCTTAAAGCTACCTCCTACCAGCAACGCAGCACGCAGCTTCGGAGACACAATTCCAGCAAAAAGAACCTCCATTTCAGATCCAGAACACATTTCTCTCGAAACGCATCCGAGAGGAAGCCGCGGCATTTCTCTCGGATCCGAGCAGCAAGCAAGGCGATGGATGGTTGTAGAGAGGAGTGCTCTCTCACCTGGCGGCGTATGAGGTACTTGATCCCGAAGGCAAGGTCCCCGATGGGCCACTTCCCGAGCGTTTCCGAGTAAGTGAACCGCAGAGTCTCCGCGAGCGTGCCCACCGCCTCGATCCACGTCGCCGGCGGCTGCGCTGGCCGCCGCGCCGGGCGCCCCCTCCGCCGCTTCGCCCCTCCACCTCCCCCGCCCCCGCCGCCGGCAGCGTCCTCGTGGGCCAGCCGCCGGCTCAGCACGAAGTAGAGCACCATGGCTGCGCCCACCGCCGTCGCCATCGTCGCCGTCCCCATAGCGACTCACCCCTCACCCCCCGGACCTCGACGCCGCGAGGGGCTTTCTATGGCTCCAAGATTTTTCTAGGGGCTAAAGTGCAAATTCTTCCCCGACGCGCAGGCGTCGGTAGGTTTGCTTCGCCGCGTCCGCTGATAACGATGAGGAAGGAGATGGGTGTTTCGCTTTACTACCATTTAAGGCTAATGAAGCGGTTAATATTAATTGGTTATCCTTATCACAGTGGCTTGCATACAGCTCCCCAAAGAGCCACTCCCTTCCTCGCAACTCAGAGGTCACAGGTTTATGTCCTAGACGATTAAAGTGAAAAATTCACACAAATAATCCATCTTACCAGGTTTAAATCCTAGATAATTAAAACATAAGTTAACACAAAAATAACCTAGTCAACCCCTGGTTGGTAGGAATTAGGGGTGAAAACGGATCGGATTCGGACGGATATTGCTGTTACCATATCCTAACCCATATTTTTTCTCCGGATTCGGTATCAATCGGATTCGGTACCAATCGGATTCGGTGTCGGATCGGTCGGAATTAACCCAATTCGTTTGCACCCCTACTTGTTTATAAGGAATGCATACAGTGCAGTAAATGGAGTAGGACGCACTGACTTGATGTTACTATTTAATAGCTAATGTGGAAGATTTTATTTTACCATTACAAAAGAAAATGAAACGTCAAATAGTAGCACTAACCTGAAATCATACTTGAAGACGTATCGGATTCGGACGGATATTGCTGTTACCATATCCTAACCCATATTTTTTTCTCCGGATTCGGTACTAATCGGATTCGGTGCCGGATCGGTCGAGATTAACCCGACCCGTTTTCACCCCTAGTAGGAATTAAATTTTGGTCATCAGATAAAAACAATATCCTACACCACTAAGCTATACTATGGTTAACAATAACACACTTGATTCGTAAGATTACATACCTCAAGGTCAATAAAACTGGCTAACTTTGAGTTGGTGTAACTACACTCCAGCTAACTTGTTTAGACCTGGCTTGTCGTGCTACATTATGGATAAAATTATTAAAGATATTTTTTATTATGATTGGAATTTGGGTTATTAAACATAATATATATCTACAGTAACCTATAGATTCAAGATTTAGTCTAAATATATAAAAAATATGTAAGAAAATAATACAATATCTCATATTAAAAACTATAACCTATTATATATTTTTTATTTTTATCGGATCTCGTGGGACCCCGTGCGAGAAGGACAACCCTTTCCCCGCCCCGCTAGGGCAGCTAGTGTAGCGGGGCCATCATTGTTCCCCCATGTGGAGAGATCACCCCTGTCCTAATGAGGAAACTCCTCGTGGGCCCTGTCCCCCACCAATGAAATTGCCACCTCTAATCGAAGGTGATCAGGGTGAAAATGGATTGGATACAGATCAGATAGTGCCCGAAATACATTCATATTCATATTTGTAAACGAATATAAATATGAATTCGAATATTCTCGAATATGAATACGAATCGAATATTATAATGAATATGAATTCGAATCAAATATCTACTCAATTCGGTCGAATCCGGATATCTTCGTAACTTATGTAGTACAAAGACATTAATAACATTTTATTATCGTACAATCACGCTTAATCATTATAATTCATTTACTTCACCTAAAAATATGAATTCACACTCAATTAAAAATACGTGTCCAACTAATTAGTTGTATTGTAATAAACAATATATATATATATATATATATATATATATATATATATATATATATATATATATATATATATATATATATATATATATATATTGCTTCGTCGAATATGAATACGGATATGAATAGTCCAGATAAAATAACATTTCAGATAGTAAAAATATATACTATATTTGCATCCATATTTTTTATGCAAATTCGAATACGAATACAAATAATATAGAAATTGTTAATCAGATGAAAAAAAATCTATACTATATATGTATTCATTCAAATATGGTAACCAAATAATATGAATAGTTTGTATCCACTTTTTTACTCTAAAGGTGACTACCATGAAAGGTGCGCTCCGATTCGTAGTCTTTAGGCCAAATCGAGCTTTCATTCCCGTCAGCTCTCAAATCAATTTCAAATGGCCCACGGTCACACATGCAAAAAAAAACACTTATATAACTTCTCGAAACCATTGATATAGAAATGAACAATATTTTATTAAATAAAACTGTATTGCAATAATAACTTCTTCCATAAACTTATTTTCAAAAATGAACTTTTCTCGCTATATTGCTGCGGCAATTGAGCATTGCCGTTCCACATGCAAGTTCAATCTCATAGGTTCGTTTTTAATATATTGGTGCGGCAATTGAGCATAGTTAATGGCAAAAACTGAATCTTTTGAGGCCAGTCAAGCGCGGAACTCAGTACTCTCAAAAGAATCTTCCTTATGGCAGTATACTTATCATCTTTCGATGTCTTCTCCGGTGAAGCCTCGTGATGAAACAATGGTGCGTTTTTTTTCTGCGGCTTGTAATTTATGGTTGTAGCTAATGATCTTTATCTTTAGCGTGCATATTTGTGCGAACGAATCAAATATCGATAAGCCGATAAATAACTTCATAAATGATGTTTTGATAGCCGTTTTAAAACGAAGACAAAGAAATCATTCTATTTATTTATTTTAAAAATCATAAACTTTACGTTATAAATTAAAATGAACTGAACAATATCAGCAATGGGTAGCTGCGGGAACATGAAACTAGCTAAACCATACAACCGTCGGTCGCAGGCTCGCAGCAGTCCGTGGGACTTGGGACTCCAACAAACCACAGAATCTTATACATTGCCTTTGTTTAGAAATTAGAATTATCCACCCCAGAGTCCAGATTCTGACTATTACCATGATGATGTTCTAGGTTTTAAACATGAGATAGTGAAAAACTATTTGCGTTTTGATCCTCATGCAAAACGGTTAATTAGATTTTTAAAGAGTGGTTAAGAAAGATTGATTTATTTGTATCATCAAGCCTTCTATGTTGGTGGGTCTGATCTTTTGCCTGTGGTTTATGACTTTTGTCTATTCGCGAGACAGAGTATAGAGAGAGACTTTATGTGATTTTGGTTGATATAAATAAAGTTATTGTAGTGTCTATTATAATTGACCTATAAATTCGTCTTAAAAAGACATTTCGTTTACAAGTTAGTTACTATAGAATGCTAATTATTGTAGAAAACGGCTTTTAAATGCCAAAAAGAAGAAACCTACTACACTAACAATGTCGTACAATCACATGACTCGCTTCTATCGCCTCAAAATACGTCTCTCTTCGGATTCAATCCAACTGAGCCATGATGTTAATTACAACGGCCTTGTCCTCGAATTATATTATTGCTGGCAACTTTCTGGGAATTACATGGCCATCTCAATTACTTTTTGACTTATTTTCCTTGTTTCTACTAGAAACGTGTGATATATATTTAGTGCAAAGTTATGTATAAGTGTAATTATATAATTTTTTTTCATGTGAACCAGCCAATAGTTCTCATGGGTGTAACCTATTGAATAGCTACTTTCCCATTTATATCTCATTGGATCCAATTTTTAGGTTTGTTGACGATCTAACTCCGGACCTGGTTCTCTCCTAGCTTCTAATAATTTTGGGCAACCAACCATAGATGCTGCGCTTCGCTCGCGCGCTCGGGACCCACATGGTGTCTCCTATAATGGACCGGTTGATACTGATCTATGCTTTTGAACATCGCAGGTTTGCTGGCTGAGATGCAGGTACATGTCGAGCCTATCGACAAGGCAAATGGTATGTCTTCGAACATCGTCATCCTTTTCCATACCTTGCTGCTATTGATTACCATGCTCCAACTGTGGTGCATGGTTACATTTCTCCACCACGCTGGATGTTAAAATTTTGATCTAGAAGAAAATACACACATCGCATTTAAACTAAGAAAACACAGGAGAATTTCTGAATTTCTCTATTATCTTTCTTACTCCTCCTTCTCAATATATATGCTAATAATCTTCTACTAGCATACGTATTCGAACTTCAAGTTGGACACAACTTCAACTTAGTTACACACGGAGATAGACTCTACTACATCTTGAACTCTAAGTCAAGATTATTTCTAACAATCTCTCCCTTAATCTTGACTTGACATATTCTAGTTTTAGTCTTAATGCATTATGAACTACCAGCCACGCCTCTACATAAAACGTTCTACATGCAAGCTGCATATAGGAACTCATCAACTTAACTGGCACAGGTTCATCCAGATGCAACGATTCTAAAACATTTAGGCAGTCGGTCTTAACTACGACTTACTAAACTCATATTTGACACAAAACGGTGACACGTCTCCTCAACGTTCCAATTTCTTTTCACCTTACTTGAGTTTGGACGGCGACACATCTTCTCGACGTCCCTGACTCAACTCATCGTCAGAGCACTGTTGATTCACCATCACTGAGTGTTTTAGCAAGAAACGTTTTATTCATCTTGATTGCCCAAGCTGCATAATTATTCGTCGTGAGCATCGGATAATGCAGCGAGATAGCGGAACTCTTCTTCGCCATCATACTGGATGATACCTTGTCACCGGTGACACCACTTCCTGGAGAACGCGACATGATCTTGAGTACGGATTAAGATATTGGGCTACTTTGAAGTGGCTCTTGGATCGAGAGAACGGAAGGACGTGCTGTGCGCGTCTTTTTCCCAGAAGAGCTGCGCGAAGACGAGCGACGTGCGCCTCAGGAGCGCCGCGTGAGATGCACTGAAAACGGAATCGCCGAGACGATTTTTCCAATGACTCGGTTCTCGCCTAGGCTCTGATAGCACTTGTTAAAACTTTGATCCAGGAGAAAATGCACACATCGCAAATAAACTAAGAGAACACAGGAAAATTTTTGAATTTCTCTATTATCTTTCTTGCTCCCTCTTCTTCTTGCTTTTCTTTTTCTTACAAAACTGGTTACAAGTCTCCTCAATATATATACTAATAATCTTCTACTAGCATACGTATTCAGATTTCAAGTTGGACACAACTTCAACTTGAGTTACACACGAAGACGAACTCTACTGCATTTTTAACTCTAAGTCAAGATTATTTCTAACAATGGATTAGCATGGTAGACATAAGCCAGTGCCTGAGGCTTAAGCCCTTTCACTACGGGGGCGCCTTATGCGGATGACTTATTCAAGCCATATCCTTGCACAACATTCGACACAACTGAAGCCCCGAAACCCACTAAACCGTCTGATATATGTGAGTCTTCATTAGAACTCCCATCATCATGCGTTGGCAATTGTTGGATGCATTAAGGTTTCTGCAGATGTGTTACGATTGCATTTCTATGTACGTGAACTCAGATTCAGCACCTTTAAGTTAAATCCACAATTTCATCTGTAGGAGACAAAGGTAGCACTTGGAGGCATACATTACTGGTGTCAAACTGAAACCATTCACAACATTGGATGATTCAAAGGCATATATAGTTTCTGTTGAGTGGTGGCTAAACAAATGGATGGAGGCAACCGTTTCTGGCGATAAAACATTGCTCACGCAGTGGGGGAGCGCCACCTCCAGCTCGTGCGGTCGGGCGAAGGGCAGGTAACTTGTGCGGTGCGGGACCGCACCAGGCGGGCCGAATTTTTTTTTTCTATTTTAGCCTTTTTTTGAAAAATATTCATATTTAGACTCCTGGACGTCTTAATTCCGTTTTTGGACTCAGGGGGTCGGCGCCGTGACCCATGGCGCCGAGGTGCCAGGCCCGCGTCAGCGTGGCGGCCCGCGTGGCGCCGACGTGGCGGCTTGCTCGGCGCCGTGGATCTTGGATCGGCCGTAGTAGTTAGTTAATTTAGGTACCACGTCGGCGCCACGCGGGCCGCCACGCTGACGCGGGCCTGGCACCTCGGCGTCATGGACCACGGCGCCGAGACGTGTTACCTCGGCGCCGACCCCTGGGTCCAAAAACGGAATTAAGACGTTCAGGGGTCTAAATGTGAATATTTGTCAAAAAAGGGCTAAAATAGAAAAAATTCGGCCAGCGGGTCCCCGCTAGCGCGCTTCGCTCACGTGGACCGGGGGTGCGAGAGGAGGCTAAAATTGTACTTTCGTGCAAATGGGGCCAAAGCTGGAATTTGCGTGCCACTGGGGGCCAAAAACGCCAAGATTTCCCAACCATCGCCTCTTTCCTGCCATTTTACTCCTATGTGTAACTCTATAACTCTTGCACATGGATCCCTTTAGGTTTCGCAATTCAGGTAAAGAATTTTCGCATCTTTTTTTGTCGGAATTCTACTTCCAATGCGTGTAGAGCACCAAACTATTGAGCTATTTGGTGGTCAAACTTTGGCTGTCATTTCGATAGGATTGTTGCAAGTTCTAAGATTAATTGAGTTGGCACTTGAACTTGTTAGAAATTGGCCCATGTGAGCAAGAACTATTTTCTTAATTCTAAAACATGCACAGTTTAGTACTATATTGCTAAGGCAAGGTGGATGAGATTAATTTATAAGGTGAAACCTGTTGGATTAATTGGGCTTGGTCCATTTTAATTTAGCAATTAATCAAATGAAATTCCTAGACCCACATGGAAAACTGTTTAGAGTTACACCACTTTAAAAGGTGGAACATGATAACCCCCTTGTGGAATTGGAGAGAGCCAATACGCGCGCGCGCTCGCTCGCCTCGCCACGCCAAGCCGAGCCGTGCCGTGCGGTGCGTGTGCGGGCGCGCAGGCGTGTCGGGTGCGGGCGTGTTTTTCTTTATCTATTCGAAAATTGAAACGCACTGACTCGCAGTAAATAGTATTAACGAATGGCTGGTAGTAACGGTGCAGTTACTAGTGAATTATGGCTGCGGTTACTTTCAAGCAATGGTTGCAGTTACTAGTGACTAATGGCTGCAGTTACTCTGGCCTCTTCGTTTTTGCTGTTACCAAAAAAATGGAAAAGGAAAGAACAGTATTCTGGTTCTGTTTTTGTGGCTGTTCTCTACAATCTCCAGTCCAGAACCTTGCGCGCAAAGGGTTCTGGGCGAGCAGGGCCGTCCCGGCCAAAACCGAGGCCCTATGCAAAGTCTAAAACGGGGCCTCGTAGGCTAGCAAAATAGGACCATAAATAATATATATAAACAATAATTTATTACATTAAAATGTAATATGTTATAAATTGTACCTATTCAACCCTTTGTCGCATAATGTTTACTTGAATATCATCATTCTTTTGGTGTTCTTCGAAATGAAATCTTCAATAATAGACTCATAGTCAATCTTGTCCAGCATGTCGCCCTCAAGTGCTATTGTAGCCAAATCAGTAAGCCTTTCTTGCGTCGTTGTAGAACGCAAATAATTCTTCAATAACTTCAATTTTGAAATGCTTCGTTCTGCTGATGCAACAGTCACAGGAATGGTCAACAAAACTCTATATGCAATAGTTGCATTGGGGAAACAGTCATGTCGCTTCAAGAACTTTAGAATATCAACAGGGCCCATATCTTCTTTTGGAATAAAATCTTGAAGAAACCTCAGCTCCACATACAGTTCATTAGCATCAATATCTGATTTTCCATCTCTTTTAAGAGCGGCCTCAAGATTATCACAGGAAGATCTCAAGCTATTATTATCCAATGACTGCAATATATCGGAAGTAAATAAGAAACCAAAAATTCTCTGGTAACCTCGATACTGTTCAAATATTGTTGTTAGTGAAGAAATAGCTTGATCAACAATAGGTATAAAATAGTTGATTCTAAATGATTCCTCTGCAGACTGTGTGGCAACATTTGTGTCATCTGGGTTCTCATCAAATTGCTTCTTTCTTTTAATTTCTCTGCTTTTATGAAATGTTGTACCAATATCCATCTCGAGTGCAATTCCTTTAGCTATTTTCAGTGCATTTAAGAAACCAGTTTCCTTGTACCAAAAAATAGAGACCAGACCTATATAGTATTGGGCTGTACACAAGATATTGGGGGCCCCTGAAAATTGGGGGGCCCTGTGCGGTCGCACAGACCGCACTTGCCCAGGGACGGGCCTGTGGGCGAGTAGGCCTCCGAAACTCTGTCCGTTTGCGTACCTGCACGGGTAGACGGGCGATCAAGTTTTTGGGGAGCGCATTGGCGCGACTACTCAATCTGTGGCGTACGTCGTCTACTTTCTGGTGGTGAACTGTTCGCGAGACTGCACTGCGAACATCTTCCTGCATCACGCCTCGATCGACTACATCGAATAGGCCATCATGTCGACTGATGGTAACGGCGCATCCGGTGTCTCCGACACTGGCCCCGCCCAAGGGTATAACCTGAAAACTTCTCTGGTGTATTTGTTTCTGTGTGCTATGAATATGTTAATAGGTGCTGCTGTTAGCTTGTTCGTAGCGAATATGAATACATCATTGTTGAATCACTCATCTTTTTATATGTCATGTTTTATATGCTGAATTTCTGGATTAAAATATGCCAAAAATTGACTAGATATTCAACAATCCAAAAACTTGATAGGTCTTTTTCGGTAGTTGGCTTTGCTGCGTCGCTTAAACCGCACCCTCCGTTTGATGGTTCCAATTTTAAGAGATGGCGTGCACGTGCGATCCTGTGGTTTACTGCCATGGAATGTTTTCATGTTGCACAAGGCAAGCCCGCTAAGCCTCTGTCTGCTGAGGACGAACGCAAGTTCAATGTAGCGGATAACTTATTTCGAGGTGCACTTGTCAACATACTGGCGGATAACATTGTGGATGTGTACATGCATTTGCCTACGGGCAAAGAGATGTGGAATGCACTTGAGGCCAAGTTCGGAGTTTTCGATGCTGGCAGTGAGCTGTATGTCATGGAGCAGTTCCATGACTACAAGATGGTCGATGACCGTTCTGTAGTAGAACAAGCTCATGAGATTCAGGCGCTGGCAAAGGAGCTTGAGAACAATAAGTGCGAGTTACCAGACAAGTTTGTGGCTGGCGGTATTATCGCCAAGTTACCACCTTCTTTGTCAGATTTTGCTACCTCTCTAAAACACAAGAGGCAGGAGTTCAGTGTTACTGATCTCATTGGCACTCTTGGTGTTGAAGAGAAGGCGAGGGCAAAAGATACTCGTGGCAAGAAAGTTGCTACTGAGGGAGGTTCTAGTGCCAATTTGGTGCAGAAGAAGAACCCTCAGACTTCCCACAATAAGAAGAAAAATAAGGCTATTGTCAAGCCCAAGGCTACTATTGAGTTTAAGAAGAAAGGCAAAGGAAAGGGCAACTGCTTTGTGTGCGGTGATTCTAGCCATTGGGCTAAGGATTGTCCAGACCGCAAGGATAAGCAGAAAAAGTCTGCCAACATGGTTATTAGTGATGCTGGAGGAACATCGGGGTACGGTAATTATTTACCTACAGTTCTTTCTGTTTGTCAATCACCTGAGTGGTGGGTTGACACTGGTGCTAATATTCATGTGTGTGCTGATGTTTCCTTGTTTTCATATTATCAGGTCTGTCGAGGTTGCTCCCTGTTGATGGGGAACGGATCGCATGCAACTGTTTATGGTGTTGGTACGGTCAATCTGAAGTTTACTTCAGGAAAGACCGTGCAGCTGAAGAACGTGCAGCATGTCCCCAACATAAAGAAGAATCTCGTCAGCGGATCTCTACTGTGTAGAGATGGTTTTAGGCTTGCATTTGAGTCCAATAAATGTGTCGTGTCTAAGTATGGAACATTTGTTGGTAAAAGCTATGAGAGCGGAGGCTTATTCCGTTTCTCTTTGATGGATTCCTATAATAAAATTGTGAACCATGTGTGTAACGATGATGATGAATCTAATGTTTGGTATTCACGACTTTGTCATGTTAATTTTGGGTGTATGACGCGCTTAGCTAATATGAGTTTAATCCTGAATGAGTTTAATCCTGAAATTCACTTGGGTCAAAGGTTCTAAGTGACATGCGTGTGTTCAATCGAAACAACCTCGCAAGCCTCACAATGCAGCAAAAGAGGCGAGTAATTTGGCACCGTTAGAACTCATTCATTCCGATTTGTGCGAGATGAATGGCGTGTTGACTAAAGGTGGGAAGAAATATTTCATGACGCTTATAGATGATTGCACTAGATTTTACTATGTGTACTTATTAAAAACAAAAGATGAAGCGTTGAATTACTTTAAGATCTATAAAGCTGAGGTACAAAATCAACTTGAGAGGAAAATCAAGCGGGTAAGGTCTGATCGTGGGGGAGAGTATTTTTCAAATGAGTTTACTTTATTCTGCGAGGAACATGGAATTATTCATGAGAGGACGCCTCCCTATTCTCCCGAATCAAACGGGGTTGCCGAAAGAAAGAACCGCACTCTAACTGATTTAGTTAACACCATGTTAGACACTGCGGGACTTTCTAAGGAATGGTGGGGTGAGGCTATATTGACCGCGTGTCATGTCCTGAATAGAGTTCCTACAAAGAATAAAGAAGTAACATCATTCGAGGAATGGGAAAAGAAGAAGTTGACTCTCTCATACTTGCGCACCTGGGGATGTTTGGCCAAAGTTAACGTGTCAATTGTCAAGAAGCGCAAACTTGGACCAAAAACCGTAGATTGTGTATTTCTTGGTTATGCTATGCACAGCGTGGGTTATAGGTTCTTAATCATAAAAACTGGAGTACCTGACATGCGTGTTGGTACAATCATAGAGTCCAGAGATGCTACATTTTTTGAGAATGAATTTCCTATGAAATGTGATGTACCTAGCTCATCTAGTCAAGAAGCTATAATTTCCCTTGATTCTTTTGTGCCGATAGAACATGTTGAGGAAACGCCTATGGAAAATCCTAAGGAGGATAACAATGAAGTTACTCGAAAGAGTAAGAGACAGAGGATTGCAAAATCTTTTGGTGATGATTTCATTGTATACCTCATGGATGACACTCCAAGAACCATTGAAGAGGCATATTTCTCTCCTGACGCTGACTATTGGAAAGAAACAGTACGGGGTGAGATGGACTCTATTATGTCTAATGGAACTTGGGAGGTCGTTGACCGTCCTTTTGGGTGTAAACCTGTAGGATGTAAATGGGTTTTCAAGAAAAAGCTTAGGCCTGATGGTACAATTGAAAAGTACAAGGCAAGCCTTATGGCCAAGGGTTATACTCAGAAAGAAGGCGATGACTTCTTTGATACTTATTCACCAGTTGCCTGTTTGACCACAATTCGAGTACTACTTGCACTGGCTGCATCTTATGGTCTTCTCGTTCATCAAATGGACGTTAAGACAGCTTTCCTAAATGGAGAGTTGGAGGAGGAGATTTATATGGATCAGCCAGACGGGTTTGTGGTAGAAGGTCAAGAAGGAAAGGTGTGCAAGTTGTTAAAATCTTTGTATGGCCTAAAGCAAGCACCTAAACAATGGCATGAGAAGTTCGACAGAACTTTGACATCTGCTGGCTTTGTTGTGAATGAAGCCGACAGATGTGTGTACTATCGCTATGGTGGGGGAGAAGGAGTGATCTTGTGATTGTATGTTGATGACATACTGATTTTTGGGACCAACCTCAATGTGATTGAGGAGGTCAGGGACTTTCTGTCCAAGAGTTTTGAGATGAAAGATTTGGGAGTGGCTGATGTGATTCTTAACATTAAGCTATTGAGAGGAGGTGATGGTGGGGTTACACTTGTGCAATCCCACTATGTGGAGAAGGTCTTGAGTCGCTTTGGTTATAGTGACTGCAAGCCGCTTCTACTCCTTATGATTAGAGATGGCAACGGGTAAATACCCGTCGGGTATAGCCAAACCATACCCGATACCCGCACCCGCTACAATACCCGTACTCGCACACGGGTATAGAAACTTACCCATACCCGCACCCGCGCGGGTATTTATACCCGACGGGTAACCCATACCCGAATTGATAAGGGTATATACGGGGCACAGGTATATACGAGTGCGGGTATTTCCATCGGCTTCGTTTCGAATATATATATACGGGCCACAGGTATATGTACCTGTTGCTATATCTAATATACACCCGGCCGGGTATATTTTACCCGCGGGTATGCGGGTACGGGTAGTATACACCCGCACCCGCACCCGCACCCGCATACCCGATGGGTAGAGATTTTTGCCCATTAGCATACCCGCGGGTGAAGATATCTTTCCATACCCGCCTCCTTATCGGGTAAAACCCATCGGGTACTCGGGTTTCGGGTACCCGTTGCCATCTCTACTTATGATCCTAGTGTGTTATTGAGGAAAAACCGAAGAATAATAAGGGATCAATTGAGATACTTCCAGATCATTGGCTCATTGATGTATTTAGCTAGTGCTACAAGGCCTGATATCTCGTTTGCTGTGAGCAAGCTAAGCCGATTTGTTTCAAATCCGGGAGATGATCATTGGCGTGCTCTTGAGAGAGTGATGCGCTATCTAAAGGCAACCGTGAGCTATGGTATTCACTATGCTGGGTACCCAAAGGTACTGGAGGGCTACAGTGATTCAAACTGGATCTCTGATGCTGATGAGATAAAAGCCACGAGTGGATATGTGTTCGCACTTGGAGGTGGTGCTGTTTCCTGGAAGTCTTGCAAGCAGACCATCTTAACGAGGTCAACCATAGAAGTAGAACTCACAGCGTTAGATACCGCAACTGTTGAGGCTGAGTGGCTTCGCGAACTCCTTATGGATTTGCCGGTGGTTGAAAAACCGATACCGGCTATCCTGATGAACTGTGATAATCAGACTGTAATTATCAAGGTGAACAGTTCTAAGGACAACATGAAGTCATCTAGGCATGTCAAGAGGCGGTTGAAGTCTGTCAGAAAGCTGAAAAACTCCGGAGTGATAGCACTGGACTATGTCCAGACAGCTAATAATCTGGCCGACCAATTTACAAAGGGTTTATCACATAATGTGATAGATAGTGCATCGAGTGAGATGGGCCTGAGACCCACATGAGTCATACCACAGTGGTAACCTGTTCTACGTGATCGGAGATCCCGTGAAGTAGGATGGTGAAACAAGCTGTTGGTTGACTGGGAGGAGAGACCTTTACAGGGCTCATTTCTTCAATGATGCGCTTCTCTCCTATTCTGTATGGCAGGTTGGTTTTTACCTCAATGTGATCCGAGTGGCTTATTTAGAGCAGAGATGTCGGCCTACAGGACATCTTAGAAGGAACACACCTATATGAGTTCGACTGCTGGTCACAGTCTATGAGATTTGGGTGATCTCTAGATACTCATGAATAGGCATGGAGTATGACTTATACGCTCCAACCAGAGGGGATGCTTTAGGCAGCCTAGTACTAGTAAAGGAATTGGGTAAACTTGTTCACACAAAACTGTCAATTCAAGGCATAGTCCATTGTTCAGTTGTGGATGAGTGTAACTCCTTTCCTAGGTGGATGTTCAACTTAACAGTCTCCATCGAAATACTGGTATATCAAACAACAGCAGAACTGAGAGCATTTCTCGTGTGCCTTGAAATTTGGTGGGGATTGTTGGATTAATTGGGCTTGGTCCATTTTAATTTAGCAATTAATCAAATAAAATTCCTAGGCCCACATGGAAAACGGTTTAGTCCCATATGGAGAATTCAATGGGAGTTACACCACTTTAAAAGGTGGAACGTGGTAACCCCTTGTGGAATTGGAGAGAGCCAATACACGCGCGCGCGCGCTCGCTCGCTCGCCTCGCCACGTTGAGCCGAGCCGTGCGTGTGCGTGTGCGTTTTACTTTATCTATTCGAAAATTGAAACGCATTGACTCGCAGTAAATAGTATTAACGAATGGCTGGCAGTAACGGTGCAGTTACTAGTGAATTATGGCTGCGGTTACTTTCGAGTAATGGCTGCAGTTACTCTGGCCTCTTCGTTTTTGCTGTTACAAAAGAACAGAGCATAAAAGGCTCTCTACTCCATACGAAAAAATGGGAAAGGAAAGAACAGTATTCTGGTTCTGTTTTTGTGGCTGTTCTCTGCAATCTCCGGTCCAGAACCTTGCGCGGAAAGGGTTCTGGGCGAGTAGGCCTCCGAAACTCCGTCCGTTTGTGTACCTGCACGGGTAGACGGGCGATCAAGTTTTTGGGGAGCGCATTGGCGCGACTACTCAATCTGTGGCGTACGTCGTCTACTTCCTGGTGGTGAACTGTTCGCGAGACTGCACTGCGAACATCTTCCTGCATCACGCGTCGTCCTGCATCACGCCTCGATCGACTACATCGAATAGGCCATCATGTCGACTGATGGTAACGGCGCATCCGGTGTCTCCGACACTGGCCCCGCCCGAGGGTATAACTTGAAAACTTCTCTGGTGTATTTGTTTCTGTGCGCTATGAATATGTTAATAGGTGCTGCTGTTAGCTTGTTCGTTAGCGAATATGAATACATCATTGTTGAATCACTCATGCTTTTATATGTCATGTTTTATATGCTGAATTTCTGGATTAAAATATGCCAAAAATTGACTAGATATTCAACAAAACCCTTGCCACTCCTTAAATCATATGACACATGGATATGGATAGCACGAGGAGACCAAGTCCACCTTTATTTTTGTTAAACCATGCATCATTCTTTCTCTCTGTTTGAATGAGACTCAAACATTTGAATGATGCTTTATTGGGTTGATGACAGACAGTTACCAGTGAGTAAATGGCTGGTTAAATATGTTAGTTATCAAAGGGTAAATGACTGTTTTAATCATGTCAGTTATCAATCTGTGTGTGTGTGTATATATGCTGGAGACGTCCAGAGTATGTGTAAAGAATCTGACTGCCTCCATTCTCTTCCTCCTGTGAATTTGTGTGCTGTTGTGCTACGCTGTCTGAACTTCGTCGACTCTTCTTTCCGGCGTGCACCGTGAAGAAGAGAAGTGGTATCTCCGGACCGTTGCTTCCTTGAAGACCTGCACGGTAGCAGCAATAAGGTTTCTGGGCAGCATACATCTGCGCAACCGCTCACTTCACTGCGTCATCTACGTTCTGCACTGCATTAAGCCTGCGTTGCTTCCTGTTCTTCATCAAGCTCAAAAGTAAGCATGTTTGTTCGACTTTGTTACTATATTTTTCTGTGTATATACTGAAGTATGATGAGTAGCCTGCTGTTAGTAGTAAGTTTTTCATCACTGGTTTATTGTATTTATCTCCTAGTAAAATTTAGAATTAAAATATTGCCCACATTTACAATAGAATTTACCTTTAGTTGCAGTTTGGTTGGATACTTGCTGAGTTTTCCAGAGCTTCCTCATTTTTTAGGAAAAAGTTCAGATTTAGTCTTTCCACTTTTAAGTTGGTCTACTTTCATCATGTACTATAAAGCCGTGTAAATAACCTGGGTGGTTTGCACGTGGAGTTGGCTTCCCACGTGGCAAATGCGTTGATGTGGCAAGCTACCATAGTACCACACACAGCATGAACAGATAAGCCACAGAAGATCCAACCAATATAACCCTGCAAACTTCTCCACCATTAGATCAAGCCGCAAGAGAACCTAGTCATTACGCCAAATTTGAAATCCAAAAATTTCCCATTCCAAATCATCAATTCTTCTTCCTCCCAACAACTCTCTCTCTCTCTCTCTCTCTCTCTCTCAGCCAAACCGGTCGCTAGGGCATCTCCAATGGTTATAGCTAGCAACTAACTATAAGACTTCCACATCATCTATATAGTACACACTAAAGTTAGCATTCTAAAGAACTATCTATAAGGATAGCTATTTGATGCTTACATGCACACACAGAATTTATGGAGGCTGCCTCGTTTGGCGCTATAGACTATCTCTAGAGCTGTAGAGAGCTGCGTTCTCTTTCTTCATTTAATATCTTCCACGTAGGACAGTTGATGACATGGACTCTCTTGTAGATAGCTGCTATAGACCCATTGGAGATGCCCTAAGATGCCCCATCGGCCTCTGCCCCGAGCCGAAGCTGCACCTGCTGCTGTGCCACGCGCAGGGGCGGAGACAGGGAGGCTGGCAGGTGCCTGGCCCCTCAATCGATGATGAATGTGTATACCTCTATTTGAGTACTAATGAGTGTATTGGATTAAGTTGTTAAGTACCTGCATATTAGGGACCTCTTAATGAAATCTGACGGTAACAATTCACACAAGTCAATATCGTTTAAGCTGTGTACTAATACTTTAATCTAAATATTTCCATATCTAATTTTAAGCTGTACATAACGCCATTGATTAAACAACAGCATGACGTTTCAGTTACTCACATTCCTCTATATCATTTACATTTCACCGTTTTTCTTGAATCACAGTAACTTTTATTGGTCATGACGTCGTGGCAAGGAACTAAAGCGCAAAGGTGATTAGATGTAACAAAGGTATTGGCTTTTGAAAGAAATTTTAGCTCTAATTAAAATTTAACAAACATGATTTGCTTAATAGTCAGTAGAGCTAAATTTAAGTTAATATATTTGTACTTTAATTTCTTCTGTATTGGGTCAAACAGATGTTCCTATGTTGTGTTGTCCATATTAGGTTGGAAACCAACATACGTTCCTATATTGTGTTGTCCATGCTATATGTTGGTAACTAATAACATTGTTATGATATAATTTTTTTTATGTCTCTGTTATTTACTTGAGCTCGGGCCCCTATGCCTATTTTCTGCCTCCGTTTCTGACCACAGTGCCACACGCTGCCCTGCCATTCCCTGTGCGCTGTCCTGCCTGAGCGCACTTAGCCGGAGTTGGAAGAGAAGGTACTCTCGGCAGAGTGTTCGATGTGGGCGCAGAGCGCGTTGGATCTGGCCGGAGGAGTGTGTTGATGGTCGGCGGAGAGGAGCCGTGTCATGCAATTTTGGGAGGAGTTGCAATGGGAGAGCAGACGAACTGTGGTTGAGCTCAAGGCGACGAGGTTGCTTTCACGGGCGTTAATCGGAAGAGAGGAAGAACAGGGAGGTTTCTGGCCGTAGTGACGAGGCTGACGTACCTGTGCTACGTCCCCTTTCATTCGATTGAGGTAGGAACACTGGTACGAATCATTGCGGCGATTCGACGAACACCTCGCGTGCGCTGCCACTTCTGCTCTGCTTCTTCACCAGCTTTGTTGCTTCTTCCTCTCGGCTGCCGCCTTCTCTTTATCAAATGTGGCACATACTTGCATCCTCCCCAGTGGCGGAGGACGGGAAAAAAATGAGGTGGGACAAACAGAGAGCTGCCGCCGGCCGCCCGCCCGCCTCCCGCCTCTCGAGTCCCGCCCGCCCGCCTCCCGCC
Source organism: Dendrocalamus latiflorus (assembly GCA_017311315.1). NCBI lineage: Eukaryota > Viridiplantae > Streptophyta > Magnoliopsida > Poales > Poaceae > Dendrocalamus > Dendrocalamus latiflorus. Next base: position 16,389,439 of record CM029664.1, on the reverse strand, counting down.
GCCCACCCGCCCGCCTCCCGAGTCCCGCCCGCCCGCCGCCGGCAGCAGAGAGTGGCTGCGGCCTGCGCGCAGCGCGCTGGTGGCTGCCGGCCTGTCGCCCGCCCGCCGGTCAAGGTCTGGCCCAAGCCATAGCTTGCCCTATCGGGTCCTCTGCCACTGATCCTCCCCTCTCCTCGCGCTCCTCGGTCGCTCGGTCGTTAGCATTGAGCAACGTTGCTTGCTGCTCCCTCACCTCTTCTTGTCTTTAGCATCATCGAGCGATGGTAGGGATGAGGACAAATTAAATTGTATCAAATTGTAGAGTGGGACAGGAGGAAGAACATAAATACGTTAGAAAGGACATGTGGTTTCTTCTGCCAGGTGTGAGTGATGTGGCTGGTTTGTGTGGCAAAACCAAGATTACGTGGCAAATCCAGGTGCAATACTAGGCTTGGTGGGTAAATTGCTCCGGTTTTCAAGGTAAAGGGGGTTATATACCAGATTTTATAGTATAGGAGTAAAAATGGATCAACTTAAAAGTAGAGGGATTAAATATGGACTTTTCTCTTTTTTTTATGAATTCCAGTGTTCCTTTTTTTTTTGGAAGAAAGTAGGTTTTGGTACTGCTCATTTTTTAACAATGGATTTAATTGGAAAGACCAAGACTTTTTCTGTTGGCAAAATTGCACTATGGCCTATGAACCATTCTACTTTGTTCAAACAGAAGGGAGGACTGATGTGGCACTTATTTGGCCATGCAGGGCTGCCAATTGGATGCCAGGTCAGCTTAACTTGCACACGTGCAATTTTCTTTTCTATTATTGCACACCTGTATTTTTCCTTTTCTAGAAACAACTAGTTGAATGTCTGTGTTTTACTATGAACAAAGAAATCATTGACGCTAGGTGCATTATTTAACGCATTACAATGTCTTAAAACCACATAGGTGAAACATTTGAAAATATTTGACCGCTGACCAAGATTAATTAACGCATAATGCTTTATTAGAACATGAGTAATTAACATACCATTCCGTGATTACCGATAACCTGTTCTAGTAGGTCATACATGCATTAGACTGAAAAAAAACTTTTCATCGCTGGATGACCTTGATTTAACATGCTTCTTACCTCTATGAAGGTAAGGTGGTGTACGACAATTACAACATTGAAAAGGTTTTATTGCATACAACAATTGCAACGCCAATCATGAAACCGAAAGCTTTCCTGTTCCAAACAGCTTTAGCTTCCAGCTTCCAACTGTGGCTGTTAGTTTTTGGCTGAAATTGTATTGTAATGCTTGTTAGATTTTTCCGAGTCATTCAATTAAAAAATTAAAAAAAAACTAAGAAAAAAACAGCATTACATCTTTACGGATAATACAAAGGAATAAAAGAAAAAATAAAAAAGCCAAAAAAATAAAAAATTGAAATTAAGAAGCCAATATGTTCCAAGTAGCTTCTAGTTTTTAGAAGCCGAAAGCCAGAAATCGAAGCCACTTGAAATAGCCCTTAATACAGATCTGCTAGGGGTAAAATTACCACCCAATCTCATAACAAGTCAAGCCTTTCCCATAGATCACAAGCTGTACTATGCAAGACCCTCAGGCACAACCATGCAGATTTGCAACTGTCGGACGCCGGGTTAGCAAACCCAGATCCTCTGTGATTCCATCGCACTATTCCCTGGATCAGTAGATAGTGCTCACAGATACATTACTATATATCAAAAACATACCATGCGGAAGCGTAAATAATACAATAATACTTACTCATGGGCCGATTAGGCCGAAAACGATAAAATGCAGCAGCGGAACTTCACACAGGTGGGGCCCGCAGGACTTGCCCACAGGCAGCCAACTGGGGTTCGCGACCTAGTCCATGGCCTCTTCATCTTCCAGCTCTGTCGACCCCTTTTTAGCGTCGCAGGGCTTGGCATTCCTGATCTCTCTGACTGAGTGATGGTAGTTAAGCAAGAATGAGTACGATGATACTCAGCAAGCCACCACACAGGATGCAGTAATAATAGATGCAAAGCTGTCAAGGGAGGCTTGAGTTTCTTTTATTTGCTAAAAGCATTGCTTTGGAATTACAGTAAGTAAGAAAAATCTCCTGAGACGTAGCAATTTTAATTGAAACATGTGTTTATGAAATTGATTGTGAGAATGCGATAATAATTGTAGTGTAGGTTACATCCACCTTTTTACAGTGCATGGTTACCTCCACCAATGCTAGTTTTCGCCGCTGGAGTACATCTCTCCAGGAAAAGTTCATGGTCAGAGTACATCTCTCTGATAGGTTTTATCCCACCCACAAATGTTTTTGGAAATAGAACTAACTCGAGTAGGTTCCCGTGTCCGCCCTTGACCATGGGTACGGCTGCTCGAACAGTTTTACACTTTGCAGAGGTTGTACACTTTCACCACAAGAGATAAGTCATCTTAATAGCCAACATGCTTCCTTAGGCATGAGACCCAGATGGTTTATCACAAAGCCTTTACCTTACTCCGATTTAGCTAGATACCACCCTGCTGATGTTTCACCGCTGAAGAGTTACATCCGCCATAGTCAGAAGCCCCCTCTTGCGCCGTATGAGTAAACCAGTGCTCTGGCACCCATCTTCCGTGATGATATCTAAACTAAACCTTGGCAAGTTAATCAGCTAGGTCGTACCCATATAGACTTGTGGTTGTACTGTTTTACACCAGGAGGTCAGTACAAGATTCAGTCCTTAATTTGTCCAGGCGGTTCTTACCACAAACTATGGGTTCTCGTGCGACATCATCACCATCCACTCTCACCAACCGCCCAGACAGGTAAAGCAGATTTTTAGGGTTTTGAGAAGCATAAAACAGTTGTAGCAAAATACTCAGCCACGTACATCCCATGACTGTCCCAAAACAAATTCTTATGTTTTAAAGATTGATGATCAGGGCAATTAGTGCCCTGGACTTTGACAAGACTAGCATGGCATTTAATATGATGTATAGCTAATAAAGTTATCATTAATATCTAGGGTGACAAGGATCAGGTGATTCAAATATCAAGGGATGGCATAGTAAATTTAATACAACATCAAGTGGGTATGTAGCTACCTTAAGCTTTGATATATATTTGCATAGTAAATTAAGCATGCAAGTTGATAGTTTAAAAGAACATAATTTTGCATAAAATGTAGGATCAATATGATCAAAGTGATGACTTGCCTTGCTTGGTGTACCATGGCCTTGCTTGACAAGTCAAAGCCTTCTCAGTTAGTGTTTATAATTTTCTGATCTTCGCTTTTACCCAAGTCTTGATCCTGTTCGAATCCGTCGCCTCATTGAGTCTTCAAATTCTAATACGCGGCAAAGAAAAGAAAGACCAAATAAATCCAAATACTTTAAATGCCCAATTTAATTTAAATTATACCTTTGTTACGATTTGAGAATAGAAGGATGATTCAGATTAGTGGACTATAGACACAACGGTAGCTGGATTTGAGTAAGAGAACGAGTTATCGGAATAGCTTTATAATCGTGAGGGAAAATTTTAGGAATACGAGGGATCAAAAGTGAGGAAGTATCTTATCGGAGATAGTAAAGAGGAATAGAACTTTGTGATTTTAGAAGGCAGGGATTTTACACGAGATGAGTATGATTTTAAATACTCAGTGTAACTTTGATATTTTATGTGGCAATGCTTATCTGAGATTGCAATTGCCAATCTTAATGAACCAATCTTTTTGATAACTTGATTAAAGTATGACGTTAATCATTTAACCAGTTTTTGTTATGAACAGGGTTGATTATTTTATTGATTAACTAATCTATTATTAACTATCTGCATTTTACTGGATGTGCGATTCATGGATTAATAGGGTCTTCTTGATAACGCTATTTATTTCGTTATCACTTACTCTCGGCCATTTAGATTTAAATCCTTGGATAATGATTGGAGGTTGGGATGTGCGGTAAGGACTAACGATTACTCATTCATTTTTAAGGTTTATTAATTATTAACGAGGAAACCATTAATTTAAATCTTTAGCATCTCACAGATGATTATTGAGGACTTTACCAAATGTTATTTTAAACGCTAGTAAGATAGATAACCTGATTTTAGAGATGAGCAATTTATGGTCGATATTTTATGTGGTAAAAACTTGTTAAATTGATTTACTTAGTTTGGCATTAATGGATTTCGATTTGGATCAGGAGATGGAAGATACCATTTAGATCACTCGAGTATTTAACAAAATGTGATATTAATGTTCGATTTGTTCGACGTCAAATTTGAGAGTATTGAAATTATCTTTATGAAGCTGCAAATATGCAACTTTAATCATTAGGATCAAATTTCTAGCACTTTTGATTTATAAAAGAGAATTCTTTAATTAGGTTCACGAATTAGATTTTAACGGCAACATCCATTCAATTGTGTCGATTTTCTTGTCATATGAAAAATAGACCATGTATAATATGGCTTTAGTTGTACATAAAGATTAGTGGATTAATCTCAATTGGCACAATATGAACTATTGCTAAGTTTCCAACTTAAATACATAAATATTTTTGCACATAACTTCTTATTCTTATTACTTCTTTGTAGACATGAAATGTACTAAGGATAGGTTTTTCAATTGCAAGCTTCTATTAAAATTTTGCAGTTAATTTCTCATTTCTTTTCTTATTCACAACTCATATCTTATTATTTTGCTTAAACGAGAGGATTTTATATAGGAACTTCAAAATTTCAGAAGCGGGAGGACACACTGATGTCTGATGTGTATGAGCTTGCCAAACTTCTAGTCGGGCCCACCATGCAGAGACTGAGACACAGGAGGAGGGCCGCTCAGCCGATTGAGATAGAGCAGGGCAGAGACAAGAAGATAGGGGAGGCGAGGTGGCCATGGAGTTGTGCGGCGTCGCCGGCGGGGAGCGGCCGGGGAGGCGACGGCGACCTGCAGAACGGGATGCCCAGGTGACGAAGGAGCTCGGGGAGGCAATAGCTCTGGCCGGGGAGGCGCCAAGGCGTGATGGCGGCAGTGGGGCAGCGGACGGCGGAGGAGAGCCGGTTGGGCGCTGATGGCCGGAGAGGAAGGGGGAGGAAGGGAGGCGTGCACGAGCATGAGCAAGATGGTAGAAGCTCACCTAAGCTGCTGGGGCGCCCGGGAGGAGGCCGAGTTGAGCCGGCGACGAGCACAGGCGGCGACGCGGGGAGGTGACCGTGGCGGTATTGCTCTGGCGGGGGAGAGCTTTGGCCGGCCGTTGGGAAAGCTTCGAGTCACCTAGGAGTTGCTCTCTACACCGGGAATTGCGCTGGGGCTGACCGAGGTGGAGGCGGCAATGGAGATGGCGGCGGCCGGCCGGAAACGAAGAGGAAGAGGATGGCGGTTTTTCAACTCGATGCGTGGGGCGGCAGGGCTCTTATAACCGCAGAAAGGGGGTCCTTGTGGCGGAGCTGATGCCGGAGACCCGGGAGCAGTGCACGGCATGGCGAGCATACTTCGGCATGGCGAGGCGTCCGGCGGTATGGGGCAGCGGGGAAACCAGGGGCGGGGATGGCGAATCCGGGGGCGAAGCAGCGAACCTGGGAGCAGAGCACGGGCTGGGCCAGTGCGAGAACAGCGACGAGCGGAGGCGGGCCTGCTTGGCTCGACGGGGAATGAAGGAGGATGAGGGAGGAGGAAGGACGAAGAAGAATGAGGCGGTCAGGCTGGCCGGAGGCCAGAAAAAGAAGGGGCAGGCCGCACAGGCCGGTCGGACCGGGTGGGAAAGAAAAAAAAAGAAAAAAAAGAGAGAGTGTGGGCCAGGGGAAAAGAATAAATGGGCCGGGCCCCAAAAAGGAATTTCCTTTTGATAATTTTAGATATTTTCCGAATTTGCATTTGGGAGTAGATTTTGGATTTGAAATCTTAGTTCAAATTGTGGGATTCAGCAATTGAATATTTATATTTGCAAGTGTGGAGAAATAATTCTTAATTTTTCTGAATTTATATTTTTCAGATATGCAAAGTTGGATGGAAAGATTTTATATTGATTTTCAATTTCTATTGTTGGTCTTGAATGACCATATTTAAATTTTAAATTTTTAGATTAATACTTCCAAGGGGATTTAGATTTTCTCGATTTGATTTTCAACCTCGGTTCCTGATTCCAAGGTTTTGATTCTTATTAACTAGGCTTTTGGCAAGAAATCAAACTCGAGCAATTCGAATAACACCAAGAATTTTCGAGAACACAGGAAGAACAATAGAGATATTTTATAATTTTTGCAATTACAGTAGTTCCCTATTTGGGATGTTACAGCAACGAACCAAACATTTTCTTCCAAGGGAGACCGACCAACCAAAACATGAGACAAATCATTTTTATTAGAGTCTTAACGGAAGAATAACAACCAAATTGTTATGCTCGGCTGCTATTCTCATGACTGAAATATATGATGGTTCAAGCGACAGAGAATATGACAGTGTGTGCTGGGGACTTAGCTGCGGTTGTACATTGCAAGCAATCTTTGTGCTTCAGGCTGGGGCTGTCGTAAATGACATCGCTTGCTATCTATCTCAAATTTCCTTTTTGTGGATGTGAAATGAAAGGAGAGAATAAGCATTAATTTATAGAATTACAAACAGATGGGCAACAGAATGGCAGACTTTACAGGAAATGCCAGCTATTTATACCAAAGAATATTAGCTTGTTCCTTCTAAAAAAATTAGCGGTGTGGCCCGCGTATTTACGCGGCTAGATTTATTTCAAAGTTTTTAATGCCAAATGATATAATTTAGATGTTTGAGAATATATTTACGTATAAACTATTTAAGATTTTAATATATCATAAACATCGAAAATAACAATAGAAATTTGAATGAAAATACAACTTGAGAAATATAATTGAAGTATGAGCTTGATGGATTGAGATTCTTAAAAACGTAGATACTTTTCATTATGCATAGATCATATAATTGCATGTGCATATTCTTCCTCTATTATTTACTCTTTTCCAAGATGTATGCATGCACAATACCTCTATGTAATCTCAAAGCAATACATTGATTATATGTATGGCAATCTTATTATACATGGTATTAGAGTATATTGCTTACACATACACCGATGCACTATAGATGAACTACCTTAACCTATAATCCCTTACATGCTGGCTACCCCAACCAAATTGTGTGTCTTCTAACTCTTCTTGTCATTATAGCTTTTCTGCTTCAACCTCCAACAGTAGGCTAATTCTTGATTGATCCCTCTTACTTGCTACCCATTTCAATACAATCTCGTAGCTGCTACCCATTTCAACACAATACTCTATCACATAGTTATCTTCTACTTCTCTCAATTATTGTTTAATACTAACCAATGCAGCATCAAACATGTATACACGTGCAACCATCGCTGATCCTTGCCGAGGACACCTGTCACACTCTCTCAGGTGGCCCTAAGCCTATTCCCAATGGTTGCATTATCTCTGCTTTGAGCTCTTTACTCCTCTGCTTTTGTACGTTTGTAGTTCTATTTGTACAGATGCATAAATGTATATACACATATATGATGTTATACGTGTTCGATGTCCCTCTTTTCTCGTGTCGATCGCTCCTCTTCTTTGACGTTGGCCACCTCAGCACTATGGCTTTTTCACTAAATGTGGTGATCTCGCATCTTCCCTGATATCGGCATATCTACTTTAGTTGTTGTCTAACGATATAGAAAATCTTTCCACCATTGTAGGTGATGTCGTGTCTCTTACCGGCAATGGCATGCTCCTAACTACTTAGTGGCCCCATATCATTATAGCCAATCTTCAATGTAAAGGTACATATCCTCTCTGCTAAAGTTTTTCTATTATCAAACTTATTTAGACACTAACTTCTTCAATAACGCTGATACACACCACTCGTCGTCGTGGCTCTTGGCTCCTTTAACTCTGGTCTTTCTCTTCAATGGCTTTGGCGAGTAGCATGATATTGTTCTTGTCGAACGGCTAAGGCGGGCAAGACGACATTGTTCTCATGTCCCTTGCCATCACCTCAGCTCTTTGCTTCCTGATGGGTCATTGTCTTCTTGTTGGACAAATTAATGCTATTGCACTCTTTAGTAGTCTCCTCCAGCAGCATTTGTGCTATTCTTGTTATAACCTTTATTTTTATTGAAAATTTTAGTTATTTTATTAGAGTTCATTTTCAAATCAAATTGCTAATTTTATTTAATTTATATTGAATTCTAGTTATTTAGGGATTTTACTTTGCAATTGTATGGAAATCAAATTGCAACTTTTATTTTGTTTTTACTCTGAATTTCAATTCTTTTTTTGTTGGAATTCGTGGACAAATCTAATTGCTATAGTTTTTATTTTAAGTTATATTTATTTATGTATTTTACTTATGAATTCATACGAAAACCAAATTGCTAATTTTATGTAATTTATTTCAAATTTTAGCTATTTAAGAATTTTACTTCGGAATTGTATGTAAATCAAATTGCAAATTTTCTTTTGTTTTCTATTTTGAATTTCAATTTTATTTGTTGGAATTCTTATGCAAATCCAATTGCCAATTTTTTAATTTTTATTCTGATTTATAGTTATTTAGATATTTTTTACTGTGGAATTTGTATCATAATCAAAATTTTAATTTAATTTTATTTATATTCTGAATTTCATTTTTTGTTGGAATTCATATAAAAATTCAATTGTTAATTTTTGTTTAATTTTTATTCTAAATTATTTTTAATTAATTTTACTTAGGAATTTGTATGAAAATCAAATTGGTAATTTTATTTTATTTTTTATTCCGAATTTTAGGTTTTTTGTATTGTACTTGATATAATCTCTTTCTTTTAATCTAAACCATCATAATCTAGATCCACCATGTTCAATGGTGTGGATCTTTCGCTTTTTTCTCCGATTAACGTGAGAATTTCTACCCTTGAGAGCGAATGTGGTGGCTCTTTTTATTTTTGCTTTAATAATATAATAGATGCATTGTAGGCAGTCTGATCAGTAAATATTTAGTAATCTACAGATTCAACATGAACCTGACAGAACATTTGGCGTCAACTTAGAACTAATATATTTAAAATATGCTATACATAGTATAACTAAAACATACTGCGCCATTGGCTTGCATATGAATTAAATAGTTTTTCAGTATTGAACAAAACCCAGCAAAACTGAAACATATGCATTGTTAGAAACATCGAACAGAAAATAACCGCTAAACATTTAAATGCATTTCGGGAGGCAACACAAAGACAACATACAAATTAATTAATTGGTGCAGTAGCAGTTTACCATGGAGAATAGCTTCAGTATGAGTTTCATCAAATAATACACTATGGAGATGCACGAGCATTCCACTTTAACGTGTGCATGTACCATTCCAGCTATTTTTTCCTTCACAATAGAAATAAGCGTTTATCTGCTTCAGAATAAATGTATGATGGCAAGGAAGGGTAGAAAAGAGGCAAAACAACTGGATAGGCAAAACTTTTTCTCCTAGTAGGCATAAGCAAAGCAAGTTTAATGTATAAAACTCCGCATCTACAGATGCGCTTTTACCTGGTGGAAGAAGCACCTAGGAGAACATTTATGCAAAGCAACACTACGGCTTGTCTTTATATTTGCTGACGCCGAAAGCTTGTCTTACAAAGGAAAAGATTATATCACCTTAAGGAATCATTTGAAGGAGAATCGCAAGACCAAGATGAATCAACATAATTTCTTTCACCACCATCATTCTGAAATGGTTCAATAATGCTGAACTCCAAACATCAACACCACCTACTAAAATTTCAAAAGGAACATCACAACAGGAAAAATTTCACCTTGCGTGGCAGTGTGTGGAGCTCACCGAAGTCAGCAGGACATGGGGAACCGTGTGAGCGTCAGCAGCCGTTGATGGACCTGGGGAACAGGGTTGCCAGTGGGTCGACAACGTCAGGCAGCGAAGCTGAGCTGCAGCAACAGGGAGGGGGTGGCCTCACGCGAACTTGTGAGTGGCAGCTGTCGGAGCGCCGTGGCCACCGGTGCGCGTGAAGAAGAAGCAACGACGCATCTGGATCTGGGCGTGATGGAAGCGATGGATGGCTCCATGGTTAAGCACATATACAGGTTTCGGGATGCTGGGAAGCGTCTGGCCTAGGGCCCACATGGCGGCGCGTGGGAGGTGAGGGTGCGGAGAGAACGGACCAGACCACCGAGATAAATGGAATGGTCGCCGCACGCATTTCTTTTTACCTGTCCGATCAGTTTCCGTCCTGAGCAGCAGTGCAACCGAACCACGCGGCTCAGTCAGGACACAGGGCCGGTCCTGGGCCTGGGCGGCAGGGGTAACCATTTAGGGCTCATAAAAACTAGGGATCTCTAGCCCAAGCTCATATATATATATATATATATATATATATATATATATATATATATATATATATATATATATATAGTCTACGTATTAGGGTTTTGCCGACTGTCGTTCTATATCTTTGATTGGGCCAGCGCCCAGCTGAAGACAATAACGGGTGGCCCAATCCATAATGGCATATTGGCATTATCTAGCGCTGAGAGACGGCGACGCATCGATGATCGATTCGCTAGATCCCCATTCCCCAATGAAGTCATTGGATTTGAAGAACTTAAAGTGTTTAAAAGTATATTTGGATTTTTACTTAACTCAAAAAATATGAAGTCGTTGGATGATATTGAACTAAGAAAGTGTTGCATTAAATTTGCAAATACTTTTTCTCGAAATGATTCATTTGATGTTGAGTTAGATGGACTTTTTTCTAAATTAAGAATGCTGCAAATGACTTTGCCAGATGTGCCAATGTCTGCTATTGAGATTTTTGAGTTTATTAGAGATATAGACTACTATCCAAATGTTTCAACTGCTTATCGAATTTTGTTTACTGTTCATATGACTGTAGCATCAGTTGAAAGAAACTTTTCAAAGTTGAAATTATTGAAAAACTATTTGAGGTCATCAATGTCACATGAAAAATTGAATGGTCAACCACTTTATGCATTGAGAAGGATATGTTGGATCATATTGACGTTGATACTATTGTCAATGACTTTGCATCTAGAAATGCTAGAAGAAATTGCTTTATATGACTTTGTATTTTGTGATGTACTAAGTCTAATATCATCAATAAATACTTTGTATTTTGTGATGTATTAAGTCTAATGGTTATTGTATTGAGCTTTAACTTTTGCAATTGAAATAAAATGTATTATTATATATTTATATTAGAACTTTGTTACGCCCTAAGGCCTCCTAAATTACCGAATTTTTTCTATTTAAGCCCTTTTTTTGAAAAATATTCACATTTAGACCCCTGGTGGTTTTAATTCCGTTTTTGGACCCAGGGGGTCGGCGCCGTGGATCACGGCGCCGAGGTACCACGTCTCGGCGCCGTGATCCATGGCTCCGAGTCCCCAGGCCGGCACCAGCGTGGCGACCCGCGTGGTGCCGACGTGGCAGAAGCTCGGCGCCGTGATCCACGGCTCCGAGCTCGGCGCCGTGACTCGTGGCTCCGACCTCGGAGCCGTGGATCTTGGCGCCGAGCTAGCGGCATTTACCCAGTCGGCCGGGCCGAGCCATTTCGCGTCGCGTCTGCCCTCACCCCGACTCCTGCCGTGACCGCCTCCCCGCCGCCTCCCCGGCCGCCACCGCCTCCCCGCCGCCTCCCCGCCCCCGCCGCCTTCCCGGCCCACGCCGCCTCCCCGGCCGCCACCGCCTCCCCGCCCGTCACCGCCTCCCCGGCCCCCGCCGCCTCCCCGGCCCGGCCGTCTGCCCGCCGCCTTCCCGGCTCCCGCCGCCTCCCCGCCCCGGCCGCCTCCCCGCCGCCTCCCCGGGCCGGCAGCGCCTCCCCGGCCCACGCCGCCTCCCCGCCCGCCACCGCCTCCCCGGCCCCCGCAAGCCTTCAAGGTGAATCTCTAGTATATCGTGAATTTTTTTCCACATATGTTACACACTGTCGCTTAATGTTCACTCCACATATCTATGGTACCTACGAGAAGGCATAATGATTTTAGACTTTTGGTGTGATTAATACAATATATAGATAAATATTGGTGGTTCTGTTTGACTCCAAAAAAGACATTGTAGGCTGCATATTATAACTGAAAATCTCATGTGACTATATCAAGATCGTATTAGATATATAGATGTTTGAATGGGAAAGGGTTCATTTAGATATTTTATTGCTTAAACAAGTATGCATGTGATTTATCCAAAATTTCGCTTAAAGGTATTGAGTTTGGTATTGTGTATGAACTAGATGGACAACGTAGTGACCCTATATCATGGAGGCAGTGTGACAAGTGATGATTATGGAAATGTTCAATTTGTTGAAATGCAAAGGGTGCCTCTGATGTTCAGTGATCGGCCGTCGTTTAGTGAGTTGGTTGCTAGGGCCCGGGAGAAGCTACATTGTCATGGAAACGAGGAGAGCATCACAGTTGAGGGGTTACTTCACTTCGGTTCGAAAGACACAATTCTCAGGCGGTTGATCTTAATTGGTTGTGAGGATGAGTGGGACAAATATGTCAAAGTGGTTATGAGGAATGAGTTAAAATGTTTGGACCTTGTTGTGCGGAAGGTGTCTATTGAACCAACCCCTCACGGTTATTCACCAGAACTAGGTGATCAGGCACCCTTTGACCCTCCGTTACTGGATCTTGCGGTGGATGTGGAAGAAGTGCCTGAGGTGCCCGATGCTCTATCTGCCCCGAACGAGGTTCAGATTTCTCAACCAGTTCGAGTTGAATGTCGGACTGATGATGTCGTGGCGGCCCCTCAGGAGATGGGATTGACCCAGAATCATCCCAGTAAGTGTCGAGCAACACTTTAGCCTTTTGTCGTCATTGCTTTTTTTTGTCTCAATCCCATCGTTTTCGTGCTTATGATGCAGGAGACATTCCTGATAATGTTGGTGTTCCTCCCGTTGCGCCATCTAGCAACGTTGAAGAAGTCTGCAGGGACTCCAATAGTGTGGATGTTCAAATTGTGGATGATCTGCAGCCTTACGAGATCGCAAGGGCCGTTGAATCTGACGATGACCGCCCTTTTGGAGAGCTGACCGAAAGTGATATTGAGCTGATCAGGCGTTATTGTCCTGGCCGGGATCCATCAGTTCATGAATTCAGCGATCTTAGGCATTCTCATGGGGCTTATGCAGAAGGAAGGGATGACGAGCTGCTAGATGCTCCTGAGGCCGGTTCAAGCATGACAATTGAGAAGGGCATGATGTTTGAGGACTTGTCTGCATTGAGAAGGTGGCTGCAGGAGTATTCAGTGATTCGTAAAAGGTCATTCAAGGTGAGGCATTCTTATGTGGAGCGGAGGTACACAGTTGTGTGCGAGAAGGAAACATGTGAATGGAGGGTTTGTGCTCCCACATGGAGGGTACCAAAAAATGACAACACAACCAAGTACTACAGCCATCAACACATCCACGAACACAACAACTAAAACACAACACAACCATACACCTTCTTACCTACATGCCAAACGAGCCTCGTGGCACCCACATGGAGAAATGCTGAGGGGGTCGCCTCGGACGTGGTTGTCCATCGTGGTAGTGGCATGCACATATGCAGCTCGGGTTCGCGCAGCAACATGTGGGATCATAAGAGCTTCCTATATTCACGACCTCCTCGTTGCCCCTCTCGCGTTGCATCTGTTCGCGGAGGTCGTTGTTCTCCTCAGTGAGATTCTCCATTCGGTACTCCAAGTCCCATATTCGAGCCCATAATGTACCCACATAACGATCAACATACCGTTCGTGAGGAGGGTCGATCCAGTGGGAGAAGTCGCATTTGGCCATCTGCACAAAAAATGACGGTAAACTTCGAGGGTCCATAAGCAATACAAAATGTAACATTACTAATTTGTACCCCGGAGCGTGAGCATCGGAAGAAACGTCGCCCGCCATCGTTCGGGGAATCCAAGATCTGGACGACCGCGTACTCATTGTGTCTGCATTTCGGCCACGGTGGTTGAGCACGCCGGCTTGGTATCAATCGGTACTGCGGACCGAACATATCCCTCGTTTCTAAGGGAATGTCGTCCTTCGGTGACCCAAATCCCACTGGCCCCTCAACTTCAGACATGGTATGTTTCACCACGAAAGAGAGGGTACTACTTTGTTCGATTCACAATGTCATGGGACCCCAACCCTGCTACTTATAGTCAACGGGGCAGCTTAATGCAGTGACCACCAAAAAAAGAGGCTTTTGCTCAGGGACATGACAACACGCCCCTGCTTTGCTCAGGGACATGACACAAGAGGTCAGCTTTTGCTCAGTGAGATGACAAAAGAGGGCAGCTTTGCTCAGTGACATGACAAAAGAGTTCTGATTTTGCTCAGTGACATGACAAAACGAGGCAGCATATGCCAGCTTTGCGCAGTGACGGAGTAGGCCTTTAGCCTGTACACATATAGGGCGTAGGTCTTTAGCCTTTACAGGAGTAGGCCTGTAGGCCTGTACACATATAGGGGCGTAGGTCTTTAGCCTTTACAGGAGTAGGCCTGTAGGCCTGTACACATATAGGGGCGTAGGTCTTTAGCTTTCTAGGCTTTGAATGGTCCAATATCTGAAAAGGCTACGAACTATGAATTTATTACGAGACTATAGTCTCTGAAAAGCCTACATAGGGCCATTTATTGCTACACTGGAATCCAGGAAAAGCGAAAATATCCTCTCAATGGACTATGCCCACTGCACCAGATAACCTGCCTACATAAAGGCCTCCCTCCTATGTCTTCCATACCACATCTCCTCCTCAAGGCATCACAATACTACTACACAACAATGTCTTCCTGGAGGTCCGACCCATTTGGAGTGCCGGAGTGGCATGAGCGCCCGAAGTGCCATTGCGGCTTTAGGACGATGTTGGGAGTCTGGACTGATCGAGTACAACGAGCCAAATACGGCCGTAGGTTCTTCAAATGTCCTGACCTGGATGACGACTTCGTGGTAACGACCACAACTAAATCATTTGTTTCTCGTTATCTTTTTTCAACTTGATCGATGACATCTACCACGCCACACATAGGCTTGCAGGTTCATCGAATGGGTGGATCGGGTGTCGCCGGCATGGCCAAATAACCGGGCAGTGGAGGTGGAAAACAAAGCACAATACTTTGTCAAGATGACTCAGGCTCGCGAGGTGGAACGACAGATGCGGCTTGACCAAGAGCGTCGCGTGAGGGTGGACCAAATCCGTCTGAAGGGCAAGGAGGATGAGCTGCAAAGGAGGCGGGAGCAGTTAAGTCTGCGTGAAGCTGCCATCAAGCGTCAGGAGGAGGAGCTTCAAGCTCGGGAGGCAGCTCTCAAGACCAAGAGTGACAGAAAGAAGGATGCAGCGGAGCCATCTTCAGGGCGTGACAAAAAGGGGAAACAACCACGCTGTACCCAATAGACAAAATGTAATAGACCCAGCAAGTTATTTTCCCTAAGGCATGCATGTTAGGACTAGTGGTGGAATTCTGAACATTAGAAGTACAGAGTTGCACACATGCCACATGCCTGCCATGTCAAAATATCACTCACATTCGAAATATCACTTACCACTATATGCATCGATATTTCTACGCTCAATCCTTCGGCAAAAAAATTTAGCTTAATTTGGTTTGCATGTCCAACCTGCAATGAACATAAATTTTTATTACGACTTCATCAGATTCGTTCCCATATTACAACTACAAAATTACCAAACCTTGCAAAAACCACGGGAATTGCAAACCCTTAAAACATATCAAACCTTAAAAGACACTTACCATTTTATATATCGACCGTTCTACGCACAATCGTTTCTAAAAAAATTACCATATTTTTTTATGCATCTACAACGAGCCAATCAACATAAACTTGTTTTACAATTTTTTCAAATTGTTTTGTAATTCACAACTACAAAATTAACAAAACTTATAATCATTACAGTTCAAATTAACAAAATTCACAATTACAGTTCGGCGCCACGTGGCAGGGAGCTCGGCGCCACGTGGCAGGCATCTCGGCGCCACGACCCACGGCTCCGAGCTCGGCGCCACGACCCACGGCTCCGAGCTCGGAGCCACGATCCACGGCGCCGAGGTGCTGCCACGTCAGCGCCACACAGGCCACCAGGCTGGAGTGGGTCTGCGGCCTCGGAGCCATGGACCACGGCGCCGAGACGTGTTACCTCGGCGCCGTGGGTCACGGCTCCGACCCCCTGGGTCCAAAAACAGAATTAAAACCATCAGGGGTCTAAATATGAATATTTTTCAAAAAAAGGGCTTAAATAGAAAAAATTCGGCCTAAATTACAGGAGCGGCCCTGTCAGGACAAGGCGGCGAGCGGTAGTCTGAGGCATCGAGGCGGGTCCGGGGAAGCGAGGCGTCGGTCGGCGACCCAAGGCGGGCTGAGGTGTTGCGGCCTAACGCGACGAGGTGCACGGCACGGTAGGGCGAGGCAGAGTGCGGTGGCGGTGGCGAGGCTGAGGCGCGGCGGCCTCGGGGTGAGTGCGCGGCTGCAGGTTCGGGCTGCGAAGCGGTGGGCTCGCGCCGGGCCGGTGTTCCTCGCACGCAAGGTGTTCATCTTCGCGTGCGTGCCCCCGTCTGTGCTCGTTTGCACGCCAGGTGCTCGAGCAAATGCCTCGCCAGCAATGCAACAAAGACGTGCTGCGGGGCGGGCGCAGCAACAAGGGGAGGCGGACGCCGACGCGGGCAGGAGCGCCGGGCCTGAGCCGACAAGGTCCGAGGCAACAAACCGGATGATGACAACAAGGTATCTATAATCGAGTTCGAGCCCAGCCCAGGCAGCGTGTTTGCTGACTGCGTGCGTTGACATGATATGTGCAGGGTAGTTTAATCACGCATCATAAGTAATACACTTGTACTACCTCAGTTGACCTAGCGCCTAGTTGGCAGCCACGCATGGTAAGAGTTAACTGCCACGTCACGGTAGGGTGTGATTAGACTCACTCCAATCGGCTTTAGCTTCGGATTTATTTTGGCTTTTAGTTTATTTAAGTCAGAAGCCATTCGGAATACGCCGGCTTCTAATTTCGACTTATTTTGTTTTTTCGGTTTTTTCGTCTTATTTCTTTGCATTGTGACGATACAACGATCTTTTTTTTTAAATTTTATTTATTTATTTATGTTTTCTTTATTTTTCTCAGAAAAGCTAACCGCCGCTACAATGTAATTTCAGTCATAAGCCAAAAGCACAATCAGAAGCTAAAGCCATGAGCCACTTGGAGCACCACCAAAATCAAATATGTGTAGAGGGCTTGAATCAATAAAAAAAATAATAGAGGAGCTCATTTAACCAAACGGTATAGGCACTGTTTGCAAGTGTTGTGTTTTTTAGCTTTTGGTTGAAATAACACCGAAGTGGTTAGCTTTTTTTGAGGTATTTAATTCAAAAAATAAAGAAAAATAGAAAAAACACCATTATATCTTCACAGATAATGCAAAGAAAAAAGAAAAAGGAAACAAGAAAAAAAGAAGAAAAAGAGGAAAACAAAGAAAATAAGAAGTCAATGTGTTTCAAATGGTTTTTGTCTTTTAGAAGCCAGAAGCCATTGCTATGTGGAACGAGGCCATAGTTTAGAGTCTATAGTGCAATTTATCCCTTTTGCTGTTGTAGTGTAGCAAAATACTATGTTACACAAGTGAAATTCCCCAAACTCTTAGTTCTTTCAAGATGTCTTTCGTTTCAACTTCCAGGTAAGCCATAAAGATCAAACCTTTTTACTCATTATTCCGCTTCTCCAGATTGTGTAAAGGTTTGGATTGCATTGTTCTATAAGCAAGGGAGGGAGGTGGAGGGGCATGTGGTACTGGTTAGAATTTTATCCTCGTTGTCACTTGCCAGCCACAAGGAGCTCTTTGCTTAAACAGGAATTATTGAACTAGTTACTAGTATAGATCTTTATTTAAACAGAAGCTATTGAACTAGGCTCTTTGAGCAAGACGTCAGTTCCCAAATTTGTATTTCAGCTCTTGTAGAGACAGCTACCGCCTGGCAACATATTGAACTTAAACATTCCAACTCTATTTAAATCAGGTCGATATCCTTTGTCAGATGTATGCCTTCTAACTTATTTCTGATTTTTGTGATTTTTGTCCAATCCTCCAGATGTATGCCATACGACCTTATTTCTTATAGTAACCCCTGTGTATCCCTCAGTTTGGAAGTGACTTCCGTAGATATTTTTGTGAAGGAGCAAAATTTGAGTAGCACTTGTGATTTTACCAAAAGCTTAAGCAAATTACCAATGGCATGACGTGAGATGACTATTGTTTTGATCTGGTGTACTTCTTATTATATTCGAGCTTTTGCAGTTGCAGTTTCCTCCCCTATTTTTCTGTCAAACTTCTTTGTCACATTCTACTGCTAATATTTATATACATTTTGCAGGCAAGCTCTTTCCATGTGTTGATATCTTCAGGTGGCTGTCTTATGGAAATAATGTGTCTTTATTCTATATGCAAGCGACTCTCTTATGGACGTGTTGCTCTTATCTTGATTGACTCATTGATCATTTCATTTTGTATTGACCATATTTTGCTTTTAACATGGGAAGCACCTGCAGTGTGATTGGTCATTGGTCCCACATTGGGAACAAGAATTCTCATTCATATTTGGAGAAAAAATCTTGTCCACAGTTATTTTTCTTGTCCACTCCAGGTCACATTTGTGCTACCGTTGATCATATCAATTGCGATGATTTTTGATCATACAGCTGTTTCAACTCTTTCCCAGGTAAATGATATATGAAAATCATTTTACTAGACTGATGCATGATGGCATTCTTCTGTTCTTTTTTTCCCCCTCCAAATGTCACGATGAAATGTCTGTACTGAAATGATGATCATTCTCTAGCTTTTAGAAGGGCTCAATGCTGCTGGTGTTCAGACTGGTTCCTAAAATGGTAAAACTAGTAGTTTCCGGTTGTGTCTTAACGCATACTCTTTAACAAACAACTCTGGAGTATCATTTACATTATGTTCGTATTTTATAAGTTTTCCACACATTACAGATTGGCAAAGAACATCACTTGAGAAATCCATCAGTTTCTTCAGAACATCCTTTTTGCAATCACTACTAAAATATAGCAAGGTATTGATAGTCCCTTCTGCTGATATTTGTCCTGTTGTCTCTGTCTTTACCTTTTTTCATTTATCTATAATCTGTCTATTCATTTATTTTGAAATGCGTATCTCTACCTTTCTGCATTAATACATTACGGATGACAACCTTCTGCTGAAGTTACATATCATATTTTCATGCAGTGCCAGCTGAAGCTTAGCTAAACTTTAAATAGCAAAACACACTGCTTCCATGCTTTCACAGTTATAACCATCTTTCATGTGATCGGTGATTCAGTTTTGTCCCCGCAAGTTCCTAACAATTTTATGGGAAGCTGCCATGTTTTGTTACTTGGAATGAAGGATGTTTTTTTTCAGTCAAGCACTTTTTTACCTCTTAAAATTGAAAGGAACTGGAGTAGGTTTGCAAAAGATTAAACATTGCTATGCTACAAAATTGTAGTCCCTATATTCTAGCCTATGTCATGAACCTTAATTGATAAATATTTGTTGGAGAGAGGTCGAACGACGACAACTTGAGGTAGAATGGCGTTAGGTGAAGGAAGGCACCGATTAGAGGAGAAGAATAGATCTAGAGAAGTCGGTCTAAGGAAGAGACCAGAGTTAGGAATTGGGGACTTAGGAATACTTCTTCATCATTCATTGTTTGATTGATAATAGATACATGATAGCTCTTTTATAGGGATAACTCGACTTAACCTTCAATAAATAATCTTTATCTCTAAAAAACCTATCTCTAATAAGTAATAAATGAAATATATTTATAAGATAGTAAACCCCTCTAATAAGAAAGTAAGCCTATCTAATAAGGAAACTAACTAATCTTATCTCTATTCTAATTCATCTAATTATGCCATACATAGCCGCTACAGTACCGTGGGTACTGTTCACGCGTGTGAACAGTACCCATGAACAGTAATTCATGCGTGACACGTCCTTGAGCTGTGGCGGTGGTCATGGTTGCAGCGCTTGGTAGACCCAATCTGACGAGTAATTGCGATGCTTCATGGGGAGATCAATAGTGTGTTCATGACGATTGATAGCAAAGATGCGAGGGCCTTAGTGTTGCTTGATATCGAGGAAGTTGTCGGCGATGAGGGCAGTCAATGTAGAATAGCAGTGGCACGCTTCATGGTAAGCAGAAGTCGTGGGAAGAGATCGACTGCTCCGATACTAATTGTCATGAATTTTAGTTCATAACAGGATAAACATCCGTCGGTGGGAGGTCGGACGACGATGACTTCAAATAGAATAGCGCTAGGTGAAGGAGGGCACCTATTGGAGGAGAGGAATAGTCTAGAGTAGTCGATCTTGGAGAGAGATCAGAGTTAGGAATCAGAGACTTAGGAATACTTCTTTATTATTCATTTCTTGATTGAGAATAGATACATGCTAGCTCTTTTATAGGGATAACTTGACTTAACTTCTAAAAAATAATCTCTATCTCTAATAAATGGAATATATCTATAAGATAGTAAATTTATTTAATAAGGAAGCAAACATATCTAATAAGAAAATTAACTATTCTTATCTCTATTCTAATTCATCTAATCATGCTATACATAGCCGCTATAGTACCGTGGGTATTGTTCACGTACGTGAATTGTACCCATGAACAGTATTTCGCGAGTGACAGCCTATGTAATTGTATATACAATGCTGGACCACCTTTTCTCAGAAGCATTGAATCATTGATCTTTGATATGTTCAAAGTTGGCAAAATAGATTTGCTTGCCCCAATTAATCATATGTCCCTTCTTAGTTCTGTATTATTTTTTCAAAGTGCAAGTATCAGTTTACTTTTATCATCCAACATTGTGATCGTCACAGGAGGAATTGGAAACAGCATACAATGTTAAGATCCGACAGTCCAACAATTCCCTGATTTGGTAAACAAGCATAAAAGTGGGTGCTGGTTTGTGCCTCGCCCAGCGATGCAACTGTTCGCGTTGGGCTCTTATCTTGTTTTCGGTCATGCCAGTTACCACCTCCCTAGGTCAGTACTTCCCCCGAAGCATTACCCACCTTTCCTCTTCCACATGCCATACTAGTACTACTTTTTTTTTGAAATTTATACTACTACTACTACTACTTGAAACGTTGCTCCCTGGTGAACTGGAATTTATTCAATTTTGTTCTGTCAGTTGATCTAAGAATTCTACTTCCCTGTGAACTTAATATGGTGGTAGATTGGATTGAAAAGGTCATATAAGTTCTGAAATGCTGTGTAGCAAACTGCATTACAATCATGCTAATTTTTGCAACCTCCTTGGAGATTAGCCTTTTCCATTCAAGCAGGTTCCTAATGTTCTAGCCCTTCGAAAGAAAATCGCTAATTTATGTGATGCAAATCAGATGTAAATGTTTTATATAGAATATAAAATGTCTATTTCAATCATGCTGGACAGGACAAATTTTAGACTTGGTCAGGAAACTCTGTGACATCTGTGCCACTTCCTTTTAATACATACACAGGACCACAACTGTTATATTCTCTGAGATGGACGGTTAATAAAAATAGTGGTGATTGCCAGCAAAATCATCTCCCACTACAAGTTTATCTTATTATTCCCCTTTCGTTATCTTACTCCCCTCTTACTATATTACACAAATCCCACGTTACATCTTAACACTAAACACTACACATTTTACTTCATCGGCCAAAGCAAAACCTGTCTCTGCAACCTTCTTTGGCCTTCATGGTCTACAGAAACAGATTCCTTATGCAAGTTGCCTCTATTACGCTATGCTGCATGCATTAGGGTTCTCGTCACTGAACATTGAAGTGATCTGGCTTCCATCTCCTTTCCCCCTAGCAGCTGGATAGTAGTCATGGCTGTAGTATCTGCCTTCTTGGACAGGAGAATCCACATGTCCGTACTCTGATATGTAAGGACTTGGCCTGTGACTGTAGCTATGAGTCACATAATAAGGTGCAGCGTCATATCTGATGCCATGCATGTTGCTAGGGTGGTTTGCCCAGTGCTCCCGGTACACATGGTCGTTGTACGGGTAGTCATGCACCATGCGTGTCACGGTGGCGTCGGTGGCCGGGGTTTCAGCCGATGGCGCTTCTTTGTTTTCCGGTGCAGGTTCCGCCGGTGCTGCTTCTGCAGGCGGAGGCGCATCGGCTGGTGAGTCGGCAGGCGGCGGCGGGGCTTCCCCTTCGGCGGGTGGCGCCGGAGGCTGAGCCTCGGCCGGAGGGTCGGTGTGTGAGCAGATGGTAGGAACCTTCTTGGTCTTTCTGATGGCCTTGACAATCCTCTCAGGATCAGCAATCCCCACCACTGTGATCTTGTGGCTGGCTTGATCGACATAGACCTCGCTAATACCTGCACAAGGCCATTTCAGCTTGTGTGAGATGTTGTGGACAAGCTTGCAGTCGAGTACATTCTCTAGATGTTCCCAAAATGCACTTGACATGTCCAACTGGATGCCTGAATGAGGGAGAGTCAAAGAAACTAGCGTTTCTGTATAGAGGGATCAGAATTGGTTACCCTCAATGCCACTCAGGGTCTTCTTGATCTTATGCACGCAGCCATTGCAGTCCATCCTTACATGAAGCTCTGTTATTCGCGGCGTCTGCAGATTTACGCAGAAAGATTAGCACAGCCACTGTGAAGGAAACATGTGCTCATGGAGATTTGTTTCATTATGTCACGCTACAGGCCTAAATACCATGAACATAATATTGTTGTAGTTATGTACACGGTTAAACTGTCAGAAAGTAAACAAATCCTAAGTCCCTAGCACGAGAAGAAAACTGAGTCAGGTAATAGATATTGCTGAGCTCACAAACCTCTGATTCTGTAGTCATTATTGAGGCTTTGAATTTGGAGAGTCAGGTTGGGGCTTGAAGCTCGAAGTCCTGAGAACTCTGAAGACCTTAGGACAAGGCAGCCTGGAGTCATGGAGTCATGCAAGGAGTTGAATTTATATGGCAATGTTTGAGGGAGCTGAACCGGAATATTTAGAGGCCAATTTGTGTGGGTCACCCAAAGAATCATTAGAAAGTGAAAAGTGGGGCCCTTTGAGATCACCATCTTGGCATAAGCTCCTCTTCTTTTCCATGTGTTGTAGCCGTACCCGCAAGTGGGTTCGAAGGTGCGCTAACAATTGGCTCCAACCAAAGTCATTTGTCCAATTGTCCCAAGGTCTATAGAACTAAAACCCAACCGGTTTTCGTTAGTCCGGTTATAGCTAGATGGCTCCGATCAGTTTCATAGTGATTATTATTCACTGATAGTAATTTGTCTGTTCCTAGATGGAACACCGTTCCATTCATCAATGGTAACTGCAACTATGGCCAGAAACTAAGCCAAAATGAAACTGCTTTTGGTCAATTTACAATGGGACTCCGTACATCATTGGATTCTTGCATTCCAGTTTTCCGAACGACACTATTAAATGAAATGTTATATTTAGAATAAAAAATAGTATGAAGGTTGGTTGGAATCAGTGAAACTCATTAGTAACTCAAAATAACTAACTAGAGCTAAATAAGCTGGCTAATTTTTCAAAAACATACTGTGGTTGGGATTTTAGTTAGTGCCGGTGTCAGGGACACCTTTAGTCCATCATGATAAATGTGCCAGCTTCATGGATGGCACGAATTGCTGCGACAAATCTTCCTCCATATGGGTGATTGAGTAATCTTTTTGTTTCTACATCCCAATTCTATTAGCTTATACATGATTTAAGAAACATCAGTTCTACAGATAAGCCACCTGTTTGTGTTGATATAGAATTTTGAGCCTCATAAAAATCACTATATAAGTTTCTTTAGTTCCTTCCGTTGTCTTTTCGTGTTGTCTACGATATTAGTTCTGTTTGTCGAAGTCATAGGATGATGTTCCTTGCTTCATGTTCGGACTTTGGAATAGCAGTGATCTTACTAATATCCGGTTGCCCTGTGGGATGGAGCTATAATCACTGAGTCTCAAGAAACGCTCCGTAAGTGATTGGCTTCTCCATATATAGTTGAGAGTTTCACTTTCTTCACTCAAAACATTACACTCTCTCTTGGGGCCCTGGATGTGATTGGTTTTTGCAGCTAGGTTTTATCATCTCCATTTTGCTGTGGTGTGCAATTTGGCATCCATTGATTGGAGTGCAGATGGGAATATCCCCTAGCCGGCCAAGAGAGGATAAAAGCATGAGGAGATGATAGATGGAGGCTCTTGGTCAAAAGAAGAGCACTTTTGAGAGGTCGAAGATATCCACTCCTGGAGAATCCCCTTAGCCAAAGAAAAGTATTTGTCTCTATGTAACCATGGTTAAAACTCATCCTATTTATATTGTATGAGACTATGTCAAGGTCATCCTATATGTGTGATGAGCATTTGACTTTGATACGCAAGTTCTTTCGAAATTTGAGTTTGATTTTGAAACTTTTCAGTTTTCAGAGCTGCTGTTAGGAGTTAAACGGTTTTACTGGCCTGATAATGGTAGTTTGCTAGCCTGGCTTCGGTGGTCTGACCGGCAGCTATGGAGCAGTCTGACTAGCCATGTAGCCTTTTGGAGATTGGACACCAAACACTTGTGTAGGTGTATTTGAGAATGTCTTTGCATCAAGTTCACTCAAATTGGAGTTTTGAGCTGAAAGTAGATAGAGATTATTTGAAATTTCAGAGAGTGTGTTTTCTGGTGTTCTTATGCGGTTTGACCAGCTTGTCGTGGCCTATGGCCGGTGGTCAGACCGGGGCGATCTGGCTGGTGTTGGGCCAGCAGTTTGACCGTTCCCTGTTACTGAGGTTTGTCTAGAGTTGACTAGGATGGTCTGTTCGGGAGTTGGTTGGTGGTCAGATCAGCCAGTGCTAAGTTAAGTGAGCTGAGTTGTGCCTCAGTTATGTTGTTACTCTAGGAGCTTTTTGGGAGTCTTTGCAAGTCTTAGTCATGCGTGGGGTCCATGCATCATGGAAATCTTGATGTGGGTATCAAGCGGTGCATAATTGCATCGATTATGTTGATGAGAGTCAAGTGCATGTCACTTATGCTTAGAATAGTTGTTTGTTCTTTCATGTATAGGGCGCTTGGTGATTGTTGCGGTTAACGGCAATATCGAGGATATGGGAGATTCCTTAGGCCATGGTGTGCTATGTTAGTCTGGGCGGAGTATCATCTCAAGCAGAGAAGCATAGGAGAAAGACAAGAGTCATGATGAGTCAAGTGTATACATGTGGTGTGCCATTGGACTTGAGGGTTTCAAGTGATGCCAGTCCTTAGAGCAGGCGTACAATCTTGGCGACAATTCATTAGGCATCATGGACTTCGTATGATGGTTACATCGAGGGGAAGTATCGTGAAGGCCAGTGGGTGGAAATTAAGGAAATTATTCAAAACCAGGTGGAAAGATGGTTTGTGAAACCACGGTGGTGGCCTAAGTAGTTTAGGTCACGTCTTGGAGGATGAAGTGTCTTATCGGGCTATCGGAGGCATGTGAAAGTCATGCTTTAAAAAACATGAAAGTATGTGTGAGTATAAACCTGTTTGTGTATGGATTACAGGTTTTCCTATTTGTAAGTAGTTATATTCACTAAGGGTGTGCTTGTTATGGTTTGTTGAGGGGTGAAGAGCCACTACTATATAAGCCCTTATCTGTGTTAAGAGTTGTGGCCTCTTGATAAATCAAAGAGGGGGAGAGAGGTTAGTTTTTTTGTGTTGGAAACTTTGTGTGTGTACTTTATGCTTAGAATTCTGTTCTTTATAAGGAAGTGACTATAAAACATTGCTCTCCAAGTGAAATAAACATCCAAATTTCATCGAAGTGAGATGTGCCATGATTCCTCCTTGTACTTTTGATTTGATTGGTTGGACGTCTCTTGATCTCTCTTGGTGCTAAAAATGTGTAAGAGGTGGAAATATCTCTTGGAAATCTGATCCCATCCATATAGGCATTTTCTATGAAAAGTTTTTATAATTGTCCGATTTTGCTTAAGAGAGGGGTGATCTTAGGGTTTAGATCTTGAGGGTGTTTTGGCTTGAGTTCATGCTGTGGTCTAGCTTGCTATGACATGTGAGAATCTATCCAAGGTCATCTAGATCATCAATAACTAATGAGTAAGAGTAGATCAATGTTTCTCTCTTTTGCCTAGTTTTGGTGTAATATTCCTTATTTTGGATAAAGGTCATAATTTTGGCATTGATCTTCATGATCCATAATTGAAATATGTTCCTGGCATCCTAAGGAGGACTTGTACCACGTTTTAAGAGTTACCCATTTTTTTGGTTATGTGCCATGATATTTTTCTGCCTCTGTTCGGTGAGCGGTCAGACCGCCATGACTTGAGCGGTAAGATCACACCTGATTGGTCAGATCGACCAATGGTCTGATAGCTCCTTGGCCGAAAATCAGACCGCTGAGACTTAGTTGTCTTGGGCGATCTTTGTGATATTTTGCTATAGGCTTTGGGATAGCTTGTAGGCTTTAGTTTTCAGCTGCATTGAGTTGCTAATACCAGGAGAAGATTTTAAGAAGTTATTTACCTCATCCGATTTGCCATACCTGATCCTACAAGTGATATTAAGGCACAGTTAACTCTCCATAGATCATAACCGATCTTTTGAGCAATGGTGTCAGAGAAGTATGATAACAAGCCTCTTGTTTTTGATGGGGCTGACTATCTCTATTGGAAGATAAGGATGGCAATGTACATCTAGGCTCAAGGCCAAACCATTTAGAATGAAGTGAGAAGTCCTTTTATTGTGCCTATCGATGACATGCTCCTCGATGCTACCATGACAGTTGAGGTTGAGGCAAATGCTAAGGCACAAAATTTCTTAATCCAAGGCCTAGGGAGAAGTGAGTTCAACAGGGTGACTCATTTTATATCCGAACATGAGATCTAGATAACCCTCTCAGATTACCATAAGGGAACATCAAAAATCAAGAAAGTGCGTAAGACTTAGTTTAAGAATGACTACCAAAAGCTGGAAATGGAACTTGGAGAATCTATCGATTTCTTCGTTGATAGATTCTATAAGATCTTGAGTGATATGAGGTCAGTGGGAGTCACTTATATGCCGACAATGCGGCTCATGTTCTTAATGCTCTTGACATGAGTATTTGGGAAATAAAAGTCATGTCTATTAGTGATACGGCAGACTTGGCAACTACGGTTGTTGATAAGCTGTATTTATGGCTTAAGACTCATGATATGGGTGTCATAGTCAAGAAGTTTAAGATTTCGTAGACTATGGCTCTTGTCGCAGATCCTGCCAAGTGTGGTTCTTCTTGTGAGAATCTTCTTTTGACTTTTGTTTGTCCTCTTTTCAAGCCATAAATGATAAGCAACTTGAGAGCCTTCCCATAGATGATCTAGCACTCAACACTAGTAGATTCACCTATGCCTACCAGCAAGAGAGCATAGGAGAGGTGGTCCAATCATTTACTTTGAGTGTGGTGAGAAGGGTCATTGTTAGCTCGCCAAATTACCGTATTTTACCCCAAAAACCTTGCAAAAGGCTAGAAAAATGATGATTTAATCCATGTTCATGCTCATTTATGCAATTATTTCCATATATATTACGCGTCAACATGTTTTGCAAGAAAAATCACCAAAAACAGGAAAACCATGAAGAAAAGGAAAAAATGGCATGGATGGCCGGCCAACTGGACCAACATGGCCCAGGAGGTGTACACCAGTCGGCTGAGCTTGCTGGCTAACTGGCCATGCATGCCACACTGGCCAGCCTAACATCTTTGCCTACTCAGCCTGGGGAGGCCAGGCCTAGGCTGTCTCACAGATGGCCCAACTCATCACACCGGCTGGCCCAACCTACACCGCTCGATGTGCAACCCACACGCCTTGTCCAATGAAGACTTAGCTGTGTAGCCAACTCAGTCCACATAGTTCAGGCTGTGCATGACATGGAGACATATTCTTCGTGCCATCTTTGACTAATCCTCGCTATCCATTCACACCGGCCGGCCGTGTGGCCTACATCGGCCTACCAAGCAACCCACACCGGTCTACCAAGTAAATCACCTCCCTGACTTGAGGACTACTCCACTGCGCATGTGTGCCATGTAGCCTGGTCGACCAACCGACCTACACTAGCCTACCAAGGCTATAAATAGTAGGCATCACCCCCTTTAAAAAACCTTATTCCACCACCTCTCTATCCATTCCACACACACCATTGTGTAGTGTAGGTGACGGCAGAGGTCTAGTTGCCATGTAGCAAGGATAGGAGTTGGGTCGGCTCTACGAAGCCGAGGTTCTGGAGAGTCATCTTCGATAGCTCAGTATGCACCAGATCCCATGTACTTTTCTTACCTATGAATGAGTACTTTGTGTTTACAATATAAAGTGATCATTATCAAATTACCTATTGTCTCATTAGCAGATTATGTTCAATTAAGGTTGTGCTACTTATGTTTATTATGTTCCTTGTCTTACTTTTCGCTTATTCACCCACCTCCTACATAAGTAATTACGAGCTAGGGTGACAACGACCTAAATACACATAGTTTAGTAGTCACCTAGGAATACAAGATTTACTTGCATTCTATGCTGGAGGATGGACAGTGACAACGTGAATGCCGTGTTGCGTAGTGTCCCGGTAGGGTTTACCTCATGGGTCTTTCCTGTAGTATAAAATAGTAATTTCCTTGAAGGCTGAACAATTTCATTTCCATTGTCCAACAATAGGTTTTCTTGAGCCCTGATGCCAGCTCACTACATAGGAACCACAATACTCACTCCTAGGCCTCCTACTAGTTACTTAGACTCTGATTAGCCACCTAACTTTTGTTGTGGTTGTATTGGTGTGTGGATGGAACCAATTCATATTTATTCTTGGCTCTCTGCTCTGAAAAGTCGATTAATATTTAGATACTTGTTAATTTGATATCCCTAACTCATAGTGCTTTTCTGAGAAAAATACGATACCCTAGATACTCCATGGTGAAATGCTACGACGATATCATGCGCTTGTGGATATATTGATAAATTATCATTATGATGTAAGTATTGCCAACAAGCATTTCGGGCACCCTTGTCAGGGAGGTAATGGCCTAGGATATCTCTTTAGCATCTACTATTTATCTATCACTTTTCTATGCATTCCCTCTCTTGTGCTTTCCATTGGTAACTAACAACAAGACCCTGCTCAAACGACTACAAAAGCAATAGATGTCTTTACAAGAAAAGCAGTCATAATATAACCACCAGCAACCATCCTCAAAGAAAAAATCATCATTGCTGGAAAAGGAAGACCACAAGATAGTCTTCGATAAATGATTAGGGAAAGAAAGATCAACACCCACTGCTCCAACTAACTGGCCATACAGAATACATCAACTCATAATTAAATCTGCTCACATCGTAAGGAGATGCTCTAATCGGGAAAATTGAAGCATTACAAAGAACCATTCATGTTACATCTGTCTCTAACGAAAAGACAAGTCTGAATCAAGAGAGGAACTACCACTGCAACAACCCTGATGACATCTCACACGTCAGGGACTAGGAATGACAATCCGGGTATGTAGAGGTCAAGCTCCCGACCTAAAATAAGTGTTGCCGGGAGGCAACCCAAAATTTATTTTTATCTCTTTTCTAATTTTTTGCAAAAATAAATTTTTTTAATAAATAAATAAATGAAAATACACAAAAAAATCCTTATCTCTATTTAAATAAAGAGAGATATATTGCCATTCTCCTTGGTGGAATCATCATTTCACACAACCTGGTGCCCTCTTTAGTCAAGAATTAAGTGACCTCATGGGATAGGAAGTGAAGCTCTCAAAGATAGCATCATCTGATCTACATGGTAGGTTGTTTCAATTTGGTTGTTAATAATATGATACATCATTTATTATTTTACTTTGTACTTGTTGAGTCGTGAACTCACTCTTACTTGTTATTTTGAGGTGAATGTTAAAGGCAATATGCATTGAGTGGAACTAGGATATGGAACAATTGCACTGTTGTAGCTCTTCACCCCACCTAGCGAACCATTCACTTATTGTCATAAACAATCTAATTATCCATTTAATAATTAGATACTATCCATTTAATAATTAGATACTTAATGGTTTACTTAGTTCCTTAAAGTTCATAATGTTGCTATCTAATAGTTCCTTGGTTAGTTTACCAATTAAAGTTATCTTAGTGAATATTTTGTTCATCTTAAATTCAATTTATTGTTTACCATGCTATTGAAATTTATGTCTATTATCGTGTTGAATGTTTCTTCTTGAAGTCTAGATGATGTTGATGCTTGATTGTGGTTAAAATTGATAAAGAAAGTAGTTGTGGATGATATATTAGGCTTTTGAGAAGCCGGGGTGTTATAACTTTTTATCCATGGTACTGTTCATGTGCGGGTACTGTTCATCATCCCCTACCTCCACTAGAACTAGACCGAACATAGCACATAATAGAGGCCATGCCCCTCCCAAGCCAATTCTCCATGCAAGCCTTATCTTGATGTCATGCCAACAAAAAAGTTGTTCCAAATCACGAGAGGAATCCATTCTTTCTAGTCCCTTCATGATTTGTTTATCCATTTGCCTTTTATCTTGTTCTTTCCTAAACTGGCTCAAAATCGAATCCCACAAATTTGAGTCCATTTTAACTCAAATTTGAGTTCATTTTCAACTCTTCTATGCCCTTATATATGACCCCCTGACCTCTCTTAACTCTTTTCGACCCCTGCCAAGTCTCCTCAAACCTAAGAACACTGCCGTCATCGAGAGCCCAACATTCTCGAAATTGTTCATCACTATAACTCGCGTTCCCGAGTATCATGCACCCTCATGTGAAGTTAATTTGATTTTTGTGCAGCCGTTTGATGGGAATCGAGTTTTTGCCAAAACCAATCTACATCTTTATTCATCATTGATTTGTCGTCTCTGGTGAACTTTAGCCTGTGCCATCACCACTATAACATTTGCCTCATCGCGTTCTATGTGGTGCTCTCCTCGCTTTCCCCAGAAACCTTCTGCAAATTTGTCACCTTCGATGCTTAGCCATGGCTGCCTAGGACACCTTGCATTCCCATCTATCTAGTGAGATTCTCTTCAATTCTTCTGCATCAAAATGTGTTCTACCTTACCTTCCCATATAGCTATCCTCCAAGTAGATTTAGTTTTCCTTCATCGAGCACAGAGATCCTGATTTTTCCTTTTTTTCCCCACCGTTGCTATTCAATCATTAATTGTGTCATTTTCGGTGAGTCCCTAGCTTAGCTGAATACTTCCCTAACTTCACCGTGCCGTGTTCTAACCCATGCTCGTGCTCGTCACTACCAGCCACCGCCGGAGTACCGTCGCCCCTGCAGCTCACCCATGGTTGCCGCCCCTCGCACTGCTGCTGCCGTGCTGTGTCTCTAGCTAGGCCGCCACCTCCCATGTGTCCCTTAGGTTGCTAGCAATCCATTTTGCTCGTCCCCCATGCCTTCCACCTTTCCCGCGCTGGCAAGCCACTATGGCCAGAGCTAGCTGCGTGCTCTCTATTCAACAGAGATAGCTCTCTGTTTGGTTGCTTCAAGTCTATGATGAGTGGCCCCACTTGCCATACTCACTTAATTCCAAGAAAATCCAGCAAAAAGAAGATTCCAAGGAATATTCTCTCCTTTATAATTTCCAGGAATTAATTTTCTGATCAATATTTTGAGGGCCTGTTCTCCTCTGTCCGAACTCTGATTGACCTGATTCTTCTTCCTAAATTCATCTAAAATTGAGCTCTATCTTTTGATTCTAGTTTTATTATTTTTGGATTTTATATGAATTTATCTGTTTTTCGTTCTTTTTTCTCATTAGGTAACGTCTTCGAAGGAGAAGAAGTAGGACCTGAAGTTCAAGAGTTGGTAACTGAGCAAAGCCAAGGCAAGTCTTAACCTTTGATCATGCTGAACATATTGTTTTAAATATATTTATTGTTACTTTGTTTTAAATTATCATGTATTGTTAATTTATTACAAAACCCTTGTACTGGTAGTTATCAACCAGATTGATTAATTCCTCATTTAATAAATTGAATGCCATGATTTTATTATCACTATATGATGGTTAACTATCTAGTAATATAATACTAGTATCCACTTGGATTGTGCAGCTAGTATGCTTAGCCATGTTTATTGTGACATTGGGTTCATCATCATATGTTGATCAATCAATTAATTTTAATTTAATAAGATATTGAATCATGGTTGTAGCCACAATTATAAAATTTATGTGCTATGACCTAGATAGTGTCATTGGTGTTGGTTAAACATAATAGTTTTCACTTGGGCAAGTGATCATGCAGTAAAGGGGGTGTTGTAACACATTGAGATGTAGATGTCTTGCTTGGGTAATGATTAATGACCTAACTTTATGTGCCATTGATTTGAGTCTAACCGTGCAACCATATGTCTAGTATGAGATAGACCTAGCTAATTAATTTGTGATATTTCAACTTGGTTTCATCATTGAGATGAATATGGGTCATGGTCGCAGCCATTGATTCACATTGGCACAAGAGGGGGCTTTTGACTTGGGCAAATTTAACCTATTCAACGGTGGAACCTTAGCGGACAAAATTATGTTGAGGTTGACCATTGTAAAGGCCTTGTCATAATCTCTCTTCCACACATCAAAGGAAGTGTGTTAATCTAGTGGTAATATGGGATGAATATGTCTTGTAGGTAATTTAGTTCCTGCTTTTGCTCCTTCAAAGACATTATCTAATAGAGAGAAAGCGAACAAAGCACAAATAAATCAAAATAAAATCCAAAATAACAAAAATAGAACTAAAAGATAGAGCTATGTTTAGATGGACTTGGGAAGAAAAATCAGGTCAATTGGAGTTCGGACGGAGGAGAAGGGATTCTCAGAAGATTTGCTAGGAAAATGAATTCTCGAAATTGAGAGAGAAAGGAGAATATTCTCTGGAATATTTCCTCAAAATTAGTTTTAATAAAAGGCTAGAGGCTGACAGGTGGGACCTACGGATTTTTGGATTTTCCAAAATAAATAAAATTCTAGAAAAGGTTTATTTGGCTAACAAGTGGGACATTAGTTTATAGACCAAGTATATGGGTTGGCTTGAGTTTATGGTGGACTTAGTTTACACGGCTCAGGTGTGGGCGTGAGGTGGCATCCACGTGGGCTTGGGGTGCTGAGATGGCATCCACGTGGCTGTCCACGCAAGCTACTGATGTGGGCAGATCGGATGGTCGAAAACTGGGGCACTGGCGACAGTGAACGACGGCTTTTTGGACTTTGGCGACTGCAGTTCTAGCATGCACGCACAATGAGGAACTCATCTAGCGTCTCCGATCAGAAAGAGAAGGCCGGGAAGGTGGTGGGCGGCAATGATGCTCGATGACGAGGCACAGTCGGCAATGAACTCCAGCGAGAGAGGCGTGACTTGAGTTAGCATGGTGCGTGAAGTGATCCAGGGAGTAGTGTGATGCTAATGAGCCTGACACAGTGACCAAAGGTCAATTGAGGACTCCGATGGCGAGCTAAGAGTGGCGGAGAAGCTTTAGTTTCGATGAGCTCGAGCTACGGCTGTGCAACAATGTCGGCGAGGAGCAAAAAAGGTAGGGTGGGGCATAACGATGCTTGGGCAGTGATCAGTGAAGGTGGAAGTTCACTAGTTCTTGGGCAATTGCTCGATAGAGTCCGACAGTGGTGGCAAACTCAACTCCAAATCCTGGCGACGGCGCGACTTCGAGTGATAGCTAGGGCTTGTCAAGATATGGAGCGGCTCAGGGTACCGATTTCGTGGCTTGGCACGCTCTTTTATAGTGTGGTCATGTCGGACTTAGAGACGAGTACCGCTCGGGGACGACGCAACCGACAGGCGGGCCCAGGCTGGCAAAGACGGTGGGATGGAGAAGGAAAGCGTTGGCGACGCGGTGGCGGGTAGGCTAGGCCGAGCGACGGCGGGAGATGGGCCGAGGCGTATGTGAAGCGGACTGGGCCGGAAAAAAGGATTCGGCCCACAAGCCAAAATCCAAAATTTCTGGAATTTCTAAATTTTAGAAAATAGGAGAATTCAAATTGAGCTCAAATAAGTAGCAAACAAACTCTGAAAAATCCAAGAAAATATAGAAAAATTCCTTGTAGCACAAGAAACCCAAATAAAATATGTTTTGAATTAATTGAAGTTTATTTTATTCACATTAAATATTTTTAATCTCTAAAAATTCAAATTAAGATTTAATTAATTCAAGAAAAATCCAAATGCTTATTTTTATTTTAAAACTTAAAAAACTATGACAATCAGGATGTTACAGACATCTTCTTTTTATTAAAATTAATGAACGGGTGTATCTGCATGTAGAAAGGAAAATTCTGTCTGATTAGGCTTTGCTACATTTTATGCCATAAGTTTAGTTTTCTACCTTTAGTCACTGTGGTGGTCACATCAGAATAAGCCTGTGTCCCTTTCATTTTTATGTTTTAAAGGAAAAGAATAAAACTTGCGTCTCAATGTTTTTGTCTTTTTTGCTAATTAAAAATGGGTCGTCATGATAGCTGAGTGTTCAGTGAAGAGTTTGCCGGAATATGTATCTCAAAGTGTATCTAAATCATAGACGATTTTGCTGTATTAATGAAAAATTGGACCTCTGCTAAAATATTAGAAAGGTTTTTTCCTTTTTAGAATTTCATCATTAAATACAAGGAATTTCAATTATAGGCTCCATTTGGCTTCGGTGGTTTTCATTTTTCTACTTTTGGATATTGATGTTAGTTGAAACCATCTTTTTGAGCGATAACATCAATTTTTTGCTGGAATTTGTAAATTCATGCAGATTGTAACTAGATTATATAGTGCATCAACCCACAGAACAGTTCCTATTTTCAAAGTATTTGTTAGCTAATTAATACCATAAATATGTTCAGTTGTA
This sequence comes from Dendrocalamus latiflorus, assembly GCA_017311315.1. Classification (NCBI taxonomy): domain Eukaryota; kingdom Viridiplantae; phylum Streptophyta; class Magnoliopsida; order Poales; family Poaceae; genus Dendrocalamus; species Dendrocalamus latiflorus. Next base: position 16,354,528 of record CM029664.1, on the reverse strand, counting down.
AATCCTTCTGCAAGAGTGCTTTTACACCTGTCAGACACTTGGTAAATGCTGAAGTACTATTGATACATTAAAGACTTACAATGTTAGCGGTGGCAGGGGAAATTTTGTTGCCACGTAATTGTTGAATAATTGTTGAATGATAGACGATTAATCTTGAAGTCGAAGAACTTGTGGTTGTCGTTACAACGTTACAGTAAAAGTGCTAGGAAATTCTCTCCTTTTGTAGTTGTCATGACAAGGTTACAGTAAAAGTGCTAAAAAGTAAATCAAATACCCGTGAAGTTATTCTAATCTTCAAGGCTGCAGTCACGTCAGTGCGACTCGATAAAAACCCTATTCTAATTAGTAATGGTTTCCGACTTTTACAAGGTAAAAATCATTTAGAACAAGTTAACTTCTTAACATAGATTTGTTTCTCTGTTTTATCTGTAGAGATATAACAGTGTTTTTTTAATTTTTCCCTTTATTTTTCTTTAATTAAATATATAAAAAATTAACAACCACTACAACGTCATTTCATCCAAAAACTAAAAGCTACAACAGTTAAGAACATAACCAAAGATTCCAGCACTACAAGCCCGTCGACGTCGATCTATATGGTGGATGATCATTGCATTTGTTTTTGCAAGAATGTTTGCGCTGGACAATTGAAGCTGAAGCTGTACTATTTTAAATATGGATAAGTGAGAATTAATGCAGGAACAGAAGGATTTTAGAACAGCTTCAAAAGAAAATAGAGGAATATGAATATGTGATGCCCTCTCTTACTATCACAAATTTTACAGCCTTTTGAACTCTCGAATCCATTATTTACTGTCCATCCAATCCTCCCAAGCTCTTCGAAAAAAAATAGCATAAGGCCACCCCTAGCTCTCTCATGTGGCTTTCTTTCTGTAATGAAAACTGGTTTCAAAGTAAAGTTTATTGGGACAGACTTCGAGATAGATTTTCATGACAAAATGCGGGCCGCAGACTAGTTCCTCACCAAAGTTCTAAACCTAGTAAAGAATAAGTAAATTAGGAAATATGTAAGGCTTAAAAACTATGTCCACCACATGTTTCTTGTACGAGTAGGATAAGGAACATGGTTGCTGAGTGCGGGTGGCAGTGCAATCTGCTCAAGCCACCGAGCTGTATTTTCGGATTGAGCTTCATCCTTCGGCTGGTGTGTCACTTTGTGTCTTCTTCCCGTGTCCGGGAGAATCTTTTTGTGTCAACGCTAGGGTTACGTAAGATTTTGTCGTCCGAGCTCTATTATTGCGGTGCGCCTTTTCCTATCGTGTTCATAGCGCTGGACGTCGATGCAGAGAGAATTAAACGAGCCGTGCCTATCTCTACCCCTTGGAAATTCCTCCATTTCCAAAATCTCACGCCCCTTTCGCTGTTTGCACTGTATTTTGCCACTTGCGAAAGGCGGCAGCAACTGTTCGCTCATTAGTAAGTGAATTGTTACAAAAGTTGACGAGGACTGCCCTAACTTTGATCACATATACACCTACATATGGTCAGGGGCGGATCCAGCGGTGTGGGGGGGGGGGCTCGAGCCCCCCTACCGCTACCGGACCCTTGGAGCCCCCCCTAAATTTTTAGCCATAGATGTATAATGTAGAAGGGGCCGAGGTCGAGCTGAAGGTACTTCAGCCCCTCCAAAAAAATTTCCTGGATCCGCCACTGCATATGGTAATTGAAAACACTATCATAAGGTTGAAGCTAAATTTAATTATTATAATTATGTTTTATTTAAAAAATGTGATTATAGCTTTAGTTGTATGTGTGTAGGTTGGACGTCCTAAAAATAGTACATCCCAGAGGGCGAAGAGGGAGACCGCTGAGGAGATAATAGTAGCACAACTACAGAGGGAAGCATCCAACCTAAGAGAAAGATACAAGGTCAATCATGTTTCGGTTAGCATGGTGCTTATACTTCTGTTCACTAAGTTCATAAAGATATTTGCACGAATTCAAAGGGTTTTGATATGCACAAATCATATAATTTGAAAGATTATCAAGTCTACTCTCCGAGGGATCAAACGATGTGTGATTTGGAGTTTTCTACAAGAAGTTATGGTAACTAGAGTGCATATTGTGCAGGTTGTCAAGAATGACGTGTGGGAGATGGAAAACATGTCGGGTCCGTAGCTTGTATGACACGTATGGATAGTATCCTTCTATTCTACGCCTTTGTAAGGTTTAAAAGACTTTCTTTGCTTGTCCTTCATGGATTGGAAAGCAAAAAAACAAGAAAAAATATTCGAAGGGATGCTTCCAATTCGGACTCGGCTCGGTGGACTATTCGATTTGAATTATGTGGTTTGGGATTTAAGTGGAGCCCCTATGTGAACTTTTTATTATTAACAAAATTGCCAAATAGTGCAAACATATACGGTAGTTGATCTATAGAAATTTCTTTTTCCAACGTACTGTTCGTCGTGTGAGAGAGTCGTCCAATCCAGACCAAAGGTGGCTCCTCTCCCCTAGTGGGAATAATTGAACATACCAATCAGATCGACATATGTATGGTCCGTGAGGGGTTGGGCAGGAGTTTTTGACACATATAACACATTTTAAATCTGTATTTATAAGAATATTAGTATACGCATGACAGAAGCAAAAAATGTCTGTTTTACCACCTGGTCACCGGCGGCGACGCCGTGGAGTGGACACCTGGCTGACGGAGCCCCGTGGTCGTGTGGCAGCGGCCTGATGCCCGGCCACCGAGCTCCAGGTTGCTTACCATCTGACCACTAGGCTCCAGGTAATTAGCATATACAATTAATTAGTTTAATTATGTGATTAGAAAATTTAACACGTACTGCTCGTAGAATTTATTAGATATAGCAAATGAGCACAACAACTTATGAAGTTTTTTGTGAAGCTTTCCGACGTAGCATAGTTCATCATGTAATTTGCTCGTAATTTTTTCCGATGTGAATTTTACTCAAAAATTCATTTACATAAACTATTTTTAGGAATTTTTGAATATAGAAAATGAGATCAAAAAATTACAGCAGTGGACTTAATGGTGTAATTTTTAATTCAATTACGCAAGGAGTACATATAGTAGTACAAAAAATGTCATGAGATATAGTAGTACAAAAAGGACATCACACGGGATGCGATATGGCTCACTCATCTGAGCCACTACTATCTCCTCACCACGTCTGCCTCCGCGTGCATGGCCTTGTCTTCCGTTGAGCATGTCCCATGGGGTATGACAGCCGGTCCGGAGCGTGCATGTAAGATCGGAGGAGGTACGGAGACCGTTCCATTTGTTGAGTGGCCGGCGGTGGTCTAGTAGGCTGAGGTACAACAGATAGTGTCTGGAGGTAAGCGTCGATGTGCTCCTGTTGAGACATGCCGAATTGGGGGCTGCTGGAAATGAAGTTGTGAACGATGGACTCTAGAAATCCCCGTTGTGCGGAGGAGTCCTGCCATTCACCATATAGTGTGCCAGCGATGCCGGAGGAGCTCTGCCCACTAAAGTCTCCAAACCCTATATATGGTGTGAACGATGAGTTCTGCCTTGCGTACGCTACAAACCCTGGCACTGTGTACCACTCCCTGGAAGTAACCAGGTCCGTATTGTCATCGGTGGACTGGCCATCACCCCCACATTGAATTGAAGGCTGCTAGATAGAACGATGTTAGTCATAATAAATATTTCCAATATAGAATGCGAATCTTGTACCTCCTGGATGTGCAGCGAAGATGATCGATGGGGAGCGGTAGCTTGTGTAGGATGTGCGGAGGGTAAAAGTGATGCATCTCGATGATGGACATGCGGCGAGAGTATGTCATAATGTTAGCAGAACGTAAGGCATAACAGGAAAATAAAATGTAGGTTTGTACGTAAGTTACCTCCTCATCGATCTGGCCTGCGGATGATCGGCAGGTAGTACTATACGCCAGCCAGACTCGGTAGGTCGCGATGGCCGACCGGACTCGCTAGGTCACAATGACCTGGTGGGTGAGCATGATGCACCCACTGGGTGCCTGATGCTCATAGCATGGTCCGTCGATCGGTCCTAGCTCAAGTTGTCCATTATTTTTTTGGCTTGTGATAGGATGTACTTGAAAATTTTCTGTAGGGTTGGTGGTGTGTATGGGCTACTCATAGCGGTTTAAGATGCGCTTGCAATGCGCTGCGCCCACTCCAACTAAAGTGATATACCAAACAGGTTTTCAACAACGACTAGTATGGATTTCATAAATGAAGCGACTAGACTTTGCAATTGACTTATGGTGTCATGGCACCGCGAAGCACTGTGGTAACCGAATGATCATTATAGATTGTCATTCTGCGTGACCTACTCTGAGCGATCGGGTGGAGGAACGGTGGGTCTAGCAAGCGACCGGGGTACTTACCACTGTAGGTACTCGTCATACATTTGAACATCATACGGGCGCTGCTCCATTACGATATCCAACCGTGCCCTATCCGTCTAAGCCGTCGTCCACTCCTGCTATAGTGGCTGCTAGTCCGTACCATACCGACCCAACCTCGATTTCCTACATTTCCAAAACCATCGATGTTACAAAAGAAGACATACGAAGTGTAAACATTATTTGAATGGAATTTGACTCACAGGTGTACGACTCACGGTAGGAACCTGCCATCCAGAGGGGGCATGACCTGGTACAAACTGAACTATCGCATTACGTGCTGCGGCGTGTAAGCCTCCATCATATGTGAGAACTCTAGATGGTAGGTCATCGCCCATAACTCCGCGTCCTAGACGCATTGCATGGACAGCCCGTGTGGCACTACACTTAGCACGAACTCTGGAGTCCATGGAGATCAGATGATGTCGCTGTCGTGCAATGACTCAAACTTGTTGTGCCACAACAAGTAGCACCTCGCTAGTTTGTCCTTGCCTAGCGTAGACAGGCACCAGTCCACCATAAGCTCATAGTGGGCATGTCTATCTAGTCGAAGCCTAGGTTTTGAATCTAGCCTCCGCTCCAGCCACCGCAGGTCACCACCAGCCACCACCGCCACCACTACCCCTCAGAGGAGTGTGCTCCAGTCTCGGGGATGGCCACCTCTTCCGGTCACCACTCGACTCCACCGCGCGCCACCGTTGCCTACTTATGCTGGGCCGCACCTCCCGGTCGTTCGCGCTCTTGCATCTATGTTGGGATGCCGCACCGCCAGCCCGCACTCACGTCGGCACCCAGCCATCCCCACTCCAGATCCGGCCTTCTCCAGCCATCTCCATCCGCGTCGCCCAGCCAGATCTGGCTGCTGTCGGCCTGGACGTGACTAGATCTGGCCTCCCCGATGCTGCCTCGCCAGGATCTGGAGGGGAGGCACTCGGCAACTGTTCCCTCTCCTGTGGCCGCTGCCTCCTTAGCCACTGGATCCTAGTGCCTCCATGCGTCGGCCACCCCGAAGTTGCCTAGGCCACCTCCCAGCCGCCTGCGCCCAGATCTAGCCACCCCGATGCCGCCTCCTGGCCGCCTGTGACCAGATCTGGCCACCTCCGATGCCACCAAGTCCGGATCCGGGCACCTCCGGGCCAGATCCAGTAGTCTTCACCACCGCCGAGTTCAGATCTGGCCTATCTCCCACCGTCACATTGCGCGCACCTCTACATCACAACTTTGCCCAGATCTGGCCACCTCTGATGCCACCAAGTCGGGATCCAACTGCCTCCAGGCCGGATCCAGTCATCTTTGCCACTGCTAAGCTCGGATCTGACTGCTGTCGTCCGAATCTGAGCTCCTCCACCTCGGCCCCCGCCAGATTTGGGCTCCCCTTTGGCCGCGCTCTCCACTGCCAGATCCGGGCTCCCCGCCGCTGCTCCTCTGCTTCACGCGACGCGCCGATGTAGAGGATGCCGTCGCTGCTCCTTCCCTTCGGCCGCCACGGACGCGCAGGCTGAGGCCTCGCCTTGGATTCGACGTCACCCAAGCCGTTCCATGATGCCTTCAGGCTGCCTCTCGCCCAGATCCGGGCGCAGTGCCTCCGAGTGACACCGTCGCGCCCATGCGCAAACGCCGCCACCTCTGGGCCGACATCGAGTTGGGAGAGGGAGTGATTAACGGGGTGAAGAGAGAGAGAGAGGGGAGAGGAGGGGATTTTGAAGCGATAGTACTTTTGTTGCTGTTAGTATTTGTTCTTGAGTCTTATTCATTTTGCGTCTTCCGTTGCGTCGATCCAAATCCATTGCCCTCTCTTTATCAATTCGTCAAAGCTAGGGGTGGAAAACGGTAACGGATAATTCGTTTTATCCGGTATTCGTATCCGAGAAAACATAAATGTGGTAAGCAAAAATCCGTATTCGAAAATATTCGTATTCGTATTCGAGAATATTCGTATCCGTATTTGAGAGTATTCGTATTCGCATTCGTATTCAAGAATATTCGTATCCATATTCGTATTCGAGACTATTCGATTCGTATTCGATCCGTTTCTAGAACATATGAAAAATTCGTACAAATTTTGTGATTCAAAATTTGAATTTAGGCGATTTAAAACTGGTAACCGGTCAAAAACCGGTGAAAAATCGATAAAACCGCTAGGAATCCGTTTTATCCGGTATTCGTATCCGAGAAAATCCGTATTCGAAAATATCCGTATTCGTATTCGAGAATATCCGTATCTGTATTTGAGAATATTCGAATTCGTATCCGTATTCGTTTCAAAAATATGGATTCGTATTCGTATTTGAGACTATTCGATCGTATCCGATCCGTTTCCACCCCTAGTCAAAGCCATACGAGTCCATAAATTTTTTATCAGTTAGTCGATAGCTTTGCTAACTACAGCTTATCCTCTTGGATAAGTGTGGTCTTCTCCTTCCTTTTGCATAGCCTCAGCTGCTGCTCTTCTCCTTAAGCCGTTGTAGATCGTAGAATTCTTCATGATGCCGCCGCTTCTCTTTGAGCCGCCACCCCGAGCTTCTAAGGGCGCTGCGCTTCTTCTGCACTACACCTCCGTTACGCTTCTTGTGCACTGCACTGCCGCCGTCTCGGGCTTTGATATGTGCCGCTATACTTCTATCTCCCTCTTCGGCTTGATTTGATTGCTCTCTCTACTTGTGTCACCATCCATATTCTCTTTGTCGTGTTACCACGGTCAACTTTGCTCCCGTTTACCTCTACTTTCCTAGCCCTTGCACCTTGTGCTTTTTGGGTTATTGCACGATTCCAGATGGTTGGTACTCAACACAATTTTCCAAGAGCCGCATGCTACGACATCTTCATGATATGGATTTTCCCTATTTTAGTATCAACCCTTTTCAAATGCAATGCTATTGCATATATCTTGCATTTGAGGGGGGGGGGGTGTTAAGGGTATTTAAGGTCATTTCTATTGTCTAGGGTTTGGATCCTTGTGTGTGTCTCATATATTATATAAGCCCTATGGGCTATTGCAATACACTCAAGCTTCCTTCACATTAACAATACTTACAATTATATTTGCCATTTAAGAATTAAGATAGAACATAGATATACTACTTGGATTTATGGCTACTGCTCACTCTTCTTCATATTTAGGTTCTTCTTAGTTTCCTTGTAAATTGTTCAGGACCAGTGCAGGACAATTGAAGAAAAAGACATGAGCAAGAAGATGGGGGGAAATAGGAAGTGACAAAATCTTTAATCTAAACTTGTCATGATCAAATGGAATGGATTGTGATTTCTTCTACAAAGGTTGTGATTGGTTAATAGTTTGATTTGCTATAAATAGATTTTAAGAAATATTTTAGCTATGTTTCAAGCTCAAGCACCGGTGCAAATCGAATAGCACCGTACAATCTCAACTTATCTAATTGGACCAACTCTAAGTCCAACAAGCTTCATCAATGAGGTACATCTCTTATGTTCTGTCTTCATCTTTATATCACATGCAGATTGTAGTTGTTGCTTTCATTTAATATTATTTGTATTTATTAGTGTGATTGTAATATAGTCTGTGTATGGCTTGCTTTTGCCATGGGTCTATGCCTCCTACTTGAGATTTATTCCTGGATCCGTCCTTGCTTGGCAGGCATCTTGCGTACATCAGCTACAGATATTTCTCGGTTGATCTAACGCTTGGGGACCAGGGTACCACCGTGCACAAAGTCATCTTGTGCTTCTCTTCCTCCGTCGTTATGATATTCATTCATATGCACATTTCTCTTGTCCATATCGAATGCAAAGTCGAATACACTTTGCATGCAGCAGAATCTGGCAGTCATCAAGTACTAGTACGTACTGTAGTTTTCCACCCATTGGCTGAGGGAGATCTCAAAGAAAGGAGCTATAGGGACACGCACTTCGATGCAGGAAGAATTAACGGACTCTACCTCCCGATTAAGCCAGATGGAAGAGGCGATTAGGCGAAGAGGTTGCTAGTTCTTGATCCTCATAATTTGGGCAAAAATGCCTGCCGCTAGCTTCGAGGGATGCATGATCCCAAAAAGGTCTAGCTTTTATTCCTTGACGAAACATTCTCTTCTTACAATATAATGCACCTGCATAGATGATCATCATCTAGTACACCTCACAGCAATATGCATGTTAAGCTAATTAGGGCATCTCCAATGGTTATAGCTAGCAACTAATTATAAGACTTCCACATCATCTATATAGTACACACTAAAGCTAGCATTCTAAAGAACTATCTATAAGGATAGCTATTTGATGCTTACATGCACAAACAGAATTTATAGAGGCTGCCTCGTTTGGCGTTATAGACTAGTGCTTAAGGAGAGACAGCTCGATTTTTTTTGCATACTCTCTTTCCTCCACATAGGATATATACTGATGTGTACATGCATATAGCTAGCTGACTCAGACCATTGGAGATGCCCATAAATGAAGTACTTCAAGGGAGAAGCTAGCACTGAGGAGCTCTGACGTTGAGGCTGGAGAAATAATTAACATGAGCCTTAATTACGTGCAAAACGGATAGCGATGCTCGACTGCCTTGTGATAAACACGTCATCAACTACAAATGATTTAGGATCCATGTAGGAGCACATCAAGTTTTTTAATGGGAAAGGGGTAATACATTAAGGGTTTGTTTCAACTAACTTTTGGCTTAAACTTCTAGCTGAAATTGCACTATATCAGCCATTAGTTTTTTCTAAGAAAAATGATAAAAAAAATTGAAAAAAAATATATTGTCATATACAATGCAAAGGAACATGGAGGGAAAAGAAAAGAAAAAAGTTTAAAAAACTAAATTTAAAAGATAATATATTCTAAATAGTTTATGACTTAAATAAGCGAAACCGTTTGGAATGGGCAGGTAAAAGTTTAAAGCAAAACCCGTACATTAATCTATCGCCCTGACTCACTGGGCTGACAGGCCGGACCTAGCCAGGCCGGCTCACATGCAGCAGTCCTGGTCTGTGGTTCAGCCGATCTCCGGCCTGCGTTCAGACTGTGGGACTGGAGCCTTGTTTCCCGAATTTTTTGTATGGATAATCCATTTTTTATTCAAAAATACATAAATATACCTGTGGCAAATTTTTTTACAAAAATAGGCTCAAGTCGCCCCCCCATTGGGCGACTCTCACCTTTCGCCCAATCGGGAGGCGACATTTAGGGAATGTGGGAACCGTTGAGCGAATCAATACTATCGCCTAAGCGTTGGGCGACTTATTACAGTCGCTGTACGGTTGGGCGACTGGAATCTCAGTCGCCCAACGGTAGGGCGACAAGGGGGGTTTAATTTATTTCTCCACAGTCGGCCGCCCACTACCACTCCGCTCTCCCCCTCACTGCGCACAGAGAAGAAACGAGAGAAGAAGAGAAGAGGCGCACAGAGAAGAAACGAGAGAAGAAGGGAGAGGAAAAAGAGGAAAGGAGGAAGGGGGAAGAAAAGGAGGAAGAGAAGAGATGACGGAGGGGAAGAAAAGGAGGGGAGAAGAGAAGGAGAGGAAGACAGGGTTGGAGGAGGAGGTGAGGGAGGAAGGAGGAGTAGAAGCTATTCCATCCATTTGGATCCAGGTATTTTTTTTATTATGTTGTATTTGCACTATTATTTAGATGAAATATTGGTGTTAGTAAAAATTGTAGATGTAGAAAATGTAGTACAAATTTAGTATGAAAATATTAGTGTCAAAAAGTTGTAGTATACATTCTGTAGTATGGAACATTTTGTAGTATATTAATTTTAGCACCCTTTTTAGTATAGAAAATTTAGTTTAGTGTTGTACGATATTATTTGACATGCCGTAAATTTCAATCATACACGCAGGCCTACATCATCAATGGCCACCACTACATTGAGAGTGTATTATGGTGCTGGAATTATTTGTGAAGGTCCGAATGGTGTGGATTTGAGCGATTTTCCGCAAGTCACTCTCGTACTTCCGGATGACGAGAATGCTCGAATGACAGATGTGCAGCATTGGCTGACCCAGAGTTTTTCATTGGACCCCGAGGTGTGCAGCGTCGTTGTGCAAGGGCTTTGGAGCCGGTCTCCCACGGACATCAGATGGGAGTTGAAAACATTGGTGCGCTCAGCTTCGTGGAAGGACTTTGTGCAAGGGTGCCGGCGCCGTGGATACGAGTGTGTACTACTTGTGCAACCGTGCTCACTACAAGCAGCTGCGCAAGCTCGTGCGTCCGCCTATGCTTCAGGAGGTGCTAGCAGCTCGGGCGGGCAGCACGATGGCGGAGCTGATGAAGTTGCTCGTGAAGAAGGCAATGCGGTACATGGAGGAGAGTTACAGCTGTCAAGCTATAGAGGGGGAACTGGGCAAGCCGATGCGGTATATGGAGGAGAGTTACAGCCGTCAAGCTATAGAGAGGGAACTGGGCAAACTGATGAAGGAGAGCATAATGAGTATATCGTGCAGCAGATGGAATCTGATGACCAGAGGGCATGGGATGAAGAGCAAGCTGTAGAGGACGACGAGGAGGACAGTTCCGATGATGAAGAAGTTCCTATCCCCCAGGAATGGAACCGGTTTAATGCGGAGGGTGTTTCCACACATGATGAGCATGAATCACCATGGGAGTATCATGACACAGAGGTTCGGTTGCATGCTATGTTTGCTGACAAGGAAAAGGGGAAACAACCACGCTACACCCAGTAGACAAAATGTAATAGACCCAGCAAGTTGTATTCCCTAAGGCTTGTTAGGACTAATGGTGGAGTTCTGAACATTACAAGTTCTACACTATGTATGTATCCGTACACTAATTCTCAGGAACATTTAAATATCACTTACCACTTTATGTATCGAATGTTCTACACTCAATCGTTCTTAAAAAAAATTTCCCAAAATTTTTTATGCACGTACAACATCCAGTGAACATAAACTTTTATTACAACTATACCAAATTTTTTCCTAGTTTAAAACTACAAAATTTACAAAACTCTAAACAAATCACGGGGGGAGAGTAAAGTCGCCCTCCTATCCGGTGACTGCATTATAAGTCGCCCATCCATTGGGCGACTGCATGTAGTCGCCCAATAGGAAGGCGACTAATTGCAGTCGCTCCAAGGTAGAGCGACACAAGTTTTGTCGCCTCCCGGTTGGGCAAAAGGTGAGAGTCGCTCAATGGGGGGGGGCGATTTGAGCCTATTTTTGTAAAAAAAAATTCACAGGTATATTTATGTATTTTCAAATAAAAAATAGATTATCCGTACAAAAAAAAATTCCTTGTTTCCCAGTGTGCTTTGTGGAGCATCCATGTGCGATGCGCTGCGGCTGCCACAGCTACGCAAGACAAGCCGAATCACCAGTGTCCAGACCACGCGTGCCGTAACGTTCCTCGGCACGCCGGATTGGAATGGAATCACTGGATCTCTAATCGCGTCGCCAAGTTACGACTCATGTGAGCGACGCATGCAGTCGATCAATCCGTACTACGAAAGGACGGGGCTTAGAGCCTTAAACCAGTGGCGGACGCAGAGGAAGTCAGAACACTGATACGGCCCCTGTTACTTATACCTGAGCTCGGCAAAAATGACACGCGTTCTTCATTTATTTAATGTGGTTTATTTGATATGACTACAACTTATAATTTTTGGTTAAAATTTTTAAATTTTAGCTATTTGTGAGAGATATTACGGAGAAAAATACTTACGATTTTGGTTGATAGAAATATTAGTTTTTAACGTGTACTACAATTAACTTGTAAGAACAATTAACTTGATAGATTACAGAGAAAATACTTCGTTTAGAAGTTAGGTACTATAGCAAAAGCCAAAAGTCGTTTTTAGAAGCCGTTAAAGAACAAGCCTTGTCTTAAAAAAATACTTTGTTTGAAAGTTAGATACTATAGCGAAAGTTAGAAGTTATTTTTAGAAAACGTTAAAGAACATATCCGCTTAATCATGTTTGACGGCTCCGGTAGGTTCCAAGGGACCTGTAAGAAACTAGGACAGGTCTGGGCGGATCCCTGATCTACCGCAACTGTCAAATCCGCCCCGCCTCAAATGATACTAGGCCCAACTGTCAGATCAGAACGGAAGTACTTTAGGTAAAGAGGCAAGAGGAACAGAGGATCCACAGGTTTGGACTGACCTGAATGAATGAATGAAACATACAAAGCGGTAGAATAAGAGTTGCATTTGGGCTTGACGGTGCAACAGAAAGCAGTAGGGACATTCTGGAAAGGTTCAGCTTGGGTTCAGGCCAGCTGGTGAACAGAGCGAAATCAGCAAATTTTTTCAGCTCTAACGGTAATGATGAGACGAAAACACAAGTACACGCTGCCTGTGGGATCGACACGGAAGCTTTAGGGGAGAAGTATCTTGGCCTTCCTACTGCGCTTGGACTATCGACAGACGAAGCTTTTGAACCTATTGTCCTATTCCTCCGAAGATTCGTAAGCTCGTGGGCGAGTGGAGTGAGAAAAAAATTAAGCGGTGCTGGCAGGTAGGTGCTTACAAAGTCCGTTGCTCAAGCAATTCCTACCTATTCTATGAGCTGTTTTGTGGACGAAGACATGCAAGAGGATTGCGAGTCTTGTGTCTAAGTATTGGTGGGGAGGTGATGCAGACAGCACCAAAATTCGTTGGAGGAAATGACCATCAGTAGCCCGTTCGAAGCTAAGAGGAGGGATGGGTTTTCGTGATTTTCAGAAATTTAATTTAGCCATGTTGGCCAAACAAGGGTGGGGACTAATGACGAACCCGACTTCGCTTTGTGCCCAAGTATTGAAAGCGGAATATTTTCCTCTGGGGACTTTCTCTGAGCATCCAAGATGAAGAATTCCTTCCGTACATGGAGAGAGATCCTGAGTAGCCGAGAGGCACTGAAGATAGGGCTGATCAAGCGTGTAGGTGATGGCTCATCCATCAATGTGTGGGAACATCCATGGATTCCATCTAAACATGGCTGTTACATTCTAGGTCACAGGTTTAAATGGGTTGAACACAACTATAAATAAGCCTACGGAGCAACAGAGCAACAATATTATAAGTGGTATTTGACCTTTTCCCCCCAAAAGACTAATCCAATGGGTGGGGGCTCCCTCACACTTATAAGTTATGCTTGCTCCTCTCCCACAATCCATGTGGAACTATTCCTAACAATCTCCCCCCCCACACATGGATTGGGCACTTTTGCAACCATGAGGTCCAAGGAGATGTTAGACACCTAGGCTCTGATACCACTTGTTACATTCTGGACCATAGGTCTAAATGGGTTGAACACAACTAAGCCCACGGAGCAAAAGAGCAACAATATTATAAGTGGTATTAGACCTTCTTCCCCAAAAGGCTAGTCCAATAGGTGAGGGCTCCCTCACACTTATAAGTTGTGCTTGCTCCTCTCCCACAATCCATGTGGGACTATTCCTAACAATAGCTTTAAGCCATCGTACCGTCCTGCTAATGCTACAGTAAAAGTGTTGGAAATATTTCTATATTGGTTGTGGGAAAGTAAGAAGCATAATTTATAAGTGTGAGGGATATCTCAACTATTGGACTAGTCTTTTGAAGGGAGAAGGACCAATACCACTTGTAAGTGTATTGCTCCGTGAGTTTAGTTGTGTTCAACCCGTTTGGACATATGATCCGAGAAGTAAACTCAGTTGGACCTAAACATGTGGCCAGGTCCGATCCAACAACAAGGTCAGTGAATTAATTTGCAATGATGATGAGTCCTGGAATTTGCATGCGGTCACAGCAAACTTCCCTGCATCAGATATACAAGTAGTCCTTTGTATTCCTTCGGATTTTTGGGCGTGGGCTGGTGACAAGCATGGCAATTTTTCAGTCCGCTCTGCCTATCATTTGCTCATGGAAGCTACAGGGCGTAATCAAGCAGCTTCGAGCTCTTCTGGGGATGCAGATCCCTTCTGGCCAGAACTTTGGAAGCTCCCGACTCCGCCGAAAGTGAGAGTTTTTTTTGGTGGCGAGCGCTTCATGATTTCATTCCATGCGAAAGCGGTGCTGAAACGCAGACGTATGGAAGGATTGCTTTCTGCATACTTGTGTTGTGGACTTGTGGTACAGAGGAAGAGACTACAACGCATGCTTTGATTCAGTGTACTTGGGCGCAATCTTTCTGGGCGGCTATGAAGGACCTGATGGGTAGTAAGGGCTGCTGATCTAATCGACGGCAAGGTCTGCTCACCGGATATGACGGCGGTGATTCTGTGCGGAATGTGGCACGTTTGGTCTGCTCGAAATGCTCGGCGACATGGGGATGATAATAGAGACAGTGGTTCGGTCTGTGAGGTGGGCTCGGGATGTGGCTTTCAGACGAAACCTGAGTGCCAGCAAAACCGGCCAGTCCAGAGGAATGTGGCGTGGCAACCACCCCAACATGGCTTCATCAAAATTCACCGTTCTTTTCAGCTTTTGATTTATGACTTATACTGGAGTAATTAGCTTTTAAATAAAATATATTTTCAAAATAGATGTACTAATTAATTATAGTAGATAGCCATAGTTAAAAAGAACGCACGTTGACGTTGACGAGCCTTTTACGCGGGAACCTAAACGGTGCTTCGGGTGTGGTCGAGCGTGATGAGGTTGGAGCCTCTTATGTGGCCAGGGCGAGATGGGTGTTTGCGGTGCACACTCGTAGGACTGCTAATTTAGCGGCCCATTTATGCGCTAAACAAGCTTCTATTTATAGGCAATGGTGTACTTGGCTTAATCAAGTGTCGGTCTCTCTATGTAATTTGCCTACAACATGATTGTACTCATGTTAACGAGTAACGAAAAATAGCTCCTTTCTTCGCAAAAAAAAAAAAGAGTTCCTACTAGGCCAGTGGACCTCACATTCTGGGCCGTCTCTTTGGGCCTCTAACGTACATACTAGTAAAACTGGGTGAAAGCAGTCGGTCCACGAAAAGTTTTGAGGCTGAACCCTGAGGGGGCACACGGATCAGATCTCCGTGAATCAGAGTAGAGCATTAGCCGATAACCCTTCACGAGTTTTTTTTAGGGAAGAGAGAGATATCAATTAATCAAGGATAGCAGTACAGTCATCAAGCATAAGCTGCTCAATACACCAAGGAACTCCATCTAACCAAACTGCAGAACTAGAGAGACGCATCGATGCGTGTTGAGCAAGCTCAAGAGCTACCCTGTTCTGATCTCTCTCAACCTTGGCGAATTTAACCTCACCCAGCGCCTCCATTGACTCCTTTGCATCGTGGATATAGCTGGACATCCGCGACCGCTCCATCTCCTGGGTTGATGACCAAACTATGCAAGAGGAGGCTTTGCATCGTGGTTGGGGAGCCCTGTATGAGCGGTAGGTCACGTGTTTGAGACTCTGTTCTGCTCGCATTTGTTTTTCATCTGAACTTTACGTGGAACCCATATGCCAGATAACAAAACACAGTAAAGGCTTGCCATTGGGCAAGGAGGAGACTTTAGGTCAATGTAGGATTTGAAGGCCTTTTCACCCTTCATAATTCAAACAAAAACGAAAATATTTAACCGTAATGACTTTGTTTCATTGGGTAGCGAAAGCAACGAAATTTTGTAAAATTTCGCTGAAATAGTGAACCCTGCACCAGACTATGGACTGATCGCTCCATGGAAAAGCGCTCTCCACCATGGGTGAGAGCATTCCGATAGCTCCAATTCTTCCAAAGCAAAAGCATCAGCGCTGATCTTTCCTCCTTCGTGATCGTGTCAAGCAAAAGAAGAAACCAGTTCGGCCCAGAGCTAATAATTAAGTCCTCCTTTGGCAACCTCCAATCTTCTCGAATCCCTGCCATGTTAACTTTGGCATGGGGGCAGGCAGCCACTACATGGAAAGTATCCTCTGGTGCACGCCCATAGATGGAACATGTATCATCTTGTATAATATGTCTTCTCTTTTTATTGACATTCGTGGCTAAGGCATTATAAGCCAAGCGCCATGCTGCAAGGGATGCAACCACCATTTTTGTGGAACAAAATGAGGACTCGGTGCGTAAAGCATCTTGTGGTGAACTTCCATACCCGTTTTCGCATCAAAGAGTTGATAAAGACGTTCAAGAAGCTCTTCATGTAGAACCAAAGGCGCAAGTTCAATGCAATATGGAGAGAGCTCGACGAGGAGACATCAAGGAATGTGAGGGAGTCACGGGCAGCAGAACCAGCCGCGGCTCAGGGTGCTTCTGCAATAGTCGATGAGTTCACACAGTGGATCAACTTGCATGCCCCTATGCTGGAGAAATGTTCACTGCTTTTTGACACTGATGGTGTGAGGTACGGGATTATGCGATGAACATATCCGAGATGTACAACGGTGTGCTGAAGGGTGTGCATTCCCTCTTGATCACTGTAATTGTGGATGAGAGTTAGAACCGCACCATCGGTTATTCGTGAACAGAGCCATGATTGTGAAGAAGCAATTAGATGAAGGAAAGCAATTGTTAGAAGTGATTCAGACCTACATGGAATTGAAAATGAGGAAGGTTCATTTGTGTGTTGCTCGGACCATGGATGGGGTGAGGAAGAAATTTAAGATCTGTTTCTGGGAGAAGTATGTATGGGCCACACCAGAGGGGATCATAAGCATACACACACCATTGATGAAGTAGTGACCTGCACGTGTAACAAGTCAAAGCTCCTACATAAGCCTTGCCCATATGTGTACACCGCGTGCACTACGTGGTGAAAGTTCCCCACGTAGTACGTATCAGAATACTATGACATCTATCATTTATGCGGGAGCACTGATTTCAACTCCTACAGGGTGGACATGCATTACAGGGACCTTTGGCAAGGCAAGTGAAGTGGGTGACAAACAGCGCACTCAAGTAGCCTGGCCGTGAAAGAAGATAGCCTGACCGCATCCACAACGATTTGGATAGGGGTGAGAAGTGGATACAAATTATTTGTATTATTCGGTTACTGCATTTGATAGGATACGAATATGGTATATATATTTTCATCTGATTAACAATTTCTCTCTTATTCATATTCATATTCGAATTCACATAAAAAATATGGATGAATATGGTAGACTTTTATCATCTAAAAATGTTATTTTATTTGGTCTATTCATATCCGTATTCATATTCGATGAAGTAATATACATATTTTATTGCGATACGACTAATTAGTTGGACAAGTTTTTTAATTCATTGTGAATTCGTGTTTCTTTAGGTGAAGTAAATGAATTAGAATGATTAAGCGTGACTGTACGAGTATAAAATGTTATTAATATCTTCATACAATGTAAGTTACGAGGATATTCACCGAATTGAGTAGATATTCAATTCATATTCATATTCAAGAATGTTTGAATTCGCATTCGTATTTATTTACAAAATACAAATACAAATGTGGTAAAGGCACTATTCAATTCGTATTCGATCAATTTCCACCCCTAGATATGTATGATAGTCAGTGTGGCCAACGAGCTAGACTACGGTGCAAGACAGTGGGGCACTCCATGAGGGACTGCCCGAATAGACCAACTTTGTCGGCCGTTCTATAGACGTTGCAATGTGTACTACCTGCACTTATGTACTCATTCATGCTTTGTTCTCGTTGGACTACTATGATCCAGAATGCAATGTTGTGTCTCAAGACATTCTTAGTAGTTGCCGTAAACATAGATTTGTAAGGCCGGCATGGTGTACGCAATGATATATGGCGTTGTTTCAATAAAGTAATGGTTTGCAATGTAACTTTTAATGTATTTTTAACTAGTTGAGTCATAATGTTGCCATGTTCTTTTTTGTAACTTTTGATATAACTTTTACATAGATACTGACACATTCTTTTCTGTACTACAGGAAATGGCCGCTAGTGATGGCAATGTGCAAGATACATTGTTGAACCCATCTTGGGATTACCAGTATCGTTGTCGAGCATGGTTGAGTGGTGATAGGCTGTCCCCCTTTATTCTCTAGGGTCCTCCAAATATTTTCAAAATTGCTCACCATTCGTTTGACAAAGGTGGTACGGAAGATTTTATCTGGCTCCCAAACAGTTTTTGTTAAAAACCGGTACATAATGGAAGGAGTTTTATTTTGCATGAAGTAGTACATGAAGTGAATAGGAAGAAATTGTCAGGAATTTTGCTGAAAATTGATTCTGAAAAGGCTTATGACAAAGTCAGATGGCCTTTTCTACATCAAATCCTACTGGCTAAAAATTGTGGGGACATTTGGTGTGATTGGATTATGAAGGTAGTGAGGGGAGGAAGGGTGGCCATTAAAGTTAATGACCTAATAGGCCCTTACTTTCAGTCTTTTAATTGTTCAAGGCAAGGCGACCCTCTTTCTCCTCTGCTTTTTAATTTAGTTGCTGATGCCTTACTGTTTTTATCCGAAGAGCCTGTGAAAAAGGATTGATAAAGGGTACAGCAACACATTTAGTGGATGGTGGGGTTCCCATCCTACAATATTGAGAGACCATGCGGTGGTCATCCCGTGTGAATGATGAGTAATTGACATCGGGTTAAGAGAGTCGAGTTTGATTTGGGTGGTTCGGACCATGTCGTTGCGTGGTGCAATGGACTCGGTCGGACTTGGTCAAACCTAGTCAAGGGCTTAGGATGTGTATTATGCTGATTTGGCAGGTTTGGACTTCATCTGTGGCAAGTGTGATGATATTTACGCTTTCATGTATCGAGCGGTGCTATTTGATGTGTTTCTTGTCTGTGTGGCTGCAGGACATCGGGCGGAGTCGTGGTGAGACACGTGGACCGGACTAGGCGCAGGTGGCGCTGAGGTCAGAACGGTCGGGATGTGTCGAAGACGACGTGGACTCGAAGTGGTTGCGAGGCGTGCGAGACAAGGAGCGCGGAAGCTTCCCGGAAGGTGCAGAATCCTGCTTGCCTTTGCAGCCTCTAAGGGTTTCAAGCTCTACCAGATGGACGTCAAAAGTGCCTTCCTTAATGGAGTCATTGAGGAAGAAGTTTACGTCAGACAGCCTCCAGATTTCGAGAACCCCAAATACCCATACCATGTCTTCAAACTTTCCAAAGCGTTGTATGGACTTAAGCAGGCCCCCAGAGCTTGGTATGAGAGGCTTAAGTCCTACTTGTTGAGTCATGGGTTTGAAATGGGTAAAGTAGACAAGACCTTGTTCATCCGTCGTCATGGCAATGACCTTCTGCTCGTCCAGATCTATGTCGATGACATCATCTTTGGCGGCTCTTCTCATACTCTGGTTTCACAGTTCTCGGATGTCATGAGCACCGAGTTTGAGCTGAGTATGATGGGCGAGTTGACCTTCTTCCTTGGCTTCCAAATCAAGCAGACTCGGGAGGGTACATTTCTTCATTAGGGAAAGTACACTCGTGACCTCCTAAGACGCTTCGACATGAGTGATGGTAAGCCTGTGTCAACTCCCATGGCTTCTACAGCCTATCTTGACCTAGATGAGGACGGCGAGCCAGTTGATCAGAAAGAGTTCAGAAGTATGATCGGCTCTCTTCTTTACCTCACTGCCTCGAGACCAGACATACACTTCTCTGTGTGTCTGTGTGCCCGTTTTCAGGCTTCTCCTCGCGTATCTCACCGCCAGGCGGTGAAGCGCATCTTTCGATACCTTCGAGCTACCATTGACTATGGTATCTGGTACTCTTCCTCATCCTGTCTTTCCTTGAGAGCCTTTTCGGATGCAGACTTTGCCGGCTATAGGATAGATAGGAAGAGCACTTCTGGCACTTGCTAATTCATTGGCACTTCTCTCGTTTCTTGGTCTTCGAGGAAGCAGTCTGGTGTTGCGCAGTCCACCGCAGAGGCAGAGTATGTTGCTGCAGCCAGCTGCTGCAGTCAGGTACTCTGGATGGCTTCGACCCTGCGGGACTTTGGGTTAGTTATCGACAGTGTTCCACTCTTTTGTGATAACACTTCTGCGATTAACATTGCTAAGAACCCAGTGCAACACTCTCGGACCAAGCACATCGATATCCGTTTTCACTTCCTTAGAGACCATGTAGAGAAGGGCGATATAGTGCTCCAGTTTGTGGAGAGTGACCACCAGTTGGCTGACATCTTCACCAAGCCATTGGATAGTTCGAGGTTTTCAGCTCTACGGGGAGAGCTTGGGGTGGGTTGTCCTTATGGACTGTAGTGAGGGGGAGTTTTGGACTTTACTGCTTTACTATATTGATTATGCTTCTGTCTCATTTCTGTTGCATTGCTCTCGGGGTGCGTCGAGCTTAGTCCTTCTAGCATAGGTTAGAGTGTTTCTCTTGTCTAGTTGCTTAGACTTCTTACTCTTATCTTGTGCTTCCAGGATGCTTCTTATTAGCTGCTTCTTATCTCACTAGATTGAGCTCACTCACTTCTTGTAGGTTCTAGCGAGGGTTGGGCCACCCTCGGGTAGACAGGGTACGTGTTTGCTCTCTAGTGTGTGATTTACTGTCAGCTGATTGTCCTGGAGTCATATGGGGTAGATGAGAGTCAGTTTGAGCCATAGTTGTCTCTATATCTTATCTATGCTTTAAGGACTGCCTGTTTGGTTTTCTTTGACAGCTTCTCGATTTTATTGTTTTGGTTCAGGGAGAGTTCATTTGGGAGCTTCTGGAGCTTAATTGTGACTTAACTCAACTTGAACTGAAAGTTGCATCTCATGTTGAGGGGGAGCTGGATTTTCTGCATTTTAGCATTCCGCATTGTATATAACTACATTGAGCCCTGAGTATTATCCTATTTTGACATGTTTGCAATGTTGTACACCTTGCCATGATTTGTGCTGTATATGCTAGATTGATCATGACTTCATATGTGCAGACTAGCTTTTACCATGATAAGTAAATTAAAATTGCTCAACTTGATTTAAAACTTGTCATGCTAGCATTTGAGTCTAGTCTTTCTTGAGCTATCTTTCTATGATTCATGCCATGTCAACTAGGCTTAGCTGAGCGTTGAATCGTTTATTGAGCCTTAGATTGAGCTATTTTAGTCTCTTGATGTAGCATGAGGTAGTACAACATGTTTACAAAGCAAAAAGATCTCTTTTGTGCGAAAAGAACTGATTTCACCAATTCTTTCTCATGAGACGGCTTGCCATTGCACTAGGCATGAACTCAGGGGGAGTTTTTGGATGACCTAGACTATCTTCTTAAGCTTATTGCTTGGAGTAGTCGCATAAGGCTTGAGATCTAGCACATAAACAAAATTTGGGTTGAAAACAACCATGAGCTTTAAAAAGACAATGATTTAATGTGCTCAATTTGCTTAATCTACAAAAAGAACCAAGTACTTGCGCCAATGTCTCATTCTTGAGCATAGCATTCTAGTTGGTCTCAATATTAGATTCTTGGTTCCGCTTAGCTTAATTGACATGGCCGGCATCATCCTTGGATATCTCTAGTTAGACTTTACCTTTTGATGACTTGACATTCTCACTTAATGCACTATATTTCAAATTGTCATCTATGTGTTCTAGTTAGCTTATACATGTCATGTCATGACCTAGATAGCTTCTTATAGAGTTATGGCTTGGTGTATCTCATTATGGTCATTATGGATAATTTTCTTGGCTCACAATGCTTAGAAATAAACAAACTTCAGCCATAGTCATCCATTGACATGTCATATTCTCTCTTTTGCATCCTTGATGTGTTTATTGCCAAAAGGGGGAGAATAGAGAAGAAAAAGCTAGTTGGGATCATTTTAGAGCTTTGGAGAACAATTTGCTCTTTCAGTTGTTGCTCTAGTGTTCCTTCTGTCGACATGGTCATTAGCTTCATTATCCTTCTTTGGACCATGTTGGATTCCTCAAACTCAACTTCATGTTTTTTCTGGGTTTGTCAATATACTCATCAAGGGGGAGATTGAGAGACCATGCGGTGGTCATCCCGTGTGAATGATGAGTAATTGACATCGGGTTAAGAGAGTCGAGTTTGATTTGGGTGGTTCGGACCATGTCGTTGCGTGGTGCAATGGACTCGGTCGGACTTGGTCAAACCTAGTCAAGGGCTTAGGATGTGTATTATGCTGATTTGGCAGGTTTGGACTTCATCTGTGGCAAGTGTGATGATATTTACGCTTTCATGTATCGAGCGGTGCTATTTGATATGTTTCTTGTCTGTGTGGCTGCAGGACATCGGGCGGAGTCGTGGTGAGACACGTGGACCGGACTAGGCGCAGGTGGCGCTGAGGTCAGAACGGTCGGGATGTGTCGAAGACGACGTGGACTCGAAGTGGTTGCGAGGCGTGCGAGACAAGGAGCGCGGAAGCTTCCCGGAAGGTGCAGGAGGGGCGAAACGGGAATTTCGCAAGGCTGCACAAGCGGGAGCGGGCTCCGTTGAAAATAGCGGGCGTAACGGGGCGGAGACCCGTTAGCCATGGGCTATAAAAGGAGTGGAGGGGCTGCATGCCCACTTGAGCACTTGTAAGGAACTAGGGTTTACACTAGTCAAAAGAGGCTTTGGGAAGGTTGTTTCCTTTAGCTCTTTAGTTGGTGTGAGTTGTTGGAGAGGCAGAGTGTGCTCCCTCTGTCCCCTTCGATGTGTTTTAGATAGAACAGAGTGTTCTTCTCCCTTGCTAAGCATTCATGGTTGA
Source organism: Dendrocalamus latiflorus (assembly GCA_017311315.1). Lineage (NCBI taxonomy): Eukaryota > Viridiplantae > Streptophyta > Magnoliopsida > Poales > Poaceae > Dendrocalamus > Dendrocalamus latiflorus. The sequence continues at coordinate 16,331,647 of CM029664.1, read as the reverse complement.
GGATTGAGAGAGATGAAGAGGGAGAGTTGATCCACCTTGTAATCATCCATGGTTCTAATGTCCATGCGTATCGGGACATATCTGTATTCCTTGTGATTCAATGAATGAAAAACTGGAGTTTTGGTTTTCTCTGTTCGTAGCTTCTGTTCTTCATTTCTCAAATTCTTGATTTTCTGTGTTTTGAGTTCTTGCTTGCTGGGATTGGCCAAAATGGGTTGCTCTATGATGGGATAGTGATCTTAGACCATTTGGTCAGCTAGAATCCCAGAGACAAGATTTTAATTTCAGTTTTTGGATTTGGCCCTCCTCTGTTCAGTTCTTCCAGTTCTAGGGTTTTGGTGGAATTCCTTTTTTTCCCTTGGAGAGAAGGCTTGATTTTTGGTCTGTGCAATCCTTATGCTATTGCTAACGTATCTGCAAAGTCCCATTAGCAAAGGATTTGAGATCATGGAGTAATTTGATTTTGTGAGCCCTCTCTGAAGTTCTTCAAGTTTTTCTAGGGTTTGATCTAATTCTTGATTCCCCTTGTGAAATGTCATGAAAATTGGCCTGAAGGATGATGTGGGTATTGCTAATATATTCTGAGAATTTCATGTGCAAAGGATTTGTGTAGTGTGAGCCATTTGGGTTTGTTTGCTCCTCTCTGTAGTTTATCGAGTTTTCAGGTTCTGCAGATTTTCGGCCAGCAAGCTCTCGGCCAGCAGGAAGCATCTTTCCATTGTGTGCTTTTCTTTTTTTTTTTGTGCTGTTTCTTTGACTATTTTGCATGCAGATCAAACGGCATTATTTTCAGCTGAAATTTTTACCGGTTATTCTCTGATTTATGCTGAATGTTTTGGTATCGCATGCGTTCCAGAATTCAGCAAAATTATTTTTAAGTTTTCTGTGAGTTGCGTTGTTTTGCATCTTTTGAAAAATCAGTGTTCGATTTCTCGGGGGCGATTTTGAAGCGAGCGACATTCACCCCCCTCTGTCGCCATTTCGGTCCTACAAATATGCTGATGACACTATCTCTCATACAAGATGATGTAGAAAGTGTAGGAAATTTGAAGTTTATTTTATGCCTGTTTGACCAGTTATCAGGGCTTAAGATTAACTTTCATAAGAGTGAGAGGACAAGGAAGATATCTATGGCAAGATCTTTACTTGCCCAGTAGGTATCTTTGCTTTTACATACTTGGGTATTCCTATTGACTCTAAGAGACTAAAGAATTCCCAATGGAAGAACACTGAGGAGAAACGTGAGAAAAAGTTAGGTTGTTGGCAAGGAGACTCCTGACCATTTGGGGGAGACTAACCTTGCTCAATGCCTGCCTAAGTACTGTTCCCATTTACATGCTGCCTTTTTACAAATTTCCAGTAGGTGTGAGAAAGAGAATATATTTTTTCAGGACAAAGTTGTTGTGGCAAGAGGACCAGGGTATCAAGAAATATCACCTGGTGAACTGGCCTGCTGTTTGCTACCCAAGGGATCAAGGTGGTTTGGGTGTCCTTGATTTAAATGCGATGAACATTTGCTTATTGAGCAAGTGGTTGTGGAAACTTGAGAATGAGGATGGTCTATGGCAACAAATTTTCTAGGAAGAAATATTTATCCCATCAAACTCTTGTCTCAGGCAGTGGTGAAGCAGGGAGATTCTTATTTCTGGCGGGGATTAATGGAAGCCAAGAAACTTTTCCTACCTTTCTATGCAAAAAGATTTGCAATGGACAACACACCAGGTTCTGGGAAAATACCTGGCTGAATGGTCCTTCTTTAGCTCAGCAATTCCCCAAGCTATACAATCTCACATTCTCCAAACAGATGACTATAGCCCAGGTGCTCAGTGAGGGTTTTGGGAGTATTAGATTTAGAAGAGTGCTTTGAGGGGTGAGATTTTGACAATGTGGCAATAGCTGCAGCAGGCATGCATGTCTGTGGTTTTACAAGACCACCCAGATAAAACCATCTGGTTGGGAACAACAGCAGAGTTTTCTGTAAATGCAGAGTACAAATTACCACCATAAATTTATTTGGAAAGTTAAAACTTCCTATCAAGATTAAAGTTTTCACTTGGTTGGTGACAAGAAATAGTATTCTAAGGATAACTTGAAGAGAAGGGGTTGTAAGGGAGATGATCATTGTTAGTTTTGTAGGACGGCTGAATCAATTGATCATCTTGTTTTCAAATGCACGCCGGCTAAATTTGTTTGGAATGTTTTGGCATGTCCTTTTGGCCTTTAGTGTCTCCTTGGAAATGTTGACCAATTTTTTAGTTGGGCCAACAATTTTCCCAGGAATTACGCAAATTTGTTATAATTGGGGGCATTGCCATCTGTTGGACCTTGTGGAAAGCAAGGAATACTTCCTGCTTTTAGAACAAGAGTCTGAAAGACCCGGCTAAAGTGGCCCTCCAATTGTGCCATTGGATTAATTTTTGGGCTTTATTGTAGAAAGAGGAAGGGCACGCTACACTACGTGATGGCGCGAGGAGGATCCGGCAAGTGTCGCAGGAGAGTGTCAACATCGCTCATGACTGGACTTCGAGAGCTCGCCTGGAAGGACCGTCTTAGAAGTTTACATGTAGTTGTGATGTTTGGATGTTTTTCTCTTGTGCTGCTTTTGAAAACTCGGAAGGCCCTTTTGGAGGTTGTTCCCTAGGATCTTCATCTATCTGATTCCCTTAAGTTTCAGTTTGTCTGCGTTTCGGATTGTGTTGAATGGTCGTAAGAAACTCTGTTTTATCTGTTTCAACAAATGAAATGGGGGTCTCTCCTGTTTGAAAAAAATACGTATAATCTGCAGGCAATTAACAAATCATTGCAAACGTCGAACGGCATGATTAAATGAGAACATGGGCCTGTTTGGCAACGTCTGCGGCTTATGGCTTTTGGCTGTTTACGGTACAGATTACGGAGAGACAGATACTCACTTGCGATTTTGGCTGGTACAGATGTTGGGCTTTTAACGTGTAGATCGTTTAACTTGTAGACCTCGTCTTAAAAAAAATACTCCGTTTGAAAGTTAAGTACTGTAGCAAAAACCAAAAGCTACCAGCTTCGGAGGAAAAGAACATGTCCTATATATGTTGCGACGCCAATGATATGTTGACAGTGATGGTTTGGATGTTGATATATTGGGGTTTTCTTTTGATTTTGTTCGTGTGCATGCATGTGCTCAAGGAGGCTTGGATCTCAAGAATTGACTCTGGTTGCAGGTGATATCCCGACTTCTGCTCAATGGATGGATGACTTCAGCTAATAATCCACCATGACGGCTTAGTCATTCTAACGAAACGAACATCCGGCCGTCACGTCTCTGGTGCAGATCGATCGTCTTGATCGCCCCATTATCATGGATCATTAGTTCGACGTTGTTGTCCGTAACTACGTGCGTGTCATGGTATGTATGTGGTTTTTTATTACGGTTTATGATTTATTACTATAGACTTTTGATCCTAACGTAAATGTTTGTGTGAATAAACCAAATATCAATAAATCACATCGAAAAGACTGTCCTGATAAATTGTTTTAAAAAATCGACAAAAAAACATTCTTTTAATTTATTTAGAAAAAACCATAAACTATAAACTATAAGTTATAAATAGAAAAGAATCTACCTATCCTTGTTGCACCTACTTTTATTTGGATTTATTAATTAGCGAAGGATGTTATGTCACCGCCTTCACATTGCCTAATGCAGTAGTTGCTAATTTTTCGTGAAGACCATGATTGAGTTCAAATTTGGCTATCTCTTCCTACGGCTACTTTTTTTTTATTCCTGAGGATAACTCTATGGCCTTTGAATCGGACTAGCTCTTTGCTGGACAGCTGTGAACTTGAGTTGTCTCTGACACGTGACTTTGGGAGTTTAGTTGTTATAACATGTACATCTCTTAGTATTTAAATTAGGTATTAAAGTGGACATATTACCTCCTCCATAATACTACTATTATTAGCTATTTTTATTCTAACTTTTTTCTCACATGGTACTAGTTTCGAAGGTTTGGTTTGGTGTCATACAATCTAAACTTATCACCCACTCTCTCATTTGTTTAACGTCGCTGCTATAAAATTTCTCTTCAATGGCATAACGTACAGTTAGTTATTACAGCTTTTCAGGCCTCCACAGGCAGCACTTGCAGTAGTGAATGGACGACTTCAACAAAATGGCCGAGTAATTCGAAGCCCAAATGTGAACATTTTCGTCTGCCTGCAGTTGGAAGATGGAGGCCCAGTTTATCTCATTTTTCAACAGGGCCAGCGAGCGCGCACCGTAGGTCCCGTGAATCACTCATTTTCTTCTTTGTTTCTGTCGAGAAGTTCCTTTCTTTTCTTCTTTTTAGAACTTGAGGTGGTTGGGTGTACGACCGAATTGATTGATACACACTGAGGCACTTAAAAACTGACGTGCACGGATGTAGTACTCTTGTTATGAATGGTGCTTCTCCATTCCCTCTATTCTTTTTAACGACGTTCTAGAACATGTATATATAGCCAATCTTTTAAAACTTTAATCGCTAATACACACAAGAGTATTTGGATTTGTAGTGTGCAGATGATACTACTAGATTTGTCATAAAAAATACTTTCAAAGCATTATATTTTTAATAATTTTTATTAACATATAATTAGAAAAATAATGATCAAATGTGTATATTAAGAATAATGGTTAAATGTGTATATTAAAGACCGATGTCCAGAATGACAAAGAATAAGAGAGAATGGATGTAGTATTTAATGATGCTAAATGTGTAGCAAGCTGGGACCAATTAATGGACCACAATGCAAAGAGCCAATGCCAACTCTTGCTTCGTCAGGTCCGCTAGCTTTTGCATAACTACACAAAGACAGTGATATGGGTGATTCATTCATTCTTAATTTGAGAAGATGACTTGCTCCTCTTGTAGTAGATGTCGAATCAATTATACTTTCTCCTGCATCCGGTACGTAATGCCCGTTACAGCAAATAGAGACCAGGAGGGTAAGGCAAACACATGAACCTACAGATATAGCTCAAGTTCCAGCGTGGCTCAAATCTGCTTAAACTGAAAGGCGAAGAAAAGAGATCCTCGAAACTCGAAAGTGAGAACAGTACAGGCGGTATTGGAGCAATCGCGCGTCAAGCGTTTCACCACCCACCAACCATTCACGGCCGGAAGGAGGAGGAGCGGTTCTGCTTATTTTGGTTTGAGTTTTTAGTTTATTTTTTTATTTTTAAATTTTTTTTGTTTTTTTAACTTTTTTGTCAGTTCTTTTTCCCATATTCATTTATATTGTTCGTGATGAGATAACATGTTCTTTCTATTTTTATTTTTTAAAATTTAGTTACGCTAAATAAGCAACCATCAGTTACAGTGTAATTTCAACCATAAACCAGTTTATTTCAGCTCAACCGAGCGGCACCTAAATACAGGGGATCATGCTCGATCCAGTCATGGAGCCCACGTGTGTGAGAGTGAGCGGACGTGAACACATGCACACATTGCACATGCCAGTATGCCAATTATTTTTTTTATAAACCTTTTTTTACACTTTCACAGAAATAAACAACGCTTTTGGCCTTTTATGGAAGTAACCCTCAATCGTGCTAGCGTGGCACAACTGATACCTTTATCAGACGGAGAGAGGGAAAAGAAGAGGGAAAATAGGAGGCGACTGGGGATAGAGAAGAAAAGAAGAGAAGAGGAGTGGAGGAGGCTTTGCCGTTGGCTTAGCACGCCTATGTGAAATCGTCTTTTCTGCTGTGAGTTCATTGTGTTTATGTATTTTATTTTTCATTTTGATAAAAACATATTAGATTAGCAACAATAAATATAGTTTAGTGGTAGAACTAGGGTTTATAATTGTGTATCGATAATTTTGGTGTTACCAGTTTGTAGTTGTGGAATTTTAGGACTAATGTCGCAAGTAGTGTTATAAGATAGGATATTTATGTATTTATTATTGCATGAAAACATTAGGGTACCCTATTATGTGTAATTTAATTGTACATTTGTGGTCTTGTTTTAGGAGATGTATGTGAAAATAGAAATTATTTTGATAGGCATAGTTGGCTTTGTTCACGTGGGGCGTTTTCTAATTTGGTTATTGTTACGTTTAGCATAGGCTACGTAATTACCATGCGTTCTGAATATTTTGAGTCCTGTGGCATGTATGTCAAGGCAAGAATTTTTCAGAGTGTTTTATGGGCAGTGAGAAGGTTGTGATGGGCCATGTGGGGTTGATTTGAATAGTTTTATATAGACCACTCTATATCACCAAAACCTAAATAATCTTTGAATCAGGGAGGTGTTGATGTGGCTGACATTGAGCTTCTTGCTGGACCCAGGACTCTATGGAGTGATTGTTAAAATCTTATGGAGCCGTTCACTAGAAGTGACAAGAAACCCTCACCCTCCATGCCCCCAATCTTCCTATCCGAACTAGGAAGTATTATGGCCTTAACAACTCCTTCCGCAACTACGCACACATCCCCACAACTTGGTCACAATGCAAGCACAAACTTGATATGGTGGTCAGGACTTCCGATGATGACCAGAACCTAGAACGTCGATTGTTTCGCTACCCTCTTTTCATGGCAAGTAGTCACTTTCATATTTGTAGTTCCATGCATCTATTATTATATTGATCATGATTACCTCATATTCCCTACATACCTCAGATTGCAGGTACACCGCATGGGTGGATCACTAGTACCAAATATTTGCACGGGTTTACATCAACACTCTATGAACTAACATATATGAGTTGCATGGGGAGCTCCAAGATGAGCGGGCCAACAACAATGAGCTCTGCAGGCAGAGAATCAGGGAGAAAAAACAATAAGGAGGTAGTCCACCTAGGTAGAGACTACCACCCATACTGTTGCTGCACCGACCCGAGTTGCAATTGCGACTATTACTACCACGACATCTAGCCACATTCGCAATGCCCTGATGATTGCCAATCCATGAGGACCCCACGGTGTTCCATTTCTGCCTTAGGGGTGTTCACCCAAAAGACCAATTAGATATACATCCACCCTGTTTTCATTCTAAAAGACGTGCATATAATGTACTTGTAGTGACATTGGTTGGTTTGTGTGTCTTGCCATTTTGTACCGTAGGCATAGTTGGCAAATAGATGCACTCCGCCGAACCCTATGTGCCATGTAACAATTGCTCAAGCTTAAATTTAACTAGGTTATTATGTGTTCATGCTTCATGCATTGACCATGTGCATCAAACTCATCATAATTAATAGCTATGCATTGCATCTCCTCTATAGGAAATCTGTAGACTACATAGTGCGAACGATGTGCCTCCAACATACCATGTCATGCCAACTTTTCGAACTTAATTGACCATATTGTGCCACCCTTTCAGATTGAAATGACCATACCCCAAAAAGGTGAATCTACAGCCTTTTCAGTGAGAATTGACAACACACGCAAGCTTTTTGGCCTAAAGTGACAATACCATGCCACCTTTTCAGACTGAGTTGACAACACGTGCTAGCCTTTTCCTGTAAATTCACATCTCCCTAGTCAATTCTATACCCCAAAGATTCCTTCTGGCGGACCTGAGTGGACCTCCATTCACCTAAATTTACTCCCACGATGCTACAACCTAACCGCCTATAAAATAGGGGCATACTCCACCACTACAGGCAAAACTCCATTCCAACTAGTTTGGTAAAAGGGGAGAATGGAGGGAGAAGAGAGGTAGAGGAGGTCACTACATTGGATTGGGGATGTCGGACCATAGGGAGATGCTCTAGAAGCGAAAATGGGTGAGCAAGAAGGTAGGAACGTACCCTCATATTTCTTGTAAGGATGCTTCTGTACCACTAGAGTTTCTATGCCCACAATGCAACTACGGTAAGCCAGCATGGATCATTTAGTCAACACATCCTAGTACAGTCGCCCGGGCACTACATGTGCCCAAATTACTATGTAAGTGAATGTCACACAGTGGTATTCCATATTGCATGTTGCATATTAAAATAACACAAACTTTATCTTGCACGGCAGCTGTCAAAGCGTTGCTACTTCTTCCAACAGATCGACAACATAGAGAAGTACAATAAGGCATTAATCTAGCAGAAATACATCCTGAACTATGCAGTTGTGCCTGAGGCCTTTGCCAGTTGGAAACCTTACTCAATCGGGAGTGTGGAAGATAAGGGAAATGAACCAATGGTCCCTGCTACACCCAAGTTCTGGGACAAGCCCATCCATGTACTCATAGCCAGCATGAGGAGGCCCACGCCAAGCACAAGGGAAATACATCATTGATCCCTGATGCCCCTGTTGCATCAAACATTACTCTGCACAAGGACATGCCCAAAGAAGACCTTATAGCCCAATACTGTGAGGCCCGTGTGAAGGCCCGCGCCCATAGAGGGGAGCAGGACATGCCTGTGCAAGCTTGGTAGGATTTCAATATGCCAAGTATTTTTATTTTGGAAAGACATGTTGTATCATAGTTGTAGTTTGGGTCAAAGGTTCGTGCATATGCCCATTTCTACCGTAGGAATAGTCAGGCAAACATACGCACCTAAGCAAACCTACGCGCCATGTGTCTCCAACATGCATGGGCAAATATAGTCAGGCAAAAAAATTTCTCATGCATGCAACATGTGTCTCCACCAATCTCAAATATATTTGATGAACGAACATTAAAATCATCTAGAAACTAAACAAGTAAAACAAGAAAATTTAAAAAATAACAAATTGTGGAAAATTTAGTCTCAAATATATCTGATGTATGAACATTAAAATACTCCAAAACCAAACAAATAAAATTAAAAATAATAAAATGTGGAAATTTTAGTATCGAATATATCTGATAAATGAACATTAAACCCCCCCCAAAACCAAATAAATAAAACAAAAAATTTAAAATAATAAACTATGCTAAATTTAGTTTCAAATATATGTGATGGATGAACATTAAAATCGTGCAAAAACAAAGCAAATAAAATAGTAAAATTTAAAATAATAAATATATATGATGAACGGACACTAAAATTGTCCAAAAACCAATCAAATAAAACAAGAAAAAATAAAAAACAGTAATATGTGCAAAACAAACAAATAATGAACTAGGCCCGATTGTTCTACGGTAGGGATGGGAATGGGTTGGGGGAGAGGGGGGGGGGGGGGCAGCGGGGGGCTCTCCTGCTCCCACGCCTTGCCCCCCGTAGTGAAGCCTCACCCCGGCTACAGTAGGGCTAACGGGGGAAGATGAACCCCTGGCCCCAACCGCTATGGGGATCCCCATGGTGCAGAGAGAGCCGGTGCTGCAGCTGTTGTTGAACCCAAAAATAACAGAGGCACAACTGAACAACACAAATGCTGATGATGCACAATAGTAATGTGAAAGTATGAAACCAGCAATACACCAAATATGCCATCTAAAAACATAAATGATGTAATCATGCAGTGCATAAGTTTTGATGATTGAAACTGATACAGAAATGCAGTGCACAAATGCTGAAACTGCTGACAGAGGCAGACCAAGTTAAGCTTCGATGATTGAATCTGAATAACTGATACACAAATGCAGTGCACAAATGCTGAAACTATTGACAGAAAAATGATGAAATCATGCAGCTTAGAAATTTATACACCAAATCGATCATTTGGATGATCATGCTACTAGCTGATTGCTGAGTGGTGACAAACTTGAGCACAAATGGTCAACCAATAGAAAACTGTAGAAATTCATCTCAAAGCACAAATTCTGATAGACGAAATTAAGAAAAAAATTCATCTCAAAGCACAAATTTAACACTAAAGTTCAATAGTTCATCCTAGGCAATCATGCAGATGTAGTGCATAAATTTTAGGGCTTAGAAAACAAGTAGTCTCTATGAAATGAAATGAGAATTCAAAGGATAAACAACAATCATCCCGTGGCAGCAATAGCAAATTGAAATGAAATGGTTCATCCTTAAACATCAATGATAGTAGAATCATCGTCCTCTTGAAAATGAGAATTCAAAGGATAAGAATTAAAACTTTGATGTTATCATGTTACTTGTGACTTCTAAGCACAAGAAGGACTGATGTTACCATCATTTCTTCATCTTTCTCAAGACAAGTCCACAATGCCTGGATGGAAGCGCCTTCCCCTAATATTAAAGACTAATGAACAACAATTTTAGCCATGGATAAAACAAAATGAAATACAATGTTAAATGACTGGATGTGTATTATTACCTAAAATGTCTGCTCGAGACCAAGCTTGCATACACATGAGTGCTTCAACCATTTTTGGTGCAAGTCGACTACGATGTGGACTAAGTATTCTTTCACTAGTACTAAAAGCTGATTCCGAAGCCACATTGTCACAGGAATGGGCAAAATATCATGAGCAACTTTTGCAAAGTAGGATACTTAATCTTTCCAAGCTTCCACCAATGAATGATGTCTAGCTCTTGTGTTCTAGGGAGAGGCATCTCTTCCAATTATAAATCCAATTCTATGTGCGCTTGAGAAGAAGAAACAACTGGTTGGGAAGATATGTATTGATCAAATATGTTAACAACTTCATATTCTCCTTGCCCTTGGGTAGCAATGCTAGTACTATCTGATAAAGCCACACCCTCCATGGAATGCTCATGATATTCTACCAACAAATCATACAATAATTTTCATACTTTCACAACTTCAGTAGTTGCATGTTCATAGCCATAGAGAAAACCAAAAAGAGCTTGCAGCAAATGAAGCTTGCAGGATCAAGAACAATTGCAAATAGCCATAAGACCATGGACTTCAATCCAATACTTTTCAAATTTATTTATCATTTTGTTGGGCATTTTTTTCTATAGCTTCATTACCACGGTTTAAGATTCAAGTAAGTACTAGATTGAAGTAAATACAAGATTCAAGAAAATACAAGATTCAAGTAATGAAGGTGATCTATTGCTCTTAACATACGAGTAAGTGAGATAACTGGTTTGGAATATTTCATAAGTTCAAGCTATAGCATGAGAGACCATGTGGAGGTCATCCCATGTGTGTGATGAGTAATTGACATCGGTTTAGGAAAGTCAAGTTTGATTTGGTTGGTTCGGACCTTGACGTTGCGTGGTGCATTCGGGCTCGGTCGGACTTGGTCAAACTTGGTCATATGAGATTAGGACGCTTATTCCTTTGATTTGGCAGGTTTGGACTTCGTCATGCGTAAGTATGATGTTTTGATGCTATTTATGTTTTCATGTATCGAGCAGTGCTATTTGATGTGTTTCTTGTCTGTGATGGCTGCAGGACGTCGAGGCGGAGTCGTGGCGAGACACGAGGGGACTGGACTAGACACGGGCAGTGTCGAGGTTAGAACGGTCGAGATGTGTCGAAGACGGCGGAGACTTGAGGTGATTGCGAGGCTTGGACGACAAGGAGCGCGGAAGCTTCCCAGAAGGTGCAGGAGGGGCGAAATGGTAATTTCGCGAGGCTGCACAAGCGGGAGCGGGCTCCGTTCGGGTTTAGCGGGCGTAACAGGTTGGAGACCCGTTAGCCAAGGGCTATAAATAGGTGTTGGTGGCTGCATGTATCCCAATGGCTTTGGGAGAGAGTTAGGATTTGCTTGAGTCAAAAGAACCTTTGGAGAGGTTGTTTTGCCTTTGAGCTTTAGTTGGTGGAGAGTGGGTGAAATGGGCAGAGTGTGTCTCCCGTAGCTCTCTGTCTCCCTCTGTGTTCTTGGGTGTTCTTGTGTTTGGGAGAGGGGGAGGAGATGACTTGAGCCACCATGTAATCATTCCTCTATATTCAATCATGTATGGGGACTCCTCTGTGATCTTTGTGTTTATGGAAATGAATGCTTTCAAGAAATCATTTGAGTTCTTGCTTCTCTGTTCAGTTTTCTCTTCGATGCTCTCTAGGCTAGATTCTTGACTTTTTGTGTTTCTTGTTGATTCTGACTGAGGAGTGGCAAAATGGGTTGCTCTAGGATGGAATTGCATTTCTAGACCCTTTGGTTGCCTAGTTCCAAGAGCAAATCGATTGAATCGCAAAAATCCATTTTTCCCTGCTCTGTGCTCTTGAGCCCTCTGTTCTTTGTTTCTAGGGTTTTGGTGTGGAGTTTGATTCCCTTCTTGAGTTGGCCTGAAATTTGGTTTGGAGAGCCCTATGACCATTGCTAATATAATTGCAGAAGGTCATAGGCAAAGGATGAATGAGTTGTGAGTAATCTGAATTTTTACTCCGCTTCATCTCATTTTCAGATTTTAGGCAAATTTCTCAAATCCTCGGTTTCTCTGTGATTCTTCTTGTTGAGTGATGTCTCTCTGCTATTTAGAATAGGTGTATTCACTGTTGGCAAAGGGAATTTGTCTGCAAGTCTTTTAATTGGTCGAAATCTCAATTCTTGTGTCCCTCTGCGCAGTATTTTCAGTCAAGTGGTCTGAAATTTCAGAGGGTCCGGTCTGACCGGGCTTTACTTGGCGGTCAGACCGGATAGGGCGGTCAGATCGGCCGCCATTAACCGGTCTGACCGGCCAAGAAGTTGCGGTCTGACCGCCCCTGTATTCCTTGGCTGCTGGCTGTGCTGTTTTGTGTTTCCTCTGTCTGGTCTTCTTGGTTGTCCTTCCTCCATTTTGTCCTTCCTGTTAGCTTGAGTTTCCAGTGACCTTAACTCTCTTCTTCATAGCAATTGTTGCTATCGGAGAAGAACGTTTCGAAAGGACACTGTCGCCATTTCGGTCCAACATGGCAAGAAGTAAATAGCCTTTCACGCAAGGTTGTCAGTATCGCAGCACATATTGTAATATCATACGATCCTATCAAAGGTAGATGACATGGATTGCAATATGGATCAGAATCAGGTAATATCACAGTGGGATCACCATTCAACTCGTAGAATCATTACGATCGGTTAGGATCGCAATGGGATCATGATCCTGACAAAAAACTATATTAGCATATAAAATTTGATATTACCTATTGCTAGTTTAAGTTGTACTAGTTTAATTTGCTTTTTTCTTTGCATGTTGTTCTAAGGTAAAAAAGTATTATCTTTAACATATTACACTTTCAGATTATTAGTTTATTAAAAAAATAATTAAATAAGTTTCAAAAATCAACATTAATTCAATATAACATGAATAAGTGTACTCAAATTACAAAATTAAATTCAAAAAATTTAAAAAATTCTACTATAGGCTTGCATATTTTTAAATATAATTCAATTTCATATAAAATATATATACATGTAAAAATCCGATAGAATCGTGATTTTATGATCCAATCCCATCAGACAAAAAATGATTTTACCTGGGATTGCGATCTTGACAACCTTGCTTTCATTTGGCTTAAGATGCTAAAAAATTTCTTTGTACTCTATTGTAATGCTTAGCACGATATATATTAAATTCCATCTAGTTTTACAATCAAGATCTAGCTTTTTTTTGTATGGGATGTTTAATAGGTTTGCCTTTTTTCAATCCTCTCATGTCTTTTTGGTGTGACCAACCAAAAAGAAACACTATCATTGACTCTCTCAGTATGATAATCCAAGACACTCAATCTATCTATCACAATAAGATTCAACATATGGGAAAGCGACGCATATGCAACAATGACCCACCCAACATAAGAGATCTTGGATCCAACTTATCTTGCAAGTTCTCGACAAAAGAATCATTTGTGGAACTATTATCTAGTGTCAATGTGGATAATTTCCTCTCAAGGTGTCACTCAATGAAACACTTATGCAAGGCATGACATATAACCTTAGCAGTATGTGGGCATGACATATAAATTAACCTGAAATAAAAGAAAAATTTTCATATGCATACAACCATGATAACAACACGAATGACAACTAATGTACTAACTTGAATTTTACCTTAGAAAGAAGCTTTTCAAGTTCCAAGAACTATTAATAAAATGTACAGTTACTGATATGTATCCTCGCTTTTGATGGTACGCAGTCCACAGATCCGTAGTGATGGCGACTCGATTATTGAATTTTGCAAAGTACCTCACTATCATGTTCTTTTTTGCCTCATGTAGACCTAAAACATCTTTCCTAATTGTATTTCTAGACAACATCTTGATCATTGGTTGTAATGATGAACAAAATCTTTGGAAACCAGCATACTCAACCATAGCTAAAGAGTACTCATGAATGCACATCATTAATGCAAGTTCTCTCCTAGTAACTTCTTGGTCAAACATATAATTATCCACACTAACTTTTCCATCATCCACATTCTTTGATAATCTCAATTATGTCTGTTTTGACCCTTTTGTTGTCTAACAAACAACACAACATGCAAGGTAGTCATACAAGTGTTTGGTGCCATTTTTTGTCTCTCCTCCAAGCTTATAATGGCACCACATACACTCAACTTTCCATTTGACCCCAATTTGTACTCTTTTAAATTCAAGCCACACTACAGATTTAAGTTTTCCCTTAACACCAGCTAACTGATGTGCATCCCGTTCTTCAACTTGTTCATCTTGTGTACCTTGTGATAATTGTGGAGTTGAGTCAACATTGGGAGCTAGGCTTTGTGTTGCCAGTGATGAGCTAGATGCTGGAGTCAACATTTTAAACCTATCGTATGTGATGATTTGTTAGTTACATGATGGTATGAAGAAATCTCTAGTGCAAAACTATCTAGTCATATCCTTAATTACAATGGCAGTATGGATGGACATCTACTCATATCCTTAATTACATCACATCTCTGGTGCAAAACTACCTTTAACTATCTTCATCTCTAGTGCCATTTATGACAGAGAAATCTGAAATGGCTAACAAGGAATCGCATGAATCGGTGTTACCTGTTGTTGCCTTGCTGCTACTCCTCGTGTTCCTCACAGATTTGCAGTTCCGACAGTCTGGTTCCGTGTCGTTGCTGTCAAATCGCTGGAGAAGACTCGACCACTCCAAGGCAATGAGAGATTTGGCAGACTGGCGCACTAGTAGAGGGAGTTAAATTGGGGAATAGGATTGGGAATGGCAACATCTCCCACCGGTGACTGGTGTGGGGATGTGGGTTAGGCCCACTGGCTCCTTGTCATTGCCATCAATCAACGGAAAAGAGGACGACTAGATGAGGATGAGAGATCTTCAAATCTAGCAGAGGGAGTTGAGTTTAGTGGGGGAATGGGATTTGGGCATTTGGCCGATTGGGGTGGGCGACGGCTGCCGCGCCTACCATTGGTATGGGGGAGGATGGGATAAGGGTTAGGTTTTATGACTTTTTAATCTCACACACACTCTTACATACTCCTTCAAACTCAAAGCCCACACAAACCATATTACGAGATTGGCAGGCTACTTTTCATTTTTTTCGAGACCCCATGGGCCCCCATAAGGCACAATGACCCCCACCCCCGCCCTACTAGCTTCGTGAGGGAATAACGTACCTCGGCCCCGCCCCACCTGGGGATTTTCCTTGCGGGAAAATTGCCACCCCTACTTCGTGGATTCGTGCCTGGACCAAGCCCAGTCGCATTATGGAGGTGGGACTGGGCTGTGGCAGGCCCATTCGTCCAGCCAGCGTGCGATTGGGCCCAGTCACCCACCGATTACATGACTTTGACTGTCACATCAGTTAGTCACTCCACCGTATCGCAACTAGGTCCAGTCGCCTCTCGAGCGTGCAACTAAGGTTCATTTCTGTAGTGTAAAAAAAGGTTTATTTAAAAATTTCCCAGTATGCGGCCACTGCATGGAATGAGACGACGGTGGACGGCTCGGATGTGGCGATTACGCCATCTTCTCACCGATCACCATTAATGCACGGAGCCACACATCCAACTACTACCACACCACCCGTTTCTTCCCCTAAAAGCGACGCTATCCCCTTCTGCAACTCCTACAGGTTTGTTCTTCGCACACACACCCTTCACTGTTTCTGCAATTACCAATGCTTCGTTCTGTTCTCTGGAGGATGCAGTCCGGTCTAGATGAACTAATGGAGCGTACGTCTAGAAAGATTTTGCCACAGCTAAGAAGACGGCGGTACCCCAGAAAATAAGCTTTCGGGGTAAAATATATAGAGCATCACTGTTCTTCTGGTTGCTTGAATTTTGTAGGCTGAACATGTTATCAGATTTCTTCTCTCAAACAAGACACGTGTGGTTAAAATATGGTCACGTTGAATTTACCTTGTGCCATGTGATAAGTCTACGAAGGTACTCCTCAGGGAGTACGTACTGAGAGTTATACGAACAACTAGTTAGACCTCCTGCAAAGTCAATGAAAGAGCAAAAATATGACGAAGGAAGGCTTAATTTAAGACTAACTCCTTTGTAAGTCCACCCAACAAAATATTCTGGATACATAAATGACCTGAATCAAAGAGGGATTCGAGCGATGGCAGCAAATTGGAGCTGCCAAGTGCAAACTTGGGGAGTTTGCCGGAGGTGCTTGAGTAGGAGAAATTTTGCAGTGTAACCGTGGCATAATCTGACTTATGTAACGAGCTAATTGGGCGTTGACGCGTGGCATAAAAGCACTGTAGCACTGCACGGGACTGTAGCTCTGTAGCGAAACACTATAGCACTACAGAAAAAAGTTTTTGCTGTAGCACCGCGTCATATTTTTCGTGTTTTTTGTACTTCAGTGTTGCTACAAGTACTTGCTACAATGTTTTTACCACGTATCATCGTCCGATTAGCTTGTTACACAAATCAGATTGTGCCACCGTTACACAACAAAATTTCTCCTTGAGTAGGTTCTTGCTTTCTCGAGACTACAATCCTGATGCCGTATGTCATGTACATGGTCGTGTCATCTTGCCATGGCCAAAGTTAACGGAGCTTGTATAAAGCATTTTCATGTACTCTAATACAAGGATGCATGTATACTCCCCACGTGTATTTTGAAAAGGGACGGTCCGCTTCTCAGTTGTCTAAAAAATCCCTAAATTTCAATCAACTATTCTAACCGTCGGATTTCGATTCAACCATCTCCATCCATTTCTCATCTCATATAAAATCCTCATCAACCTAACCCTATCCCCACCCTACCCGCCTAACCATACTGCTGCCACTGCCCCAATGACTCCACACGTGTCGCTTTCTCATCCCCCTCCCCACCTCCCCTCCACCTTCTTCATCCTTTACGGCGAGATCCTCCCCTGCCATCCTCTTCCTCGTCTTCACCCCTCCCGCCATCTCTAACTACTTCAGTTCTTGTCGCCACCACCAACCGCCCTCTTCCCCGCCCACAGCTCTAAATGGGTGAATTCGAGCCCTAATCCACCGGTCATTGCTGGAGAGGATGACGACACCTTTGACCACAGCACGAATTGTGAGGAGATTCAACGGTAAGGGAAGCAACTGACAGAGCATTTCCGTTCAAACAAAATGTATCCTATAAAATTGCAAAGCTGAAATAGCTAATCTTGCGGGGACTCAACTGCGCACGACAAAGAAATCCTGCCTCTTAAAACGTACTCCGTTCCTCTCCCATCGTGCTCGTACACCATTTTAATACACAGACACACTCCAGACAAACTACATTCCCCTGAAACGACCAAACCAAGAAACCCCGGGAGAGCAGGCCGGAGGCCAAGAAGGCAAGAAGCCATGGATCGCACCTACAAGGGTGGCATCAAGGCCTACTGGAAGCGGCGCGGGTACTACCGCCTCGACGCCGCCACCGCCCAGCGCTGCCCGCCGCTCCGCACCGCCGAGCTCGGAGGCGGCGTGCCAGCGACGGAGGGTCTCCGTCGTCGGCGCCGCGGGTGGCGCGTCCGCCGCGGCGTCGGTCGGCGGCTGCTCCGCGCGCTCTCGCCGCGGCGGTGGCTCGCACGCCTCCGTGACGCATACGTCTCGGCCATGCTGCGCCTTGCGCCCTACTGCGCCACGGGGCCCGAGGCCTTCGGGTGTTTGCGGCAGCTCAAGGAGTACGACGAGAAGGTGCTCGTCGAGATCTACGGGTCCATCCTCGCGCGCGGCGGGCCCCTCGTGGTCGCCGGCCACGGCGCGCCTGCCAACGGCGCAGCCGCCACCCTGCGGCTGCCCATGGCCGCCTGATCAGCGAAACGTTCCCTGGTTTCTCTGTCAGGACCTCAACTAGCTAGCACTTGTAACTTATTTTCTCAGAGAAACTACTTGTGACTTAATTGTGTACGTCTCAAAATCTTTTCTTTTTGATAAACTACGGTTTGAGACTTTAACTTGTTGCTACTATTACTTCATAATTATCTGGATTTACACCTTTGGAGTCACTTGTTCAGTAGTGTGCCTAATAATGCAAGCATCATTAAACAGTTAACAATTAGGGGCGAGAAGCAGAAAAGAGAACTACTACCGTATGGGATGTCGTATCTCCCCTTCGGCGCCGGGGCAACTCCTCACCCCTTCTCCACCTAACCTGACCTCTTCACCACTGGCGACCGGCGGCATCCTCACCGTCTAGCCGCACCACTATCTCTTCCTCTTCCACCGTTACCACTCACCTAATCTAATATTCAGTGTACTGCTGCTGATGTGCTTTCCACTGATGGACCACCGTCTCTCCAGCCTCCCTCTACGTTCGGGAGGCACAGTGAATCTGTCGTCAACAGATTCAGAGTCAGAGTTGAAAGAGGAGAGAGTGACGCCAGAGTTGAAGAAGAAGATGAGAAGCGGTGCTGAAGTTGAAGGAGGAGGGTGTCGCTGGCAGATCCCATTGATTTTGGTTTTGGCTTATATCGCGCGTAAGTTTTTCTCAACAGGAAAATGTGAGAGTCACGCAACCGTACACGCCACATGATCTCTAATCCGTCTAGAGTTTTTGTCAGCAAGCTTATTGTTCCTGGCGGTAGGCTGGTTGTATAAATTAGCTGATAGCATATCTTCTTTAATATACTAATGCAAAATTTGGTTTAAAAAATATACTAATGCAAATTTAATAAGCTGATCAGCCTCCACTTGCACACCCGTACATCAACTTTGAGGGCTCCTTTGGTTCACATGAAAAATAAAGGAAAATCGTAGGAATCCGAATCCTACGAGGAAAGTCATTGTACATGTTTGATTCGCAGGAATAGAGCAAAGGGAAAACATACGAAATTTTCTTTGCATGCCATTTCAGAGGAAAACAACAGGAAAACTGACATCCATCTAGACCTCTTGTTTGTTCCTACGTGCAGGATGGAGGGAAAACACGGCATAACGAACTTGTTGTGTGCAATTTGATTAAGCAAATGTGATGTGTGCTCATTTGGGCTTCAGCTTTTGGCTTTCGGCTTATTTTTCACTATTCATAAATTTCGTCTTTTCTGAACTTTTGGCTTTTTTTGAGTTTTTTTGCCGGTTCTTTTTTTTCCGTATTTGTTTGTGTTATATGTAATACGCTAACATATTTTTTACATTTTTTTAAATTTAATTATGCTAAATAAGCATCTGTCAGCTACAGTGTTATTTCAACCAGTTACCGTGCTTTTCAGCCATAAACCACTCAAAAAAAGCCCAAATAAGCACCACGTTATTCACTTCCTTTCCTACGTCGATCCAAACACTTATTTCCAAATTTTGTATGTTTTTCAATCTTCTGTTTTGCATCTACATTTATATCTTATTCCTACGTTTTTACTGTTCTTTCATTTATATCTTATTTTTTATGTTTTTACTATTCCTTCTCTTTTTCATTGTTGCTTTCAAAAGATGTCTTCTTTTAGTAAAAATAAAAAGTAGAATTTCGAAAATGAGGATATTTTTTTATACATTGAAAGTGAGGATACGCAGCCCTATTCCTAGCCGGAGATGAACGTCAGTATAACTAGCAGTGGCTTAGCGTGAGTTAGCTTAGCGGGCCTGATGTTTAGAACAGGACGAGGCTCAACATTTTATTTTAGCTTAGCAGGGCTTGATGACGTGCCGGACGCTCGTGCGGTACGGCCGCGAGGACAGCTGCAGGCGCCTCCTGCCCGACCCGATGCAGGGGAGAGGGAGCTCGGGTCAGCATCCACTGGCACCTTGCCAGCGAGACACGCGGTGCGGGACAGCAACAGCTACGTCGACTGGTTCGCCACCGTCAAGATTGAGCGGGCGTACGCCGGGCACAGGGACACGGCGCCGCTCAACGGCTCGGGCATGCCGCCCACCAAGATTGCTAATTCCCCCCCCCCCCCCCCTGTTATTTCTCGACTTATATGTGGTGCAGGGAAAATGCTGCCAGGGCAAAATTTTACCAAGGGGTCATAGGTAAGACAACAGGACAACTTTTCTTAAAAAAAAAAAAATTCAAAATTGACTTTTTGTGAAAATTTCAATATTCATGGAAAAGTTACAAAAAATGTGACACACACACATAAACATTGCTAGATTGTTTTTTTTTTGGTTTAAAACACGTTTCTTTCGGTGGTAAAAACTGACAATCGTAGTGCGTTCGACAGTAACTTCCCAATTTGCTATAACTTTCGAGTTACTACTCGTGAAACATTAAGTTATTGTCACCAGTTATATCAAACAATTTTTTGCGGTGCTCCGGAAAGTTACTATCGTGTGTTAGTAAAATTATGGTCAAATACAGGTTGAGTTACTTCCAATTTAGAATGTTACAACTGATAGTAACTCTACATGTGTTTGTTAGTAACTTTACTCATAAATGATGGTAACCTTTCGGTGCGCAGAAAAGGTACTGACAGAAAATGTATGTTCTGATATGCAGAATGTTATCACTCTTGTAGTATGAAGTTATCATCTATTACCGGTGGAGTTATCATGCACATTGGAATTGCCGTAATTTCAGGACATTCGATCACCGACATGATGGTTACGATTTTATATGCATGCAATTTTGTTGTGATCGGCCAAGATTTTCGTGCCCATAATTTTAGGGAATCCGTATTGTGGGTTGATTGAGGTGCGTTTCTTTCGGTTAGAACTACTGATTACATATCGTCGGCAATAACTTTTGTAGATTTCAAATTTGAAAGGTCGCACCAGACAAAGATAGAGTTACTTACACTGACATGACAAATGGCAGCCGATGAAGAAGCAAGTGCTCCTATGGTAACCACGCAACAAGACATGTTCGAGGATAAAGAAGGGCCGTCAGGAGAGAAGACTCAGAAAGTAATAGCATACTGTCGCTCACAACTACCGACCAGGTTATGTACCTGACGACTACTGACTGGTTACTGTATCTGAGGACTACTGACTGGTTACTGTAGTTCTGACTACTGACTAGTTCCTATACTCGAATACATGAGCACTTGACACATTGTGCAGATGATAACTTCATTACTTATAGATGATAACTTCATTACTTATAGATGATAACTTCATGAGTAACTAAAAGTAACTTTGACCATGGCTACTCAACCATGGAACTTCGACCATGGCTGCTCGACCACGCCTGCTAGACCACGGCACTTCAATCGCGGCTGCTACTCCACTTACTGTATAGATGATAACTTTATTACTTATAGATGATAAATTCATGAGTAACTGAAAGTAACTTTGCATCATATATAATAGGTGGCAATCTGCATATAATTGGCTAAAATACATAGTTATAGTGTATATCAGACATGAGCAAAATTCATGATTACAATAGTGGCCACACTGTTAAACAGTTATCCATGCCACAATATAGATACCACTGATGTTAATTCCACATATCAATCCTGTGTCAAGGGTTCCGTCTCAACAGACGTAACAGTTGGTCTAAACCTCTTAAGCATGTCAGGAGAGATTTGGCAGAGTTCTAGCGGTGAAATAACATGTAGAAGAGGAGTTCTGCTCTGCACTCATTGTCCTTCTCCTACAACACAAATGTTTCACCTACATTAGCTATCAACTAGAGAGCACTATGTTCATGGGTGAAACATAAAAAGGAGGATGTTACAAACCACTTCAATATGCGTCCATACAGTGGTGGTGTCGCCACCATAGAAGTCAAGTAATTTCATTGCCAAAAAGGCATAATCATTTGAAAGCTTTTGTCTTGCATTGTCGAAATAAGTCCGTCTTCAGCTCCGAAACTTGGCAAACTTACCTCGTGTTACTGCTCTAAAGGCTGTGCTCAAACATCTTTGGACTTTATTGCCAACATCCCGATGATGCATCTCAGGGCTCGTTTCATAATGGTCCAGTGAATCAAGCACATCAATGTGGTTATTCTTCACATTGACACAATACATAGAAAAGTGCTGGGCGTGTAATAGAATGAAGAATACCTACACATCAATACAGAAAGAATGTCAATCATGTCACATAGGGCATCGTATTGAAAAGACACTGCGTGCAGTGTATGAGGTTATTCATCATGAAAAGTTACTATCATCTGCATATAAAATTATCATCTATAATTCATGGAGTTATTTACTCTGACAAAGTTACTATATCAAGCATACAAAGTTATCATCTACAATTCATAAAGTTATTTATATAGTTAAACTACTTTCTATCATGTCAAGAAGATAATGGTTCATCATACTTACAAATCTAATTTCACTGATTATCACATTGTGAAGTTCATCAGTAAGCATTTTTCCGCAAACTTTGGATCATAATGATTCTTCTCAGGAAACTCCTCGACGTTCATCAACCACTGTATATTACAAACAAAGATTACATATGATACGTAAAGGTCAAGAACACACTTGGATGTATAGGTTGAAGGTTTTAAGAGATACGAACAGCGAGATCCCATGACAAGAATAGCCTATAACTAGATACTTCAGGCCTAATGGTGGAGTTATCATGTTTGAGGTAGTCAATAAAGAATGACACAAACATGTCATCCATCATCACACCATCCATACAACAACGGACGGTGTCTTCAGGATATCCCTAAAAATTCAAATGCAATTTGGCACAAACTTAGGACAATACAGCAAGAAAAAGAAAAATTGAAAGTTAAATGAATAAGTTAGCCAAGAAAATTGAAAGTTAAATGAATAAGTCAGCCTTTTACACTTTCAAGCCTGTATCATTCGGTATAATTTCCCTGATGGCCTTCACCTTCATAATGTCGATCGATGGATGAGTGAAGTGACACTTGAAAGGAGATACAAATTTAGTAGGCGCTTTTACCATCTGTGTGCCTCTCCTAACAGGTTTAATGGTGATTGTCTTCTGTTGCACGCCTAACAGGGCTTCCTCATCTATTTTTGCTATCAGCTGATCAATAATTGTGTTTTCACGAACAACTGCAAATAGTAGATTGTAAAAACCATATCTGCAGTTTCATAAATATAAATGATTGTTGGAGGCTAGTGAAACAACCTACCCTGCTCATCTTCAAGCGACAATGGTTCCCTCAGGATAGCAGCTGTGGCTTCAACAACCGACAAAGGGTCCCTTGCCACCTCATCTGTAACTCCGTAGACCAGCAAAGGGTCCCTCATCGCCTGAGCTACAGCTTCGTGGGCCAGTGAAGGGTCCCTCGCCACATCGTTTGCAGCTTGCTGGACAGGCGAAGGGTCCCTCACCACCTCAGCTGCAACTTTGTGTGCTGGCAAATTTTCCTACACGGCAACACTTCCCTCGAGCACCAACCTCATTTGATCGAGCGCAGTCCTGTGGGTAACTTCAAGATGCTGATGCCCTCTGATCAACATATTCATGGCCTTTCGACTCACCCCATCGAAATGCTGAAAAACATCAAGCATCTACCTTTGTTTAGGCTGGCTCAACATGCGCACGGAATCACCTAGAAACCCCCACAAGCTTGGAAACTGAAAAGAGTGTGTAGGAGCGGACTCTTTGAAAACACCATACTACATCATGGAGTTGCGCCAGTAACATGTGTCCTGTCTTGCCCTAACTACATGATTTAAAAAAATTCACAACATTCAAAAAGTTATTATTAAAATAAAATTGTCCATTCAATTGTGCCAAAAATGCTATATACTATAGACATATGAGAAGTGCTCACAGGGAGCTTCCCAAATGCGTAACCCCCCTTCTCATTGCTCATCTTGTCAGCTACCACAATAGCATCTATTGTTTTACTATAAAAAATGCTGCACATGGCGTGTTTTTTTGCCTCAATGCTGTGGGCGCACCTCAAATTATCAAGGTAGTAAATCTGTACAAATATTCAAAACAAAAGGCCATAGCTCACGAACACAAATTAGATTGTTGCATCAACACCACTAATTTACATACAAAAATATATAAACTATGATAACTTACAAGTAGGAACACATCTCATCCATTGATCGACCTCGTGCCTGTACCGGTCTTGGTCCTCCACAAGCGGGTAGTGTTCTTAAGGTCATCAACCACAGCCTTGCACTAGTCGATGCCATTGAATTCCACAAGGTCTCTCGTCATCAAAGCTTCCCTCCCAGCGATATGGTTGCTAGTGGTAGGGAATAGAAACTTGCTGAATACAATAAGGAAGAAGCATATGATGGACAAGGGGTCAATCCTATCCTCCTCAATTTTCTTGACCAGTGTCTCCACCTGAATGTCGTCCTTAATTCGAATAGAAAGTTGTTGCTTCAATTCTGCAAGCTCTTGTTTACACTCACGTGGTGACATGATTGGTGCGTCCTTCCCACTGATAGGGATACAAAGGACACATCTAACGGCATGTGACGTGATTGGAAGGCCCACACCTCCACCAACAAGAAGCACCATTGAATTAGGATCAAGCCAGTCCATCAAAAAGCAGAGCAAGTCCTTACTTTCCAACCCCTCCAAGTTGAACCTTAGAAAATTACCAAATCCATGGTCTCTGATCCTCCTTTTCTGATCCAATGTTAGCTTCTCAATCATATGCACAATCATTGCAGGAGCACTATGCACCAGGACATGACGCTTCTTTGCTACGACGTGCTGCATTTTTTACAAAAGCTTGTAGCAGTGAGCATTAGGCTGGCAAACAAAAATATAGAACTTGTGAAATTATAGACCATGCACTACAAAGTTACTGACCATGCACTACGAAGTTACCACCTACTAAATAAGAAAAGTGACTGTCCATTGCTCTAAAACTTACTGACCATTGTGAAATTAAATGTTACTAAACATCCACTAGTGATTTACAAAACGTATACTCCAATGTTACACGTACCTCATTGTCGTAATAGTCGCCCCTCTTCCTCTTCGCGCTGTGAGAATTTCTGATAGATTTCACAACGTCGGATTCTGCTTGGGTAGGGTTGAGAGTGATCTCTAAAGCATTCTGGCTATCTGCAATTGTGATGTTGCTTGCCTTGGATGGTACTTTCCCCATAATCTTCATTTGCTCTCCTAAAATAGAATTTTACAGCGATAATGGGGATTAAGTATAAAATACAGGAAGGGCATCACAATGATGAATTGGCAACACTACAGCCAGAATATAAGGAACATTTAACCAAATTGCTAACCTTAGGTAAAGCCAACTTCGACCACGGTGACGACTGATGGTGCATGGTTGAGGCAAAGAGAGGCAGCGCCTGATTGGCGGTGATGAGCGAAGATACCAAATTAGGACGTGTGGCCGACGACAAGGTGGTGAGGTTGACGGATTAGGGAGTCGCAGAAGTGAGAGATGGAGAGACGGGGATAGATCAAATCGGGGGATGGGGAAGAGAGAGATTCCCAGGTGGCTTAAAACCCATTAGGTTTCCATACCCCACTAAATCCCAAAAAAGTGGCACATGGGACTGCTTGGGAACTGGGTGCATGGGGTTAACACACGTGAAATTGTATGTAGATTCATGTATTGTCGATGCTAACTTTTTATGCAAGAGATAGTAACTTTACCATGTGGATGATAACTTTACCATGGCAATGATAATTTTATTCCATATGGATGATAACTTTATGTGTAACCAAAAGTAACTTTTTTGGAATAAGAACACACGACCGCTAAACCATGCGTGTGGTCGATTGAAAGAGGGGTGGCACAATTGTCTAATTGGGTCGTCGGGTCACGCGCTTATTCTACCATAGCCACTGAATAGTGTGTGTGCATAAGTACTAATCAGTAGCTACATGTAGCCACTGAATAGTAATTCTATATATATACATATATGTGTATATATACATATATATATATGTGTGTGTATAGGAAAATGATTATATACTCTTGGGAGTGCATACTCCCATTTTTCATATACCTCTTAAATGATATTGTTATACCTCGTTATCCTTTCGAGCACACTAATAAGATTATTAGATATTCTAAAGTGAATTCCATGAAAAGTTTCATCAAAGTCCACTTTTTTATAGCATAATTTGTGTATGTACTTCTTTTATGCATAGAAAAATGTATATAGCAAAAATAAAGGACTTCGATGAAAAATTTTCAACAAAGTGCATTGGAGTATCTTATAATTTGTATTTACTTATACTGAAAGTAATAAATAGGTATAACATATTAATTTAAGTGGTATATGGGAAGTGAGAGTATGTACTTTCAGGAGTATAGAAAAGACTTCACACACACACACACACACATGTATGCATGTATGTATGTGTGTTTGTGTATAAAGCCTCTTTTCTACTCACAAGAGTAGTTCCTCCCTACAGCATTAGGGCTAGCAAAAAAGCTCGTTAAGGCTTGAAACAAAATTTCTTTGATTATAGTAGTTAATGGCTTTAAAATTGAAATGAGACCATTTCGAGTGAAAAATGTTAACGAGGTTTGGCTCAATAGTGGCTAGCTAGCTCGAATTTAAATTAACTACTTAAATGATAAATAAAATGATATTATGTCATACTATATTAATTTTAAAAGAAGCTCGATAATAGCTCAATACGCTCGATAGCCAGCCCTATATATCATATCTCACAATGTAGAGTGTATCTTGTGTAACGGAGGGTATGTTCATGTAGTATATGAGTATATAAAGCCATCTAGGTGGTATTTTTATTTTTTAGACATTTCTTTTTATGTGCGTATATAAATGTATTTGCAAAATACGCTAAAAACTACAGACTCCTTTGCAATTTTTTAGTGTGGTTCACATTAGAGTATCTTATAATTAGTATATGAGTATATCCAAGTGATAAAGAAGTATGTCAAGTTTGTTAGATGGTATAACAAAGGTGAGAATAACTACGCTTGGAGTAGATGGTATTTTTCCTCATACACACACACACACACACACACACTAAGACACCATGATCTAAAATAGGTATTTTCTCTATGTATCGTATGTGAAAAAATTTGGAATTTTTTGGATGCCGATTTTAAATAGTTTACTAATTAGTCTAAACAAGTTTGAACTAAAATTCAAACCGCAATTGCCTTTTTTGTTGATAGTTTGATTGTAGGTATGTGCTGATTTTATATAAAAACAGCAAAGCATGTGATCTAAATTCGTTCAAAACCATTGAATTTGAGTATATTTATTCAGAGGTATGTGTTTCAAATAGGTGGGTATATACCCTAAAACTAAATTTTTTGAAAAAATATACCCAAATTTGGTTTGAATTCATGCATTTAAAATCATCGTGCCTTGACATCATGGTGTCCCATTTTGGCATCCTATATATGTGTATATTTGTGTGTATAGGAAAATGGTTCTATATTTCTAGGAGAACATACTCCTACTTCTCATATATTGCTTTAATAGTGTTGTTATACCTCTTTATCTATTTGAGCATACTCTAATAATGATTGTAATATACTCCAAAGCAAGTTTCACGAAAAATTTCATAAAAATATACTTTTTATAACATAATATGCATATATATTCCTTTTATGTATGGAAAAGGATATATAGAAAAAAAATAAAGGGTTTCGATAAAAAATTTTCTACTAAGCCGCATTGGAGTATCTTAGAAATAGTATCTAACTATACCAAAAGTGATAAAAAGGTATAAAATATTCATTTAAGTGGTATATTGAAGTGAGAGTATGTACTCCCGGAAGTATGGAATAGGCTTCATATATATATATATATATATATATATATATATATATATATATATATATATATATATATATATATATATATATATATATATATATATATATATATATATATATATATATATA
This sequence comes from Dendrocalamus latiflorus, assembly GCA_017311315.1. Lineage (NCBI taxonomy): Eukaryota > Viridiplantae > Streptophyta > Magnoliopsida > Poales > Poaceae > Dendrocalamus > Dendrocalamus latiflorus. The sequence goes on along the minus strand of CM029664.1, from coordinate 16,303,784 downwards.
TAAAAGCGTAGTTTACAATTCCTAAGAATTATTGTAATATCTTTCTATCATTTATAGTATCATGTAATTGTAAAATATTTTTTAGCAATATGATATTGTAGATATATTTACCTTATCCTATTTCATGACAAAGAAAATTGATTTTTTTCTTTGCAAATCTCCATTTTCTTTTTAGATAGTATTAGCCCATTCTGCTCTACCTTTCTAAAAAAAATACTTCAAGATAAGCAATATGTTCTTTGTAGGATTTTGAAAAAAATTAACAAATCGTCTATATATACTATAGCACTATATCAATTTTAGAGTACATGAGAAAAAAGAGAAAGATCTATATCGTCGATTTTATAAGTGTAGGTTATAACGATGTAGTGCGGCTTAATCAAATAGATATTAGAACTATTATAACTGTATAAGAAATACAACCTTTTTCAATCATAAAGCATTAGTGTATAGTGAATATAAGTCTATTTTCAAATAAGAGTATATGCTTCGTGGTATCTAGCCGCGCAATTGAATGGAAAATTCGGCTAATTAGGCTTGATGATACGAACGAAGCCCAATAAAATCTAAGGCCCATGGTTTTTTTTAGAGCGGCCCACGAGTTGCACCTCTTAATTCAATCGACTCACGATATGGTTTGCTCTGTTTCTCTTCTGTTGCGTAGGTGCCCCTTTGTCGTCTGTCGTCTTGCCGTCTCCATGGTTCCATCTCTCCCCAACCGGCATGGAGCGTGTCAGCATGTTGGAGTTGAAGAAGCCCCAGCAAATCGAAGATCGTCTAATATGTAGTTACATTACATTAGACAGGAAGTAAAGTTAATTACTAAGGCCAAACATAGTCTGATTAATTCTTAAGTACTTCAAGGTATTGCTTATGATTCTTCAGTGGGAAGCTGTTATACATACATAAGATGGTCGTCGACTAGGAGAAGGCGATCGAGAAGCCAAATACGGGTCACGGAGGACAACGGCCCCTAAGGAAACGTTACGTCTCACAAGTATTTCAGTTCTAGCTCTAATCGGTAGTGTTTTATGTCCAATGTTATTAAGGCTCGTTTGTGGTTGTGTATTATGCTTTCAAAAGAAGATACTTGGGCACTTCCTTCAAGTGCAAATATAAGTTGTTTAAATTTTTGCATAAGAATAAGGAATGCCATAAAATGACTTTAGTGCCATTAATTTATTCCACAATTTATTAGATATTTGTTTTATATATGTTAGGAAGGGGTCAGAGATCACATTTGTTGACTAGAATACAAGAATTAATCCAACAAAAATATAATAAGAAGGAATCTGATCAGTCGTGCTCATCTGGGCTTAAAAGTCTAAGCTTTTAGCTTATTTAGCACTATAGATGCTTTTTTGGCACTATAACTGTTGGTATCTTTTTCAGTGTAATTAAATTTAAAAAAAAGGAAAAAAAGAAAAGAAGGTTATATCATCACGGATAATGCAAAGGAATAAAAAAGAAAAAGCAAAAAGTCAAAAAACTAAAAAAAGATAAAATTAAAAAGCTAAAAGCTATAAACTGAAACTCCAACTAGCACTACCAAAGTTACGTGCCAAGAACTTGTAGAATGTCCTATGTTTAGACGCAAGTTCTAGGTCTAAATGCATGGAGTAGCAACTGCACCACATCTGGCCCAATTTAATGATTGAACGGTCCAGATTTGTTGTTACAGTACTAAAAGTATATCTGCTACAATGTTTTTTGCTGCTACAATACCCGAGTGAACCTTGACCCTCCAATTTCATCCAACGGTTGGTAGTACGACTGCATAAGTTGCAGTTATATTACCGAGTGCTTAGGATCCGGGTCCGGGCTAAATTGATTTGTATATGCAACCGAAGGGAGCAGTAGTCATAGTTCAAAATATAAAAAGAAGAATGCTTTTCAAAAGAGTCAACACGTTAGCAAACGGAGGTTAGTAGGATAACTCTTGTTCCCGTTTTGGACCTGGGCGTGCTCGTCACCTACAAATAGGGGATGAAAATGGATTGAATGCGGGTGGATAATGGCTCTGTCATATTTGTTTTTATATATTTTTTTCAGATATGGATACGAATACGGATATGAATAATATCGAATACGAATATAGAGCAAATACAAATCAAAACGAATATGGTCATGAATATTGTCGAAACATAAAAACCCCTTAAATTGTATACCAGAAATTAACGAAAACATATAACTAGTTTATTTGATGCAAACATTCATGAATTGTTCATATTTTCAGCAACCACCCACTTAGTTCACAGTCACACATCTTACAGAAATTGAAACCCACCCCCTTTCTCCCCACATCTGGCAGCACATCATAACTGTCCTCTCCTCTTTCCCTTTCCCCTCCTCTCGATTGATCAACCTTTGCATGGCAGCAGCCGCTAAGGGGTGGGTGATCGCTGGAAGCTTTGTTGCTCGCATCCTCGCCGGTAAGGCCACCTCCTTGAGGTATACTCACATGCCTGTGAACTCAGCTGAACTTGCTATTGCAAAAAAAATTATTCTTACTTGCATTGATTTAAATACCACTTGGGATGGAATGCCGCGGACTTAGAATATGATGTGTATGAGATGGATGCTCCATGTGAAGGATGGGTTGAGTAGGTAGCAGTATTATTCATTAAACTGATGTTCTATTATTAAAACAAATAATAATCCATTCACTAGAGTTATTACCCCTTGTTAAAAACTCGTTACAGGTGGTATCTAATTTGAATATACTAACGACACTAATTTGATTTTAATAATCATAAATATTTGCTTGTGAAGGTTTATAAGTTAATACGACTAACAAAATTAGATAGGTATTTAAATATGCAATAGAGTGATTTAAGTGGCAATATACCATTTAATCAGTACATGTGAAATTTTAATCTACTAACAGGACTTAATTGATTTTTATATTCATAAATATTTGTTAGTGGAGCTTTGTGATTTAACCTAACTAACAGAAATTTTATCGATTAATTTAAACATGCAACAAAATACTAGGTATTAGAAGTCACGGATAGAACTTATTTGCGCGTGCTTCTCCTCTCTCTTCTTTTCTCTCTCTCTCTCCTCTCTCTTCTCTCTCTTGTTCAGTTGACTACCCAGGCCACTCATTTATCCCTTTCTTTATTCCTTCTCTCCTTATCTTCTTCCTCCCCATCTATGTTCTTCTTGTTGCCTTGCTCTCCAGGCAAACTCATGCCCCCTTGCTGCTCTCTCTCCCCAATGGTTTTCTCTATTTTCTTTGCTCTGGCCGAATGCCTCCTCAGGCCCCTCATTTCCTTCCTCTTCCTTACCTTATCTCTTCTCTATTCATTACCCTTCTTCTCTATCTCCCCCCAAATCTCCCTACTCAATCCGGCTCTTGGCTTGGTTGCAATAATTTAGCTCTTTGCAATAGCTTTGTTGCCCCCGTCCTAGCTGGCAAGGCTGCCTCCCCGAGGTATACTCGCATACCTGTGAACTCAGCTAATACACTTGCTATTGCAAAAAAAATTGTCAATACCTCATACACTTTCTTTGCCTGCTATGGATATTGTTTCTTGCATCTTTTCCCCGGACATAGGAGTATCTTGCTTTTGTGATTAGCCCCTGATATAGTAGAAAATCCTCGTTAAGCGGTGGTGTGGATTTAGTATGTTTTCAGATGGTAGTATGTTGAGTAGAACTTGGCAAGGTTATCTTTTCATATGATCTAGAATTCTTTGACTTGTGGAATGGCTTGTTTGTGACGACGCCTATGGACTGGAACCCTAAATCCCTAATGGAGCTGTGGATTGATGGACTGATGGTAGTAATGGGCCAGTGGGTTGGCTTAGCTATTGGGCGAAAATTCTGAATATCTAGCCTTCGTAATCCGGCAACCATCTTGCCGTGCTAGCAAGGAGCGCAAACTAGATCTTTGACTATCTTGAGTTTAGGCAGACCACGAATGAGATCGTGGCCGCTAACTCGGGTCAAATGGTCAAATCCAATATGACCAAGAGGAGAGATCACGGGACTCTAAAGTAACTAAACACCTGAGAGGATCGCCAGAAGACTCAACAAAATCAGCACGAAAGATCCTCCCATATCTAGAAATCCTGCAAACCAGACTCCCCGAAGAATCAATAATTTTGCATGCATTTTTCTTGAAACTTACCTTGAAATTGTCATCGGTAAGCTGAGAAACAGAAAGCAAATTGTATTGCAGCTTACTCACTAAGGCAACATCTTTTAAACCGAAAGAATCATTAACGCGCACAGTACCTTTAGCGATGACACGCCCAGACGAGGCGTCTTCGAAGGTTATAGTCTCATCATCTGGAGCTCAGACAAGGGAAGAGAACCAATGAGAGTCTCCGGTCATGTGTCGAGAACAGCCGGAGTCTACGAGCCAAATCTCTCCCTTCCTTGCCCGGCGAACCTGAGTCATCAAGACAGGGATGTCTCAGTACTGGGATAAATCAAAAGAGATTTTGGTACCCAATACTGAGTCACACGGCGAGCAGAAGAAGTAGTCACACACGACTGACCTCTAACTACCCTACACTCTTCGTCGCTCAGAAAGCCAGAAGGTCTATGAGCAGACCTGAAGCTGTTGCTGGGCTTGACTGCTATGGGAGAGTGAGTCGAAGCACCAGTAACATGCTGATCTCGCAACGGGTAGCTATTTCGATGGGGAAAATGAGATCTACCCTCAAGACCGCGGATATCACGACCAGAGGAAAATTGAGGACGAAAATCAGAGAAGCCAGAAAAACCAAGTCCTCGACTCTACCTAAACACCTCAAACTGATCAACCCTAGCTGTGTTGGTCTTAGGTGCACTCAAAGACTGGGGTTGACCCTGAATACGCCTAGGAGCATGAACACGATCTCTCCGCGTGATCTTGGTGTGCTTGAAGCATCTCTTGATCCTGTGTCCATCCTTCTGACAGAAGGTACAATGAAACTTCGCCTTCTGGGCTAACAGGGTCCTTAGACACATTTAAGTTCAACAAAATGAAACTTTGTCCATCCCTTGGACAAAGCCTGAAGATTTGAACTCAACCTTTTTAGTTCTGGGCTTGACCTCGATCACACCTGCTGCTATGGGTCTGAGAACAACGGGTGGATGCTTCCTAACATCCTCAAGAAAATCGTATCCTAGACCTTGATTGAACTTGCAAATTTTTGACTTGTCTAGAATCAGATTCAGCTTCTTCTTTCCTCCTACAAATCTCTCAAGAGTGTTCATAAGATACTGACACTCCTGAAAGAGAGAGGTGCAAGAAGAGTAGGGGGAAGAGGACACAGCAAGACGAGACGAAGAAGAATCAACAGCAGAAGAACGAACAACATGTGCATGACTCTCCTTGTGCACAGCCGCCTCAACTTTGAGGGCTTTGCGGGTCATGGAAAGGACAGTCCTACTTCTAGCTATTTGGTCCTCGCGGCTAAGCATCTCTACCATATCCTTAGGCTTCTCCCCCATCACAACACAAACATCACAATAAGATTGTGGCTTCTCTAGTAGGTCCTTAGTTAGCATCACACATTTATCATTCAAAGCAATGAGTTCAAATTTTAGTTTTTCACAATTATTGCATGGTGAGCTAACAGGGTCCTTAGACACATAATGAGCCATTTTGTTGTTGTGGTCAATCATTTCTTGAAACTGTTTTGAGATAGATTTAAGTTCAGCAGTCAATTTGGGACAATTGGTGCAAGAAACAATGGGCTCTAGCAATGAAGCTTGTAATTCAGCAATTTTATGATTTGCCTTTTTTAAGTTCATTTTCAAGTTATTGCAGCTTTCACATGTTTCAGGCAGATCAAGTAGCATAGTGTAAAGACCTCTAAAAGCATTGTCCTTATCCTCACATGAGGTGCAAGAAATAGTCTCAATAGTAGATGAAAGAGAAGCTCAGAAGACTGACATTCTCCACCTTAAGCATGTCGAGCTCAGAAGTCATACTATCATGAGAGGTCCTTAGCTTCTCCATATCTCCAAGTAAAGAAGAACATACATCACATTTGTCACAGGAGGGAGCAGATTTAAGTGAAGTAAGCTCCCGTGATAAGCTCTCTACTTCCTTCTCTAGATCACAAACCCTAGCTCTAGATCTAACATAAAATTTCCCTAGCTGAGAAAAGCATCATTGAGCTGGTCGTAGGAGGGATCTACCTCATCAGAGTCGGTGTAGAGATCGTTGTCGCTGACGTCGGTCTCGTGGGCCATGAAGCACATGCCGATGAAGTCGTCGCCGTCCTTGGGGTCTTGATCATCCTTGTCGTTGTCATCACTCCATCCTTCCATGTCGCTGAAGTTGATGTCGTTGAGGATGCGGTGGAAGAGCTTCTTGGCTTTGCCAAGGTTGCAGTACTTCTTCTCTTTGCCTTGGACATGAGCTGGGGGTTTCTTGTTGCGGTTCTTGTTGATGTAGTCATTCTTGCTCACATCGTCATAGTCATTATTATCTTTCTCCAGCTTGGCGCAATTTGCCCGAATGTGGTTGGGGCCACCACACTTGAAGCAAATCACCGGTCCTCTCTTCTTGTCCCTCACTCTCTAGTATGCATGGGAGAATTTTCTGGCTAGGAGGGCTAATTGGTTTTCTGGAAGTTGCTCTAGTTGATCATCATTTAACTTACAAAGAGCAGCAAGAGAGAATCCAGAAACCACATCAGAAGAAGATCCAGAAGCTGGACTGTGATCAGTGACTAAGGCCATCGACTGCGACTTCGACCTACGAGAGACTATGTCAATCTCGTGAGTCTTGACGCGTGAGTACAACGCATCAAGAGTCAAAGTCGAAAGATTGGTCGTATCCTTGATGGTGGTCACCTTCATCTTCCAAACCCGCAAATCAAGAGCAGAAAGCATTTGTCGGGCATTGTCCGAGTCAGGGTATGTGAGACCGACTGCTCGGAGGTTGCTCAAGATTTTGTGAAACCTCGCAAAACACTCATCCAGGGACTCACCAGCGAGCATTTCAAACTTGTTGTAATCTCGCTTGTATTGGTTCAGTCGTACGGTCTTGATTTGGGTGGTGCCCTCATGGTATGCATCGAGGGTCACCCAAATATCGTAGGACGACGAGAGATGAGAAATGCGATCGAATTCACTTCTGCTAAGACCTTGAATTATGATATTCCTTGCCTTAGCATTCACCTCAACATCAAGCATGTTCGCCACATTGATGTTCTCATCAGCAGGAACAACATAGCGCATTTTGACCTTTCTCCAGATAGCATAGCCCTGGGCCTGTATGTAAGACTCCATCCTACTCTTCCAGAAGGGATAATCGATCCCATCGAAGATAGGGGGCTTGGTGCAATACTTGTCTGTTTCCATGGCTCACATACCGGTTAAGATCTATAGAGAAGAGCTAACCGGTTCTGACCGAAATGGCAACAGAGGGGGGGTGAATGGTGCCTTCAAACCGCCCCAATTATTTGCACAATTTTCTTCTCCGATAGCTATAGAAGCTATGAAGCAAGAAGACGAATGCTCATTGGAAATTGGAAAAAAGATCAGAAAACAAAGCAAGGAAAAATGGCAGTCCAGAGAGCCGATCTGACCGCCAAAGAAGGAGCGATCTGACCGCAGAGCCAAAGCTGGTCTGACCGCAATTTGAGAGCAGGTCTGACCACAGTGGCTTAGTTGGTCTGAACTTAGTGGCCGTGTCGGTCTGACCACCAGAGAGTGAGCGGTCGGACCGCCGAAGTGTGTTCGGTTTGATCGAGAACTGAAAACAGAGGCGAACAGAGAAACGAAAGGCACACCAGCGAGCAACAACAGAGGCAACACAAAAATAGCCGATCGAGGACTGAACAGATCAGATACTACAGATCAAAGACAGTAAATAAAAGAGTAAACAAAACCATAAAAGGAAAAGCTGTCAGGTGAACTGAGGAAAGCAGAAAGAAACTAACAGAGAACTGTCTGCACAGTAAATTCTGAAGACAACCGAAAAGCAGAGAAAATATTGAATGATTGTTGTTCTTCTCAGGTCAATTGATCTGGACTTCATCTTGAATAGCAGATATACATCAGGAAGAGGAAAAATACAAACACAGAGCAAATTGGTTGCAAAGATGAAAACAGACATAGCATGAAAATCATTTGATTGAGGGTCTGAACCGAAAACTGAACTCCCGAACAGAAAATGAGGCCAAATTCCACATAGCTTGAGAATCACAAATCTTTTGATCATGGGACCTTTGATCTCAGCAAGGAAATGATCTCAGAACGAGAAAACACAAAACTAACACAAATTTCCTACCGAGACAACAAGAATAAAAATCCTTTGCTTACGATGAATAGTAAACCATAGAAATTGTGAAAACAGAGGAAGTGCAGCGATCCATTGCTTGGGGAGAATTCGGCTGTTAAAAGGATTGCTCTCAGGAATAAGCTAGCCAAGGGGCTTTTTTGAAGATTCCCAATTCAAAGCAAAATCACTTTGCAGCTTCTCGATCAAAGATTCAACTTAAAATCAACAAAAGCAGAGAAGAACAAGGAACAGAAGTAGACCCAGAGAAAAACTGAAAACCATAGCATCTCAAACACAGGAAATCTCAAATGGATTCAGATAGATGAATGATTACAAAGAGTAGTTGTTACAGCCAATTCATACCATCTCTCTCACATCTTGAGCACACACCCAAAAAGAAAATCAAGAACTCAACACCAACTCCCAAGAACTCACACAGACATGGGACCAAAGCAACGCTGCTCTGTCCAACTACTCCTCAAACAGAGAATGGAAACAAAGCCAAAAAACCCCCACCTCCACCAGGGAACAACCCACCTATTAATAGCCTCAAATTACCAGGTTTACAATTTGCTTTACCCATTTGCTCTACCAACTCAGTTCTTTACTCGTTATCTCCAATCGAATCCGCTTCCACTTTGCAGTCTTGCGCATTTTACCAAAATACCACTCCGGCACCTTCCTGGAAGCTTCCTCTTTTCTTGTTGTCCAAGCCTTGCAACCACCTTGAACCCTCGCCGTCTTCGGCATCTCATGACCGCTTCGATCTCAACACCGCCTGTGCCTAGTCCGGCCATCCCATGCCTCGCCACGACTTAGCCTCAAAGTCCTGCAACCATCACATACAAGAAAACATCACATAGCACCGCTCGAAAAACTGTAATCAACCATTTGCATTAGTAGAAGGTTCTTAAGCACGAAATACACAAATCAAACTCAAACTTTCCAGAACAAGTGTCAATTACTCATCACAAACACGGGGTCACTTCCACATGGTCTCTCAATCTCCCCCTTGATAAGTATATTGACAAACATAGAAAAAGCATAAAGTTGAGTTTGTAAAGAAAGTCACACATGGTCTAAAAAAGGACAGAGAGAATCAAGACCATGCTAATAAAAGAGAACATTAGAGCAAAACAGAAAGAGCAAGTTTTCCTCAAAAGCTCCAGAAAATCCCCATTTGTTTATGCATTTTTTCTTCATTATTCTTCCCCTTTTGGCAATAAAACCATCAAGATGCATGAAGGAAAATAGAGCATGATTTGATTGAAAATGCTATATTTTATTCAATCTAAGCAATTAGAGCCATGAAGATTATCCAAAATAACTTTTGAAGTATTACACCAAGCCATAACACAGTTGGATGCTATCTAGATTATGACAAGGCATGTATAATCAAGCTAAACCAAAAGGTCATAATATGAAATTTAGTCGAATTTCTTAGCATGCCAAGTCATCCAAGATTATAGTCTAGCTAAGGATATCCAAGGATGATGCAAGCCATGTCAATATTCTAAGTGGAACCAAGAAGCTAGTGTTGAGTCAATTTAGAGTGCTACAAGTTCAAGAATGAATCATTTGTTCAAGTACTTGGTGTTTTTGTAATGAAGCAAATTTAGCACAATTGAAATGTTTTTTCTTTTTAGAAACTCATGGTTGTTTTCAACCAAAATTTTTGTTTTTGGTCATGTGCTAGATCTCAAGCCTTATGCGACCACTCCAAGCTAGAAGCTTAAGAAAGTGATCTTGGTCAACCAAAACTCCCCTTGAGTTCATGCCTAGTGCAATGGCAAGCAGTCTCATGAGAAAGAGTTGGTGAGATCAGTTTTTTCGCACAAAAGAGATCTTTTGCTTTTGTTGAATCTAGTTCAAGAACAAGGAGTTAATAATAACTCATGCTTCTTAAAGGAAAAAGCATAGCTCAAACTAAAGCTCAATATAGATTCAAGACTCAACTCAGCCTATTTGACATGGCGTGAATCATAAATGGATAACTAAAGACAGACATGTCTCAAGAGCTAACATGTCATGATTTAATTCAAGTTGTGCATTTTTAATCAACCTATCATGGCAAAGACTAGACTACACATATAAAGTCATGATAAATCTAGCAATTTAGCACAGATTATGGCAAGATGTAAAGCAGTTGTTTTATGTCATAACTGGATAATAATAAAGGCTCCATGTAGTTATATTACAATGCAGAATGACATGAAATGCAAGAAAATCTAGCTCCCCTTCAGTATGTGAAGCACTTTTAGTTCAAGTTGAGTTATGTCAATATTAAGTTCTAGCACATCTCAAAAGAACTCCCCTGAACCGAAGCAATAAAAAACTGGCAAGAAAATCCGCTTCCGCTTCCACTTTGCAGCCTTGCGCATTTTACCAAAATGCCACTCCGCACCTTCTTGGAAGCTTCCTCTTTTTGCTGTCCAAGCCTTGCAACCACCTTGAACCCTCGCCGTCTTCAGCATCTCACGACCGCTTCTACCTCAGCACTGTCTGTGCCTAGTCCGGCCACCCCACGCCTCGCCATGACTTAGCCTCAATCGGGTCCATTAGCTGGTGGTGGCGAAGGAATCTCATTATTGTGGGAGCCATTGCAGTTGTTTCTAGTGTTCACCATCTGCTTGATGCTTTATAGGGAATAGGGACAGATTGGGAGAAACTAAGAGCGGTTTGAATGCCCATCCCAAAGCAACCACAATAACTCTTCAAAAGAAAACAATGATAAGAAGCAACTTCGCTAATATTAATAAGTTTATACTAGGCTTGAGGCTATTGACAAAGAATTAACAACTCACAAGTAACATCGTTTATTTTATTGCAATAATCCAAAACTAAGGTATCCTAGGATGCTAGCTTAAACTTGGCTAGGTACTCCTCCTTGTCTCTGGTACATCACCTCTTGAGTGACGGCTCACAATTTGCTCCGGTGACTGAGGAACAGTCATCACTGGCCCTCAATGTAGCCAGTTCTGCTTTGGCTCGGTGAAGCTTGTAGGTGGTGAAGCTTAGCTCATCTAGAGTTGCCTGGTACATGTAGTCCAAGGACTGTGTGAGCTCCACTTGCTAGATGAGTCAGGGGTTGTCTTCAGCCGTAGCTGACGGATGGCTTTTCGTGCAGCATCCTGGATGCCGGTGAAGAAGGTATCACATCTCTGTGGAGCATCAAAGATGTGGAAGGTGGCTTCATCCCTGACATTGGTGTAGATTAGCACTTCCACCCTCCAATACTCTTGTGCTCCGATGGTCTGTAGGTAACCCTGGTAGACGGGGTGTGTCTTAAAGCATATCTTCTGCAGGAGATTCCAAAGGAAAGAGGCTAAGTGATCGGCTTGGATGCCATGGGTGACTTGGGTAGGGATCTCAACCATCTACAATTTTTGAAAAGGGAAGAGTTAGAAAACATTTTAAATAAGAAGAGGGGTCAAGTAGGAGCAAGAAGAAGACAAGTGTAAGACCCCGGATTTAGCCATCCGGAATCCCCTGTGATTCCACCGCACTATTCCCTGGATCAGTAGATAGTGCTCACAGTTACATTGCCGTATATCGAAACATATTATGCGGAAGTGTAGATAATGTAGTAACAACTTACTCATGGGCCGATCAGGCCGAAAACAATAAAATGCAGCAGCGGAAACTTCACTCAAGAGGGACCCTCACGACTTGCCCACAGGCAGCCAACTGGGGTTCGCGACCTAGTTCTTGGCCTCTTCATCTTCCAACTCTTTCGATCACCTTAAGACACCGTGGGCTTGATCTTCTTTTCCTTATTGACTGAATGATGGTAATTGAGCAACAGTGAGTACAACGGTACTCAGCAAGCCACCACACAGAATGCAAATAATAATAGATGCAAGGCTGTCAAGTGAGGCTTGAGGTTCATTTATTTGCTAAAAGCGACATCTGCAATAATCATAATTAAAATTCCTATGACTTAGCATTTTATAAATATGCTTTATGGAGTTTGAAATTGTGCAGCAATTATAGCGGTGTAGGTTCTATCCACCAATTACATGGTTCCATCCACTATGCTAACTCTTGATCAATAGGTTACTTCCACCTTATTGTCAACACTGGAGTACATCCCTCCAGGAAAATTACCAAAGTCAGGTTACATCCGCCTGACAGTTTTCTTCCCACCTTCAAAAGTTTTGAAATAGAACTAACTCAAGGAAGATTTCCGTGTCCGCCCTTGACCGTGGGCACGGCTATTCGAATAGTTTGTACTCTGCAAAGTTTGTACACTTTCACCACAAGAGATAATCCGCTCGTTGCCCCACATGATTCCTTAGTCACGTGGTTGAGTAGACCATCACAGTGACTTTTCAAAGTATCTAGGCCCTGTCGTCATCTCAGTCGATTATTTGGATTATTGATCTTCGTCTCTTTCCATGTCTTGATCTTGCTTGAACTTGTCGTCTCTTCGTGGCTCCAGTGACTAATTGCATGACTAACGACTAACAAATTCAACAAATCCAGCAAAAGTCCCAATAAGTTTAATTAAGTTTATTTATAATTTGCTTATGATTAAGGGTATGTAACGAGCTGCAGGATAGAGATGGAGTTGAATGAATTTTTGGGTGGAAGCGAAGTGACGGAGTAACTTCGCCGGGAAAGGATATAAAAGAAGGACCGGCACCGAAGGAATTGTCACAAGGACGTTCCGCTTTAGATAGGAGTATGGCTAGACATAGCCAATTGCAAGACACCAAGACTCGATCTTGCATGAACAGATTTAGATATGGAGATAAAGACATGACATACTGTTTAGACTATTCGGGATGTTGATAGGATGTGATATTAGTATTTGATTTGTGTGAAAGTAGTATTTGGGAGTATTGATATTATCTTTATAAAGCTTCAAGTCCCAGTTTATGATGACATGCATTTCTTACGTTAGTTAATTTCAGAGCAATGATCCTGCTAATTCAGTTAGCACCGAACTAGGGTTAGGTTTCTAGCATTACTAAATTATAAACTCCTTTAATTAGTTCAACATATTAAACTTTAATATTTACATTCATTGAGTCCAAGATAATTACTTGCCATTTGAAAGTAGGTCATGCATAATCTTGTTCTAGTTTTATATAAGGATTAATATATTATTTCATTACTCTTTGTTTAATAGGTTTTAATTGCAAGAGCCCCTTGATTAACAATTAGATTTTTAACAACATACAAGCCACATGATAATTAACCCAATGTTAAATCTTAAGTAAGTTTATTAGCTTCTTCAAATTTTTCCTCGGTTTTATTATTTGAAAAAAAGGATCAATACGGGAGGAAGATAAAACAGCAAAAGAAAAATGAGAATAAAACGCACAGCGCGGAGTCGAACTCGCAACCTGCGGCCTGAGATGTGAACGTGCGCTCGGCTAGCCAAGTGGTCGGGGAGCCCTGGGCTGACGAGATAGCACAATGAAATAAGAAGGACTGGGCCGAATGGAGACAATAGCCAAAACAGAGAAACAGAGGAGGGGCTCGGGGAGGCGCGCGGCGGCCTGGGCAGGCGGTGGCGCCGGCGAAGGGCGGCCGGGGAGGCAGTGGTGATCAGCAAAACGGGATCTCCCCGAGGCGTGAATGCCAGTGGGGGTGGCGGCTCCGGCCAAAAGGCACGGCGGCGGGCCAGCGGCGGCTCTAGGCGGCCGTCGGGGACGGTGAAAAGGAGTGCCGACAGCCGGAGGGGAGAGGGAAGGAGTTGGGGCGTGCGTGAGCAAAAGGAGGCCTAGAGAAACTCACCAGAAGCGCCGGTAGGGCTGGTGAGTAGCCGTGGTGTGCCGGCGACGGAAGCCAAGGGTGGCGCGGGGGAGGCCACCGTGGAGGGGGAGCTCGGGCGGCGGAGGGCGTCGGCCATCGGTTGGAGGAGCTTCGGGGCCACACGGTGATGCTCCAAACTCGAGGAATCAAGGCGCCTTGCAACGAGTCACAGACAGCGGTGAAAATGGCGGTTTTGGCTTGCGGCAAGGAAGGTCAGCCGTGCAGCGAGCCAAGGGTACGGGAGTTCAATTACTCGCAGGAGGAGGGAGGAGGCTGCTTGGTGCGCGCCGTGACGCGGTCGGACCGGTGGGACGGTTGGAGGCGCGACGGCCGGTGCTAGCACAGCAAGAGGAGGAGTTAGTGGAGGAAGTGCGGTGCAATGGGAGGTCGGGGCTGCGACTTAAGACTGAAGGGGAGGCACGGGGCGTGTTGTGGTTGAGTTGCCGTTGGAGACTGGAGTACAGAGCGACGAGATGGCGAGAGGTGACTGAGGTCGACGGGAGCAGGGCGCAGGCGCAGGCAGCAGGCGACATGGCCGGTGGGAAATGCGGTAGGGATGCGACGGCCAGGCTGGACTCGTGCAGTGCGCAGGAGGGGACGGTGACATGATAGGGTCAGCGCCTCGGGCGTGCGCGACGCGGGGGCAAAGTAGGGGAACAGAGGAAGAAGACAAGGGGAGGGGCGTTCGGGCCGAAGGCCAGGAGGAGAAAAGGCCGGGAGACAAAAAAAAGAGTGGGCCGGGAAAGGGAGAAAGATGGGCTGCGGCCCAAGAAGTTGATTTCTCTCCCTTTTTTCAGATTTTGACAAATTGGCTAAATTAATTAGATGGAGAAAATTTTTAATCTTGATTTAAATTTCTCATCCTTGACCTTAAACATTCCAATGTTAATCCATTTAAATTTTAATTATTATATCTTCTTTCCAGACTTTAGGGCTTCCAAAGGAAATTTGAAATTTTCCTTGATTTCTGGAACAAGATTTACATGTTGTTAATTTGGATTTTTAGCAAGGGACCCAAAACAAGAAATTCGAATAAACACCAAAAAAACTTTTTAAACAACACTGGAAAACCAAATAAAAGATTTTTAAATTTTTCACAAATACAAAAAGTCTCTTTTTGGGATGTGACAACAAGTTGTTATGAGAACTTTTAGAAAATTATATTTTACAGAGTAGGTCCTTAGTGCGAACCAGTTTTATTCTATCTACGGTCACATCTTAGAGTCAATAGGGCTCTGATACCATCTCTATCGAAACCCAGAGCAACAACTCCCGGATCCTCTGTGTAAATCACACTAGTCCAGGATCAGCTAGTGCACACAGTGAAACAGGGATACATATCAAGCACCAATGACAACTTTATTAAATAAATGGGTACAACCTTATGGCCAGTGTTTACATCAATGCTCATTGGCAACAATATTAAAGGCAAATAACTGCAGAAGCAAACTGATAAAGCGAAGCCCAAGCCTGCCCACAGAAAAAAGACAGTAAGACGATGCCTACTCGTCCTAGTCCTCACTGTAGCCAAAGTCGTCCTCCTCTGTGATGAGATAGCAAGAGTGGGTACAAACTTGTACTCTGCAAGTCACACGGAGAAATGTACCATAATGATTAAGGCAACACAGGAAGGCATATATGGTTATTTGAGCATAAAACAACATTTAAAGAAATACAGTAAATAGATTGAAAATGCTGAATTTAATACAATAAGTAAAAATAGTTACTGTAGTTGAAATTAATACTATTAGTGTAGGCTCCGACCAAACACTAACCTAACCACAGGCAACCCACCTGGACCGTCTTTTCCAAAAGATCTCGTATAGATTCCATCCATCCACATGCTTTCAATCTCTCATGGATTCCATTCCATAAGTTTTCATAAACCATTTTGAAAAACAAAGTCTAATCCGTGAAAAACTTTACTCAGCATGCCCATGACCATGGGCACGGCTATCAGGATAGTTTATACACTTTGCAGAGGTTGTACAGCTTTACCCACAAGGCATTATCATCCCATATTGCACCGGATTAACACACTTCCTTTAGTGTGCGGCAAGGAGATCATGACAAGGTCTTTACAATGCAAAGCCTACAACCTAGCCAAGTCAACACTAAGGTTTTACCCCAGTAAGGAATCCACCAGATCGGGACCCCCTCTTGAACCGAGTGAGACTTCTCATGGCCTACGCCACACTCACTTTCAACCTACGACATGACTTAGGTTGGGACCTACAAATTAATCAGCCAGGACTGTCCCATACCAGTCTTGTGGTAGTCCGATAGGGCTTTGCAATAGTAGCTCACAGACCGGTCCTTAACTTGACTTAGGCTCAACCACATACCCCCTGTGCCCGACAATCAACATTGTGTCATCGAACAACAGTGCATGCCTGCACCCACCACCTAACCATTAGCCCAAGTCTAAACCAGATTTTTTATTTTATTTCAAAATATTTCATAATCCTTCTTGACTCACCGAAGTCAAGAATACATTTGGAAAGCTTATCATTTTATGTGAAAAAGTTATCCCAAAACAAAGATGATGTCTAAGCAGGTCTAATCATTTGATATAAAATTCTCTAGTCCATGCTAATGTACTAACTAGAGTTTTATTCTAGTGTGACAAGGTATAATGTTGCACAAAATTAAAGGTGTCAATAACAATTGGGCATTAACTAAGTTTAAAACTGGAATTGAAATACTTGAATAAACATATGAATGCAATATAATTTAAATCAACATAATTTTATTTGCAAACTGGGATCAACATGATCAAGGTGTGTGACTTGCCTTGCTCCTCAGTTGGGTGCAAATCGTTGTCGTAGAATTCCTCGGAATCGTCGTAGTCTACACGTGAAAATAACCAACCAAACTCAAATAAATTCAAAATAAATTCAAATAAACTCCAAATATTTAAATTTAGGGGTAGAAATGGATAGAGGGGAATTTTTTTATGAATTTAGAAATTTTAATGTGCTCAATTGGAGTTAGGACGAAGGAGAACGGGCTCTCAGAAGTTTAAAATAAGAGAAAAATGACAAAAGGGAATTTCTGGAATTATTTTTCTAAAGGAAAAATGGATTTATGACATCAACATTGAATTTAATTTTTTGGCTGCATTATTTTTATAAAGGAAAATTAGGATTATGACATTAGCATGACATCAGCCCTGGGTGTTTGACTGACAGGTGGGCCCTAGTCTACATGAACCAGGTCCATGGACCAGAGGGTGGCTGAGGTGGCAGGGCTGATAGTGTGGCATCTAGGTGGTGGGTGACTGGGCCTTTTTCGCTAACGTGGTAGCCAGGTGTGCGCCACGTGTGTGCCACATGGATAGTATGCCAACGCGGCTGCTGACCAAGCGAGCGAGCGCTGGTGTGGCACTGACTAGTTGAGGTGGTGTGCCGCCGGGCGCCAGATGGTAGCCACATCGCCCTGGCGTGCTGACATGGCTCGCTGGGTGGTGGCCGAGCTCGGGGACAGATGGTCACCGACGCTCCAACGAGCGGCAACCGCCGGTGAGGGGTGCGCGAGGGAGAGAAGGACACGGGGAATGCAGTGGTGCATGTGAGCAATACCAGAAGTGGCCGGAGACTGGTTGGTGACAAGGCTAGCGGTGGAGGCGTCTCGGGTCTTTAGTGCGGTGGCGCTCTGGCGGTGAACACAGGCAGTAAAGGGGTTGACGAGCTTCGCTGATGCTCAGGGAAGCTGATGGAGGTGGTGGCACTCCTCGGGGTGGTTGGAACGATGGGGATTGCTTGCCGGAGTTCCTCGGAAGCTTGGCAAAGGGAAAACACAGGGCTGGGGCCTTGGGCTACTCCTCGGGGTGAGTTGGAGGTGGTGGGAGGGGAGACGAGGCCGACAGGGCTATGTATAGGAGCAGTCTGGGAGTAGGGACGCGGGAATTGCTCACTGTTAATGGCGACCGGTGGAAGAAAAGTGAGGGGGAAGAAGGAAAGGAGGGGCGTGAAAGGAAAGGAGGGGCATGGAATCGAGGGGACTTGGTCCCAACGTCGTGCGGTTTCTAAAACTGAGCAGAGATGAAGAAGGAAGGCGGTGTTGGTGGGGATTCGAATGTCAGCCAGAAAAAGGAAAGAGGAAGAAGAAAGGAAGGAACGGCGTAGAGACGATGGTTCTGACAGGTGGGGCCTACCTGTCAGTGAGAAAGAGAGAGGAAAGGAGCGGAGTGGCGGAGACTGATAGATGAAGATCAAACGGTCGAGCGCGGAAGAGAGTGGTGGACAGGGGAGATGGGCCTGGGCGACATGGGAGTGATCTGGGCTGGCCATTTGTTGGCCCAGAGGGGAGAGAAGAAGGAGGGGGTGAACGGCGGATCTTGGCTGTCCACGCGTTGGCCCAGGAGAGAGGTGGCAGATTTAAAATTTTAATTTTGGTTTTGATTTTTAGAAAACCCAAGAAAAGCAAATAAAGCTCAGAAAAATATCATATAACTTCCAAAAATTCCAGAAAATTCACAAAAGTTCCTGGAAATATTTTGGAACTTAGGAAAAATATTTCTAACTTAATTTGCTATACTTATTTTATTTTATTTTATTTCAATTACTTTTAAATTTTAAAATAGCTTTTAAAATTGTAGAAAATTTTGGGATGTCACAGATGCTGACAACGACGGCTGGTTGTACAAGGTCACGGCGGTAATGGCGTGTGACAGGTGAGGCGAATGGACCGGTGGTGGTACATGCTAGCGCTGCGGTGTGGTGCCCTCAACACAAGCGTGAATGCATGCCTACGAAGGTGCTGTGTGGAATGGTGTCAGTGAGGTCCAACATGTGGAGATGCTTCCCGACAATGGCTCGCTGAACAGTGGCATATCAATGTGTCTCCATGTGAGTAGTGGTGGCTGGAAGCGACACAGGCAGTGCAACTCAGGCGCTGGTTGCACTAGGCAGCAGGCTTGGTGGCACGACGACATATTGGGCGTTGCCAGCGATGACCAGGCAGTGCAATTTTATCGCCAAGTGATGTGGTTGAGTCCATGCATGTTGTATGTATGTCTGCGTGATTTCTTGTAGGTGTGTGTCCAAGTTCTCATATGTGTAAACCCTAATCCGAGTCCCCATTGCCGTCGAGTTGTGCCACCGGTGAAGGACAATTGAAGCAGAGAACGAGGTTGGGATTGCCAGCAAGTTGTGTCCTGACAGTAAAGTGGTAGCGGTGATATAGTGGAGTTCATTATCTCAAGAAGAGCCACATTGTTGAATGCCCAAGGCAGAGGTCGTGAAGGCAAGTTGCGTCACTAGCGGCAAAGAGACGGCTGCAAAGGGAGTGCATTCCTCCAGTACCCTCTGTTGACAAGCAATAACTATATGGCATGGTCAGCAAGTGAAAGTAAATCTTCTTTGATATGTGTAAGAAGATTGGCCTTTCAAATGCGGAATAATCAAGTCAAGATTAAGTGGATATTAATTGTTGGAAATAATCTTGACTTGCCAAGTAATAGGGTGTTAGAATCCTAATGCAATTGGCATCGGATCACACACACACACACACACACACATTACGGTGAACCATGGTTTTGTTCTGTGCTCTTCCACCTTGAATATGTGCTCTTCCTCTCTTCCTCTATGATCACGTGAGTTCCCGATCGAGAGTACGATATGTGAGTTTTCTCCTGGTGTTGTGTTCCAACAATATTCGTCGTGCTTGGGCACTCACAGTTCACTCCCTTTATTGTATAGTTCTTTTTTATGGCCCTTCCAAGTGCTATTGTTTAATCCACCGGAACTTAATCATCTACTTTGTCATCCCTGCATGATTGTTGTGTCAAAGCTAATTTGGATAAGACAAATGGTTCAATCCTTCAAAAGTTTTTGGACCGTTCATGAAGCACAATCTGACGGTTCTTATGACTGAGCATCTGTGGCTTTTACCAGCAGTGCATTAGAGAGGTGCTACCAAATGGAGGTACAGAGGCAATTTTATCTTCACTCTTTTGACACTTCATTGCTACCATTAACCTCTTAAGTTCAAGTGACGGAAGATTAATATTGCATCGGTCATCATCTCACGGCTAATTGGCAATTCTTGCTCGTTGTAGCCGCTGGCCATAATTTCTCTCACCCTGTGGCCACTTGTCTGTGAGAGTGTTGTCATTAGTTGGAATTTCTTGTGGTCATTTATATTAGTTTTTAGTAGCCATAAGACTCTTGCCATTACAATATTAGATAACAAAGATAACAGAATAGCAGACTTGCTGTTGTTCGCAGTCATCTCGATGGTGAGATTTGAAACACATGAAGTATCAGAGTTCAAGATAGACGGAGCATGAATGGTTGCGGAGGGCTCGACGGGAATTTAACGGGGAACGCTTCCTTTCATTTCTGATTGGATAGTTTTTTAGTAACCGATTAACCGTCTAATAAACGTGAAGCTCTCGAAGCAATTGTAATACAAGGACCATGGTTAATTAACGGCTAGATGCAGTGGAGGTGTTAACACCGTATGCAGTGGAGGTGTTAACACCTCCAACACCTCTACATGGACCGAACCAGGGCTCTTTGGATAAACATGCTGTTAGTTTTACTCCCTGTCTTTGTACATTGTGGATCAAAATTTTGTTGGTAATATTTCTCATTGAGAGAAACTGTAAATGTTCGCACCTTTTGAAGCAATTCTGAGCTACGCTTTGGGAACAGAAGAACTAGAACATGTAGATGGGTAAACCTGGAAAATTAACATTTTATTTATATGATTCGTGTTGACATGCAGTAATTCTGAGTTACCACACTGTACCATGTATGGATTGTTCATCAAATATTAGTCTTGTTCTAACTTTTGCTTTAGCCAGATCATCATTTTTAGTAATTTTACTTCTTTTATTTACAATTGCTGTTTGATTCATAGGAACATATCAAGTGTAATCACCCTTGAGGGTGTAATCTTGCAATCTCTTTGGTTTGTGCACCAAAAATTGAAGAAAATATTCTAGATGTACTTATGAATCTAATCTATGTATAAAATTTTGAGTTCAAACTCATTCTATGTTCAGAGTTACAAAATTGAAAAAAGCCTGACAGGTGACAAATCGAAAGGAAATAAAAAAAAGGACAGATGTTACTATCCACAATAAACTTATCTTTTTTGCTAACATATATTAAGTTTGCTAACTATTAACAACCAGCATATAGGCAGCAGTTTTCACATGTAACCTCCTATGTTGGGTTTCAGACGAGTTTTGTGTGGTAATTGCCCAAGGATTAAACAAGTTGAGCACTAGCAATATTATAGATAATCATGCCGCAACGTCCTTCCGTTTTTTCACTATAATTTAGTTTATCTTTTGTTGGTTGATAAACAATAAAATCCTAAACAATATTTCACAGTGGTTTGAGTTTTGTGTGGGAATTGCCAAAGGATTAAACAAGTTGAGCACTAGCAATATTATAGATAATCGTGCCGTGACGTCCTTCCCTTTTTTTCACTATAATTTAGTTTATCTTTTGTTGGTTGACAAACAATAAAATCCTAAACAATATTTCGCAGTGGTTTGACAAGACCGGAGTGCTTGAATCACTCAACCCACTCGCTAGATGGTCTTGAAAGCATGACCTCCAACAAGAAGCTAAGCAAAGCTGTGCTCCGTTAGTGACTTGTCACAATGTTGGAACCACTTTGATTACCAATCTGCAGTGCTCCGTTAGTGACTTGTCACAATGTTGGAACCACTTTGATTACCAATCTGCAGTGCTCCGTTCCCTTTCTTCGCTTTTGCTAAATTGTGGCTAAGATTTCATTTACGGCTGCACAAAGCATGCCGACTAAGACAACCGAATGCACTGTTAATAATATGTTCTAGAGGTGATCATAGAGATGATTATATTATTTTTATGTTTATGATCATTTAAATAATATATTATGTTGTCATTTGAATAAATATATTTCATATTGATCAATAAGTATGTGACTTGTTTGTGGAACTTTTTATTCATGTTTTGATGTTATTCTAAATTATCATTGATCTTATATCATTATTTGGAATAATTATGATTTATAAATCAGCATATGTATTGATTGATGATCATGTTTCACGGATAACAAATATAAGGATATCAAATTAATAATACTTATGTACCCATCGAAGCCCTAGCCGCCACCTCTCAAAACCCCTGCCATGTGTGCTGGTGCTAGCACATCGCTGCATGGCGTTCTATCCCTAGATGTGTGGACCTTGGTAGAGGCGCTACTATGACTGTGGTGCTGATCACGATGATCGTGATGAGGAGACTGTTGGCCAGAGGATGATTCACTACTTCTACTATACCGGTGCACGCTACATTGAACCGGATGCTTCAACTCTACTTCTACTGCACTGTGTGTCTAGTGGTAATAATCTATGATCTCTTACTCTCATGGCTTCCTAATTTACATGATAGAAAAATTTTAATTTGCTCTATTGTAGCTTACCAGTATCCCAATAGTAGTATCCGAGCCATCATGTGTAGTATTTGATCTAGATTGGTCTCATGTAGTTAATATGTGGTAGTAGTAGATTAGTCTATTACTAGTCTGATATGATGGTTGAGATTGGTTTCTATTAATGGATTGGTTTAGGCACTAGTTGATGAGGTCAATCAATTTCGGCAATAGTAGATTGGTTCAAATTAGGTATAAATTTATAACACCGAGTAGCTATTTTTTCTGGAAACCTCCCATGCCTATCAATGTGATTGATCAATGAAAAAATGGGCCAATTATATTGGTTCAAAATTGGGTTAATATGATTAATGTGATGAAATTTTCAAGGGCAATTTGTGAATAGGATTCATGTCCCCCCAAAAACATTTCAAGATTATGGGTTCATACTACGTTATAGAATTGGATTATATGCATAACTCGTTTTTGCAGGGTTGTGTGAATAGTATGGCCCATTATGTCTGTGATGCATGCATGAGTTTTTCATGGCCTTGCATCATGCAAATTTATATCCATGGGCTACATATTATTGTATAATGACCTGCATGTCGACTTATGATGCTTGATATTTTCATATGTAATTCATTGTTAGCTGTTAGGAGTAATAGCTAAGTAGATGAATGTGATGACCTCAAGCATTGATGGCTCGGTGGATAGGAAGCACGGTGATGGAGATTACCGTGCTAAGGACCATACTATCTCATAGTTTAATATGATTTTACTATGAATGTTTTCATGCTCTTATTATACTTTTGTTTATGTTATTATTATCTTAGGTGTTTTTAACATGATAGAATAGTATCCCTCTAGAAAAATTAAAACTTAATGCCCTTCCAATTGTTGCACTTATCAAGATTTTGATCGTTAACTGGTAAGTCTACCAAAGTAGGGTGCTATTAATTATCTCTATAAGATAGGGTAAGTATGGGACACTTCATGTGTCATATTGGTTTAACTTGACTAGGCTATTAAAATAGTTTTGAGTCTAGGGGCATAGTATTGAGGCCGAGACATATGAATGTCACTCAACAAAATAAAAGTTACATGTGATGTAATTAGCAAAGGGTAGCTTACCTACATAGCTAGGTTTCTTGCTGTGATATCAAAGCTCACTAGGACTTGGTGAAATATCGATCTTGACTCACTATATATTATTAGAGGGAACATGGTTTTTAAACATATAGTGGGAGTATCTTTCGTTAAATTATTTAATGGAAGATTTTACATAAATATAGTGCTAAATTTTTATATATACTTTTTTATGTTGTAGACAATGCCACCATCTACTTACTCCACATATAGTTTTAACCTGCGATCTGTTCGTGAGAAAGAAAAACTAAATGGAATGAACTTCATTGACCGGTATCGTAACTTGAGAATTGTTCTCAAGCAAGGAAAGAAGGAATATGTTCTAGAGATTCTATGCCCTAATGAATCGGCTAAAGATGCTACGCATGCTAAAAAGAATGAGTATAAGAAACATAGAAATGACTCACTTAAAGTTAGTTGTCTCATGCTTATCACCATAAACTATGAGCTTTATAAGCAATATGAGAACACTGATGTCTACAATATGATTGTGGGTCATAAAGGCATGTTTGAGAACTAGGCAAGAGCTGAAAGGTATAACACTTCGAAGTTATTGTTTGCGTGCAAGCTAGCTTAAGGAAGTCTAGTCATTCCTCGTGTAATTAAAATGATTGGTTACATTGAGAGTTTGGAAAAACTTGGATTTCCCCCTTAGTAAGAATTGGCTACTGATGTGATTCTACAATTGCTTCCTTCAAGCTTTGAACCAATCATTTTGATCTTTCATATGAATGGCATAGAGAAGTCAATGACCGAATTGCATGAGATGGTCAAGTCAGTAGAGGAGAGTATTAAGGAAAGCTCTAATCATGTGATGATGGATTAGAAGACTATCAACATCAAAATAAGAAGTCTAAGATTTTGGGTAAAAGAAGGGGTATGGACAAAACTCAAGGTGTGTTCTTGAGTATCAAATCTAAGCTTCAGAAGCTCAAGATTAGCACTGCACTTAGCACTATTTGCTACCATTGCCATGGAACTAGACATTAGAAGAGAACCTACAAGAAATACTTGGTAGAACTAGAAAAGAATAATGGAAGTAAGACTAGTACTTTAGATATAAATGTTATAGAAATAAATCTTACTACTTCTCATATTGATTCTTTGGTATTTGATATTGGATCGGTTGCTCATATTTGCAATTAGATGTAGGGGCTGATAAGGTGTAGGAGTTTAGTAAGAGGTGAGGGTGATCTTTATGTGGGCAATAGAGGAAGAGTTGTTGCATTGACTATTGTCACTTTACCATTATCTTTACCCTTAGGATTAGTTTTGGAATTAAATAATTGTTATTATGTTCCTGCCTTAAGTAAAACCTTTATTTCTGCTTCATGTTTGGGAGCAGAAGTTTATGAGTTCAAAAATAAGGAATAATTGTTGTTCAATTTATTTGAATAACATGCTTTATGGTCATGATCCATTAGTGAATGGATTATATTTTTAAATCTTAAGGATGCGCCTGTCTATAGCACTAATGCTAAGAGGCTTCAACCTAATGATTTAAATCCCACTTATATTTGGTATTGTAGATTGGGTCACATAAATGAGAAGCGCATGGAGAAGCTCCATAAAGATGATCTTCTAAACTCATTTCAAACATATGAGTTTGTTTATTTGGTAAAATGACTAAGACACCTTTCACTGGTCTAGGTGATAGGGCAAATGACTTGTTAGCCCTAGTACATTTGGATATATGTGGACCATTGAGCTCAACGGTTAGAGGTGATTTATAGTACTTTAGAACTTTAACAATGGCCTTAGTATATATAGTTACATCTATTGAATGAGGCATAATTCTGAATTATTTAACAAGTTAAAGGAATTTTAGAATGAAGTATAGAATCAAATTAGCAAGATAATTAAAGCCCAATGATCAGATCGTGGAGGTGAATATTTGAGCTGTAAGTTTACTAATCTTCTAAAGAAATGTGGAATTATTCCATAGTTAACTCCACAGGAAAGCTTCAATGGAATGGGATGTCTGAATGATGGAACCAGACCTTGTTAGACACTACTATAGAAAAGCTCATCACAGATGATTCAAAAACATCACCACAGATAGTTTGCTAAACTGTCTGTACTTATGGGTCAGTAATACCTTAAGGACATTACATATAGTTTTTGAACCATCTGTGATAACACTTATCATAGACAATTCTTAATTCGAACCATCTGTGATAACAGTTATCACAGACAGTTCTTACTATGAGTCGTTTGTGATAGTATTGTTTGATGAGTTTTTGTACAAACATTTTTAAGATAAAGCATTACGCCCCATATGGCTACAAGGTCGAAAGCATCTAAGTATGAACTTCCGAGGCCAGATACAACCACGTTGAAGATGAGCATGTAATATGACCTCACCTGCTCGAGCACTGGATATGACCGCATTGAAAACGAGCATGTACTACGGCCACACCTACTCGAGCACCGGCTACGACTATGTTTTGCGACCACGTCTTCGACCACATGGGGTGTCAAACCATGAGTACCGTGGCACCGTGCCTCATATGACCACGTTTCAATCAGTTGCAATGCCATGCCTCATATGACAGCATGTCCTCGTCTGATTGCAAGGCACGTGACCAATTTATGCTAACCTATACCCAGGGATGGAAAGAAAATATTGATCCGGGATGCATTGTCTTCATAATGGAAAGATGATAGCACTGTATCCCCATTTGATGGAAGTAATCCTTAACAACTCTTTTGATATGGAAAGCAAAGTTCCAGAAGGTAACTAATTCTAGTCAATCAGGAATCTTATTTCAATTTTAAACGGCATGATCAGCACTGTGTGGGAGTCGCGTACGATGCTTACGGCCCTCACCCGTGCATATAAAAGGGGAAGCACATCCGCTCAACAAGGGGACAAAAGATAGAAGGTAGGGAAAAGAACAGAGGGACAAACAGAGAGGCAGATATAGACATAGAAGGACCACAGATGCAGACGCAGATGATGACAAAGACACAAGCTCACCCACAGAGAAACAAAGATGGAGGCAAAGAAAAAGGAGAAGTCAGAGAGACCCGAGCCAATGATCTATACAAGCTAGGCCTTAGTATCCTATGTACAGAATGGTCAAAATATTCTCTCCTCTCTTTCCTCCACATCTTAATCTATATATGATGAATGGCGGCTATGACGGCAATGTTGCCAAGCAACTACAGCTGCTCAGGTGCTTTGGGGCTCACTAAGATGTGGCTCACAGCCCCTAAGGATGTCTCCGATCACTTCTAGAAGAATGACTCCTCCGATCGCGAGCCGAAGTCAGGCGCCCCCGATCGCTTTCCGACCACTTCACAAAGCTGAGAGCCTCCGATCACTTTCTGAAGGCAAATGCTTTGATCACTGGTCGAAGTTGTGCGCCTCCGATCACTTCCAAAGTCAGGTGCTTTCGATCGCTTCACAAAGCCGAGGTCTCCGATCGCTTCTAAAGTCGTGCGTGTCTCCGATTCCTTCTGGAAGAATGACGCCTCCGATCACTGGCTGAAGTCAGGCACCTCCGATTGCTTTCCAAAGTTGAGGTCTCCGATCACTTCCAAAGTCGTGTATGTCTCCAATTGTTGGCCGAAGTTAGGCCTCCGATTGCTGCCAATTGCCTGATGTGCTCATGCGCTTTCAACCCCTGCGATGGTCGAGCGCTTACAACCGTTAGCCATCTATGGCTGCTTGCTAGAGTGAAGTGCTTCCGACCGCTGGCCGAAGTCAGGTATTTCATCACTGGCCGAAGTCAAGCCCTTGACCACTGCTGATCAGCCGATGTGCTCAGGCGCTTTCGACTACCCACGATGATCTAGTGCCTATGACCATTAGCCATCTATGACTGCTTGCTAGAGTCGGATGCCTCTGACCGCTTCCAAGAATAGATGCCTATGACCACTTGCTAGGGTTGAGCTCCTCCGACCGCTTCCAAAGACAGATGCCTACAACCGCTTGCTGGAGTCGAGCACTTCTGACCACCTCCCCGAAATAGACACCTATGACCGCTTGCTGGAGTCAAGCACCTCTGACCACTTTGTGTAGACGGACGCCTACAACCACCTTCCAAAGATGAACGCCTATGATCACTTGCTGTAGTCGAGTGCTTTTGACCACCTCCCAGAAATGGACAGCAACGACCGCTTGCTAGAGTCAAGCACCTCTGACCACTTTGCGCAGATGGTCGCCTATAACCACCTCACAGAGACAGACACCTACAATCTCCTATTATAGTTGAGCGCTTCTAACCGCCTAGTAGAGTCGAGCGCTTCCGACCGCGTCCTAGAGTCGAGCATCTGCGACCGTGTGTCATAGTAGAGAGCCTGCGACTACTTTTCAAAGATGAACGCCTCCGACCCCGTATCGAAGTTGAGTGCATTCGACCACTCATCGTACTTGAATGGTGTTAACCACCCTAGGTGCTCAAGTGCTTCCAACAGCTCATTGTACAGTCGCGATGCTTTAGTACTCCAACGTGTACTCCTTACGACTAAGCACTTTACGAGTATGCCTTATGACTGCCATCGAAGGTCAATGGCTCTAGTACTCCAACGAGTACTCCCCTTGTCCAATTTCTATAATAATCTTCCAATGAGTTCAATCACGGTGACTTCTGTCCTCGGATGTTTCCCAATGCATTTGACCACGATGAGTTCGAGCATGATGACTTCTGTCCCCAGCTGTTTCCCGATGGTTTCAACCATGATGGACTTTCATCCACAAATATTTTCCGATGGGTTTGACCACGGTGATTTTCAACTACTAAGCACTTTTGTCGGATTTGACCACGATGGATTTTGACCCTAGATATTTGTCTGATGGGTTCAACCATGGTGAGGTTTGACCACAAACACGCCTCGATGGGTTTCGACCATGATGGATTTTGACCCCGGATATTTCCCGATGAGTTCGACCATGGTGACTTCCATCCTCGAATATTTCCCGATGGGTTCAACCGCAGTGATTTTCAACTACTAAGCGCTTCCGCTAGTTTCGACCATAATGGGTTTTGACCACAGGCATCTTCCGTTGGTTTTAACCATGGTGAATTTTGACCACAGACATTCCTCCAATGTGTTTGACCATGGTGGGTTTCGACCATGGTCATTTTCTGATAGATTTCGACCATGGTGGATTTCGACCGTGGACATCCCATGATAGATTTTGACCACAGATGGCTTTCGATGGCTTTTGACGACATCGATACTTGACCCCCATGGCCCACTCTACTAATTCTTCCACTCAGGCTATACCTACGACACCGATTCTCGCTGTCATTGCTGTTAGATCGATCATGCTTGACATTAATCATGCATACTTCAAATCACTTTTGTTGTGTTTGTTCGATACCGACGAGGTTGAATGGCACGAGTGGGTGTGGTCGGTGTAATGACCTCACTATCGACGCCCACACCTTCATCAACCATTCATCCCTTGCATGGAGAACATAAAGTGAAGACTGAAGACGATGACCAATGCGCAGCTTAATCGGAGGTATTCTGCGGGTCTGCCCTACAGATGTAATTAACCGAGAGCCTTCCAAGGCCCTAGGAACTAGGACACCACATCATCTATGTCAGATCTGCTATGCAAAGTAGGGTATGGAGCACATATATATTAAGGAAACTTGTAATTTTTTTCTTCTCAAATGAATGAATAAATATATGTTTTTTTATCTTTTGTTGTGTTTATCTATTTTTGTGTACTTTAGTACACTAGCACGCCCGCATCTTATACCCTGAGGCCAGAAATACGTGAGCGATTTCTTGTGTCAAACAAAATGGCGCACCTGTGGGACATGGTTCTCCTCCCATCTTCGCTTCGTGTCGGGACCCCGGATTTCCGAACCTGGACCCTCAGTGTATTACTGCACTAGTCCCAGATCAAAGCTAGTGCACACAGTTAAACAGAAAATGAATACATAACCAGCAATGCTTTATTACAATATTAAAGAGTACGGACCGAAAGGTCTCATTATTACAATTGAGGTTTCAAGACCTCGCACACACGAAACATAGCGAAAGCAAAAGATAAACTCGGTGAAGACCCATCAATACGCCACAGGCAATTGACTAGGGAAACACGACCTAGCTCTCCGGGAAAAATCCATCACAGCCGCAAGCGAAGCAGTAGTCGTAGTCTCCCTCTTGAGCTTCGTGTTCCTCCGCTTTTTATGTTTGAGTGTAGCATGTGAGTACATAAAGTACTCCGCAAGTCTTGGGAAAATGCAATAGATGCAAGGCTTGACAAAGGAAGGCTATATGGTTCTTTTGCACAAAGCAACATTTTCATTTAATTACTTCTAATTATTTTTGAAGGCATCAATTTAATAAAGTAATTGTTTTAACAGAACTAACTTTAACTATCTAGTGAAGGTTCCAACTACCAACACTAGCTAACCAATTACAATTGGTCAAGTTTTAAACTGCGGGTTCCATCCACCCTCTCTGGCTCCAACCGCCAGGATACCCTTCCGAGAGTTCCCTCCACTCTCGGAATACAAAACTTTGATTTTAAAATCAAAAACCAGAAATCTACCATGTGAAAGCATTCCTTGCCCGCCCTTGACCGTGGGCACGGCTATTCGAATAGTTTTACACTCTGCAGAGGTTGTACAACTTTACCCACAAGTGATAAATTATCCTAAAAGTCAACACGCTTCCTTCGGCATGAGACTCAGATAAAATATCACAAAGCCTTTACCTTACTCTAATCTAGCTAGATACCACCCGCTGAGGTTTCACCGCAGGTAGGCTAACTGCCCGAACCGAAGCCCCCTCTTGCGCCATATGAGTACAGTAAATCCCTGTCCCTCACTGTGAATAACCAGTCCATCCCTGGCACCCACTTTCCACTGGTGGCACCTAAACTAGACTATCATAAGTTAGTCAGCTAGGTCGTACCCATATAGACTTGTGGTTGTACGGTTAATGCTCAGTCTGGACAAACACAAGCGTCGGTCCTTAGTTGACTAGGGTGGAACATACACTTTACAAGATCTCATGCTTCCTGCACCAATCCAAACCAACCATCCACCCTAATCTAAACCAATTTCCAAATTTTATTTTATTTTAAAGGATTAGTGGCAACTCCAATCACCACTAGACTTTAGAAACAAGGGTATTACAGTAATTCATAATTTCCCATTTGCAAGATTTATGAGGTATTCAATAGCATGGCTAAGCATTGTTCTACCATTCTAATACCAACAATTTAATATATTACTCTCATTAATGAGTCAAAGGAATTTCTAGGGTTGCAAAGGTACATGGCAATCAACTTCAAGTGAGGGCATAACAAGGGTGGATTAACTATTACCTTAAGATTTGAACTAATATTTTATGTAAATAGCAATGCACATAATTTAAAATAATTAAAAAATTTTAAAATCATAGGTTCAAGATGATCAAAGGAGACTTGCCTTCTTGCAGGTTCTCTGGGTCTTCTTGCTGCTGGGTGGAGAGATCGTCGACAACGTTGGAATCTACGCGAGACAAGACGAAGCAACAAAACAAATAAATACAAACAAAAATTCAAATAAACTCAAAAATTCAAATAGAGGCCACATTTGGATAGATTATGATTTTAGACGAATTTAGGAGAAAGGTTCAGCGGATTTGGGGTTCACACGAGGGAGAACGAATATCTGGAAGATCGGTTGGGAAAAGAAATTACTGAGATAATATTTGGACCAAGGAAAATAAAATGGATTTTATGGAGACTTTGCAAGATTTGAATTTGAATTTTGAAAGTGCACAGAAAATTTAGAATGGAACTGAGGCTTTGAAATTAAACTAGGTATTGGAATTTGAAATTTAAATATTTGAAATATCAAATAAATTTCAAATATTTGAAAGGATGGAATAAATGGATAGTTTGGAATTTTTGATGAATTTAGAAATTTGAATGGCTCAATTTGGAGTTAAAATGAAGGAGAACGAGCTCCGGGAAGTTTAAATTCAGAGAAAAGGAAAATCTGAATTTTTGGAATTATTTTCCTAAAGGAAATTGGAATTATTGCGTCAGCACTGAATTTAATTTCGGCCAAATTAATTTCCTACGGGAAATTCGGGTTAATGACGCCAGCATGACGTCAGCCCGAGGGGAACCTACTGACTGGTGGGGCCTTGGTCCATGGACCAAGCCCACGGGTGGAGGTGTCGGCTGAGGTGGCAGGGAAGGCCGGTTGGCGCTGACGGGGCAGGCGGGCGCCGAGGTGGCTGAGCCATGGCGCCGCGTCAGCTGCCACGCAGGCACGGCCTGGCTAACGTGGCCGGCCGGCAAGGAGGGTGCTCGGGCCCGGAGGCGATGGCGGCGGCCGGCGGCGAGGGCGGCATCGGGGAGAGGGGTGTACGGGGGTCACGGGGGAGGGGCGCGGGCTCACCGAGGATGGCCGGAGACGGCCGGCGACGAGGGGGACGGCGGTGCGGCTCGGGTTCAACGGTGCGGCGAAGCTCTGGTGACGCTCGAGACGGGAGGAGGGGCGAGGGAGCTGCGCACGGGCACGGGGAGGTCGAGGGAGGCGGCAGTGGGGCGCGAGGACACCGGAGACGGCCGCAATTCCTCGCCGGAGGAGCTCCGGCGCTCGGAAGCTTGGGCACACGGCTCGAGGGCGGTGGAGCGGCCGGGAGGGAGAGAGGAGTGGAGGGGGAGGTGGTGTTGAGAGAGGGAGGCCCGAGGGGCGTTTTTATAGGGGTCCGGGAGGGGGGAGGCGGGGCGGATTTCTCGCCGGAGATGGCGTGAGGGCGGCGGGAATGGCGAGATTACCGGGGGAAACACGGCGCGGGGATGGCGGCGGGAGTTGGCACGGGGATGGCGAGGTGGGTCGGCGTGTGGGGCACGGCGCACGCGGGAAAAGGAAGGAAATCCCGCGGGCGAGGGGCGGACGGAGATCGCGCGTCCGGGCGGGAGGAGGAAGAAGGCCGCGCGGGGAAGACGCGCCTGGCAGGCGGGCCCCACGTACAGAGAGAGGGGAGAGGGGAAAGGCGCGGGCGGTGCAGATGAAGAGAAGAAGAGATCGGGCGGCCGAGAGTGGGGCGAGGTGGGGACGGCCGAGATGAGGCGGCTCGTACACGTGGCAAGCGGGGAGGGGAGGGAGGTGGGATGGGGTGAGCGGCGGGGATGGGCCGGGGAAGGCGGACGTGGGCGCAATCCGGCCGTCCACGTGGCGGCCAGAGGGAGGAGGAGGGATTTTTAATTTTTGATTTCAGATTTTCAGAAATTGCCAGAAAATTCAATAAAGCTCAGAAAAATATGAAATAAATTTCAAAAATTCCAGAAAAATTCACAGAAGTTCCTGCATAAGTTTTGGACTTAATAAAAATTCTTCCAACTAATGTTGGTATTTAATTTTCATACTTGAAATACTTTTTATTTTCAAAAATAGGTTTTAAACTCCAGAAAATCCAGGAAACCAAATAAAAGCCAAATAACTCCAAATAATTAATTTGAATTAGGGTTTTGTATAGTAATTCAAAAATATTTTTATTTAACAATATTTTTAGGTTTTACTTAAAATACTTTTCAAATCCAGCTTTTTCAAAAACAGAAATTCAGGGCAAATCCAAATAAAACTCAAATACTTTAAAATAATTAATTTGAAATTAAATTTTTCAGAGAGCAAATTTTTGGGATGTTACACTTCGCTTATTGGTCGTCAGTCTCACCCTTGCTCATTCATCAAAAAGACATGGCATGTTGCATAATGATAATGGGAGTCGAGCCCCTGCTGATCGTAAATCCTCTTCTCACAAGCGGATCCTCCTACATCAACAATACCCTAGTGCCGCAAATGATCCAATTTGGATCATTTCTGCCTGTAATGGTTTTTGAGCAAGGCTGCAAGATCTATGTTCATGAAACTCAGGAGCCAATCCAATTCAAGATGGTTCTATTCAAGAAGGCTCAAAAGCGAGCTGCTGCCAAGGCAAAGAAGGAGCGTCGTGCTCTCATGCTCGAAGCACGTGATTTACTAAAAGATTCGATTGTCACTAAGATCAAAGGAGATGTAAATGGTGCTCAACGATTGCACACTAAAGCTTCCAATAGGCAGGCACATGCTACTACCTTACAACTGCCTGCTTCAGCTGTTGATCTAAAATTGGTTAAGCCGACAGTGCAACGCATCAATGTCAAATTGCTGCAGTCTCTAGAGGCAATCTCACAAAATCTTCGGATGCTGATGGCCAACGCTCATCGAGCATATAGCCCTCATCCCCTCCGTAACTACCGGAGGAAGTATTGGAAGGTGCAGCAACTTCAACAGCCGATTAGCTCACGTATTGCGTAGAGTATTGTCCCTGATGAAGATTGGTCTCTTAGCATGAGAGACCTCACAGATAAGGTGTTCGCTTATCGAGGCACCTTAACTCCACCATATGACTTGTTCTCAGATGACTAGGCACATCTGCCATCAAAGATTAAAGAAGTAATAAGAAGAGCAATTATGAAGGAGTACTGGAAACGACGATCGCATGCAAAGCTTGTGCTACCTGGGCCAACTAGCTCTTTCATTAATAACGAAGGTTCTTTCCGACAAGGGGTGCTGGCACCCTGCCAACATCTCTCCGCAAAGGGAGATCCATCCTCTTCCCACACCAACAACAGGTTCGACGTACTCGCAAGTGAGGCTCCGGCACCCCGTGACGAAGACTTGTTGCAAGAACTTCGACAACTCCAAGATCAAATGAGCCGACTTTGAAGATGGCTCCAAGATCGTGATCTGCCAACAGGACCATCAACAACGTGAGCCCATGGAGGATCAAGGTACTCGCCAGCAAGCCATCGTCCACAACACGAACATTAAATTTGGGCCCCTCAGCATAGGTCTCCACCTGCTCACATCGCCTATCCAAGACAAACCATAGTGCCATCTCGTTGGAATCAATGGTCGAGACATCAATACCAAGCAACACCCCCTCATGCCAATCAATAATGGCGAGCTCGGAATACTTCTCAAGAACAAGCTCCCTCAAGGCACGAACCCCGTACACATCACCTCAATAGAGAGAAGTTGTGACATCTCGATTACCCGATAATTTGTGCACTCATCTCCCTTAGCACCACCTTTGCCACCAAGGCCTCATTACAGGCCAATGACCAGTCAACGTAGGCATCAGAGATGTCAGAGGAGTCGTTACGCATTGTACTAAGATATGGAAGAATTGGTACTCAAGCACACAAAAATACACATTCGAGCTGATGGAGAGATTTATCAAGAAGATGATAATATCATATTTTTCTTCTCCCCGTGGCTAGAGCAAAGTGAGAGGTACAATTACCTCCTCAATCGTCTGACTCCAAAAACATGGGGAGCACGACATGAGGTACCCCGTTAGGAGGAGGCGATGGCCTCTCAATCACACATTCCAATCACCTCGCCTCGAGGAGAACCAAGAGATATTACACTGCATACTAAGCTACTGTGGTCGTAACCAACATGGTCATAACTAATGTGGTCATAACCAACATGGTCAAAACTACAGTGGTCGAACCAGCGTTGTCGATGTCCAATCTGTGGTCAAAAGGCCAGCATAGTTCAAGACCAATAAGTTGTCGGAAACCAGTGTAGTCAAAGATCGTTGTGATCGTAGACTACGTGGTCGAAGACGAATGAATGGTATACACCACCGTAGTTGATGACCAAAGTGAGATCAGAGCACTCATAACCGACTGTAGTTGTGAGCTACTCGAAAAGCAATTGTGGTCGTAAACAACTAGATGTATCTGAGGAGGCACACTACCACATGACTTCAGATCATTGAGCAATGGAGATCAAGGTGATCGAACCAAGCCAAACTTCGACTAGTGAGGTCGATGACCAGTGAACGGTTGAAACCACAGTGGTCGGAGAACAGGAACTACAGTACTGCCGCTACGAGGCTTGTAGTACCACTGTTTCCAAAGGAAGAAAAGGGGAACAGGGTTTTTTAGCCCGACCACAAGATCCAAAATTCACGCAACTTTTGATTGAAAGATCCAAAAGATGTGAAGCCAGTGTATGCATGTTTCTTAAGGTCTCAGGAAGCTATTCCATTCCTGGATCAAGAAATCCATGACAAATTTGAGACCTTTTGCAAATTAAAGTAGCGCACACAACCGAGATCTAAAAATGATGAGTAGATCTTGCTCATAAGTAGAGAATAACCCAGAAGGCTTTGAACATGATCCCACATGTCACAGCAAGAAAGAACATTGAAGAAATCAAATCAAAACTCTTGGATCCAGAAAAGATTGAGAGAGAAAAGAACAAACTCAAAACAGAGCAGTCGTATGATGTGGTCAAAGACCATCGAGTGCTCGTAACCAACTATGGTTGAAAGCGACTCGATTAGCAGTGGAGGCACACGACCACAGTATTCTACGACCATTGAACGGTCAAAAAGAGGTGCGGCTGTAAACGACTAGAAGTAGTAGAGAACGCGCACGACCACTAGATCTGAAATCATCGTGCGATCAAAATCAGATGCGATGTGATCTGAAACTTGACCATGGTCGAAAATGATTTGGACGAACAGAGCAACACATGACTGCAAGATCTAAAAACATCAAATCTTTTGATTAAGAGATCAAATGGCCGTGAAACTTAGTATGCAAATTGGTTAAGGTCTTAAGAGGCTGCTCCAATCTTGAATAAAAAAATTCATGACTAAGATGAAACCTTTTTGCGATTTGAGAAAGTGCACACAAAAACAAAACCTTGAGATCAAAAAGATAACTAGATCATGCCCGTGGGAATAGAATATCAAAGATGGCTTTGAGTATGATCCCACAACATCCAGCAAGTCATATCATCAACAAGAACAACCACTCAGATCAAGGAACAACCAAAGAACACAGAGCTGAAAGGAGCAGAGGAAAAACCAAACCCAAAACAGAGCAAACTCAATTAGACAAAAGATACACAAACGGTAGATCAAAGATCAATGTATTGCTCACTTGAGATGATTGGTTTTACAGCTACTCCCCGCTGGAGGACAAAGCTCTAAAACTCGCCCACACCCACTCTCTAACCTAACTCCCATGGGAGGGAGGAAGAGCTAGCCACCACAAGACTTAGCCAACCTTCTCAAACCCTAGCTCTTGCCTCTTCTCCCCTTTTATAGGCTCACCAATGAACCCAAGACCTAATGAATCCTCCCATTAGGCTAAACCGGGGATATTTCATTAACCCCACCTAACACTCGGTTTTACTCACGCACACTTCTCAAAACAGCTTACAACCATTAACCCATTCGTGAATCAACACTTGATCCACTTCACATTTTCAACACATACAAGACCTAAACCACTTAGGCCAATGCCGTGATTTCACATATCACCACTTTTCTCGGTATTGGGCAATTTATTAAAATGCCTTGCTACTGCCTTCCTCGAAGCTTCCCGCTTCCTTTGCCATGAAGCTTCGCCTATGCTCCATGTGGCCCCAATGACTTGTCATCAAGCCTCTCATGCGCTCGGATCCCACCGAACCGTCCTCGCTTGCAAACGACCCCAAGTAACTTGGTGCACCATGTGCTTCTCCTTACGCATGATGGCACCTGACATCCTCGACCGCACAAGACCTCGGTTTCTCCCTGATTCTAGTCCTAATCCACCTTGCCATTACTCATCATGTCCACCACCGGTAGCTCCCGCTCTGGTTTCTCGTTGTCCCGACTTGCAACCACCCCGTAAGCCTCAGTCATCTTTGACATCTCCCTGACCGTTCTAGACCTCAACACCTCCCTGTGCCTAGTCCTGGTCCTTCCATGCCTCACCATGACCTGGCTCCGAAGTCCTACAAACACAAATAAGCAAACCATCATATAGCACTGCACAATACATAATGATCATCAATTTACATAATCAAAATGTATGTACCCAAATTACTGATTCTAATCTTAGAACCAAGCAATAACACACATTCACACTAGTAAAAACAACTCGATCAAACCTGATTAGAACACCAATATTGCAGTGAACAACCTCAGCTCACCGACTAGCCTGATACAACTTATGAGTACTCGGAAGCTCAGGGGATGAGGTACTTGAAGCCCATGAGTTCCTACCAGAAGCCTACGACCATCGAACAGACCGCTACGACCATCGAGGACATAAGCTACGACTGCCGCACAGATCGCTACGACCACTGCTCACAGAGGCTATGACTTCCACAACTGATCGCTATGGCTTACGACTACTGATCACGACCAAGCAATACACTACGACCATCGATTATCAAGGTATGACTAATGATCACACATAGTCATTCAGCACTGAAGCTTTTGACCACCGCGTGGTCGTTTTGCTAATCGGACCATCCAACCACACAGTCATAAACAGTGAACATAGCCGATTGAATCGACTGACCACAAAGTTGACAGACCAACAAGAGATCTTTTGCAAAACTCCTCAAAACCAAATTCAACCTTCATACATACTCTGATCCAAAAGTCAGTTACTCATCACAATCATGGAGTAACCTCTACATGGTCTCACAAGCTCTCAACCATCCTTTCCAGCTTTGTTAGGGGAAGTGTGCTTTTGTTAGAGGAATCATGTCGTCATCTGTTTGTTCCCAGGTGAGCTGATCATCATCATCGATTTCCTCCTTTCCCATACATCCTCAGACATGGATACATGGAACAAGATCCCCTTCACATGACATATCTAAGTCACTCAGATCAGATGCCTTACCTACTCTTTCTATTGCTAAATAAACAAGCACTATTAGACTTCACTTGATTGGGCTTGAGAACACCGTTTCTGTAGTGCTAAAGCAGAGCATTTATCAGAGCAAGGGAAACCTTTTTTGCAACAGCATCAGGTGAAACTTCAGTGAATTCTTGGTTCAGAAAAACAATCATCTCATGATCTGCTATTTCTCCTTTGAGCGTAAAATGGGGGTAAGTTACACCATTGCAATTTAGGTCTCTTGCACTTGTCTTACCAAGCTTTGCATCCAAAATGTGGTACTGTTGACTTGGGATGTTTCATGGTTGATGTTGTTACTCTCTTTGACGTTAATAAATTTTCACTTAGATTAACACGTCATTTCTATATCCATCTTTTTTGCATAGCTTTTCTAACTTTGCTTGAATGAGTCGGCAAAAAATTGAGATGTATATATGTAGGATCGATTCACACTAAGATAGGCAATCAGAGGGGGGGGGGGGTGAATGATTGCGGAAGCTAAAAATAAATTTTAAGACTCTCCCCTAAACACAAAACATATTTAAGCCTCATTTAATAATTCTGGACAGAATAATGTTTCCTTACTAAAACTGATCTCGATAAAAATCCGTAACTCCGATTAACCTCAAACTTTTTCAGAATAAACTAGAGACAGTTATTGAACTAACCCAACTGGAATTACGTCAATCGGAGCTCTAGATCTTGAGATATAAAATAAACAAGATCGCTGATGCAAATAGTGACGAAAATAAATTAAGCCCTAATTATGCAACTAAGCAAAATATGAGATCGCTTGCCTGACCGATGGCTGAACAATATCGTGCGCTTCGTGATCAAAAAGATGCCATGCCAAAGAAAACGTTTGGCCACCCCAAAAACCGTATATATATTTTTCTTCCACGGCTGCTCGGTACCACTCTTGCCATGCCACCGCATGCATATATATACACACACAGCCCAACTCCAACTAGGCCTTAAAATCCTAATCCAACTCCAACTAGGACTTAGAATCCTAATCCAACTAGGACTTAGAACCCTAATCCAACTCCAACTAGGACTTCGAACCCTAATCCAACTCCAACTAGGACTTCGAACCCTAATCCAACTCCAACTAGGACTTCGAATCCTAATCCAACTCCAACTAGGACTTCGAATCCTAATCCAACTCCAACTAGGACTTCGAATCCTAATCCAACTCCAACTTGACCTGGGCCTTTTTACCTCAACTAAACTTTTGGCCCACTAATTTTCAAGGGACCCGAAACCCTTCCTAACACAGGTTTTTCACACTCACGACTTTTCTAACACGTCACGTGTCGAAACCTCCAGGACCGCACCTCCCGTAGCTTCTCCACGTATCATCCACCTTCGATCTCCATGCGCCCAAAGCATGAGCCCGATCATCTCGTGACCTCCTTGACCGTCTGAACCTCAGATCTCCCCATCCTAGTTCCGGTCCACCTCGTCACCGACCATGATCGCATCCATGCTCAACCTGCACATGCAAAGACCAAAGAACATTCTTCCGGCACAAGTTCGTCTCAACTTGGCCAACATCTGTCACATCCCAAAAATTTGGCTTTTTGAAAAATTTAAATTCAAATAAATTATTTTAAGGTAATTGGATTTTACTTGGCTTTTATTTGCCTTTCTGGATTTTCTGGAATTTAAAAACTATTTTTAGAGCTTAAAAAGTAATTCAAAATATGAAAATTAAATATCAACAGTAGTTGGAAATAATTTTATTTAGTCCAAAATATGTCCAGGAGCTTCTGTGCATTTTTCTGGAATTTTTGGAGGTATTTTCATATTTTTCTGAGGCCTAAATAATTTTCTAGCCTTTTCTGAAAATCTAAATCGAATTCTGAAAATAAAATCCCTCCTTTTTCCTCCGGCCGACACGTGGACGGCCCAGATCCGCCCACGTCGCCGCTCGGCCGATCCCGGCCGCACTTCCCTCTCCCTCGCTGTCCAGCGGGCCCGGCCCGTCAGCCGGCGGCCCCGCCTTCCCCTCCTCCGCGCCCGACGCGTGGACGGCTCGGATGAGCCGAGTCCCCGCACGGGCCATCCAGCCGCCCGCTCTCACTCCCGCCCTCACTCCACTGACCCGCGGGCCCCGCCCGTCAGCCGCGTCTTCGCGCCCGGCCTCAATCCACCGCCCGATCTTTTCCCCGAGCCGCGTGGCAGCCATCCGCACCGCCCGGCCGCTCCCTCCTCTCTCTCACTGCACGCGGGGCCCACCTGTCGGATCCGTCGTCCCCGCGGAGCCGGCGCCTTCCTTTTCCTTCCCCCTCTTTCCTTTCTCGCCGGCTGACCGAATCCTCGGCGGACCCGGCCTTTCCTTCCCCGTTTCTCTCCGGTTTTGGAATCCCCGAGCTCCCCGCGCGACCAAATCCCGAACGCCCGCGCCTCCCTTCCCTCTCCGGCCCCCTATTTCCTTTTTCCCCCAAACTTTCCCCACCGGCCACCGAGATCTCCGGCGAGGAATTAAGTGCCCGTGCTCCCTCCCCTGCCCCTATAAATACCCCATCGCCCTCATCTCTCCCCACACCACCTCGTAGCGCTCTCCGCCTCCTTCCCCGAGCCCCGTAGAGCCCTGCCACCGTGCCACCTTCCCCTCAGAGCTCCGCCCAACTCCGGCGAGCCTTCCCCGCCGCCTCGGACCCTTCCAGAGCCCGCCGCCGCCACCCCGAGCTTCCTCACGCCCAGGCGAACCTCCCCGTCACCTCGGCTGCCTCTCCCCGCCGCCGGAGCGCCGTCGCGCCGGAAGACCCGAGCCAGCTCCGCCACCTCCTCGTCGCCGGCCTTCTCCGCTCGTCGCCGCACTTCGTTGACCCCTCCAACCGGACCCCCTCCGCACCAGGATTACATATCACGCACCGCCAGAACCTCTCCGGCCTCCCCTCGCCGCCGACGACCTTGCCTCCGTCCACGGCTGCCGGACCATCCGAAGGTACCCCTCAAGAGGGTTACCTACCCTTATTGGGTAGGCAACGCCTCCCCGCTCACTTGGCTAGCAGCGCGCGCGGAGGTTGAGTTTTTCGTTTATTTTCCGGGCTGACAAGTGGGTCCCACCCGTCAGCGGCCGCCGGTCTGCGCTGGCCACTGCCGCCTGGGCCCCACCTCTCTGTGCTATCTCTGACAAGTGGGCCCGGAGTCCAGTGGGTCCCATGTGTCAGAGGCTGAGCCGTGGGCTCACTGTCCAGTGGGTCCCACATGTCAGTGACCGCCAGTGGTTACTGTTCAGTGGGCCCCACCTGTCAGTCTCTCAGAATTAAAATAAAAGATTAAAATTTGATATTCCAGTGGGCCCCACCTGTCAGTAATTTCCGAATTTCTCGATTTATTCAAATCTGAGATTTTCAAATGAGCATAACTTTCTCATTTTAACTCCAATTCCAGCCATTCAAATTTCTAAATTCATCTAAAATCATAATCTATCCAACTATGGCCTCTGTTGAATTTTTGGATTTTATTTGAATTTTCTTTTGTATTTATTTGTTTTGTTGCTTCGTCTTTCCTCGCGTAGATTCCAACGTTGTCGACGATCCCTCTTCACAGCAGCAAGAAGACCCAGAAACCCTGCAAGAAGGCAAGTCTCCTTTGATCATTTCGAGCCTATGCTTTTGAAATGTTTTTAAAATATTTTAAATTATGTGCATTGCTATTTACATAAAGTCACTAGTTCAAGTCTTTAGATGGTATCAGAGCCAGGTTGACTGTAGGACGTGACCTAGATTAGGAATGGCAAACCATAAGGACTTATGTTTATAAAAAGAGTATATTAAAAATGTGTAAGCTTCTTTGCTTCTACTCTCTTCCTACTTAGAATCTCGTTCTTGTCTCCAACTCCATTTGTTAAAACTTTTACTAATCTTTTCTTTCACTCAACTTTGTAGATGGCTGGTTCATCCTCCGCTGCCCCGTGGGACTACTACTCACATGGAGAGGATGCTGGAGCATTCGCTAGCCTTCTCCGGCAGCTGATGCAGTGTTTGGAGTACCGTCAGCCGCCCATCTTCAGGGGTCGGAAGACGCGGATCCTGGATCGAGACTCTTGGACGATGGAGGTATTCCTGTATGCACGGGAAGAGGAATTCAAGTCCCACACCTACCCCATCAAGTACCCTCGGTCCCGCTGTTTCGACGCTGTCCAGGACGCAGCACGCCTCGCCATTGACGAGTTGTGCCACCTGCACAAAGATGCTGTACATCAGTCCCCCTTTTGCTTCTTCATCAACCCTCGCCCAGGACAGAGGTATCCAGATCCCTTTGATATTCCAGCTGACGATCCTCGACTGTCACATCAGGTGCAGCTCACCCAGGCGATGGCCGTCACTTATGCTAGAGCTCAGGAGGAGATTGGACAACTTCGAATGCTTCTCACTTCCAGCTACCAGCATTCCGACACGCTTCGCACACAGCTTCTCCAGAGTCAGGCAGCTGAGTTTGAGTTGGGACGTCTCCGGGCCGCAGCCGACTACGCGCCATGTTCACCCGTAGTGGACTACACGCCGTCTTCCCCAGTACCAGCCGTCATCCCCAACAACCCGGCCCCAGCTCGACTTTCAGGACTCCACATCAGACTTACAGCACGCAAGAAAGTGCGACGCCCCAGTCCGCCACCTGTCATTACTCTCAAGAAGCGCAAGCCTTCTCCTTCTCGTTCTCGGTCGACTGCCTCCAGTCGTAACCGTGCCTCGGCCGAGTGTGACTGCTCACGTCACCACGTGAGAGAGCGCCAGGAAGACCCGGAGGAGGATCCAGAAGAGGACCCGGAAGAAGACCCTGAGGAGCGCGTCTTTGGAGAGGATTAGTAGTCTTTTGAGTCCGTAGTACCCAAATAAAATGTCCGCGTCCTTAGAACGCTTATTGTTATGTTTTGGTGTGCTAGATGGACTGTACCAGGCCTATGCGCACTTGTGGTACAGCCATCCTTGGAGTTATCTTGATTTTAATAAAAAGTTTCCCTAAGTGGTTGCTAGTTCTTTCTTGTGTGTTGGCTTGGGATGTGGTTTAGTTCCCCTAATCTCTTACCTTTGCTATTTCCCTCTTACCTTCTGCTAACCTAAACCGCTTCAGATGGTGAACACGAGGAGCAACCCTGGCAGCAGCCGTGACGCCAACAACCAGCCGGAGGACAACATTCCACCACCTCCTGCTCAGGCCCCCAACTTGGAGCAAATGATGGCTATGCAGCTGCAGTTACTTCAAGCTCTCGCCCAGAACCAAGTGCAGCCAGCCCAGCAGGCACCCAACCAGGCACCCCAGTCTAAATTGGGGGAATTCATGAGGACAAGGCCTCCCACTTTTGCTGGATCAGTGGATCCCTTGGAGGCAGATGATTGGATCAAGGATGTGGAAAGAAAATTGGTCCTAGCTCAGTGCAACGATAATGAAAAGGTGTTGTATGCTGCTCATCAGCTCAAGGGAATGGCTGCCAACTGGTGGGAAAACTACCGCGCCGCCCATCAAAATGCACAAGCCATCACTTGGGAGGAGTTTGTCGAAGCTTTCCGCACTGCCCATATTCCTACGGGAATAATGGAAATGAAGAAGAGAGAATTCTACCAACTACAACAGGGAAACCTCAGTGTTTCCGAATACCTGAACAAGTTCACCCAACTGTCCAGGTATGCATCTGAAGAGGTTACCTCAGAGGCGACCAAGATTTGGAGGTTCACGCAGGGACTTGACCCCAATCTCAAGGTGCAGCTGGTATCCAATGACTTCCCAACCTTCCAGCACCTAGTGAACAAGGCCTTTGTCCAAGAAGATGCTCAGCGCCAGCTGTACGAAAATTGGAAGAGGAAGTTTCAAGCACAGCAAGGAGCAAGCAGCTCTCGATTCCGCCCCAACGCACCTCACTATCATAAGCTCTCAGAGTCAAGCATGCCAAGGACTCCCTTTTCAGGACCCCGCCCAAATCCACAAACTCCCCGGGCAAGCAATGGTGGCCAACCCCCGCAGAACAAGACTTCAGCAGCAGGAGTGCAGTGCTTTAACTGCAAGAACATGGGGCACTATGCCAGCAACTGTCCCCAGAAACGCCCAGCAATGACTCCAGTTCGTTTCAATCTGGGGACTACGCCAGCAAGAGCTCCGACTGCAGGTCAAGGCCGTGGGGCACCACAAACCCCAAGGACTCCACAAGTGGTGAGCAGAGGGCATCTCAACCATGTGACCGCGGAAGCAGCCCAGGATGCACCTGACGTAGTTCTGGGTAAGTTTCTTGTCAACTCAGTAATTGCATCAGCATTATTTGATTCTGGAGCTTCGCATTCTTTTGTGTCAAAAGATGTGGTTGAAAGGTATAATTGGGATGTGAGTAAACTACAGAACCCCATGCTAGTCCAGTCCCCTGGAAAGTAAATGAGGACTAACACAGTTTGCCTTGACGCAACTGTGGATATAAATGGAGTTAAGTTCTTAGCAAATCTTATTATAATAGACTCCAAGGGTTTAGATGTAATACTTGGAATGGATTGGTTAACCAAGTATAAAGGGCAGATAGATTGTGCTGATCGAGCTGTTACAATCACTAACTCTGATGGGATTCAAGTAAGGTATAAGTCAAACTCCCCTACCCAGA
The DNA here is from genome assembly GCA_017311315.1 of Dendrocalamus latiflorus. Classification (NCBI taxonomy): domain Eukaryota; kingdom Viridiplantae; phylum Streptophyta; class Magnoliopsida; order Poales; family Poaceae; genus Dendrocalamus; species Dendrocalamus latiflorus. The sequence goes on along the minus strand of CM029664.1, from coordinate 16,259,015 downwards.
GCAGGTGTAGTTTGAACAGTGTAAAGGGAGTGACTCTGGAAGAAGTACCTATAGTGAGTGAGTACCCAGATGTATTCCCTGAAGATTTGCCCGGAATGCCGCCAGACAGGGAAGTAGAGTTTGTCATCAACCTAGTACCTGGAACAGCTCCAATTTCCAAGAGACCTTATCGGATGTCTGCAAATGATTTGGCGGAAGTTAAGAAACAAATTGAAGAGCTGCAGGATAAAGGATTTGTAAGGCCAAGCTCGTCACCTTGGGGAGCACCAGTACTGCTAGTAAAGAAGAAAGATGGTAGTCTTCGCATGTGTGTGGACTATCGATCATTGAATGATGTGACTATTAAGAACAAGTACCCTTTACCCAGAATAGATGATCTGTTTGATCAGTTGAAAGGATCATGTGTATTCTCTAAGATTGACCTTCGATCAGGATATCACCAATTGAAGTTAAGACCAGAGGACATACCCAAGACCGCATTTACCACCCGTTATGGATTGTATGAGTATACAGTGATGTCTTTCGGTCTAACCAATGCCCCAGCATACTTCATGAATCTGATGAATAAGGTGTTCATGGAATATTTGGATAAGTTTGTGGTTGTATTCATCGATGATATTTTGATATATTCCAAGAATGAGGAAGAACACGCAGAACATTTGAGGATAGTTTTGGAAAAGCTCAGAGATAATCAGTTGTATGCCAAGTTCAGTAAGTGTGAGTTTTGGTTGAAGAAAGTAGCTTTCTTGGGCCATGTGATTTCAGCAGGAGGAGTGTCCGTAGACCCTGAGAAAGTAAATGATGTGCTCAATTGGACACAACCAAAGTCAGTATCCGAAATCAGGAGTTTTCTTGGATTGGCTGGTTACTATCGTCGATTTATTGAAGGATTCTCCAAGCTCGCAAAACCTCTGACCCAGTTGCTGAAGAAGGAAAAGAAGTTTGAATGGAGTAAACCATGTGAGGATAGTTTCCAAGAGTTGAAGAAGAGGTTAACTTCTGCACCAGTGTTGACGCTTCCGGACATTAGGAAGGATTTCGAAGTCTTCTGTGATGCGTCAAGGCAGGGACTAGGCTGTGTACTGATGCAAGAAAGAAAGGTAGTAGCATATGCCTCAAGGCAGCTGCGACCCCATGAAGGAAATTACCCAACGCATGATTTAGAGCTCGCTGCCGTAGTACATGCACTGAAAATATGGAGGCATTACTTGATTGGTAACCGTTGTGAAATTTACACGGATCACAAGAGTTTGAAATATATATTCACTCAACCCGATCTCAACATGAGGCAAAGGAGATGGCTTGAGTTAATGAAGGATTATGATATTGGAATACATTATCACCCAGGAAAGGCTAATGTGGTAGCAGATGCCTTGAGCAGAAAGAGTTATTGTGCCAAGCTGTGGATTAAGGACAGTATGCCTGCCCTTCAAGAAGAGTTCCAACGGCTCAACCTAGAAGTAGTGGAGGAAGGATTTCTAGCCACTTTGGAAGTTCAACCAACCTTAGAAGATCAAATCAGAGCAGCTCAAAAGGAGGACAAGTATGTCCAGGAGATCAAGGATAATATGAAGAAAGGAAAAGCTTCAGGATTTTCAGAGGATGAAAAAGGTACCCTTTGGTTTGGGAAAAGAATTATTGTGCCTGAAAAAAAGGAGGTAAAGGAGTTAATATTAAAGGAAGCCCATGAATCTGGATATTCAATTCACCCTGGGAGCACCAAGATGTACCAAGATCTCAAGGAAAGGTATTGGTGGTCAAGTATGAAACGAGAAATTGCAGAATACGTAGCCTTGTGCGATGTATGCCAACGGATTAAAGCTGAACACCAGAGACCTGCGGGACTTCTGCAGCCATTGCAGATCCCTGAGTGGAAATGGGAAGAAATTGGTATGGATTTTATAACTGGATTACCAAGAACCAAAACAGGGCACGATTCAATTTGGGTTATAGTGGATCGTTTGACAAAAGTCGCCCATTTCATTCCAGTAAAGACCACATACTCCGGGGATAGACTTGCAGAGTTGTACATGTCAAGAATTGTGTGCTTGCATGGGATCCCAAAGAAGATTGTGTCAGATCGAGGAACCCAGTTCACTTCGAGATTTTGGCAAAAGCTACATGAACTTTTGGGCACAAACTTAAACTTCAGTACAGCTTATCATCCACAGACAGATGGTCAAACAGAAAGAGTAAATCAAATCCTGGAAGACATGTTGAGAGCTTGTGTACTGGCAAACAAGAGTAATTGGGATCAGAGTTTGCCCTATGCAGAGTTCTCCTACAACAATAGTTATCAATCCAGTTTGCAAATGTCTCCCTTTGAAGCCCTATACGGCAGAAAGTGTAGGACTCCATTGTATTGGAAGGAAACAGGAGAAGGACAAGTGTTTGGACCAGATGTGCTGAAGCAAGCAGAAGAACAAGTTCGTCTAATCCAGGACAGATTAAAAACAGCACAAACCAGACAGAAAAGTTATGCAGACAATCGACGTAGAAGCTTAGAATTCGTACCTGGGGATCATGTTTATTTAAAGGTGTCACCTCTCAAAGGAATGAGACGTTTTGGAGTCAGTGGAAAGCTAGCTCCCAGATTCATCGGACCTTTTCCTGTTGTGGCGAAACGAGGAGAAGTTGCTTACCAGTTGGAGCTTCCACCTCAGCTGTCAAAGGTGCATGACGTCTTCCATGTGTCTCAGCTAAGAAAGTGTCTTAGAGTTCCAGAAGAGCAGATGCCTCTAGATGAAATAAATGTAAAGGAGGACCTCACCTATCCAGAATATCCAGTCAAGATATTGGAGGAAGCAGAGCGCCGTACGCGCAACAAGATTATCAAGTTCTGTAAAGTGCAGTGGAGCAATCATTCAGAATCGGAAGCAACTTGGGAGCGTGAAGAGGATCTAAAAGAAGAGTTCCCCGACCTTTTTCCCAGTCCATCCGAATCTCGGGGTCGAGATTCTTTCTAAGGGGGGTAGGTTTGTCACATCCCAAAAATTTGGCTTTTTGAAAAATTTAAATTCAAATAAATTATTTTAAGGTAATTGGATTTTACTTGGCTTTTATTTGCCTTTCTGGATTTTCTGGAATTTAAAAACTATTTTTAGAGCTTAAAAAGTAATTCAAAATATGAAAATTAAATATCAACAGTAGTTGGAAATAATTTTATTTAGTCCAAAATATGTCCAGGAGCTTCTGTGAATTTTTCTGGAATTTTTGGAGGTATTTTCATATTTTTCTGAGGCCTAAATAATTTTCTAGCCTTTTCTGAAAATCTAAATCGAATTCTGAAAATAAAATCCCTCCTTTTTCCTCCGGCCGACACGTGGACGGCCCAGATCCGCCCACGTCGCCGCTCGGCCGATCCCGGCCGCACTTCCCTCTCCCTCGCTGTCCAGCGGGCCCGGCCCGTCAGCCGGCGGCCCCGCCTTCCCCTCCTCCGCGCCCGACGCGTGGACGGCTCGGATGAGCCGAGTCCCCGCACGGGCCATCCAGCCGCCCGCTCTCACTCCCGCCCTCACTCCACTGACCCGCGGGCCCCGCCCGTCAGCCGCGTCTTCGCGCCCGGCCTCAATCCACCGCCCGATCTTTTCCCCGAGCCGCGTGGCAGCCATCCGCACCGCCCGGCCGCTCCCTCCTCTCTCTCACTGCACGCGGGGCCCACCTGTCGGATCCGTCGTCCCCGCGGAGGCAGCGCCTTCCTTTTCCTTCCCCCTCTTTCCTTTCTCGCCGGCCGACCGAATCCTCGGCGGACCCGGCCTTTCCTTCCCCGTTTCTCTCCGGTTTTGGAATCCCCGAGCTCCCCGCGCGACCAAATCCCGAACGCCCGCGCCTCCCTTCCCTCTCCGGCCCCCTATTTCCTTTTTCCCCCAAACTTTCCCCACCGGCCACCGAGATCTCCGGCGAGGAATTAAGTTCCCGTGCTCCCTCCCCTGCCCCTATAAATACCCCATCGCCCTCATCTCTCCCCACACCACCTCGCAGCGCTCTCCGCCTCCTTCCCCGAGCCCCGTAGAGCCCTGCCACCGTGCCACCTTCCCCTCAGAGCTCCGCCCAACTCCGGCGAGCCTTCCCCGCCGCCTCGGACCCTTCCAGAGCCCGCCGCCGCCACCCCGAGCTTCCTCACGCCCAGGCGAACCTCCCCGTCACCTCGGCTGCCTCTCCCCGCCGCCGGAGCGCCGTCGCGCTGGAAGACCCGAGCCAGCTCCGCCACCTCCTCGTCACCGGCCTTCTCCGCTCGTCGCTGCACTTCGTTGACCCCTCCAACCGGACCCCCTCCGCACCAGGATTACATATCACGCACCGCCAGAACCTCTCCGGCCTCCCCTCGCCGCCGACGACCTTGCCTCCGTCCACGGCTGCCGGACCATCCGAAGGTACCCCTCAAGAGGGTTACCTACCCTTATTGGGTAGGCAACGCCTCCCCGCTCACTTGGCTAGCAGCGCTCGCTCGTAACTCCCTCGGCGCGCGTTCGAGCCTCCGGCTCCGCGCGCGGAGGTTGAGTTTTTCGTTTATTTTCCGGGCTGACAAGTGGGTCCCACCCGTCAGCGGCCGCCGGTCTGCGCTGGCCACTGCCGCCTGGGCCCCACCTCTCTGTGCTATCTCTGACAAGTGGGCCCGGAGTCCAGTGGGTCCCATGTGTCAGAGGCTGAGCCGTGGGCTCACTGTCCAGTGGGTCCCACATGTCAGTGACCGCCAGTGGTTACTGTTCAGTGGGCCCCACCTGTCAGTCTCTCAGAATTAAAATAAAAGATTAAAATTTGATATTCCAGTGGGCCCCACCTGTCAGTAATTTCCGAATTTCTCGATTTATTCAAATCTGAGATTTTCAAATGAGCATAACTTTCTCATTTTAACTCCAATTCCAGCCATTCAAATTTCTAAATTCATCTAAAATCATAATCTATCCAACTATGGCCTCTGTTGAATTTTTGGATTTTATTTGAATTTTCTTTTGTATTTATTTGTTTTGTTGCTTCGTCTTTCCTCGCGTAGATTCCAACGTTGTCGACGATCCCTCTTCACAGCAGCAAGAAGACCCAGAAACCCTGCAAGAAGGCAAGTCTCCTTTGATCATTTCGAGCCTATGCTTTTGAAATGTTTTTAAAATATTTTAAATTATGTGCATTGCTATTTACATAAAGTCACTAGTTCAAGTCTTTAGGAATTAGTTATTCCAACTTTGTTATGCCCTCATTTGACATTGATTGCCATGTACCTTGTCACCCTAGAACTTCCTTTGTCTCAATAATGAGATTACTATTAACCTTGTGAATAGTAGATGGGTAGCTTAATGCTTAGTCTTGCTATCTAATAACTTTGGAAAATCTTGAAAATGGAAAATTATGATTTATTATTGAACCCTTGTGTTTGAAAGTGAAGTGGCAATTGGAGTTGTCACTGTGATTTTTAAAATAAAATAAAATTGTGAAAGTTGGTTTAGATTAGGGTGGATGGTTGTTTGGGTTGGTGCAGTAAGCACGAGAACTTGTTAAGTGTATGTTCCACCCTAGTCAATTAAGGACCGACGCTTGTGTTTGTCCAAACTGAGCATTAACCGTACAACCACAAGTCTATATGGGTACGACCTAGCTAACTAACCTATAAAGGTGTAGTTTAGATATCACCAGTGGTGTATTGAGTGCCAGGGTGTACTGGTTACTCATAGTGAGGGACAGGGTTTACTGTACTCATATGGCGCAAGAGGGGGCTTCAGATTGGGCGGATTTAACCCTTCTGCGGTGAAATCTCAGCGGGTGGTCTCTAGCTATACTGGAGTAGGTGAAAGGCTTTGTGATATTTTATCTGGGTCTCATGCCAAAGGAAGCATGTTGACTATTAAGATAATTTATCTCTTGTGGGTAAAGTTGTACAACCTCTGCAGAGTGTAAAACTATTCGAATAGCCGTGCCCACGGTCAAGGGCGGGCAAGGAATGCATTCACATGGTAGATTTCTGGTTTTGGATTTAAAATCAAAAGTTTTGTATTCCGAGGGTGGAGGGAACTCTCGGAAGGGAATCCTGGCGGATGGAGCCAGAGAGGGTGGATGGAACCCGCAGTTTAAAACTTGACCAATGGTAATTGGTTAGCTAGTGTTGGTAGTTGGAACCTTCGCTAGAAAGTTAATTCTGTTAAAACATTTACTTCATTAAAATAATGCCTTCGAAAATAATTAGTAGTAATTGAATTTTAAAATGTTGCTTTGTGCAAAAGAACCATATGGCCTTCTTTGTTAAGCCTTGCATCTATGCATTTTTCCCAAGACTTGCGGAGTACTTTATGTACTCACATGCTACACTTAAAAATAACATCTCAGAGGAAGTTGAAGCTCAAGAAGGTGACTACGACTACTGCTTCGCTTGTGGCTGTGATGGATTCTTCCCGGAGTACTAGGTCGCGCTTCCCCAGTCAATTGCCTGTGGCGAATTGATGGGTCATCCTCGAGTTTTATTTGCTTCCGCTCTATTTCTTGTGTGCGAGGTCTTAAACCTCCTTTGTAATAATGAGACCCGGTGGTCAGTACTCTTAATTATTGTAATGAATCGTTGATGGTGATGTTTTCCATTCTGTTTGACTGTGTGCACTAGCTTTGATCTGGGACTAGTGCTGTAATACACAGAGGGTCCGGGTTTGAGAATCCGGGGGCCCGACAACATCAGTCCGCACACACGCAACACAACTCGCATAACACCGCTAAACGAAATCACCAATTATTCATCATAACAAATTAACCATTGTCAATTATTCATCACCAAAATATCCTAAATCTAGCCACATGGTCTAACAATCTCCCCCTTGATGAATACATTGACAACACCACAAAATTGTATGATGAACTAGCTTCAAATAGATATAAATGAAGAACCAAAGCCGAAAAAAACATTTTAAACCATAAGTCTCAAATCTCTCCCCCTCAACACAAGAGAGGTAATTTTATTCTCCCCAAATTCTCTTTAATTTCTCGCAAAGCACACCAAATTTCTCCCCCTTTGGCAATGTAATCATCAAGAAAATTTAAAGAAAGAATAATTCTAAGACAGAGCAATGAAAGTAAAAATCAAGAAGCTTTGTAGATTATCCAAGTCATTGAGTATTTATTTAATAAAGCAACCAAGACATATTTTTGATTAGAGCTATCTAGATCATATTAAGCCATATATCACATAGCAATGTCAAAACAAATTTTCAATATGATTAAGCAATTTATATCAATGACAGCCATATCAACAATGACCAAACCAATTATAGAGAGCACAATGAGATATCACAACGAAAAGTCAAAACCTAAAAGTGAAGCAAATTTTAACTCTAGACGGGCTAGCAGTCTCATGTAACAACTTATTGCTTCACACTCAATTTTTAGGCATGTGGCATGCTTGTAGCATACTTCTTTTCATAATGACATACTTTTCTTCTTCTTCTTCTTTTTGATGGTGGCATGCTTGAAGCATACTTCTTTTCATTTTGCGCACTTTTGTGCCACTTTTTTTTCACCATGGCATGCTTGAAGCATACATCTTTTCAATTTTTTCTTTATATACTCTCTTTTTTTTAATAACATGCCAAATTGAGTGATCATAAGAATTGGAACATGAAACATGCAAGTCTCATAACCAAGAGTTAAAATAAGACTCACAATCAAGCTAATCCTTTTCGATGGACATCGCATAGTAATAACTATAATTAATCTAGTCAAAATATTCCGCCATGTCATACTTTTAATTCAAATGTAGCAATTTAATTATAAACAGTTCTGATCAAAACTACACAACATATGAATAGATATGATAAAGAAAGCTCTACTACTCAATTGATTTCAATGACTTGGATTTGATGAGTTATTTGACAAGGATAATAAACAAAGCTTCCGAAATTTTTAAACAACAAGCTCCCCCTCAGAATAATCCCATAAGATGTAATACTCCCAACTCACTTCACAAAAAAAAAGAAAACGAGAAGTATCAAATGATTTCATGTGCAAATTAGCAACTTGAGAATTTAACAACATCACCTTTTCCACATGGTCTTTCAAAAAGTGAAATCTCTTCCAAACCATCAAAGGAGTGAAGAACCATCAAGTGTTCCAATCAAGTGATGATAAAAAAACCGGAACCCAATTTAGGTCATGTTCTCCATCCTTGTCAGCTATTCTTACATGACAGGAAACATCGGTCTCACAGTATTGGGGTTAGTAAAATAAGATTTAGGAATCCAGTACTGTGACACACGACGAACAGGAGCAACAAAGCTAGAACCAAAATCACGTGCATGTGGATGATTAGAATGCCGAAAAGAACGTGAATCATTTGAATTAAATCCCAATCTAGCATGTGAAGTAGATTTAAAGCCATCATGAAAGTTCTCAAAAAATGTAGCTTTCACATTAGTTCTAGGAACAAAAGACATTGCATGTTTTTGTCTAAAAGCATTCAATCTTTCCTTTCTCTCTTTCTTGACACGTATAAAGCAAAATTCATTCAAGTGTCCATCTCTTCCACAATAGGTGCAATGAAATTTAACATAACTAGAATTCTTTTGAGATGATGTGCTAGCACCTACATTATTATTTGATGAACTTTGCACAAAACCAGCAGATTTAAACACCATTTGATTTGGTTCATGTTTCACTTCAATTTTTCCAGGTTCAAGAGACTTAATAACCTTAGGAGGATTATTCTTGGCATGCTCAACAAAATTAAAACCTAAACCATGATTTTTCACATTTGTTTTTGACTTGTCTAGAATCATATTTAAATTTTTCTTGCCAAAAGAAAATCTCTCTAAAGTATCTTTTAGGTACTCATTTTCTTTAGCTAGAGTAGGACAAGTTGTGCATTTATTAGATTCATTCACAAGATTTTTAGAAGCACTGGACTGAGCCATTCTTTCTTTTTCAGCAAAATCATTAAGTTGTCTAGTTAAAACTTCTATTTCAATGTTAAGCTTAGGACAATTTGAGCAAGAAGATATCTCATGATAAAGCATCTGTTGAATTGTTTCCTGAGATGAGTTAAGTCTAGCTTCTAATAATTCACATTTAGAACTAGCTTTAGAATGAACATTTGAAATACTTGATTCTAAACATGAAGAAGAGCTAAACTTGAGCTTTTCAATTTCATCATTAGCACATTTCAATTTTTCATCACAAGAGTCATGTGCTAATCTTAATTCATCAAATTTAGCAGTTACATCTCTAAATTGATCCATGTTTAAGGCATTAAGAGACCTAGCATTCTCTAACTCAGAATGTAAAATTTGACATGACTCACAAGATTCATCATCAGGAATTAAAACTCTAAGTCTTGCAATTTCAGAATTTAGAGATTCAATTAAAGTATCATATTTTTTAATCTTTTTATCTTTCTTTTCTAGCAAAGTACCAAGTTTAGCAACAGCTTTAGCTAAATCATCATAAGAAGGTTCTACCTCATTGTAGTCGTCGCTGTCAAGGTCATCATTGTCGGTGGAGCTTTTGCTACTTGCCATTAGACACAACCCAGTTAAATTTTTCTTACCTTTGGGAGTATCATCCTCGCTGTCCGTGTCCACATCACTCAAATTAATTTGTCCAAGAGCGGCAAGAACACGATGCACCACCTTGCGATTCATATAGCCCTTCTTTTTATTCTTCCTTTTTTCTTTCTCCATCTCTTCTTCCTTCTCATTCTCTTCCCTTGCAAATCTTGCTAGAAATTTTGGACATTTGAGACGAATATGATTGAGATCACCACACTCATAGCACCTTTGAGGACCAAAATTTCCTCTTTTTCTTGATCTCACATTCTGTAAGGCTCTTGTGAAGCGTGTAGAAAGGAGTTCCAAAACATCTTCCGGGAGTTGCTCTAGCTGTTCATCGGTTAGTGAAGACAAAGAAGACAAAGCATAGCTAGTAGAATAATTATCACCATTAGACTTGCTAGATTGTGAAGCTAAAGCAATTGATTTATTACTATTATTTTTTCTGGCAAAAACATCTAATTCATGAGTTTTTAATTTAGAATAAAGTACATCTAATGTAAGTGTACTCATGACAGTAGATTCTCTAATGGATGTAATCTTCATCTCCCATATCGACATATCTAATGCTCCAAGTAATTGACGTGCATTTTCAGCATCAGTATAAGTAACATTAACAGCACGTAGGTTACTAAGAATTTTATTAAAGCGGGCAAAGAGATCATCTATTGATTCACTAGGTTTCATCTCAAAATGCATGTAATCTTTTTTGTACATATCTTGACGTACCTCTTTAATAGTAGATGAACCCTCATGATAATCACAGAGTGCTTTCCATACCTCATATGCGGATTTAAGATGCACAACACGATCAAAGTCACTCCTTCCTAGTCCTTGAATTATCAGATTTCTTGCCTTGCTATTTGACTCCACTTCTGCTATATTCGCTGCTGACACAGCATCATTCTCAGGCACTTGATAAGGCTTGTATACCTTCTCCCATATTGCAAAGCCTTGAGCTTGAATGTATGCCTCCATCTTCGCTTTCCAAAACTGAAAATCAACACCATCGAAAACACAAGGTTTTGTGGAATACCTATCCGTCGACATGTTTTCTAATCACCGGTTAAGATCAATTAGAAAAATTAACCTGCTCTGATACCACTTGTAGGATCGATTCACACTAAGATAGGCAATCAGAGGGGGGGTGAATAATTGCGGAAGATAAAAATAAATTTTAAGACTCTCCCCTAAACACAAAACATATTTAAGCCTCATTTAATAATTCTGGACAGAATAATGTATCCTTACTAAAACTGATCTCGATAAAAATCCGTAACTCCGATTAACCTCAAACTTTTTCAGAATAAACTAGAGACAGTTATTGAACTAACCCAACTGGAATTACGTCAATCGGAGCTCTAGATCTTGAGATATAAAATAAACAAGATCGCTGATGCAAATAGTGACGAAAATAAATTAAGCCCTAATTATGCAACTAAGCAAAATATGAGATCGCTTGCCTGACCGATGGCTGAACAATGTCGTGCGCTTCGTGATCAAAAAGATGCCATGCCAAAGAAAACGTTTGGCCACCCCAAAAACCGTATATATATTTTTCTTCCACGGCTGCTCGGTACCACTCTTGCCATGCCACCGCATGCATATATATACACACACAGCCCAACTCCAACTAGGCCTTAAAATCCTAATCCAACTCCAACTAGGACTTAGAATCCTAATCCAACTAGGACTTAGAACCCTAATCCAACTCCAACTAGGACTTCGAACCCTAATCCAACTCCAACTAGGACTTCGAATCCTAATCCAACTCCAACTAGGACTTCGAATCCTAATCCAACTCCAACTAGGACTTCGAATCCTAATCCAACTCCAACTAGACCTGGGCCTTTTTACCTCAACTAAACTTTTGGCCCACTAATTTTCAAGGGACCCGAAACCCTTCCTAACACAGGTTTTTCACACTCACGACTTTTCTAACACGTCACGTGTCGAAACCTCCAGGACTGCACCTCCCGTAGCTTCTCCACGTATCATCCACCTTCGATCTCCATGCGCCCCAAGCATGAGCCCGATCATCTCGTGACCTCCTTGACCGTCTGAACCTCAGATCTCCCCATCCTAGTTCCGGTCCACCTCGTCACCGACCATGATCGTCTCCATGCTCAACCTGCACATGCAAAGACCAAAGAACATTCTTCCGGCACAAGTTCGTCTCAACTTGGCCAACATCAGTCCGCACACACGCAACACAACTCGCATAACACCGCTAAACGAAATCACCAATTATTCATCATAACAAATTAACCATTGTCAATTATTCATCACCAAAATATCCTAAATCTAGCCACATGGTCTAACAATATATGTTCCTTTGCCTGGCCAAGAACTTTCTCTAAAGTAAAGAACATTAGCAACATCCATGACCTAATTAAAGAAGGTATTACACCGAATAGACTGAAAATTACTTTTAAAGATGGATTGGACGGTAAAGCAAGAACCACTCAGATTCACTCAAAGCAAAAACTTAGATTATGAAAGCTAATATTTAAGATAAGAAAAGGTTGAACCTTGGAAATGAAATTAAACTCACATTTTTCTTGTCTCTGGGATACAAGTTAATTTTTCCAATAACTTGATCTGAAAAGGTTCGGTATTGTTGATAGCACTTAATTTTGGCATTCAATATACAGTGTAAATGTTCAAAAACAGTGGATAAACTATCACTATTATCATGCATAGCCCAATATATTATGTTCGTGAGAGTTCATGCGACTATCGTACCCTTGCAGTTTCATATGAGAGAAAGGAAGCAAGAACAAAAAAACAGAAGATAAGGAAAGAGAAGAATTTTACAGAAAATTGTTGTCACTAACATGTAGCTACACATTGACTATTTAGTAACTCTTAGATTGATGGATTTTTTTTGTAAAACTAGCGGTTCGGGTAGTGTCATTAAGGGGAATTTTGCGAAATGAGGGAGCTTATGAGCTAGGGTGCACATCCAATAAAATAACTTTGGATTCTTCCTGTGTTGCTCAAAGCCACATATGTATATAATTTGGTCTATATGTATAGAATTTGGTCATATATATAATCTTTTTTATCATATAGAGTTAACGGTGTATCTTACGTTAGAAACATATTTTTGCTCCATCTGCTGTGGTATAGTTTGGTCTATCACATTATGAGTTTGTGCCAATTCGTTGTGTCATTTCTATTTAGGATAATCAAATTAATAGTAGGTGTTTTAATCATTGTCTTGCCAATATTTGTAGAAGTGCAAAGTTTGATGTTGTTAGCAACATTTATTTATTTTCCATGTGACAACTAAGGATTTTACCGAAAAGAAGAGAAAGCCTTATTAATTTGCCACTTAAGATATGGAATAAAGTATATGAGGCGACTTTAAGGAACTTTAATTTCTGCTAGCTCGAAAAACAAAACAGAAGGCATATAGCGGACAGGAATTCCCTCTCTCAACCATCTTTTTCAACTTCATTAGAATAACAGAAAAAATAGCTTTGTTTGAGGTATCATGCTCTCATCTGTTCTTCCCGGATGATCTGACCCTGGTCCGTCATTTCCACCCTTTAATAACCTCCTGAAACTTGCATGGAGATATATGGAAGAATAGCTAACTTCTTCAGACAATAGCAGTATGTCTCTCAAGATACATAGACCCCTCCTTCCTGTGCTTGGTTCTTAGTTGGGTTATCATGAATACTTCACACTTGCAGATGGTTCGCTTCACAAATCCTCGATGATGGAAAAAAGGAAATCGTTGCCCATACTCGTAAATCAATATATATAGCATTGTTAGCGTAACACCCTACCTATTTTCTGGGTCTAGAGTGCTATCACCATTGCATAGTATTACCATTTTTAATAACTGTTGACCGTTTTAAGCAAACACTACTTTATTCATAATGCAGCGACTAGATACATTATAATATTTTTAGCAATTACTCTAACATACCTATAGAGTCTAAAACATACTAACAAAAGATGACACGTGAAGTGCTGTTGATACGTGAAATTATTTATGTGCTACTACCACCTGTGCATGACGTCTTTACTGATCACCTAAAAAACAACAAAGTAAGGGTGAGTCTAAAACTCAGCAAATACAAAATAAAATAGTAAATAACACGTACACAAAATAACCATCATAGTCTCATTAACCACGTGTTTTCATTTAATCTCTCTAAATTTTTCATCAACCACTCATTATGCATTTACACTAGCTAGTTCCATTACGCATTTGCACTTGTTCTCTATCACAATGCAATTGCGTATGTACATGCACTTCTCTCTTATTTATTTAGCCTATACCGGTATAGCAGAGTGAGCACCCATCGATGCTTACCCAAACCCGCTCTTTTTCCATGTGAAGATCACAAGCTCATCCTTTTTCATACAGGGACTTCAATGGCCCGTCATTTTTATATGGGAACCACAGTCTCCACTCCCGTAGAGCGTCCACACAAAGTGGATCAATGATACCACAAAACTACCTATTTTCATGACATGAATGTATGTAATGCACACTCTCCATTTAAGCATATCAACATGTCATGTTTCAATAACCATTATTCATCATTCCTCAACATGTATCTAGAAATAGTCAACTCACCATAGGATGGCAAGTAATGCACCAACATTCATCTAATAGCAATTACTACCCGAATTTACCGCTTACCATGCACTTGCTTGTTAACAAAGCGGAGTGGAGTGACGTGCAGATGGCGTCGACTTAGGACCTCCACCTAAAAAAGTAGTTAACCTAACTCAACATCGTGGCAGTACATGTGCTTAAATGATCGACATCGATTCTACAGGTAAAGCCCGATGCTGGCATAAAAGGCGTAAGGATGAGGGTTCGACGTGCACATCGCAAAAATCCCCTCTCGTTTTCCCCTTTCTTCCTATCTTCTTTTTTTTTCTTCTCTTCTCTCTTTTTTCTTCTTCTTACCCAGCCGCACCCTCCACTCTATCCTTCTTCCTCACCTGGTCTTACCCCTTCCCCTTACTCTCCTCTCCCTCTCTCTCTCTTCATTCAACCAAAAGGCCTTGTACCTTCTTCTCTCCCAATCCGGATCTAGGGTGACGCTCCCTGTGCCGTTGGCTAGCCTCGCCGATGCCACCGCCTTAGTTTCCTCAGGTCGCCGTCTATCGCCTTCCCCAACTCGGTTTGGGTGGCTCGGCACTGGCTCAGCCCAGCACCGACCCTCCAATCTAGCCCCAAGGCACGGCCTACCCATGTGCATCCGTCCACAGCGGCAATGCCTGAGCTCCCCTCAGTCCTGGCCCTGGCCGCCTCCCCAACATCGCCTCTCAACTCCTCATGGCTCTCCCTCTCTCCTCCGTGCGATGCTGCTGCCATGGTTTCCTCAGGCCGCCGGCCATGGCTTGGCCTCCGGCAGCTTTGCCGACCACTAGCTGTCATGGCCAGGCGTCGTCGCCCCTCGGGGCTTGGTCTCACCGTCGGTGCGAGTTGGCTTCGGCTGGGCCCCCTATGACCACAGTGTGGCTCCACTAGCGCTGGCCCTCCATGGCTTCAACCGTGGCCATCTTGGAGCACTGCCAGTTCCCCCATTTCGACCTTCCTCTTCCCCACCACCCGAGCCGGTTTCGGCTAGTGTCTAACCCCTACCTTGTGCTTTGACCAAGTTGCCCCTCCCTTATCTACTCCTCTCTCTTGTCTTTGTGGGCTTTAAGGACTTTTGGTCCAATAGGTGGGCTTTGCATTGTCTGTTAGCTCTTCTACTGTAGACGGTAAGTCGGTAAAATGGTGTTGGCTAAATTTTCTACCGGATGATGAAAACCCAAAGCGTAAGATAGTACCGACTGGCCTTGAACGGTATGGAAATCTTTGTGAGCGCTACTTTTATTTGGTATTCTAAAGCCGATGGGTCTGACAGCAAAATTCTTCTTTATTTTTTATTCTCTCTTGGATTATTTTATTTTCCGTTTTTTCTTTACTACTAGTATTACAGTTAATTGTTTATATATGTTACAAACTGACAAACCTCTGATAGATATATTTATCATATCATTCCATTAGAGTTCAAGAGGGAGATCTAGCTAGACTCGAGAGACAGATATGTACGCATCCGTGCATATACATACGATCGTTTAACCTATCTTCCATGCCTGACCGCCATGCATGCTGAACTTTTTGAGCCTGCCGTAGAACATGACAGTTATGAGAGTGAGCTTCCCTTCCCTGCTCCACTTCCCGGAGAAGCCGACGCAGGCGTCCCTGCAGCTGCCATCGGGCCTCACCTGCCTCCCGCAGCTGTACCCCGTGCTGAACCCCACATTGCCATACGCACTACATACCATACGATGCGAACAGCACAACAACATGGTTAGGTACAACTTACAAACAGTTCAAGCATAAGATCATGTGCTTGGAATGATGAACCCGATGACCATATGTACCTGATGACCTCGACGACGATGTTGAGGACGCTGAAGTTGAGGGGGTCATCTGCGATCTGCCGCCGCTCGGTGATGCAGATGACGACGATGAAGATGGCTAGGCACGAGAGCGGCGACATAAGCAGCTTCTGCCATATGCCGCCGGCTCTGCTGCTGCTTTTCTGGCCGGACCGTGCTACCGTTTGTTGGTGGTTGTCTTCAACCGGGAGAAATGTAGTATAAGGTGGTAGGTACCTGCAAAGCATAGACATAGTAGTGTTCAATTTAGTATAGCAGTGCTAATTTTCATGCCTGCTTAATTATTAGTCATGGCACAATATAAGAACGTTCAAGGCGCTACCAATCAGTACCATACCGCGATGACCTAGTGAGACTTACTTTAGTAGTTACAGCTACTTCTTGTTGTACAATACGTTATATATCGGTTCAGTACGTTCTTGCCAAGATCGTGTTACACATCCTTCATCTAGCTGTCTATATATCTCTTGTTAATTTGTAACTATTATTTAATGAGGAAACGAAATGTAACTAAGCTTTCTTTTGCAAAACATGACATGGAAAATCATCATGGAGAACCCAGCCAACAAGCGAAAGCACGCATCGTTAATATTTGGTTCGACAATTCCTATCTAGTTACAGCAAACTATCCTGTCATTAATCAGGTTGCCTTAATCACATTAATCCGTTACTAAGGAGGCCAGGTGCTTTTGGTAGTGATCCATGACGGCATCGTCTGTTGGATCGACTGTCCAATGATCGATCAGTGGGACGGCAGCAAAAACAACGATGCCCAAATTAAGGCATTGCAATCTGCGCATAGCAACATACTCGTATATGTACGGCATGCTAATGGACTAGTATAATAAATTAATATGTATACATCAGTCACTATGATACCGATCGGCATATATACGTACATCATCACCACGTAGAGCACCACGACGGCCGACGACACAGTCGAGAGGTCGACGACCATCTCGCCGGAGTACCTGGAGTTGACCGACATGAACAGCGCTGCAACGAGTTTCTGGACGGCGGTGAGCCCTTGCAGCCCGTCGGAGCCCCACTCCAACGCGCAGAAGAGCACCAGTTGCACCAGCAAGAACACGGCCACA
Organism: Dendrocalamus latiflorus; assembly: GCA_017311315.1. Classification (NCBI taxonomy): domain Eukaryota; kingdom Viridiplantae; phylum Streptophyta; class Magnoliopsida; order Poales; family Poaceae; genus Dendrocalamus; species Dendrocalamus latiflorus. Next base: position 16,241,977 of record CM029664.1, on the reverse strand, counting down.
GTGAGAGCCAAGAACAACGTCTGCACGCTCGGCAGCAAGTGGTCGTACCCTATAGAATGATAACTCCTCTGCAGCTCACCAAGCTCAGGCCTCTTGGTGACCCTCTCGAGAACCCTAATGGCCAGCCTCAGGAAGACGGGGAAGAGCGTGTTTCCGAGGAGGACGTGGGGCATGACGAGGAGGAGGAGGCCCGGGAAGGACTTGAAGGATATCATACCTTCGTTCGTCGGCAGGAAGCCGCAGTTTGTGAACGTCGAGACGACGGTGAAGATGGAGAAGATGTGCATGTTGATCCTCTTGCCGGCGAGCACGGCCCTCGCGCTGGAGACGACGCTCAGGTAGACTAGTATGAGCACGTAGCCGGCGAGGTGCACCACTACGAGATAGCCCAACACTATGAACAATAGCAACCTCGTGATAGAGGTGTGATTACTTTGGTTCTTGAACCCTAGCTCCATTTGGTCCTGTGTAGTGGTAGGATCGTCCATGGGAGTGACCACTAGGCTAGATGGTGGTGGTTTACCATCATGGTCAGGTGCTTCTTTCTTCTTGGACTTGATGGTGAATTGTAGGCCAAGCATGCTTGTGAAGACCTCACCGCCAAGAAGCATCAGGAGGGTTAGAAGTAGGAGCTGGGAGTTGGAGAAGGACTCCATCTCGACGGCGGCCATGCTCGACACCGTCGTCGCCGACACCGACGTGAAGATTAGGTCCAAGTCCACCGGCCTGGAGATCATGCTGGTCTTCATGGGCAGGGCTTTGAGGATCAAGAAACCGAAGAGGGAGATGAAGAGGAAGTACAAGAGTTGTACCCAGAACGGCTGGACATGGAAAAGAAAAAGGTGGTAAATCCTTTGAAGTTTGCTATATTGAGGAGTGGAGACACGCAGAGAACTCATTTCTATTATATGTTTGTAGGGAGTTTTTGACTTGTTGTGTAGGAAGCAATCAAAATTGGGCTTTTTATACGCGAGAGAGAGAGAGAGAGAGAGAGAGAGAGAGAGAGAGCGAGAGAGAGGCCAGCATTGTTAGAGTGATCTCAGGGCTTTGGCCCAACGGCCAAAGCCCACCCCTTGACCGCGCCCTGATCGGGGGCGCCCAGCCCGTTTGGCTGGTGGGCCCCTGTCGCCAGCGCTATAAATACAGAGGTGGGGGCCGGGCGGCACGCATCACGAGGTTGACCGCGCCGCCGTCACCCCACCGACAAACCCTAAGATCCGATCTGTTGAGGGGGCGCTGAAGCGACGGGAAGCTCCACCGTACCTCCAGTTCGCCGCCGCCCGGGACACGCCGCCGCCGAGGAGCCCCGCACCTCTTCCCCGACCGTCGCTGCCCGTGCGCAGATCTTCACCAACGAACCCGCGATGGCCGGCTCTGCTTCCTCTACATCCGAAGGTCGGTACTCCTCTCTCCCTCTCATTGTAGCACTCAAGAACCCGAACCCAATAGAAACCCCTAGATCTAAGCCCTAGAAGATCCTAGTGGCCTAACAATGGTATCAGAGCCACTACCCCTAGGCGTAGATCTATGCGGGAAAAGAAAAGAGAACGAAACCCCGAACCCTAGAAAACAGAAAAGAAAAGAGAGGGGAACGGGTCAAACCCTAACCCTAGATCTGAAAAGATTCTTACCTGGCGTGGCCGCCGGGTCGCCGTGGTCGTCGCAGGCGTGCGGGAGATCGGCCGAGTCTCGGGCTCGCCGGCGCTCCACGTACGGGCCACCGCCGACGCGCGCTTGAACGGGCGCCGACACGGAGCCGCTCGACGGCGGCGCGCTCCCTCTCAGGGGAGCGCGCACGCCGGCGAGAGGGCCCGCGGCGGCGCCGTCTTCTCCTTCTCCGGCGGCGTGGACGTAGTCGCCGTCGTCGCCGCTTCGCCGCTTCGCTCGCTCGGTCGGGTGCGGACGAGAGAGAGGGGAGAGAGAGGAATGGTTTAGGGTTTCGGGGCGTCCGCCGCGCGCCGTTTTGATCGGGCGAAATCACCGCGCAGCCGTCGGATTCGATCCGACGGCTGAGATCGCGTCGAGCCGCGCGGGCGGGATTCGGCCCAGGCGGGCGAGTGAATTCCCGGCCCAGGCCCAGGTTGCGGCCGGGCGCGGGGGCGGCGCAGCGTCCGCGCGCGCGAGAGAGCAGGCCGCGCGTGAGGCGTAGGCGAGCGCGTCCGCGCGCGAGGCCGCGCGAGAGAGGCCGCCGAGGCCGCGGGCGGGCAGGCCGAGCGGGCCACCGAGGCCGCGAGCGAGCAGGCCGCTAGGCCACGAGTGGGCAGGCCGCGCGTGCGTGAGGCCGCGGGCGCGCGCGCGCGGCAGCCGGCCGAGCGGGCCGTCGGTGGGCCGCGGGCGCGAGGAGCGGGCCAAATTGGCCAGATGAACAGTAAAGCCCGAAAAATGTTTTAATTAATTTCAGAAGCCCTTTTGAGTGTATTTTAATGAAATTTGCACCAATTTCTCTGTAATTTTTGCACCAACGTGTTAATTTTTCCAGAAATTGATGTTTACAGTATAATGCTTCTGAATATTGAATTATTTTTAGAATAATTACAGTTTCCGCTGCAAAAGTTGATATTGATTGTTTTTCATTATTAAATTCAAACCAACGGGAGAATTTAATTTTGGAAAAATAGATTAAAATTCCCAGAAATTTATGATACTGTTATTTTCTGACCATCGTTGTTAATATCAGTATTATAAATTTTTAATGTTGATTTCATGCATTATTTCTATCTCTGCCCAACGGTGATGTAGATTTAATGTATGATAGAATTGTTTTTAAATTGTATGTCGTATTTTTGACCAACGTTGGAAATAAGGCATATAATTTTGATGTTACATTCTCACTGTATTTGAAACTTTTTTTCTGGAGGATACAACTTAATGAGTTGTATTAGAGAAATCCCCACTCTCAAAGGTGATAATTATGGAGAGTGGAAGAAAAAGTTAGATTTAGCTTTTATCTTGGCTGAGGTGGACTGGGTCCTCACTACAGCACGTCCCACTGAGCCTTTGGCGCCAGTGAGGGAACAGAATGAGGATGACACTGCATGGCAGAACAGACAGAGGGATCATGCCCCCTTACAGATGTCTTATGACCTTGATCATAAGAAATGGACCACAGCTAACAAGAAATGTATGGCTGTGATAAAGAACACAATTAAGCCTGCTATTCTGGGCTCAATTGCAGAGTGTGACACTGTCACTGAATACCTTGATAAAATAAAGAGTCAGTTCACTGGCTCTTCAAAGACTTATGCTACACAGCTGATTAAGCAGCTGGTAACAGAGAGGTATTCTGGCGGTGGGTCTAGCATAAGAGAGCACATTCTTAGAATGAGCAACTTGGCATCTAAACTTAAACCGATGGATTTGGCTCTCAAGGATGAGTTCCTTATTCATTTGGTTTTTGCTTCTTTGCCAAAAGAGTTTGACACCTTTGTGGTCAACTATAATATGCAGCCAGAGAAATGGGACATGGAAAAGTGCATAGCTATGTGCGTGCAAGAGGAGGAAAGAATCAAATCCTCACATGGTGGTGCTATCAACTTTGTGAGGGAAAACAAGAAAAAGAATTACAACAGTAACCCCTTCTCAAAGAACAAGGGCAAAGCCTCTGTACATCAGCCTCAACAGAACAAATTTGCTGTAGACAAAGACCAGTGCCTTCACTGCAAGAAGACGGGACACTACAAGAAGGATTGTCCTGACTACTTAAAGATGATAATGGCTAAGAAAGGTGAGAATATTATTACCTTTATTAATGAATGCCTGTATGTGAAATATTCGAAATCCACTTGGTGGATTGACTCAGGAGCAACTGTTCATGTTGCTAATTCTTTACAGGGATTCCGTTCGACGAGGACTACGCAAAGAAAAGAAAGATGCGTTAAAGTCGCAAATGGAGTCGAAGCTGAAGTTGAAGCCGTTGGAGATCTTTCATTAGAATTAGCTAATGGCTCCACTCTTCTACTTAGAGATGTCCTTTTTGTACCCTCTTTACAGAGGAATTTGATTAGTGTGTCAAATTTGGACAAAGATGGTTATGATTGCAATTTTGGAAATGGCAAGTGCGAAATAATGTTTAATAAAGAATGTGTTGGTCTTGCCATATTACAGAATGAGCTTTATTTGTTATCATTGTGTGATGATGTGAATGTCGTATGCGATAATGAGAACTTTGCGTGCGAGAAAGTGATTGAATCCTCGTCTACAAATGTAAACAGAAAACGAAAGAGAACTCATAATGAATCGTCGAAATTATGGCACTGTCGTTTAGGCCATATTTCGAGGGGGAGAATAGAAAGACTTGTTAAGAATGAAATTCTTCCTCTATTAGAGTTCTCAGACTTAGAACAATGCAGAGAATGCATTAAAGGTAAATATGTAAAGAAAATAAAGAAAGACGCTAAAAGAAGCACAGGAGTTCTACAAATTATTCACACAGATATTTGTGGTCCTTTTCCTGTGAAAAGTGTGGATGGATATGACTCGTTCATAACATTCACAGATGATTACTCCCGTTATGGATATATTTATCCAATCAAAGAAAGAAATGAAGCCTTGGATAAATTCAAGATATTTAAGGCTGAAATTGAAAACCAACACGATTTAAAGATTAAGATAGTCCGATCAGATCGTGGGGGGGAGTACTACGGTCGACATACCCCATATGGACAAGTTCCTGGACCTTTTGCGAGGTTTTTACAGGAAAATGGAATAGTGGCCCAGTATTCTATGCCGGGCGAACCTCAGCAAAATGGAGTAGCTGAAAGACGCAACCGTACCCTGATGGATATGGTGCGAAGTATGATGAGCTACTCCACACTCCCATTGAGTTTATGGATGGAGGCGTTGAAAACCGCCATTCATATTCTCAACAGAGTGCCTAGTAAGTCGGTGCCCAAAACACCGTACGAGTTGTGGACAGGAAGAGTTCCCTCACTAAAGCACTTACGTGTGTGGGGGAGTCCTGCTGAGGCTAAAGTATTTAACCCAAACCTTGGGAAACTTGATCCCAAAACAGTAAGTTGCCATTTCATTGGCTACCCTGAAAAGTCAAAAGGGTTTCGTTTCTACTGTCCAGATAGATATACAAAGTTTGTAGAAACGAGACACGCTGTCTTCTTAGAGGATGAAATGATGAGGGGGAGCATGGTAGCTCGTGAGATTGACCTTGAAGAGAAGCGGGTGTATGCGCCCACTCCGATGATTCAAGAGCCATTCTTCACACTACCTGCTGTCGCTGCACCGACGGTGCAAGACACTGTGGTGCCAGCACCTGTAATTGTTCCTCCTATGGCAACAATGAATGATAATGAGGAACCTGTTTTTCAGGATCCTATAGAACCTATTGCCACAGATGAGGGGGAGCAACAGCAGCCTCAAACAGAAGATGTACCAAATGAGGAGGCCCCGAGGAGGTCTCAAAGAGTAAGAAGATCAGCTATCTCTGATGATTATCAGATTTATCATACAGAGGAATTTCAAATGGAGGATGATCCCACCTCATTTGAAGAAGCCATGAGAAGCGAAAATTCCTCAAAATGGCTTGAGGCCATGGAAGAGGAAATGAGGTCCATGAAGACTAATAAAGTCTGGGACTTAGAAATTATTCCTAAAAGAGCCAAAACAGTAGGCTGTAAATGGGTCTACAAGACAAAGCATGACTCCCAAGGGAATGTAGAAAGATACAAAGCGCGACTTGTGGCAAAAGGATTTACGCAAAGAGAAGGGATTGATTACAATGAGACCTTTTCTCCAGTTTCATGTAAAGATTCTTTCAGAATCATAATGGCATTAGTAGCACATTATGATTTAGAGTTACATCAGATGGATGTAAAGACGGCATTTCTTAATGGGGATTTGGAGGAAAATGTTTACATGGCACAACCGAAAGGTTTTGTCGTGGAAGGAAATGAAAGAATGGGATGCCGCCTAAAGAAATCGATTTATGGGTTAAAGCAAGCTTCAAGACAGTGGTACTTGAAGTTTGACAGTACAATAAGAAAATTTGGGTTTAAAGAGAATGTTGAGGACAACTGTGTTTATGCAAAGTTTAAAGATGGGAAGTTTATCTTTCTAATCCTGTATGTGGATGATATCCTACTAGCTAGTAGTGATGTTAATCTGCTACTGGAAACAAAGAAGTTTTTGTCCTCAAACTTCGATATGAAAGATCTTGGTGAAGCTTCATTCGTTCTAGGGATCGAAATTCACCGAGATAGAAACAAAGGGGTATTGGGACTGTCACAAAAGGCATACATAGAGAAAGTCTTAAAGAAATTTGGTATGCATAAATGTAGTCCATCACCTGCACCTATAGTCAAGGGCGACAGATATGGGGATTTTCAATGCCCCAGGAACCAGTATGAGATCGATCAAATGAAATCGGTTCCATATGCTTCAGCTGTCGGAAGCTTACAGTATGCTCAAGTGTGCACACGCCCTGACTTAGCATTTGTTACCGGGTTACTTGGCAGATTCCAGAGCAATCCTGGAATAGAACATTGGAAATTGATAAAGAAAGTCTTGCGTTATTTGCAAGGAACAAAAGGCTTCATGATGACATACAGAAGATCAGATTCACTCCATATAGTGGGGTATACAGATTCTGATTTTGCGGGAGATGATAGAAAGTCTACATCCGGATATGTGTTCACTCTCGCTAAAGGAGCTATATCGTGGAAAAGCTCAAAACAAACCGTCACTACATCGTCCACAATGTATGCCGAGTTTGTAGCATGTTATGAGGCAACGGGGCAGGTGAACTGGCTAAAGAAGTTCATACCCGGTTTAAAAGTGGTTGACGACATCAATAGACCACTTAAGTTGTACTGCGATAATGAACCCGCAGTAATGTATGCCTACAACAATAAGTCAAGTGGTGCTGCCAAACACATTGACATAAAGTACTATGTTGTGAAAGATAAAGTTCGGGATCAAATTATAAGTTTAGAGCATATAAGTACCGCAAAGATGTTAGCGGATCCGCTTACCAAAGGCTTACCACCCAACGTGTTCAGAGAACATGTAGCCGGCATGGGTTTAAGGGAAGCCTATGATTCCTGGACTAAAAGATGGCCCAAAGATTAAAGTAACTGTTTCAGAACAGAGAGGTGTATTGTAACTGTTGAATCTATCGGCGATTGACCGTGACGATGAGACATGTTCTATGTACTAATCTGTGATGGAATGTGTAAAGTCAAAAGTAATTAAAGATAAAGTATAGATTGAGATCAAGGGGGAGAATGTTAGAGTGATCTCAGGGCTTTGGCCCAACGGCCAAAGCCCACCCCTTGACCGCGCCCTGATCGGGGGCGCCCAGCCCGTTTGGCTGGTGGGCCCCTGTCGCCAGCGCTATAAATACAGAGGTGGGGGCCGGGCGGCACGCATCACGAGGTTGACCGCGCCGCCGTCACCCCACCGACAAACCCTAAGATCCGATCTGTTGAGGGGGCGCTGAAGCGACGGGAAGCTCCACCGTGCCTCCAGTTCGCCGCCGCCCGGGACACGCCGCCGCCGAGGAGCCCCGCACCTCTTCCCCGACCGTCGCTGCCCGTGCGCAGATCTTCACCAACGAACCCGCGATGGCCGGCTCTGCTTCCTCTACATCCGAAGGTCGGTACTCCTCTCTCCCTCTCATTGTAGCACTCAAGAACCCGAACCCAATAGAAACCCCTAGATCTAAGCCCTAGAAGATCCTAGTGGCCTAACAAGCAGGTGGTTATGTATGTCGTGGCTGAAAAAGGACCGAGGACGCCCAAGATTTCACGCACACGCGCAGAGAACAAAACTGTATCACAGAGAGCGGAGGAGGCAAAATACAGAGAAGACACACACCAGAGGAAAACACACAGTAGTTGTGACGCCAACTCAAAACCGCGTCAGTTTTCTTCTTTTTCAGACTAGACACAGTGTTCTGACGAAGGAAAATGACAAAAACTGAAACTACTCACACACCCGCCAGACTTCAACAAACAGCCCGGTTTCCTAGCCACTTACATACGCATGACTCGGCCACAATCCTGACAATTCGGATCATGGGCTAACAAGACTAAAACGGGATATTAAAAGACACTAACTGTAGTTCTGTACATACTCTGAAATTCAGGGACTGCGTTCTGAATTTCAGCTCGTACTGAACTTCTGTTCTGTTATTCCAGACTGCACACAAAACACTGACCTGAGATGAACCAAAACAAGATTAGTACTAACAGTGGCTTGTGTGTAGCACTGGAGAGTAGCTAACAGGTGCATGCGCAAGAGCTAGCACCGGAGTTTTGCGGCGCCTTACCAGCGCCAGCGAGGCCTACACCGGAGTTTTGCAATCGGCGGCAGCGGCAGCAAACTAGCTTCGCTTAAGCGAAGTGCAAGGCGCGCTAAGCTTCGCCGAACATGCTGACGCTGTTAACGTTCGGCTACGCTAGAGATGGCGTGGCGCTCGCGCATGAGCCAGAATTATTTACGGAATATTTTATATGGAAAAATCAATCGAATTTTTAGAGCGGCAGATCAGGACCCAATGCTCCATTACCTCTCTCTAGATCCTATACGATTGATCACCTCCCAACTCTAACCTACTCTGGCCGTTCCTCTCGTACGAAGCATTCACGTACCCCGCCGCTTGTTGTTCACGGGCCTCCACCCCCGCGGCGCCTTGCCTGTGTGGGCAAGGCCTACATTGGAGCTTTGCGTCCTCCTCCCCATCCCATCCTCCCCCGTGCCTCCTACCACTGCACCATCGCTTCCCTACGTACCGCCGCTACGGCCACCTCGCCGGCATCTCCACTTCCTCCTTCTCATGTCACTACCTTCGACGACGGGACGTGCACCACTATAAAAAACCTAATATTAGACACTATATCACAGACGGTTCTACAAAATCGTCTATATTAAATACAATCATAAACGGTTTTAGTTTAGAGACAATCTGTGTTGTTGCTAGCGCTAAAAACCGTCTGTAAAGATGTAATATCACAGACAGTTCTTGTTAAGAACCGTCTATGAATTATCACAAAATGTCTGTCATGTCTGCAATTATCATAGACGGCTTTTAGTTAGAACCGTCTATGAAACTACCACAGATGATTTTTATTTACGACCACCTGTGTTCTGTCCTTTGTCATATGAACTACAGAAGCTACTGATCAGCTGAAACGGATAGGTGTGGCCAGTCACTTTTACAAAGAAAAAATTCAAGTCGAATTTATTACAAAAGTCCAAAAAAGAGATTCTCAGATCTTAGTCTTCTGGGCTTCATATGCTTTCTCTTCTACTTTTGGAGTTGGAGGATTAGCGGCTGAGTTCTCGAATGCCATAAAGATTGTCCTTGCCCTCTCCACTTCCTCCTCTAGCCTAGGCAAATTATTAGCATGACCCATAATCTCAAAGAGGATGCCATGGTAAGCTTCCTTAGAATTGGCTGCTTCTGCTTGATCAGCAAGGTTATCCATGTGTTTCTCTACTACCGTAAGAGCTTCTTCCGCTTTGCACACATTAAAGAGAAGAACGAGGCTGAGGGAGGTTTCCCTTTCCTGAGCAGCAAGAAGACATCTCCGTCGATGGCGGATGATGAGATCCAGCTAATAGATGGAAGTGACTCGAGGAAGGAGAGCAGGGCGTGAGCGGAGGAGCTACTCCAGACGTAAGTTGTTAGCTGCCTATGTAAGGTTGCGACCGAACAACTCACAATGGATAGATGAGAGGAAGGAGATAAAAGAATACAAGATGTCATTATTGAGAAATCTGGTGAAGAAGATAAGGGAGAGGATAGCTTACAAGGAATTGTACACCGCGCTGCATATAAAGCCAGAATCGTGTGGAAGTTTAAGGGTCGCATGCATCGGAATATTAATAGGCGGCAGTAGAGCACGCATTTTTAAGCGTTATCACAGACGGTTCGTATACCAAACCACCTTTGATATGTGCATTATCATATATGGTTCATATACCAAATCATCTCTGATATGTGTCATTATCACAGATGGTTCATATAGCAAACCGTTTCTGATATGTGCATTATCATAGACGGTTCATATAAAAAATCGTCTACGATAATGCCAAGACACCGATCCATGGCATCTCCCCCAGGATTTTGATCTCACCCATCCATTCTCTCCGCATCGAATGGCAGGCACTGGTTCCTCCCACCTCTCACCCTTATCAATTAGTCCCCATCTCCCTTTTCCCAATTTCACTCCAAGATGCATGAGTTCCACCGGTTGCTCCTAGTTAACTTATTCCTACTTCCTCCCCTCGACGACGCCGACTACCGCCGTGAGCTAGATCCTCCGCCTCCAGTTGTGACATCACGGTTAATTACACAAGACACTCTTATCGTAAGTGTCATAAGAGTGTCTTGTGTAGTGTCACCGTCGTGACACATAGGTGAAGCTACCACTGCCTCTCCTTCATTGCTGGTGATATCCCCATCCAATCCATTCACCGTCCTCCTCCTCGACCCTGACATGAAGTAGATGGCACACAAGTCTACAGGTGGCAAGGTACCGCGGAAGTAGCTGGCTACCAAGATGGTGCTCAAGTTGGTGTCAAGGACATCCAGCTCACGCGCTGCTAGAATTTCTACTTTTTCTATGTTTTTGCCATGGATTCGTAGGACTAGGAGATGTGTTCTTGCCATGTTCTTGATATGTTAGACGGGCAACCTGCTCGTTATCTTATGATGTTGTAATGGTAGATTCTAATCTTAATGGAAATAGAATGTGCTGATGTGTTTGCTGTTGTATATATTGTTTTCAAAGAGCATAGCTAATATTTCTTGAGGCTAGACAAAAAATAGAAAAAAAAAATTTAGGTATAGAATGAACTATCACATATGGTTTTGTGGTATAAACCATCTATGAAAGACTATCACAGATGACTCGAACCAAAAACTGTCTATGATACTCACACATCACAAACGGTTCTATCTTCAACCATCTATGATAGGAAAGTATTACAGATGGTTCTATACACCAAACGTATGTGATACTCATCCATCACAGACGGTTGGTAGTTAGAACCGTCTGTGATGTGTCAGTATCACAGATGGTTTTGGGTTCGAGCCGTCTGTGATAGTGTCCTTCATCGGTTCTAGTTATAAACCATATGTGTTGTATTTATCACAGATGGCTCATAAACTGTATATGATAACCTCCGATTATCACTAACACATAAATTCAGACGGTTCAAAAAATCTTCTGTTATGACAGTTCTGAACTGTCTTATGATGACCCTTTTTATAGTAGTTGTGGTGCATCCGGTGTGTCTACTTACTAACACGAAACGATTAGGGGTCACTCGATAGTGGCAACAAAGCCAACTTAGCTGGAGCGTAGCACAAGGCACTTGCTAGCTGACTTTCAGAGCTGATGGTGCTCAAACACACTAGGCTTCGACGAACACCCTAGCACTGGTTCGCACTCTGCCTCACCAGAGATGGCACTCGCTTGGAACCTGCCTCACTAGAGATGGAGAAAAAAGTGTGGCTGGCGCATGAATCCTCAAACATGATCTAGAGGTTAGAAACTTGACTGACTTTACAAAAAAATTTGTCAACAAATGAATATTGAATCCATTGTTTATATTATTCACAATCAATATATAATTTTTGGGAAAATATATGTTGCGGAAGGGTCCCCATGCTACCTCGGGCCAATGACTACCCTGGCATGGTCGCACCAATCGGGAGGCTACCCTTGGCGAGGTCCATACATCAACCCCGAAGGAGGTTCGGGGCCAACCTTGGTGAGGTTCACACACCAACCCTAGAGGACATCTTGGGCCAACATCAGCAAGGTTCGCGCACCAGCCCCGGGCGAGGTCCAGGGCCAACATTGGTGAGGTTCATACACTGGCCCCGGAGGATGTCCAAGGCCAACATCGACGAGATTCGCACACCAACCCCAGAGGAGGTTCGGGGCCAACATCGACGAGGTTCACTCACTAGCCCTAGGTGAAGTCCACGGACCTACCTCAAGGCCTCTCGGACATGTTGAGACCCCTATAGTGCAAAAGACAAAAATACCCTTAGGGGTAAATTAAGCTAGGCCCCAAGGACAACTTTGTAAGTTCACTTGTTTCCCCTCCACTCTATAAATAACACCCTTTGCATGTGGAGAAAGGAAGTCATTTGTAAACCCTAGCCACTAACTTTGAATTCAATTGGTCATTTGTGTTTCTTGTGGTGTCTCTTCGCACCCTCGGCGGTCTTCAAATCAAACCAAGGGTGCTTACAAATTTACTGTCCAGTCCTGTACCGATGACAGTTGGCATTGTCCGTGGGGTTCGAGTGAGAAGCCATGTCTCCTAGGAAGAGGAAGGCACAGAAGGTTGTGGGAACGGTCTGTGCCATCATTGTGAAGGTCCTCCGGACTCTGCCGCATGAGTCACTCCTAACTTTGCTTTTGCCGTCTGTGCAGTGGTCCTCCGAACTCCACTACAGACCTCCTCTAGACCCCGTCCGCATGGAGGCCTTATGTACTCCGCCCTAGACCCTGTCTTCACAGAGGTTCTCTAGACTTCGCTCTGGACCCCCTCCATGAACAGCTCCACAAAACCCCTCCGTGGACTAGCATGATGGATTCACTTTAGTGAGCTCCAACATGCTTTGATGGTTTGGCCTCGGCGTGGTTTGATTCAGCCTCGATGGATTCACCTTGACTTGACTTTGCTTTGCCTTGATAGTGTCTCCACGACTAGAGCCTTCCCCCAGCTTGATGAATTCACCTCAGCAAGCTTCAACACACCTTGATGACTTGGCCTCGACAGCTTCACCTCAGCCGGACATTGCTTCACCTAGACGATGTCTCCTTGACTAGGGGCTCCAACTTGCTCAATGGATTCACCTCGGCAAGCTTCAACATGTTTGATGGCTTGACCTCAACATGGTTCAACTCTACCTCAATGGCATCACCTTAGCTGAACTTCGCTTTACATCGATGATGTTTCCTTGATTGGGGACTCCCCCTTACTCGATGGACTCACCTCAATGAGCATCAACATGCCTTGATGGTTTTGCCTCAGCTACACTTCCCTTCGCCTTGACGTTGTATCCTCGACTAGGGGCTCCCCTAGCTTGATGGATTCACCTCGACAAGCTTCAACATGCCTTGATGGCTTGGCCACAGTGTGGTTCGACTCGGCCTTGACGGCTTTGCCTTGGCTGGACTTTGCTTTGTCTAGATGGTGTTTCCTCGACTAGGGGCTCCTTGTATCTTGATGGACTCACCTTGGTAAGCTTCAACATGCCTCAATGGCTTGGTCTCGACATGGTTTGACTCGACCTCGATGCCTTCATCTCCGCCAAACTTTGCTTCACTTCGACGGTGTCTCCTTGACAGCTTTGCCTTGGCTGGATTTCGCTTTGTCTCGATAGTGTCTCCTCGACTAGGAGCTCCCTGTAGCTTGACAGACTCACCTCGGTGAGCTTCAACATGCCTCGATGGCTTGGTCTCGACATGGTTTGACTCGACCTTGATGGCTTCATCTCCGCCGAACTTCGCTTCACTTCGACGCTATCTCCTCGACTAGAGGTTCCCCATAACTTCGCTTCAGCAAGCTTCAACATGTCTCGATGGCTTGGGCTCAGTGTGGTTTGACTCAACCTTGACAGCTTTGCCTCAACCGGACTTCACTTTTCTTTGATGATGTCTCCTCAACTAGGGCTCCCCCTAGTTCTATGGATTCATCTTGGTGAGCTTCAACATGCCTCAATGGCTTGACCTTGGCATGGTTCAACTCAGTCTTGATGGCTTCACCTCGGCTAGACTTGACTTCACCTTGATGGCATCTCTTGTATTAGGGGCTCCCCCTAGTTCGATGGATTCACCTCGGTGAGCTTCAATATACCTCAATGGCTTGGCATCGGTTCGACTTGGCCTTGATGGCTTTGGCTTGGTCAGACTTCGCTTTGCCTAGATAACATCTCCTAGCTCGATGGATTCACCTCGATGAGCTTCAACACGCACCCTTCTGGATCATGTCACCTTACACCTAGCCTCTGGGGTTAGGTCAACGACAACCCACCCTTCGGGGTCGGGTCTCTAAGAAGCGCTAACTTCTTCTTTTTAGATAAGAGACTCTAATGTTCCTACTACCCCGATCAGGTCCAGGTGACTCTAATGTTTGCACTGCCCTGACTAGGCCCAGCAGACTCTGATGTTCCCACCATCCCTACTAGGCCCGGGACACTTTGATGTTCCCACCACCCCGACCAGGCCCAGGAGACTAATGTTTCTGCTACCCCGACTAGGCCCGGGGGACTCTAATGTTCTCGTTGCCCCAACCAACCATGGGAGACTGATGTTCCCCCTTTCCAGACCGGCCCAGGATATTATGATGTTCTCGCCAGCCCAACAAGCCATGAGAAATTCATGTTCCTAATGGGAGATGGTGATGTCCTCACCTCCCCAACCAAATGCTACTTGAGAGACTTACATTGAGTGCCAAGCTTTCTTGATGGGAGACATCGACGTTCTTGCCTCCCTGACTGAATGCTGTTCACAAGTGTCACTCCGAGTGCTAAGTTTTTTCTGATGGGAGACGACGACATTCTCGCTTCCCTGACTGCATGCGTCTCATGAGCTTCGCTATGAGCACCAAGTTTTTTCAGATTGGAGATGAAGATAGCCTCGCCTCCCCGACCGAATCTCGCTCATGAGCTTCGACTCGAGTGCCAAGTTTTTTTGATGGGAGACAGCAACGTTCTCACCTCCCTAATTGAATGCCACTAGTGAGCTTTGTTCCGAGTGCTAAGTTTTTTTCCAATGGGAGACGGTGACATTCTCACTTCCTTGACTGAATGCATCTCATGAGCTTCACTTTGAGCACCAAGTTTTTTGATGGGAGATAGTGAACTTCCTGAGTAAATGTCACTCACGAGTGTCACCCTGAGTGTCAAGTTTTTTTGATAGTAGACGGTGATGTTCTCATGTCCTTGACTAAATGCCGCTTGTGAGCTTTGCTCTAAGAGCAAAGTTTTTTCAATGGGAGACGGTGACTTTCACACCTCCCCGACTGAATGCATCTCGTGAGATTCATGCTGAGTACCAAGTTTTTTTATGGAAAATGGCGACGTCCTTGTCTCCCTGATTGAATGCCACTCGCAAGGTTCATCTTGAGCACCAAGTTTTTTTAATGGGAGATAATGACGTTCTCGCCACTCCAACTGAATGCCATTTGTGAGCTTCACCTCGAGTCCTAAGTTTTTTTCGATGGAAGACGTTGAATTTCTTGCCAACCTGATTAAATGCTGCTAAGGAGCTTCACTTTGAGTGCCAATTTTTCCAATGGAAGATGGTGATGTTCTCACTTCCTTGACCAAATGTGGCTCACGGCTTCCCTCAAAGCGCCAAGTTTTTCTAATGGGAGACAGCAATGTCCTCGTCTCCTTTGACTGAATGCCGCTCATGAGTTTCACCTCAAGCACCAAGTTTTTTTTGATGGGAGACAGCGACATTCTCACCTCCCCGACTGAATGCCACTTGTGAGCTTTGCCTCGAGTGCCAAGTTTTTTTCCAATGGGAGACGGGTAATGGGATACTCCTAGTAGTAAGTAGTGAACGAGCTTTATTTTAAATTATAAGCAAGCAACACCGCTAAATTTTAGGCAAAGAACTATGGTGCAAATCTTGTGAAAGAAACAAGGACAATTGTAGGGGGAGATCATAGGATGAGCTTCTGGTACCCCATCCTCAAACTAGATTGATCAACATA